>BSDF01000003.1:7412500-8012500 GCA_027925045.1 Hypotaenidia okinawae
CAATGTAGGGGGGAGCAATTTGGGTTGCATCGAGTTTGAAGGTTGGAAGTTCCAAGAGTCCCATTGCTGGTTGCTCACACCGACCCATGGTGTAACCTCTACAGCAGGAGCTCCTTTCAGAGTGTTTTGCAAGACTTGATTGTTTAGGAGCACTGATGGACAAAATGCAGCTGTATCTTAACACCAAGAGAATGAGAAGAGAGGTGATACTTGCTCCAGCTTCATATGATGTGATTACAGCCACAGCGCTGTGCTGACCTGCTCTCTCAATCCAGGTCAATGTCCCCAGCTCTGGCTGTGTGTTGTGGTTTGATCCGGCAGCTAAAACAACCACACAGCTGTTTGCTCACTGCCCTCTGTGGGATGGGGGAGAGAATAAAAAAAAAAAAGAAATAGGTAAAATTTGTGGATTGACATAAAGACAGTTTAATAAGACAAAAAAAGAGAAGTCAATAATAAAAATAGCTACAACAACTACAGTAATAATTGTAGTAGTAGAATATACAAAACAAGTGATACACAGCACAATTGCTCACCGACCAAACCTACTACTCAGCTAGTTCTGAAGAAAAACTGCCTTCTGGCCCACCTCCCAGTTATATATGGAGCATGATGTCATATAGTATGGAATATCCCTTTGGTCAGTTTGGGTCAGCTGCCCTGGCTGTGTGCCCTCTCAACTTCTTGGGTGCCCCCACTTTCTTGTTGGCAAAGCAGTATGAGAAGCTGAAAAGCCCTTGCCTGCTTGGCAACAGCTAAAACCATCAGTGTGTTATCAACAGTGTTCTCATCCTAAATCCGAAATGCAGGACTACAGCAGCTGCTAGGAAGAAAATTAATTCTATCCCCGAAACCAGGACACTGGGGAAAAGTATACTTCAGGTGCTAAGTGCCAAGATACTTCTTTAACTGTAAGGCTTTCCCAAAGATGGAAAGAGAGGGGAGGTACATTTTATTGAACCTTACAGGTACAGCATGAAAAATCTGAAAATAAAAGTTCTTGATTTTTGGGTGACACTGTCTTTCTGGAATGGATAGTGTAAATATAATTCAGTCATGTTCTTTCCTGGTATTGTAGGGAAATTGTTGGATTTTCCTTCTAGTGTGTGCAAGCATCATTCTTTATAACGAAAAAATGCCCTTTGTTATTACTGCAGTTTCAGTAGCTGTAGTAGATGCAGTGCAGCCAAAAATGTCTTTGAACTGGTTTTGCTGGTTTTATAGAGGTGTGTGATGCTGACTTACTGTATATATTGTAACAAGTTTTAGAAAGCATTGGAAAGAAAACATTGTCAGGGAAACTTAATGAGAGAAACATAATTCTTTGAGAAGCCATCAGATCAGCGGTGGGGATGTTCGCTTGCTGTATCAGAAGAAAGTTATTTAGGAGTGGAAACTTGGTAACAGGGAGGTGTAATGGGTCTTTAGCAGTGTCTCCCAAATCTCTCAAACATAATAACTGAAATCCTGGAATTTTATTCAGGAGCTAGATTGGTAATTGTAGGTGCATTACACAGTGCCAAAAAGAATTAAGCTTGAACAGGATATTCATGGCAGTAGATGACACCGTTACTTTTATTTTCTTCTGATAGAAAGTATTCTGATTTTATCTCAGATAAACTCATTTTACTGCTGAGAAGGTGCTGTTACCTGTTTCAGGAGTACTTTGGAAACTGCTGGAAAAATATGTGGGTCTGTTTCTAACTTGTGTCTGTTGTTAATAGTGAATTTCAGTGAAGGCAAGAGCAGGTAAACGCAGAAACACTGAGGTTCAGTGGCACTCTGCAATATGTCTGCACACATTGGTTATTACTCTCTGTATCTTTTTCAAAGGCAATTTCTATATGGCAGTATTTGTTGCCTGCTACCCCTTTATAGTGGATAGCCAAGAGTCTAAAGCAGTCCCGTTATACTATGTAGAAGCAAAGTAACTGTGACAGTGATGTTCTAGCAGTGCAGTTGATTCATGGGGTGTAGGCACATTAAAGTTAAAGACCTCAGTCTAATGTAACAGTATGTGACAGCCAAAAAGGAGTATTGGCACTGTCTTAGGGGCAATCTTATCGCCACCTACAACTACCTGAAAGGAGGTTGTAGAGAGATGGGTGTTGATCTCTTCACCCAAGTGACAGGTGATAGGACGAGGGGGAATGGCCTCAAGCTGCATTGGGGCAGGTTTAGACATTAGGAAAAAAATTCTACACCGAAAGGGTTGTTGGGCATTGAAACAGGCTGCCCAGGGAGGGGGTTGAGTCACCATTCCTGGATGTATTGAAAAGATGGGTAGATGAGGTGCTTAGGGATATGGTTTAGTAGAGGATGGGTGTGGTTGGACTCGATGATCTCAAAGGTCTTTTCCAACCTATTGATTTTGTAATCACACACACACAAAATCATCTCCAAACAGTGTTGCCCCATCTCCTCGTTCCTAGATATGCCATTCTGCCACTCGTGTATCACTCCATGAGCCACTTTACCTCAGTAACATGTCCGGTATCTGAACCAAAAGGAGTAGTGGATAGCTTTCAGCTGCTTTACTGAGTTGCACCTGAAGGTAGAATCCAGACAGCAAAAAGGAAGTCAGGCACTTCGTTAAAAATGGTTACAAATGTCTTTGTTTTAGAAACAAAGATTATTTGTCCTATTTTCCTCCATTTAACCTTCCCTAGAATTAGAACCAGACCTGGACTGGAAAGATACATGGGAACATCCCTTTAGGTCTTGGTCTCAACAGTCACTCACTCAATTAATGTAGGAACAACAGTCCTAGCATGGATAACTGGCCCTGTAGTTCGTGGCTTATTTTGATTTGTTTTTGTCAACTATGCTGGATAGAAAGCTTCATGCTTATTGCATTTTGAATAATCTAGAGCTGCTCCTTGACTCACTGTGAGATAATAGTATTAATAGTATTAATGGTATATACTGCTTTTAAAATTAAAGATGTTGGGTAAGCTACTTTGATGGAAAACGTAGCTTTTCAATTAAGATAATTTCACTGTAGTGCCAGGGAAAGGTGGTGGCTTTCACATGGTTGAGCTGAAAGTGAATGTTAAGTCAAAGATGTTTGTAGAATATCTGAAAAAGAAATAAGGAAGACAAAGGTAACATGATTTTTTTTCTGAAAGTCTCAGGAAAGCCTTGGATAAAAACCACAGCAGGGAATTTGCTGTTTACAGTCTTCTATTTAGGAAGCAGAGGGAAATCATAGAAACAATAATGTATGACAGTAGAAAACTTGGATACGGGAAAATAGCTAATTTATTCTGTGTATCTTGCCATCTACCTTTGTCCTGCAGCAGGAAATGGTTTGATGTCTTGCTTCTCCTTTACTCATTAGCAAGCAATAAGAAAAATCTGTGTCCACCCCTTACACTCTTGCTTTTATACTGTGTCTTACCTATATTACGTTAGGACAGGAATTTCTTTCCCACACATCTAAAAGGGAAATATTTTACTCCAGGCAGGTTTAGAAGCCCAGGTTTTCTTTTTGGTTTTGCCTAGGCATTGAAAGGAAGAGGTTTGGCATGGCTCCAATTATGCTAGCTTAATTTCAAGTGCCATCTTGCATCACCATGCTCTGAAAATCGCTTTTCATAAGTGATTTATTCATTTCTGGCACGGGTAGCTGGATGGTTGCAATACAGAGGCAATTAAGCATACCGAGTAAAATCCCAACTTAATTGCATACAATGGTTAAATAGTCTTTTATATCAGTGAGGCCAAGGTTTCTCATCATCATCCTCAAAGGTCCCATGTCATAGAAAACAAGGAAAGTGAAGCGAAAGTTGCATCTTAAATGAAAGACTTTTATTTCATTTGGTGTAATGGAAAAGGAATTTAGAATTATAGTTTAGAATTATGTTTTTTTAAATTATGAGTTCAATATTGTAATTTCATAAGCTATTCAACACATTAGCTTTAGTAATTGTATTAATGTTTTATTTATCTTATATGTTTGAATATATTGCAAATTCTGCAAAGGTAAAGACTGTGATTACAGTTTACATAAATGATTGGTTTTTGCAATAAATGTTTTTTGAGTAAGTGGAGAGTAGCAAAGTTACTGAAACAGTGGAAAAATATCTTGTGAAATGTCTTCTGATTTGGTTCCATCTATATGTAGGAAGATCAATGCTGACAATTCTCCTTTTGTTCTTCTTGCAGCTAATTCCAGCCTTCTTGGAGGTGGAGGAGGTGAGTCTTTGCTTAATGCTGCATTTATTCTTAAATAAGTGTGAAATGTATATTGAAAAAGTAGTGTTTAGTTGATTATAAAACACTATGTGACTAAGTTCAAATGATGGAAATGTAAAATGAGATGTGAAAACTCACCAAGGCTGATAAAGTTTCGTATCTTCAGGAGTCAGGGTTTGTGACTGCTGCTGAGTCCACTTCCCCCTCTGGATGAGACTAAGCCTGACCTATGCTTAGGATTTTTAATTCACTTCAACCTTGAATCTGTTTTAATTCACTTCAACCTTGAATGTGTGTTTAATAAACAGTTTTAAAAGAAATGTGAAGTAGTTTAAACACAGTAAAAAGCCATTTTAGTAAATCAATGAGGCTTTATCTTTGTGGGGTTTTTTAAACTCAGTTGCTTATCCCATTCTGTTTGCCAGAACAGTCAAGCAGATTTCGATACAAATCTCTGGTGCGTGTAAGAGATGTTGCCATCATGACTATGAGCAAGACAAGAGTTGCTCAAGTCCATATAATGTCTGTTGTTTCCAATGGATGTTGTTTTATTTTGGTAGATCAATGCTGGTTTGCTTTTTGTAATACTGTAACAACACGGCTGAAAAAGCTTGTGTGAATTTTATCAATTCAGGAAAAAATACCCCATGAAGAGGTTGATCTCAGTTTTCTGTGACTTCCGCTGCCTCACAGAGGGAAGTAAAAGAGCTCAGTTCTGGAAATTTCACAGTACAGGCAGCGACTAATCTTCCTTCCTGGCTGGAGTTAAAAGGACTCGATGATCAGAGCTTACATATGCAAGGGTAAAGGAAAGGGCTCTGTAAAAAGACAGAAGATGGCTGTTGCTTGTGAGGCTTGAGGATAAGTTGTCAAAGCTTTTGTTTTAACAGCCTTTACTGAATAGGCCTCCCTTATTTCTGGACCTCGAAAGGGTGCTTGATAACTGCACCCAGGCATCTAAGGAGTGGTTTGTGTTTCTCAGCTGTGTGCCTGGACATTAAAGTACAAGAAAGCCTTACCTGGCAATCCTGCTGGATTAATCTGTTTCTTTTGATTCAAGTTAGCTGTTTGCAGTATACCCAATTTTTCTTTGTTTAAAAGATAATCCTTTAAAAGGTAATCCTTCGTTAGCCATTCCTGTTCCTGTGGAGACATCCATGTAGCTCCTCTCCAGCACTTGCTCCCAGCTGGTAATATAAAAAAAAATTAAAAAATAAATCAATGCAAATTTTCAAATTCCAATCAGGTTCCCAGAGCACTGCTGCTGCTGCAAGGATTTGGCTATTGACTTTCTGTGGTATTTATTCAGCTGGATTGTACTTCAGAAGTTGATGTCCGTTCAGTGTGGCACTAGATAATGTGACTCTCCCTCTGAGGCAGGGGGATGAGCCCACACCATGGGTCAAGTCAGGATTTTTCCTGTATTTTGTTTGCTAAAAGTGGGGGACTGTCAGTCAGATTAATTTATCTGCACTTAAAACTACCTTGCCCCCACCCTCCTGCTTCCTGGTCTCCCCTTCCCTTCAGGGCAGGGTGAGGTGATGGTGGCACACAATGTTGGGTCAGTGTGCTGCTGCACCTTCTCCTGCCCTGGCATCATTTTGGGCCTTTACCTCCATTTCTTCAATGAGTTTCCTCAGCGATCGCAGGAAGTCCCTGTGGCAGCTTGAGTTTTGGCTGCTGGGTCCACTGGGGATCTGGCTGCAATGTCCTCCCTCAGAGGAGGTCTCTCTTCAGCCCTCCCGTGGCCAAAGACCCATGAAACACATGCCCAGATCCTTTATCCTCCGGTGGAAGGACAATCCTCTGGTGGAAGGCTTACTGTGCAGGTAAAATACTGAATTTGACTATTTTATGGCCTAGAGTTTAATGGCGGTTGAGGGGCTGTGTCTGTGCTCTGGAGGTGCCATTAGCTGCCCTCGAGTAAGGAGGCCAACGCTGCCCTCAGACTGGGCTCACTTAGGTTTTCCAAGTCTTTTGAGGCAAAATAATGAGAATTTCAATGTCAAAGTATTCCTGAGTTTGAGCAACCGTGATGAGGTGTCTGTGTTTCCATCTTTGGGTGCATGCATTTGCTGTGCCCCTTTGGAGAAGGGAAGAGAGCACAGGGGCTGGAGGCTGCAGCCTGCTCAGGGGGGCACAAGATGGAGGCAGTGCTGGCTTTCCCGCCTGCAGGCAGGAGGAGTGCAGAGCTCTTGTCTCTTGGAAGGGATTGTTTCATTTCCAGTTGAATGGGTTTGGGTTTAAAATTCTGGATATATTTTTTCCTTTTTCCAGAAGGAAGTAGTAGCAGCACTCCTTGTGAAATATTGCTAGTGAATTATTAAAAGTTTATTATATACGTAAACACCAAAGCCGCCTTTTGATTGCAGGTGCTGAATATTTATGATAATGCATAATGCCAGTGTAGTTTCTTCAATAATGGGATTCAGATCTCTTCAGTAATGCTCGTTAACTTAATCTCTCTGTCACTGCTGGGGGTATTGAATACGTATCTTAGTTTTATAGAAAATGAAACCCAGAAATTTCTGCTTGTTCAAACTTGTGCAACAGGTTTTGTGATTTTGAGCTGCTTTTGAGCTGTTCCGTTTTTGAAATAGCTCCAAAATTGAACACAAATTAGTTGGAAATGGTTATTTGAACACCCTGATCTAACGTTTGCAAATTAGTATGTACGTTAAAGCCATCTATCTCCTGGAGGAAGGCATCTGATGAACCCAACAAGGCAATGTTGTCAGCAAACATAGTGCAATTGGTTGTAAGTTCAGGTGCTGGTGGGATTGGGTGGCTGCTTATCATCCCTGCGTCACCTCGGAGCCGCATCAGGGCATCCATGTGCTTTGATATCCCAGAGCCAGAGTAATGATTTGTTCTTGCATTCACCATTTAAATGCTGTCTATTAATTTCCATGACCAATCAGAATGAGAAGATAAAAGAACAAAAGATACCCAAAATAATTTTTCACAGAACTGTTTAATCATAAAATTGAGACACCCACAATAGAGTCTTTGGAGAGTCTTTAGTTAAATATAGATGTTGAAGGTTTCTTGCTGCTTTTCAAATAACTCTGAAGTTTCCAGGATTTCATTGACTTTGGTGAGTGAGCCTTTTTTCTTTTTCATTCTTTACTGGTTTTAATAATTGATTTTTAATTAGGAGGCATATTTTGCTTTCAGGTCTAGATTTATCACAGTATTCAGTATCTCACTGCTCTTATTAACTTGCACAGAGAATTATGGCTTATTTGTGCATCATATATTATTTGTCCCATTATGTTCAGCAGTGCAAAGGTGAAAATTATTAAGAAAATTACCTGCATTTGGAGGAAGTGAGGAAAAGCTGGTATTTTGAGAAAAAGTGACCCCGTCTCAAAACGTGTCATGCATGAAGTTTTGATTGTTGAGAAATCGAAATGCCCTATTTTACATGGCAATTTTTCCCTTTACATTCTTTTACAGCTGTGTTGAGGAATGAAAATATGTGATTTCATGCACTTTGTTAAAGCAAAGTGAACAGAGGTGAGATTTCTCCAACCCCTTACAAGTTTGAAGAGCCAGTGGGATTTTGGGGGGGGTTGTGCCCCACTGTCCCCATCTCATTTTCAGTTATTTTCCTCGAGGTTCATTTTTCCTTTACTTCATTTGCTGACTCTAATCAAGTTCTTGTTGCATGTTCATTTCTGAATTGGCTGGCTTTCTCTGACCTTAAATTGAGGATATATCTAAAATAGCAAGCTAGGGATTTTTTTTTCTTCCCTCATAAGGTTTTGTAGCCTGTGCTAGAGTTGGGAGACATCACTATTTAGTGCGTCCTGTTATGAACATAATTTTTGTCAGCTCTGTACTTGAAAACAGTAACTGTGTCTTGAAAACCTCGTGAGAGGAGACAGGTTATATTCTCTTTTGGAAGCAGTGTTTGGACCCAGTCTAAGCTGGTTTCTCAAAAAACTGCCTGCTTTTCTGTTTCGCTCCGTCTCTCTCTCTCTTTTGCTGGTATAACTATGTCTTTTCTAGGGCATGGAAAGCTTAATTCCTATATAACCATAAGTATGTTAACATATCT
This sequence comes from Hypotaenidia okinawae, assembly GCA_027925045.1. Taxonomy (NCBI): domain Eukaryota; kingdom Metazoa; phylum Chordata; class Aves; order Gruiformes; family Rallidae; genus Hypotaenidia; species Hypotaenidia okinawae. The sequence goes on from BSDF01000003.1 coordinate 7,420,761, forward strand.
TAAATGTAGACCAGACCTACTGCTCCAGTCTGCCAAGACATGGTTTGTAGCCATGTCATTTTAACCTACGGTTATGGCATGGGGAACTTGTATAGTGTTCATCATCATGCTGAGTTTCTCTGTGGGTTATTGGTTAGACTCCATTTTGACAGTGGGATTTGCTTGCCTCCTTTGTTCGCCTTTACCTCTGTGTTAGGTTACAGTAGTGGCAAAAAAAGGTGTTTTCCCCTCCTAGAAAGAAATAACCACAGACTGACATCTAATCCTATCAGGTGTATCAGGAAGGAAAGGAGGTATTCAATGGCTGGGGTCTTTGCTGAGCCTGAGAACAGTCACATGTTGGAGGAGACAGACCCTGTGTGGTGGTTAGTATGCCAGTTCAAAAACCAGAGCAGCTATGTTTGTCTGTGTACAGGCAATTAGTGCCCCATCAGCCCCATGAGCTCCCTCAGACACAGGTGTGGATCTGGCAGATAACACATAGGGCTGGGTAGGTATCTGCACCTCTCCAGAATGACAGCTGAGGGTCTGATAAGTCACTTTTTCTGGGGCAGCTGAAGTACCGCTGAGTACTGATGTTTGAGGATCTGGATTGTACTCCTTGGGTCCAAATTGATGGTGGAGTTGCCTTCAAACACAGGTGTATAGCACAGCTCTCATGGCTGCTGCTGCTATAGAAACAGAAGGTGACCACTTGTGTTTTTGTAGCAGCAGACTGGTGTTTGCCAGCTGCCGCATCTATTTGCCAGTTAACTGCAGACTAATGACTTCAGAAAGCCAGTGATTGTCCAGTCAGTAGTGGAAGGAGGGAACAACTGACAGAAATCCCTTTTCCTAGCATCCCTCCTGGTGGCCAGGGATAAAGTTTTTATTTTTGTGCCTGTGACTTAGGTACACTGTAACCATTTCCAGCCGCCTTCTAATAGCTCAGTCTCTACCAAAGCAGGGAGGTTTCTCAGTGTCTGAGCAGTAAGGTGACACCAATTCACATGGCCAATGAGGATACCTAACTGTGTAACATTCATAACAGCAAATGATGTGCAAGAGAAAATTGGAGGCCAGAACAAGTTGCAAAGCACCCCACAGCAGTGTAAAAGAATACTTTAAATATTAGACTGGCCTGACACTAGCCCATTCAAAATGTATAAGAGGAAGAAGACAGGCCTGTTTTATCCTGAACCAGGATGAGATGCTCTCTGTTTTGGATTTCACAGGGCTCGGGCTTGATATTTACATAATTTAAATGCAAGTGAAGCAAGGGTTTAAATCCAAAGTTCAAATTTGCGCATGACGTGTGCATAACATGAATGCATCCCTTGAGAGGAGAAGAAAGAGTTTGGGAAAGGAGCACTGACAGGATTCTTTCATCAAGAAAATAAGCATTATTATTTTGCATTTTTTTTCCTCTTTTTTTTTAATGTCGGTTTGTTGGCATTTTCTTGTATCATGTCAAATGCGTTTGTCAGATTGGGGTGTGCTTGCAACAAATGGCTTCATGGAACAAATGTACTTCATCTGGGATTTCAACTACCTTCAAAAGCTTCCAGTTGCTTTGTACACTGTGTCATCATATCTTAGGTATTTAGGTAATAGCTATGAAGGTACAAAGATTTTCCTAGTGAATAATGATCATGTAGAAGAACTGATAATTTAAGGCAAATAGCCATTTGCCTTTGTTGCTAATTAATCCCTTTCTGCTAGAAGATTGCTGCTGCAATTCTGTAGAGCTGTTAAAGTGTTTTATCTCTTTTTACTATTTGCATGCTGTTCTTTTTCATCTCTGTAAATAGAGTGGGTTTGAGAGGGCTGTATCCACAAATTCCCCCACTGTGACAGCACATCAGCCAATTAAAATTTTAATATTTATGCATTTATGTATTTCCTTCTGGACAGCTGTAATACTAGTTCCAATGGCAGCCCAGTAGCTTGGGGTAGACTGCAACCCTTTCAAGGTGTTTGGTTCAGCCTAAACTCTTGTTATTATTTATGAGCTTTTTGTTGGGTCAGATCAAAGCAAATAGATTTCTCTGTAATTTAACTGCTTTTATAGACTTTATGCAGACTTTTAGTGTAAGCAAACTCTTTCTTTACAGGTCAGCTATTCTTGAAATGTTTTTTTCTTTCTTCAATCTGCTTACATATGCTTGCATCCTGCCTTACTGCAGTGGGTATTTCCATGTGAGTTTTAGTTTGACTTTAATTAAAATTACGTCCTTTTCTCATTTTCTAGTGCATCGAGAGATATAAAGATGCTAGCTCTATAAATAAATAAGCACAGCTTATTTCAAAGGACCCCTTAACACAAACTGCCATGATTGAATTTAAAATGTATGCTCTACTTCATGTTTTTGTTTTTCTTTTGGTTTTTGGTGGTGGTTTTGTTTAAATATGATATCTATTTTGCTCTTTGGCTATGTTGGGTGCTAACTTCCTTTCTCCCATCATTTTATACCTTCTTATAGTTATGGTTAATAATCATAAACAGGAAGTCTCCGGGTTGATTTTAAGTATTCCTTAGTTGTTGCCTAATTGTATCCTGTTAATTACACTTTCCCAGCAGTTACTTTAAAAATAATAATTATATTTTGCTATTTACAGGAACTGATACAGGTATATGATCAGCTGTTAAGTTTGAAATGTGTATGTATAGTTGATATAAATGACTTTCCCTAATGATGACTTTTTAAATATACATGTTCAGCCTGTGATTCTTTAAAGTGGAACTCCTATTTCTGCCAGCAGTGTAGGAACATGGCTGTATGTTTCAGTCATTAAAAGAATCCAAAATTTAGTGTGTCCATGCGTACTTACTCATTGCTGCCCTCAGCCTTTTACTATTCCTGCTGTGTTGACTTAATTAGGCATTAGAAGGTGATGTTTTATTTTTCACTCATCAGTAACCAAGTGCTGAGTCCACAACACTGCGCTCCCACTTAATTGTGAGGCCTTTTTTTTCTTCCCCACTCAGACTGTCACACTGACTATCCTCATTTTCTTTAATTCCTTTATGAGGTAATTACAGTGTTATGTACCCACAACTAAAAAACTAACATATAGTTTCTGCCATACACACACACACACACACTTACATGTATACATGTCACTATATCTATTTGTAATTGAATCTTGCAGTCTTTCAGAGAGTCAGGCTCACTGTGTGTGGGTATAAATAAATAAATAAAACCGTGGCATTAATGTTGTTAGACTGGGAAAGACCTTTAGTTCATGGTCATTGAAAATTTAAGGTGCTCTTGATAAAAATCCAAGCTGAAAAGGCAGGCAGTTATGTAAGGAATGCATTTCTTCCTTTTTTTTTTTTTTTTTCCCTTTTTGTTTCATGTTATGGGACAGAGCTGCAAATCAGGAGGAGAGATCACAAACCTTCCCTAATCCAGAGGTATCACATGATGTATGAGGCGATTCACAGCATGTTTGTTACGTGAATTGCATAAACACTCTGGCAATGTTAAACACTTCTTCCATGTCCAGGCAAATATGTATGTCTTGCATGTATGTCTTGTATGCAGGAAAGGTAATTATCTTGTCACTTGCCAAAGTGCTGCTCAGGCATCTTAGGATACTTCTGCTGAGACTCTTCCCTTGCAGTTGAAGGTGAAGAGAATGGCTCCCAGGGTGAAAATAAGAGTCTGGGAGTGTGGGAAGCAATGTGCGTGCTACAGTGAGAGTATAGTAAGTCAGGCACTGGAGTATATATAGGTGCCAGTCTACAGAAGACAGTTTTTTTAAATGAAGCATTTGGTTCGTTTCCTTAAAGAAAAAATCTGTAAATTGGGACACCTGTCAAAGTTGTTCAGTTTCACGCCTAACAGTCTCGACAGCGTCCCTTTTGCTGAGGTAAGAATGAAGCGAGCGCTGCAGTGAAGACATGTTTTGTTAGGCTCAAACAGGGGTGGTGGTGTTTTTAGATCTGCTTCTCAGATTTAAGGTCTTGTGGTTTTGCCCCCCAGATGGGAGCTGAGCACCACACAGCCGCTCTATCACTCCCCCTTTTCAGCTGGATGGGGGGAAATACATATGGAGAGGCTCAGGAGTCGAGATAAGGACAGGGAGAGATCATTCCACAATCAGCATCAGGGCACAACAGAGTCAATGCAGAATTTATTTATTGTTATAGCTGATATTAAAATAAATAGAACATCTGAAATAAAGGTACGATGGAGGTATTTGACACATAGACATAGGGTACTATTGAGTAACAGAGCTGTTACACAAGCTTTCATGCTGGTATATCTAAATATGACAAAGATCCCAAATCAGTAGAGAGATCCATAAAAGTTTCTCTAAGCCCTAAGCTCCTTACTTTCTGTATCAAATGCCTATAAATGATGTAGGTGTAAGCAGCAAGGCATGGAAAAATGACATGGAAAAATAGCAACAACTATTTGTTGATCCTTGTTGGTCATTTGGGGTTGGACTTGATGATCTCTTGAGGTCCCTGCCAACCCCTACGATTCTGTGATTCTTTTCAAGATATGTGCATGCCCAGTGGCATGAAAATACAGGCCCTGTGTGACACTAGCACCGCTGCAGAAGGAGGGCAAGGTACCTGCAGCTGTGTCTGCTGAGGTGCTTGGGCATGAAAACTCCCATTTCCCCAAGGTCAGAGACTGGAGCCCTGCCTCCCATAATGCAAGGAATTTATAATAGCTACTTCTTTTTGTTTCTAATGTGAGTGATTACTTCTTTGTAAGCATATTTTCAAATAAAATCTTGAATTAACCCCAGGGATTAAACTACAGAGGCAAGCAAAAAACAAGTATCAAAATATTATAGAGAAAGTTTACAACTCTCTTCTTGCAGTACAGGAGGAAGGATTATGAAATCAGGCTCGTGTTCACCTCTCACCTATTTCAATTCCTCTGCTCTTTCCACAGAGCTGCGCTACTCGTTTATGAGTTGGTCTTTGCTGATCACATTTTTCCAAAGTTCCTTTGTTCTGTGCAAAATGCTTACAGATTATAACATGCAGCTTTTCAAAAGCCAAGAAAATCTCCAGCAGAGCAGCTGGCAAGATGGTTGAGTCTTGGAAAGATATGTTCTTTGTTTTCTGTGTCCCTATCCCCTATCTTTGCAGTCTTTTCCTTCCAGTTTCAAGAACCCTCTATCAAACTGACAGTATAAAGTGGAATGAACTTTTGGCATTATTTAAAAAAAAAAAAGATGAAATGTGGTGATTGCTAACGAAGGATTAAAACTCTTAGAGAGATGGAACTGATTTTTAAGAGACATTAGTGGAAAACCTGCATGTACAAGTATTTCTCTGCAGTTGCTCATCTCTTTTTTTTAATAACTGATTAAACTGGATGGTTATGCAGTTACCAGTTGTTATTTGGTTATGTAGTTTCCATTTATTATTTTTCACTCTCGTGCTGTACAGCAAGCTACAAATGATGCTCCTATGATTGAAGAAACAATTAAAAAACCATACATACACCCCATCCCTCCCATCATTTCAGGCTTCAAGTTTAGCCTGAGTTACTTTGAAGATTCAATTCAGACTTTATTTCTTAAATCAACAAACTGAGGTGTGAAGTAACCAGGGACGAGAACCGCTGGAGATGGCTTTGATATGAAAAAAAACCCTACATGATGAACCTCATCCTTATGAGCACTGTTATCACAGAATCTAAATGCTCCACAGACCTTTGGTGTATTTATCCTAATTGCTCTGCAACAGAGAAGTCATGTTTTCCCCATTTTACAGCTGGGAAAATGAGACAAGGAAACCACATGTTTTGCAAAAGGTCCAAATAGAAAAGAGCAAAAATCTTATCTCTGAGGGTGAAATGTAACTCACTGGGGTTTCATAGTGCCTACAGCGGTTTTGCAAATAGGAGATTTGATTCCTATTTGGAAGGACAAGGAATTTTAATTTTACTACTGGTTTCATGGGTAGAAACAGGATGATGTTTGGGAAATAAAAAAAAAAAAAAGAAAACATACTCTACTGAGAGCAACTTTCTGACAATTAGACCTTAATTGGTTATACATAAAATTCTCTAAAGGACTGGCAGAAGGACCACCAACTGCAAACGAGATACTGCTAGATAACCAGCTTTACACTAATGGAGATAAAATTTGACTATAGGAAAATGTGATGTATTTGAGGCTATCACTGTTAATAATTCAAACTATACAGCAATTCACTGTTCTTTTTAGGGGTTTTCTACATTAAGTTAGATAAGGGCTGTTTACTTTTAATTTGAATTTGTATAGTATTAATAACAAAGCATTTTAAGATCTTTTTGATGAGAAAAAGAGTCTCCTGGATTAAGAAGGTATCTAATTGTATTATCAACCAAATCTAACCTCTTCCAACAGCAGACGAATTTGAATGATTCTCCCATTAAAAATGCTACCTTATAATTATGCTTGTTCTTCACAAAGTTGCCTTATTTACATCTTTTTCCTTTTTCCTTAAATAAATGCCTTGCAGGGTTTATCATTCAAGTTTGTTTTAAAGTTAATTTATCTTTGTAAAGTTCAGAATCACAGTTTCTGCCATTTGGACTGGCAGATCTGTAGTGTTGTAGTTTTGGCTGCATATACAGTAGCGAAGAACAAAATATTTTTTGTCACCCTTCTACTGTTACAGTTCAGTCTGTTCCTTTTCCATTATCAGCTTGTTTCTCTGGGCTTCGCAGAGGCATCTGTTTTAATTTTTATTGGGCAGGGCTGCAGCTTACCAATCTCATGTAAGCTTCACAAATCATTCACAAATGTGGATCATTAAATCAATTATGTCTTGGCTGAGTGATCTATGACTGTATTATATGCACACAATGTTAAAAGAGTGTTATTAAGGTGCAAAACCAAGTACTTAAAGTTAGGAAGTGCCAAAATTAAAGTTGCCTGCAGGCTTGCAGTCTCTATGCATATATGTATTAGGGTATTGCCTCTAACTGTACAGTTGCACTGTTTTTTCCAGCTGGAACCTCATCACAGTCATCCTCTTGGTCCAAGAATAAACCATGTTTCGCTTTTTGTGTACTTAAACTCTGGTCTGCAAACCAGTATTTGTTATGGAACTTAGCAGTTTGGTACATGATTTCATAAGTAAATTAAAGATTTCATAGATAATATATTTGTCTTCCCCCAAACAGTGGTGTTATCTTTACCAAAAGAAAAAAAGAAGAAAAGCAGAGATTAAGGTCAAAATTGTAATTTTAAAGCCCAAGCAGTGCAATGGGGAACTGCGTTCTGTAAAGGAATGGAACCGTACTTAAATTTCAGCAAATACATCTGGTAAATTCCAAGTTATTCTGCAAACTGGAACTTGTACGTCACCTCAGGATGTAATACAACATTATCCTCAGACTGAAATTCACCTTGATATTCCCACCTCTTCTCTACTTCTCGTTCCCAGTGCCACTGCCTGCGTTTTACAGTTTACTGCTCCCTTGATCACATTCATTCAAAAGTCTGTTGGCCTAAATTTACATTTTAAAGAGGGTTTTTTACTTAGGCAGTGTCAGACCATGGTCTTAAAAAGTTTGCTTTGACGTGATTAAGAAGGAGAGAGCCAAGTGCTGACTGAGAGGAATGATGGGACTGGAAACAAGTGGGAAGGGAAAGAGATGAGTGATAACTTCCTCTGTGGCTGGGCAGATTGTAACGTGAGACCCTGTTCTCAAACGTTTGGGGGGTGGGGAGTGTGTGTCCCCTTTCTAACTTCTTACCTTAAATGTTCACCTCTAACAATCGTTCTCCGTGTCCAGCCTGTTCTGGTTTCCCTCTGCTCCTGGTTCTCTGATTTCTTTACTGGGAAATGCTTCAGTTTTAGTCCCAGGCCAGTTTCCCAGATTCTCTCTTTGAATTCATGTGCCTGTGCCTTTCCATTGCCACCTTCACTCTTATGCTATATCCTCATCATCACAGATTTAGTCATCAGCCCCTTTCATTTTGAGTCATGCCATCTGCCCCTACACGCAAGTAGTGCCCCTTCTCCTTCCTTTCATCAGATTGTACAGGGATGAAGGGAGAAGCTTTCTGAACAGGCAGTAATTTGTTGAGTCAAATGAATTCATTATTCAAATTAAAGAAAACAGCTAATTTCAGAGTTGCTCTAAGTGAAGAAAAGATTACAAAAGCCTTTTATTCACAATTTTGATTTAAAAAGGTTACCCCAACCTAGCTGTACTACGGTGGTCACCTCAGTGTTCCATTGCTCTTAGGAATGAAGGTGGAATTGTTGGTGTAAGAGGATAAAACCCTTGGTGTTACTACCTCCTTTGTATTTCTTCACCCTTGACGATTTGGCAGTAATTTCTCCCTGGGCATTATTTGCTTAAGGGTGGGGCCTCTGTTCCATTCAGATATAACCCAGCTGCAGTGGCATTTTAGCCTGTTCTCTGGGTTTACAAACAATTAGCACTTCAGCCAGGACTGCCTGTCCTCCCAGAGAACAAAAAGTTCAGCAGAAAACTTGCCCCTTGAAATGATAGTTGGGCAAAGAATCAGCAGATTTATCAGACAACTAATTCAAGTCATTTTCTACAGAAAAGTAGCATGACCTCACCATGGACCAAGATGAGACCTTTTCTGTGCAGAAGTTTATATGTAGATAACAAGTGGAACAGGTGTCAAAAAAAAAAAAGAATATTCTTAATAACAGCAGGTAGAGATAATGGTCATCTGTGAGTACTGAAGGAAATTTGCTCTGGTGACAGGTCAGTTTTTCATCAGGAGCTGGAAAATTGCAAACATATGATAATTCAAATAGGATGGTGTCTGCAAATAGGGTACTCTAAGCAAATACTGGAACGTTCATAGGTGGTATTATTATTATTATCATCTCCCTCGAGAGTTGATTCAGCAGGAGCGGTTGGATTTTTTCTAAACATAAAAAATGTGGATGTTTAGAGGAAATTGTTTCTTCTAAAGGAAAGAAAAAGTACCAATGCACATCAAACATTAAATAGAATTCTCTCTTTTTCAAAATTAATTCCCAAATTTCATGCTATAAAATTTTAGCAGTTGTGGGAGAGCTCCCAGAAGACCCTTCATTATGTCTCATTATTACAGCATATGTGAGGCCATAGTACCCTTGGTTGCCATAGTTCCTTATTTAATCAAGAAAAAAATGTTTCATGGCTGCACAGCTGGGTAACCTTATGTATCTATGGTTTTCTCACGAAACAATCATATCTGTGCCCCTTACTATCTTAATGTGAATTTTGCTTCAGAAATTCATAAACTGGACTTCTTTTTTCTTTTGTTGTTTTTTTTATTTCTTAACCACAGTAAAGGTTAATGTCAGGCCACAGTGTTGCCCAGTGCTTCTCTGGGTTTTCTTAATAAAGGGAAGGTTTCCTTCCTTTTGTAAGGCCAAATGTGCAAAGGGAGTGAGTGTACTCACTCAGTACTGCAGCACAAGCTGAGAGTCCATGCCGGTGGGTATGGCAGCTTTGCCACCCAGCATTTGATTGTCTGTTTTTAAAAAACCAAACCAAAAATTCCCTGAATTCTTAATTACATATTTTTCTTTCATTTCTGTTATTTAAACCCTAATACTTCTTATTGAACAAGTTGTATCAGGTCTCCTCTGGCACAGCTATCAAATAGCAGTTTAAATATTATCTAGCTTTAGGTGCTAGCTTTAGTTAAATATCTGCCCTGCCAGGGGAGACACTGTGAGGAAGACTTGTTTAGCTTTACAATTTCAATGGTAATGTTTAAATAACTTTGCCGGCATGAAATATCCAGGAAGGCTGCTCTAGTCTCTAGGAGCTTCTTAGAGAGAATTAATGCCCTAATACTCAGGGAATATTTACAGTTTAATAATTGAGGAAAGTTGATTAAATATACAAAGCATTTAAATACCCATTTTAAGCTCACATTAATTCCTGACAAATTAAAGTATCTTGGCATTTAGAGAATTACAAACTTCCAGCAGTAAGTTTGGGCCTTACGGCAGCGTGCCCGTTTCATGTGATACAGCACATTTGAGTTCACAAGCATATGTGGCTGCATTTAGTCATACCAAATCTGATCTCTTGTGGTGGTGGGATTTGAGGATTTGTGAGTACTGTTCCCCCTAAGGTGGTAGAAGGCATCTGGAAAAGTTCTTGTGTTATAACTGTGGGAATCATTTCTTTCCCTCTCGTGACTCCGCACAGAGGCATCACAGCTGCTGATCCCTAGCAGGTCTGCTGGGTAAGAGTATTCCAACTATTTTAGAAGATTCTCTATATAATCAGAGGGAAGCAAGGCTGGATCAGACAGTATCACTTTTGCTTAAGTCACTCCTAGTGGATACTTGTCAAACTCTTCTTTGTCTTCTGGGTTGTGACTCTGCAACTTCTGTCGGTGGTCTTTTTCAGTGCATCCCTGTCCATACCATTCTGCCATTGAAACATTTTCCTCTGGACTCTTGATTTTTTCGTTCTGTTTTTTTACAACTCTAAGCCTAAAATTAAAGGATTCCTGGTGGTGGTGGGGCAAGCTGTCCTGTCATTCTCATGTCATCCACAGTGTCTGTGAGAGAAGCAGGTGCCTGTGAAGCAGCCCACAAGGCTAATGATGAAGGATCAGGACACATAAGAGATTTGTAGACTCATTAGTTTGTTCCAGGCTGCCCAACCTGGGTTTGCTTTTGTAGCACAAAACCTCTCTATACCAAAGTACACTTTCTGAATTTCTGGAGAGAGAGAGAGAGAGAAGACTACAGCAGTACTCCTGCCTGCTCCTTTGTGAGTAAATCTCCCCTGGCTGCAGTTGCCCTGAAATTACAAAAGGGTGCAAATGGCTGTCTCCTCCTCATCTGTGGGAATAAATCAGACATGAGAGTTGTAGGCTTTGGCAGTTAAGAATTTCCGTTTGTAGAACACTGACAAACTAATGATGGTAATTTTGTATTTGTTACTACATGCCTAATCTAATTAAGTTTTTCTTAGGGTACAATTGTTGTTTTCTGCATTTAATTATGCAAGCACCAGGTGCAAATGTTAACAGTAGCTGAATTCAGAAGGAAACCTTTTATCTTTGTGTTATGCAAGACTTGTATCTTTAATTTTGCTGTTAATATATATATATACACACACAGTATTTGGTTGTTGCAAGAAGTTGTATTAACAGTTCTGATTGATATACATAGGAAACACTAATGAGGACAAAAACTTTATATTACTCTTCGTTTCAATGTGTTTAGAACTATTTATGAGCACTACTTTTTTTTTTTTTTGGTTTCAGGTGTTCTAATAGTTCAGACTCTTTTTCCCAGCTATACTGCTGATTTTGAGGGTTGGCAGACTTCCCACACTCCACAACAGATCTGCCCCTGTCTATTTGAAAAGGTCTGAACTACGTAGGGGTCTGTTGTCTGAATCTGAATTTCATGGAGCGCTGGTAAAACGGCTTCTGTGACTGCCAGCCTGGCTGTGAACTTCTTGCCACCATTTCATCAGAGCTTGTTCAAACACTGAAAGATTTTTCAGTAGAATTCTTTGCCTGGAATAATAAAACTCAAGTTTTATTTTTAAAGCTCAAGGACCTGGGCTTTGAAATGATGTAAAAGACTGCTTGGAGGCAAGTGACTCTTAAAAGGTTTTGGATTTATAACATTAATTTTTAAATAAAGTGAGCAGGAATTGCAGTAAACCTTTCCACCTGTAGATTGGTAATGGTTTTAATCTGTTAAGTAAAAATAAGTAAAGCTTGTATGTTGTAGTTTTTAGTCATTCATTGGTAATCTATATTCTATAATCTATTAGTAATCTTTATAATCTATATAAATTTGGCATGAAATGTAATAGAAGAGCTAGATGAATGGTGGATGCGTGCTTGTGCTAACCTGTGAGGTACCCATAGAATATTTCCATTTCTAATGAACAAAAACTGGCCAGAGAAGCATTTTTCAGCTGTTCCTAACTCTGGAATGAGTCTACATTTTGTAGTAGAAATATATGGCCTTTATGTACCATGAGTTTAAGCCCGCTGCCAGCATGCCTTCTCTTAGTTACCTTTCAAGGATTCCTTCACAGTAGGAGTGTAAGCCCTCCATGGACCACTAGTCAGTAGTAGTCACCTGAAATATCCTGCCCTTCACTTCAGGATCCTCTGCGATCACACGTCATTGGGCTGTGAAGTGTGATGTTGCTGTTGAACCATTTTCAGTATAGACACAGAGGGGATCACATTTTTGCAGGTGTCAGCTTGACAGCATCCATTGCTTTACTTCTAGATCCAGGTAAACAAAGAAGCCGTGTCTGGTAGTTGTTTGGAATGAAGCTTTCTGGTGTTGTTGGTGGAAGAGGTTTCCCCCATCCCTGACACTGTTCTTGGAGACCTCTGTTATTCTGAGTTTGGTTTGTTTCTCACCCTTCAAGCTTGTAATTCAAACTTGGCTCCTTTGTTGGTTTATCACAAAATTTGTTCAGAGGCTTCCCTTTTTGTTAAGGTAGTCCTTTAACTACTACTGATTATGCATTGCATCAAAGAAGAGTGGTTGAAAACTTTAAAACCACAAATAAAATCTACATCTATGGGTTACAGTAATGAGTGCTAACATACTGTTTCTTTGCAAAGAGCCCTTTAGGGATAAAAGACCACGTTTCAGGTGATGTGAGAAACAGTGAAGCTGACTGACTTCTGAGAACAGCTCGCTAGAGTTAATGGTCAGGTTTTACTAAAAATGAATTTTAAAAAAATTAAAATAGGTATGTTTAGTATTAGATCCTAAAATTCTTTGATTTAGTGTCAGGATTAATTCTTTCTGGCAGTGGGGCCTGCCTACTGGTGGGAATAATAACTTCTCAGTTCCTGTACTTTTTTTTGCTTTCAGACTAGTTTTTCCATTGTTCCTGTTCCAAGTGTTGTCTTTTTTTCCTCAGAAATACGATGATTTATTTGGGTGATAATACCCAGGCTGCAGTATTTTAGAAGTCAGTATCTGTTTCCATGTAGGGATGCTTGGAAAAAAAGAAAATAAGACTATCTTGCAAAAAATATGCTGGCCTCATTAGGAGCAAAAGTGTCTCAAATGGCCCTTAAGCAACACTTTGGCTTCTCCAGCTTCTCAGCATGAAAACATGTCTAAGTAAGTTATATTATTTCAGGACAGTGAACAGCTTGCTTCAGATCCAGCAACTGTGTTTATTCTTTGGTTCTGTTTTTTTTTCCCAAATGAAGAATGTCACTCTGTATTGTTTACATTTACATCTCAAAACAATTAAGCTAAAACAGCTTCATAAGGTTTGGAGCTGGCTTTCTCTCAGGGAAAGCTTTACATTTAGTTTCCAGAGTCATACAGTAAATAGACTTATTTTTGCTTTTTCAAGCTGGTGCGATTGCATATGTGTTCATCTCTCTGAAGAGATTTGAATGCTGTTGATTTTGAATTGTGCATATTGGCAAGGAAACTTACCCATAATTTCTGCATAGTGCTTGAATTATCTTTATGAGAAGAACAACTAACTGATTTAATATGTCTTTGGGGATGATTTTTTTTTTTTTTTGAGGGGTTCTCACCTACCTTTTTTTGTGAAGGGGTAAAACAGTAAAAGCTTGCTTGCCTTTGATTAATTCAGAGATTTTTGCTCCTTGCATGTTTCCCTGTCCTTGTACTATACCTGCCTGGGAAATAGAAGAAAACTTTCTACTCTGACCCAAACTTGATATATAACATAGTTGTATTGTTTTAGTGCTTTGACACACAAATACTGCAGTATGTTGGAACTTCAAAATGACCTCAGTTTGTCGGACACCATCCTGCTTGCTTACATTCCCTCCCCATTTCCATGTTTCATCAATGTATTCAGTCAGGATACATGTTGCTGATTGTTCAATCCAGTCTTTCTTTGCTCCCTGTTAAAATAGCTGGCATTTCTTTCTTGGTAGGCAAAGCTTTTTAATTTTCACTTAGAGCAAGCCACAGGGGTAAAAATTTAGTAAGGGCTGTAAAGCTTGAGACCTTCTCAGCTTTCTCATTTCTGGGGTCTGTTTTCAGCCTGGTGGCTTGAAAGGGGATGCCCCAGGTGGCTGCATGAATGAGCTGCCTTCTGTATGCCACTGCTTCCTCCTGCCATTCCTTAGCAAGGGCAAAACCTTATTTTAGCCAAGAACACAAAGTGGTTGGTTTGTACCAGATGTGCTATACAGGACTGAACAGACCAGAACTGTTATGTAGCTGCCTATACGGCTGCCTGCCATAATGACCTGCCATCCAGGCTTGTATGAAGACATTCTAATGCATGGGACATCAGTTTTGTATCCTAGGTATGTTCTTCCCTATACATACCCTGCTTGGGCTTTTTGAAGTACAGAGAGTACTTTACAGTGTCTGTCCCTCATTCTCCAACCTGACCCACATTCCCAGAGTGCTTTCTCAGTGTCCCTCCTACTTGCCAGGGGCAGAGCAGGGAGGAAGCAGGGCAAATGTCAGCTCAGTCCCTAGCAGGTTGAAGGATTCTCTGATTTTCCTTCAGATGCCTGTCATGCCTCTTCCCAAAGTTTGTCTGTAGAGAGCTCAGGGGCAGGCTGCTCCCTGGAATTGTTGAGCAGCGAGCAGAGACTGGGTTGTGAGAAAGGTGCTCCAGGTTCCCAGGGTCAGTGCTGTCCCCTCTGATGTTTCCTGCGCCCCCACTTCCTTCCCCAGCAGGAACAAGAGCCATCAGTGTCATTCCTCCACTGTTTTTGCGAGTGGTGTGACCAGAGCTGAGATGTGCAGTCAGCAGGGGTTGGGAGGGCACCAGGCAGGATTTAGCCACTGTTGCACATACAGTTCAGAAAAATTTTCTACTCTTTTGATAGTTCCTGATGTGTTTTATTCAGTTCCAGTCTAATCAAGTTAAATATTTTAGCACATTGTCTTTCTTCAGACTTTTTACAGAAGGCAAGTGTAATCTCTCTTAAAAAGAAAACAGTAATTCCCCTTTCATCTTTCTAGGGAGATCACTTTATTCATGTGTAGTGACCTGACTCAACATTTGGTAACTAGTGTGTCACTGAAGGTTCCTCATTACGGTCCCAGCTTGCAGGCCACCTGGAGTGCTTCATTATTAATGTGAACTTCAGGTTAAAGTTTTAGTTCTGTGCAGGTGCGTTTGCACTATTCACTGCAGGCTGGTGACACATGCCTTGTGAAGGGGACAAGAGTGTGCGAGGCCAGATGTGTCTAAAGGTGTATGGAACGCTTCTTGTTTCGACACCAGTCGTATGAGAAGCGTAAGGACTGAAGCTTGAGCTCTGTGTTGATTATAATCTAATTTTTACTTTCCTTGGCAGTCGTCCTTTGATATATTGGCACTTAATCTCAGCGCTGGGAGAAAAGAAAGTAGGGAGGTCAGAGAGGGGAGGATAAAGGGGAAACCACATTCCGGTTAGAGCCAGTAACATGGGAAAAGCTTAGTTCTTATTCCAGATATGAATGTATCTTCGGATATAGATGATAGTTACATGGCAACCAGGCACTGCAGAGCCCTCCAGATTGCTATTGGTTGTAGTGCAAGCTGTAAGCAATCCTGTTGATGCAGCTAGGATGCTGTTAAGATGATGAGTTTTGGAAGAATCTTGCATCTCCTTGATGGAAGCTTAATTTTGTCTGTTTTTTGCTGCAGTTGCTTAAACCACCTACACCACCAGCCATCCATCTTTGCCTCCTGAAATCAAATAAGTGACCTACTGAATTAAATCTCTGATCTTAACTTGTTTGGTTTATAAATAAATAGAAAGGCAAAAGATAACAGAGTCTAATGCACGTATGGAACAACAGCTCTGTACAGTTGCAGGCTTATTCATTGTTTTCCCTGAGTTTTTCTTTATGGGTTATTTTTCCTTTTTTTGAGGGCAAATTTCTTTGGGGACATCTCTCTCTCTCTCTGTTTTGTGTGTGTTTGTGTGTGTGTGTTTTGTTTTAAAAGAAATACGGAAATAGCAGAAGTGGGAGGGGAGGTGGATTCAGAGGAGCAATGGAGCTGGAAGGACAAAGGGAGATGGGCTGAAAAGGAAGAGGAAAAGAATGGTTTCAAGTGTGTGAAAGGGAGTGGGAAGAACAGGAAATCTGAGTGTGGGATTGAGAGCACTGGGAAATGTGGGCAGAAATAAATTGGATGGGGGAAGAAAACTCCTGAAGCATGTTGTTGTTTTCTTTAAAAATGCTGGCCTTACTACAGTAAGATAACCCACCACTTTATTCATTGAGGACCAGATCTTGATGTTATCTGCTTAAAATAAGTAATGAAATACACTAATATGTTTTTTTTTTCATTTTTTATAAATAGCTAAAGCACCGAAAGGTACTTCCTCACTAGCTTAATATTTTAAACAAACATCTGTCAAATGAAGAAGGATTAAGGGGTTTAAAATCTTGTACAATTGTATATAATTGTGTAGTTGAAATCTTCCTAGTCATTTTATTCTTACTTAAACTGAATATATGCTGATTGTCTTGTCTTTGCACATGTGAAGAGCAGTGTCCTGGTTTTCTAACAGGTTATCACAGCACTTACTTTAGTTGAATTGAAAATAGCATATAGTCCCATAATGGGAATGCAAATTGCCTCGGGGGTAAAATTTGGTTTTAGTGACTGAGATGGCCACGACAGTCTGCTTTGCATTGAAAAGCTGATAGAAAAGCAACAGATCTGGTGAGACTATAACCACCACTTTCATAGTAACAACCATTTGAAAATTACAGTTTTATTCATAATCCTAACCCATACAGTCGTGCTGTCCAGTTATATCTGAACACATCAAAGCTGAGAAATCAAACTACAGGTATTTTAGAGTGATGGTTCTGGTCAATAGCACTAGAGCATGAAAGCAGGACGCAGGTCCTGAATGTTTTTTTCCCCTTCCCCCCCCCCTTTTTTTTTTTTTAAAAAATCAGTATATTACATCTCTAGGCATAAATTTTCTAAATTAGCTGTTAATACGGTGATTTTGCCTTTTGAAGTTGCTTCCAAATATGTGGATATACCTATCTTGTAGCATTTTAAAGTGCTAAATTGCCATTTAAAAGATGAAAGAAGTCTGGAAATTCATTGCATAGTTGAAAATTAATTAAATATACCAATTAAAGTTATTTAATATCTGTTATCATTTTTCATCTACATCTCAAATATTTGTGGGAAAACATCCAGGATTTTGTATGGTAAATTTAAAATGTGTCTGGTGAACGTCCCATGTGAAACAGTTTTTATCATGCTTTGGAAAAGCACATATTTAATAGTGGAATGCTTTGCTTATGTACTTATATATCTCCAGAGTATAATATGGGTCCAGAGGTCTTTAATTTATTATAAAGATAGGACTTTAATGACAAAATAATGGCTCTGATGTATCTGTAACTTTGGGATTAGATATTAGAAAGGTATCACATCTTTCAACTCTTCCTTATGTGATGTGACATTGCTGCCCCAGACAGTTTTTACTGCATGAGCAATCAACATAAATGAAAACTAGAAAGCATTCATGTTAAGACAAGAAGCAGTGTTACTTTCAATAAGGTGACTTCAGAAAACTGTCACACAGATATTTCACTGGAGACATTCTGCTTTGACCTCTACCTCACCATTCCTTCTCTCTCTTGTTTTTTTCTTTTATGATTAAACAGAGGAGAAGGGGTTTGTAAAAGCCCTCAAGAAAACTGACAGTCCCTTGCAGAATGTAGCTCTTTCTAATTTCCATATACTTTCCTGCAGGAGAATGGCTCTCTAAGAGCACATTAGCCTTCAACCTTGGCAGGTGTAGAAGTAAATCTGCAGTATTATGATTGAAATGTTATACCTGCTTATTCTAAAACTGACATGATAGGTGACAAATGACAGAGGCATTACTGGGTCAGGTGAAGTCTTTGTCATAATCCCTTTTCCCCTAACTTTTAGCTGGTGCAGCAAAACAGAATCCTGTTTCAAGGATTATTAACACCACCTGCTGCAAAATTCCTTTGGGAAGGACCAGAGTGCTTTGGATTCGAACACTGGCTTTGAAACATGCAGGAAAATGGAGCAATCTCTGCAGATACTCTAATGGCTGCTTTGGTTTTGTTATAAGCTAGTCCTTCCACTGTACAAATGTATTATTAAGGATATTCATGCTGTTACTCCCATTTCAGTGTAAAAATGTATTAATTTTAAGCAAATTCCTTAAATACTTGTTTTTCAAGGCATTTAGATGTGTGGTCAGCTGCAATAAATTGTGCAGTAAGGTTTAGCTGATCTCTGCATTGAGGGCTTGCCCCTTAGTTTTGGGTAGAACGAATAAAAAGCTGTACCTCCCTTTTACAGGATTTTTTCATCTCCAGCACTGTTTCATGGCTTTTAAGTTTTACCTCATGTCTAGCTCATCCATAAGACTGCCTGTAGGAAAAATTATTTCTCCCTTTGGTGGACTACTACTCCTGCCCTGCTTCTCTTCTATAACTCCTGTACAATCTCTAGGAAGCAGAACAGTGCCTTCCTAGCTGGCTACGAGTATGTGGCTCATCGATTGCAAGGGTGATGGGTTGGAGAGCGGAGAGGACAGCTGCCTGACAAGAAGCTCGAGCACCGAGTTTCACCCCAGTTCATTTCCCTTTCCTATGTTGGCTTTTGGACTTCTTCAAAAGCCAGATGAGGGAAAAGTATGACTTCTGTTAATTGGTGAGTGACATTGATATGGTCCGTTTCCTGCTGGAATTGCCTGAAGCAGAACAGGCAGAGCAGAGAAACAGGAGAAGCCCCAGGCTCTTTTCATCTCAATTTCTGATTGCAGATCCCCTTGGAACCAGGGCGTGAATCTGTCCCTTTGTATTTTTGAGTGAAGTGAGTGCTGATTGATTTGTCAAGTGATTACATGCTCAGATGAGATACTGGAATATGTATAGTTTGATTTGTATTCAGTACCACAGCAACGCCTAGGAGTAGCTTCATATACTACAGTGAGGATCGCAGTCATTGTTGCAGAATGTGTACATAGAAATCACCTTTCTGAATCTCTTTTAGAACCTTATTCAGCATCATATCTTTTAGTTTATTTACTTTTTGGGGAATTTTCTGACCTTGCACTTGCAGAAATGGAATGCTGCAGTTTAAATGTTGGCCAGAAGGACCCGTTCCTAAATAAACAATACCAAAGTGCACTGAAGTTAATTGCCTTTTGAGGATATTGCTGTCCTTTCTAAACTCAAGATGCTGTAATATGTACCAAAGCCATGAGGAGGTTTCAACTCATCAAGAAGAGCTTTAAACAAATACTTTGGTTGGTTGGCATGTTTATGCTATGGAAGATGTGACTCCTGTGAATACGTATCCTAGAAGGTTTTGTTTCTAAACACACACACACACACACACACACACACACACACACACGCTCTCTCTCAAATTAAATCCCCCTAAGACCCAACTACCCATATTTTGTTCTTGGCTGGACATTCTGTGTTGCCATCCCCTGTCTGTTACTTCACTCATTGTGGCATATTATTTACAGAGTCAATCTGTAAGCTCCCTTAAGATGAAGCCAGTTTCCACAATCTTGGGCTTTGAAACCTAAAAAAAAAATAAATGGCATTTTGCAAAGTTTTTGGCAGTATCTAGGTGCTGTTTTCTGCTGTTACTGATTACTAATGAACATGCATTTCTTCAAAAGTAGTATTCAATATTTGAGGTATGCACATCATACTATGAGTAACGTTTTTCTTTAATTCAGAAAAGGATTTTGTAAGAAGCTGTCCTTATGATGTGAATATATTGAGTTGTGATTTCTGAGCTTATCTTGTATTCTATTTTAGAAATTAGAAACTTGAGGCTATTTTAAACAATGCTTACATAGTAGTTGCATTGCTAAGCAGTGAGTCTTCATTCTGGTGAAAGCAGGGAGTGGGAATGAGGTGATTTTAGTATTGTGCATTAATCACACATGTTAACAAGGAGTGACTCTCTGACTGAGCACGTTGCTTTTCCAGAACAGGAATAATGGCTTTGTAAGTTTTATTGCCATCAAGCCACTAGTAAAATCAAGTTATTTTAAGAATACTAGAACTAATAAAAACTTAAGTTCATCTCAAGCTATGGTTTTGAGTTGACTGTGGGCTCAACCCTTGCAGTTTGGGCATCAGAAACATGAGAAATAATTACTAATTGTTATTGGTTTGTATCCAAACTGAGACCTGACCGGGTATTACCAGATTGAAACTTCTAGGTCTGTAACTCAAGAAAAAAATACATGGTCTTAAGCTGGGAAAGATGAGGGTTGATAAACCAAGGGCAACACAAATATTAAGTATGAGCCTGAGTTTGGTGTCTCTGTTTGTAGCATCAGCAAAGAGCGGGTTTGAACTGGTTTAAACTAAAACCATTACTGCTATGCTATAGTAAGCCTGAATCTCTCAATTGTCTGCAAGTCACTTGGTGGTAGTGGCCTGAGGTTTCAGTAATCCCTTGATACTGACTTCCTTCATGTTAGGGGCATGTGTGTGTATCTGTCTCTCTAAAAGAGCACCTCTTCTCTGAGGACAGGCTGAGGGAGGGGCTTGTTCAGCCTGGAGAAGAGAAGGCTTCAGGGAGACCTTATAGCAGCCTGCCAGTACCTGAAGGGGCTGCACGAAAGCTGAAGAGAGACTGTTTACTGTGCATGGAGTGATAGGACAAGGGGGGTGATGGCATTAAGCTGAAAAAGGGTAGATTTAGATTAAGGAAGAAAGTTTTTTTATGATTAGGCCCTGGCACAGGTTGCCCAGAGAAACTGTGGCTGCCCCCTCCCTGGCAGTGTTCAAGGCCAGGTTGGATGGGGCTTTGGGCAACCGGGGCTAGTGAGGGTGTCCCTGCCCATGGCTGGGGGTTGGAACTAGATGGGCTTTGAGGTTCCTTCCAACTCAAACTGTGGTATGATTCTATGAAGGGTGTTTGTGTTGTGTGTGTGTATAAATATATATAAACAAAGATATGAGTTTAGCATATTTCAGTGCAGATTTTATGCTCTCACTTTTTAAACAGTTGTAATAGTTGCAAAGAGTTGTTGCTGTATTTACAGTCCTGGATGAAAGATGGGTTACCCCAAAGATGTTACACATCATTTAAAAATACTCAAGAACTGTTGGTTAAAAGTATCTAAAATGGCTAACTTTTGCAATGTGCAAGAAGCAAAAAAGCCCACAATTCAACAGAAAACCTGAGGAGTGTTTTGAGGTGATAGATGGACACTAAAATGATTGACAAGCAACTCTGCATGGGTCTGATCTTTTGAAGTTTCCAAACAGTATCACTTTTGGGATGGGTCCTTTGTGTTTGTTTATTCAATCTCTACAAGCCAAGTTCTGGGTTTCTCTGAGAGGCCAAAAGAACCTTTTGAACTTTGGTTGGGGCAAAATTATATTCAGCCTCAGTGGGTTATCTTCTCAACGTTGGTATGGAACCCACTTAGAAAACAGGATCCTGTTCTGTTCTACTTGTGTTTTGTAACAGTCTCTATGCCAGTGCTAATATAAACCACTGAGATTCTTTCCAGATGGATATAGTGGTGTCCATATGTCAATGTACATTATTTAGGAAGCGAGGATAATGCATAGATGAATACCAGAAAATACTAAAAGATATATTGTTGCTCTGATTTCCCCAAGGCAGAGCGAAAAGAGGATAGTGTGTCTTCCCCCTCCATGGATAGAGTAGGAAAAAGAGGAGATGTTTGCATGGTCTGAGAGGAAATGGGATTCTTATTAGAAGAAAGGCATGAATAAGATGAAAGGGAGTATGTGTGGTTCTTGAATGTTATCTGGGTTGCTACTGGATCATGGAATGAAAGGGAGGCCTTTGGGGAGGAAGCTGCGAGACAATACGGCCTTTCTGAGCACAAGATCATCATTTTGTGTCTGCAACAATCTCTGGAAATATATTTCAGGAAGTAATTTTTAAACTTCTTTTAAACATTGCTGACACGTTGAAGCAATCAATGTTTTCATTTTATTGACAAACTGTTTGTTTAAGAGTTTGCTGCCGCAGCGAAGGCGAGCCCCTAGCACAAGCTTGGAACTGGAAATGCGGTACATTTTGAGAAGCCTATAGCTCTCTGCTGACATTCACAAACAAGAACAGGGATAATCATAAGGAAACCGAATCCCAGCCTCTCCCAGTCAGTTCCCATGTGTGAGGAATTCCTCTCTGCATTAGCTGTGTTCTAAACAGATAACTTCCTTTGTGTTCTATTGCACATTTCTTTTAACAAATACATATTAAGAGGATGGCAGACATATCTTCATTCCCAGTCTGGAATGTGCAGTTTTTTGAAATGGAAAGAAATGTTTCTTAACTTGCAAAAATAAAAATGTCCCTTGAAACATAGGTGGAGCATTAAGGGAACATAATTTGCTCCTTTAGTCTGTACAGATAATTTGATGACCAAATCAGATGCAGAATTCCCGTGTGTTTTGTTTTTCATTAGAGTCATGGATCCATTTCCTTACCTTAGTGCATGCTGCTTCATGATACATACAATCTCCATTGGAGTAATTTATTTTCAGTCCTAAAAGGCAAAGGCAGTACTGATGCTCACCCAGGTTTCTTTGGCACATACCTGTATCTTCCATCACTGCTGTAAATAACAAAGAACAAGTCATTCCCCAGTTTATTAGCGTACCTCTGCTTTGTTACTTGAAGTTTCTGTCTTGTGTATGTAATAAGTGAAAAGGAAATAAGACTTTGGAGTAGATAATGTAAACACCATTTCTGTGGCTTAACTCTGAAATGAAACAACTTTATTTTCTAAAAACCTAATTCTTGCTATACCTTCCATGCATTTAGACTCTAACTTTGGCCTGGCTAAGCCTGTAGCATCTCCATTATTTCAGACATCAGGTTTTATGAAATATATTTCATGTTTTAAACACAAAGGTGCTAATTCTCTGCTGACTTTTGTACATTGTAAAAAAAAAAAAAAAAAAAAGGAACAAAAACGGTTTTCACACCAGTCCCTTGATGTTTGTATTCTTAGAGATGGGAACAATTGAATCCTTGGCGCTTCAGATTTCATTGTGAAGTTGTGTTCTCATTACATGTGCTGCATATAGGTAAAATAAACTGAGAATTGGGAGTAAAATGATTTAAAAATTGCAAACCTGTACTTGGGCCTCTCCAGTTGTAAGCTTGTCTCTAATTCTTAGCTCTTTTGTCCCAGATAATTTTCCTATCCTACCAACCAGGAGTTCTCCCAACTTCTTTCTGTCTGGTTTCACTTCCCTGCCCCCAAGCTGTTGTGATTCAGGCCTTAGATTGAATAGTCCAGACATATTCTTGAAAGTATTGAATTTTCTTGGCTGAATCTTCTTCTTCTTTCCTCTTCTTTCTTTTTATTTTAGTAAATTCCAAAGTATAAAATTTAAAATCAGGTGTAGGTAGGAACTACACTCTAGACCTAGTAACAAATTTTAATCTTTTTTGTTCTTTCTTTCTACTGATGCATTTAATCCTTCTTTGCATTGCAAATTCCAGAACTGAAGAGAGATTTCTATCTCTGTTCTGTATATCTTTGAATACTTAATTACTGTCAGTTTTGACCACTATCGCTTGATTTATATTATCATACAAAACTCTGATTCCAGAATGGTAATTGTTCCGTGTTTTAACCCCTGGTTCTGTGGGTTGTGGTTTGGTAGCTAAGGAGCCTGTTCACTCAACTGACTGTGTATCAGTCTTGCTTTTATTCTCAAGCCTGGCATTTTATTTTGAAAAAAACCACAAGAAACATTCTCTTTGGTGTCAAATCTAATAAAATGGCTTAGACATAATCAGCGAGTAGCATGCTTAGATCAGCTTCATAATCCTAAGAGAAGCAAGTATTTGTAATGTGTTCTCTGCGTGTCATCTTTAGATGACAGAGACCACTTTGCAGGAATTACCTTTGGTCTCTTAGTAGCAATTAAGAAGATTTCTCTGCCCTTAACAAATGTACAAACTAGGGCAAAGTAAATAAAACACTTGTCATTTTAGAAATTTCACCTACACTGTCACAACTCTTTTTTTAACTATGGAGTTAGTGCTGTCCTATCTATTTTATGTCTTTGCTGAGGAATGCTAAATAGTGTGTGTACATCTGGGATGCTGTGTCCAGTTCCAGGCTCCCCAGTATAGGAGAGATAGGGAGCTCAATCGGCTCTTGAAGGTTTTCCTATAGCCTGGAGTAGCTAAGAACACACACCCATCTAGCAGTTACAAAGGATTTTGTGAAGAATGCCCCAGGGTATTTAAAGATATACTGGAGTCTGAGTGATTAAAGTGAAATACCTTTACCATGCTGGAAGAAGGATTCAAGATACCTTTTTAGCACTTTGCTTCTCACTTTCTCACTTTGCTTCTTATGCCCAACAGTCAGTTTTAGGGGAGAGTCCAGAGAAATGTGTCAAGACCAAATATATACCTGTAAGAAAAGGTTGACAGACTTGGATTTGTTTCGTTCAGAAGAGAATAATGACCAATTGTTTCCCGTGCCTGGTGGCTGCATGAGAAGAAATAACAGCTTGAAGTTGTAGCGAGGGGATTTTAATAGGAGGGGATCTCAGCTACATAGCAGTTAAATATGGAACAGGCAGAAAAGCTTTTTGAACATTGGATTTGGCAGGGATGGCATGGATATTTAAGTAGCATCAGAGTGCAGGAGATGATGAACTGCATGACTTGTTGAAGTGTGTTTGTAATTTCTGTGAATTCTGATCTGTAGACATATCTCATTCCTGACATCAGCATAACTGAAAGACTTTCTTTTTTGGGTAGAAACCCCACAGTTTCTGAGAAGTCCTTCACTTATTTCAATTTATCTTAATTGGGCATCTGAGCATAGGAAGTGTTAGATTATATAACCGAGCTTTATTACTGTCAGATAAGGAGAGAAATTAAGATACTGCCAAAACAGCATTAACTATTTGAAGCATACCCTTTTCAGAATGCTTTGTCTTGGACCATTCCCAGAGCCATCCACTTCTTCAGTGGGCTTTTTCAGTGAAGTTGAACAGAATACCCAGAGGCCTACCAAATCTGTTTTCAGAGAATACCAGCTAACTATTTTTTTCTGTATAAAATAACAATGGATAAAGCATGTTGATAATCAGTGTAGGCATGCGGGACACAAGCATGTAACCATATTCTCTTCAGCAGTAGGTAGGAGCAGAGGAATATTTTGGAGATTTATTTGGTAAGCTGTCCACCACAGATAACGGAAGTGAGTGATGTTACAGTCATCATTCTAAGTATACATATAATTAACAGTTTCAGTTTCTACCTCAGTACATATACATTCTCTGCAGAATTGAAATGGTTTTATTTCAATGAATATTAGAAACATTTTGCACTGTTCTCTGGTAAGTATGAAGTGCTAATCTGTGAATAATAATAAAAGACGTTGCTAAGAACTTTACTGTCAGTTAACAGATACGCAAAATCATTCTGGGAGGTTCTTTAATGTTAACAGTTGCTTTTAAATAAGAGGAAAATTACTGTTGCTAGCGATAACACCGCAGGGATTGTAGCATTCTAACAATTTTGAATTTGCTTTCATAACATTGGCATCTTTTATGGAAGGAGTGAAGTCAAGCCCTTGTAAGCACTGCTCTGAAAACCGTACATCTTGAGTTATGGCAACAACAGGCTGATGTGTTCCAAAGCTGATTAACCTGTAGCAGATTTAGGTGCTACAGAAATGTTTTTCTTAGGCCTGAAAATTGATACGGCAAAGACAGACTTATGTCAAAAAGCCCAAGGTTTGAAAACTCCTTTATTTTGCTCTGTGCCTGCTGTCATATTTTTCCCTCTCTCTTTACCTTTTCACCTTTCCCTTGTGAACTTTCAGTTTATGATTTTTAGGATTAAATTTGGTTTGTAAGTGTTGTCTTCACTGTATTTACTAGATGTTTCAGTTACCTGTTGTGAACTTTCTTAGCCTTTAAATCAAGGAGTAAGGGCTCATTAACAGCTGAGCCATGTCTTGCAGCTTTCATAGAATATTTGGATTAAGAGAGACTTTGCCATAAAATACTACCAAGTAACATTTTAAACAACCTGAATAAATGTTGCTTTTGTCAGAATCAAATTTAACTCCTCTGTTATCTAGACTATTTCTTTACTGCCTTACTATACTGTTATCTCTAAAAAGTAGAATAGAAAAAAAAAGCGTGTTCTAATTAAAAAAGGAAAAGCATATTGTTTCTAGAGGATTTGAATGTTCTGTATCCATCACAACAGTCTGCACACTGCAAAAAAAATTATTTTTCTCTGGGAATATCACTTTTAAAGATGACTAATTTCTAGGATGGCCCATCTAAAGAGATGAAAAATTATGCAGTCTCTAAATATTGATCCTTTGTGTACAAATATGCATGCTTTTCCCACTGCATTGTCAGGAAGGCTTGAATGATTGTGTGTAATATTAGATCATTGTGTACAAAGAAGAGACATTAGCTTCTTAGTCATCAGGAATTACATAAATTCAGTCTGTGTGCTCGTGTGCTTAGCACAGACTGTGTCCCACATCAAAATTCAGTTTGTATTCTGTGTCTGTGGCTCTACCGTGCTGCTTCATAAATTGAATTTTTCTTTAACATTATAATGCTGTTCTCTACAATAGTGTTTTCTTTTTCTTTATGTGAATTGAACATGTTTCCACAAGTAAAATCTCCCAAGCAAGTACTTTTATAGCTCATACAATCATGTTACAAACTTCAGTCTCTAGTATATTTTTTTAAAGCATTGAGGTAGTTCAAATGACCATGAGCTTTTGTTCCTATTAATAACAGTTGGGGTAATATATCCATTTCAAAGCTAGACTGAGGCAACCAGTTTGCTTTAAACTCTGTAAGGTGCTTAAGCCTTTAAAAAATTCGGGACTCAATGAGCTAGAAGATTCAGTGTTTCATTACTTAAGACCTGAGCCAGGCAGGTTGCACCCTCGGTATTCAGGTCTGAAAGCCTTATGCCAGAGGCACATTTAAAAGGTAACTGTGGGAGACTAGAGAATTTTAATTTCAAATACAAGAGTATGATAGTTTATGCTGTTATTCACTCACAGTGTCAAATGTCATTAATCTTTATGTCAGCTTTAGCGGTTTAAGAAAAGCCGAACACCCAATTACAAAGTACTTACAAGGTACTTAATGCAACTGTTTAAGGAAGGGTGATGGTGGGTGGGTGGGTGAGTGAGTGAAAGAGATGTTTGTGCAGAACCTCTCACTGGTGTTAAACTATAAGCAAGTGCCAAATTACTATTTAAACAAGTGATGATTCTTTTACTATTTCAAATCTTAGTGGATAAAAATGCTCATGATTTGAGAGGTAAAAGGAATCCAGATCACTGTTTTTTTTTCTTATGACTAAGTATTGTGGACCTCTTGTGTCATATAGGCCCTTTTATTGAAGCTGGTCTGTAAAGAACAAAACACCTTAGCCTTCCCTGAAATGGAAGAAATACAGAAACATCATCAGGAGAGGGTTAGAGACAGATGAACTCAGTATCTGAGGAAAGTACTCAAACATCATCATGAGATCAAAATGAAAGAGCAAATAAAAAGAGCTTAGGTCAGCTTTTACAATGTAATATTCTTTGGCAAAGATCCCACTCTTTCATGCTTCGATTTAATCTGTCAGGGCAAAAGGGCAAAGGTTGGCATGATTGCTGGGGAGGGTACAAGATGCATGACAGAGCAATTTGCTGAGTTTCTCTGGATGAGTGTAGACAAAGCTTCCATGTCTTTGCTCTTTGTCTCTCTGACAGTAGCCTTTAACGTAGTCCTTATTGTTCACTTTTTGGGTCACTGGAAGGCATTTATTAAGGTATTTGTGATGCAGAAAGCACATTAAACTGTTTTCTAATTTGTCTTAATTGCTTGTCTCACTAAATGGTTAATTCACATTTGTATGTGCTCAGCAGTTTAGAAAAAAGGTGTTTGTTCATATATAAAATCTTGGTAATTGCCAAAAGTCAGTAGAGATGTTGGTGGATGATGAGCATTAGACCACCTAAACCCCTTTAGTTTTACTTCTTCTTTACTTTTTAAAGTGCTGGACGATTATTTTGTAATTTGGTGCACTTTACCAAAGTTGTACTGGGTCCTTTTTCCTCCTTAGGGAAATATTTGGCCATTTGAGACTGTATTTCTTGATTTCCCTTGGTGATGGCATGTTTGCCACCCTTCGTTGTGCTGTTAAAATCCTGTGTGCTCAAATTGGCCTTCAGATTTCAACGGTATGGGTCTCACTTCAAGTCAATTAACTTGGTAGCAAATAGAGGAGAGTAAGTGAGCACATATCCACATCTAAACTTTTTCTTCTTTGGTTAGCAACAGATCTTTCTAAATGATGAACAAAGAGATTTGTCTTTTACTGTTCTGTACAATACTATTAATGTGCATCAGTTCCCCAAAAATGGGAAACTGAACATTTACAGACTGGGGCATTGATCCTGCAATTGAATATTCCCAAACAGAAGGACTTTCCAAACAGATGGAACCGTCTGTTTCCAGAATTAGTCACAGGTTTGGAATTAGAGTTCACAGAAAATGTCTTCTTGTTTTAAAAGATTTGAATGCCCTGATGCAGTCTGCTGAAATAGGTTAGAGGCTTCGTGTCTCTTGCTTCATTTAATTCAGCTTTCTCCTGTTACTGCAGGAACAGAGGAAACGTCTCACAAGCGTATGTTTATCAGGAGCAGAACTAAGGCACTGTTTTTTATGCACCTTGCATATGATAGTAACGTTCACGAAGTCACTCATGGTCACACCAAACACCTTAGATCAAGGTTATTTTATTAAAGAATGGCAAGGCTGCTGGTAGCTGTGAGAGCAGAGAGGAAAAGACTTTACAGTGTATTTGGGCAGTTACCTACAAGCAGTCTGCTTCAATCTCTCTGCAGATTCATTCTCATTGCATGTTTGAGCAGAAGAGGAAAATGACTAATGAGACTACTGTAGGTCATTTTACGGTCCAGGTTTATGTCATCATATTAAATAATGAGTGGTAGGTATTTAAAGGAAATGATTAAATACATCACAACAGTCTAAATCTGATTAGTGATTACAGACAGCTAGTGTAGTCATGCATAAAGGACATCAGTTTGTCAATACTTAAGATTTTGGGGAAAAGAGCATAATTTTTGTTGATCATACTTAATAATTGTCTTAGAATCATCCTTCTTTTAATAACTGCTTATTGGCATTTCAATTGCTTTGTTTGGAGAGAAAAAATACATTACATAGCCCATAATGCTTTGGACTCTGACCTGTGTCTGCACTGATGTCCAGTCATAGAAGATGACTTTAGCAGAGGTCAGCACTTGAGCAATGGAAACTATGTAGTTACTGACTAGACCCAGCTCTGAGGCTCAACCTAATCACAGAATCACAGAATCACAAGGTTGGAAAAGACCTTGAAGATCATCAAGCCCAACCATTCCTGTCCTGTGCTAAACCACATCCCTAAGTACCTCATCTACCCGTCTGTTAAACACACCCAGGGGTGGGGACTCAGCCCCCTCCCTGGGCAGCCTGTTCCAGGCCCTGACAACTCTTTCAGGGAAGGATTTTTCCCTAACATCTAATCTGACCCTGCCCTGGCACAGCTCAGTGCCATTTCCTCTTGTCCTATCTCCTGTCCCCTGGCTGAAGAGACCATCTCCCACCTCTCTACACCCTCCTGTCAGGTAACTGTAGGCTGACATTCATCTTTACAGGTGCCAATTGGAGTTCTAAACAAATTGGGATGAGTAACACGTCTCTTGTCAGTTGCCTAATTTTGGCTTGTATGTTTGAGAGTTATAACCTTACCAGTTTGTCAGACATGAATGGTGTCTTCATCTCTCTGAACATTTAAGACATATAACAATTATTAAAGAATGCTAACTTGCTGGTATTGGAAGCAGCAGTTACTAGCTGTAATTTTTTGACATTGTCATCTAAATTCAGCCCTCTGCTCTGTATATGGCTTTCCCAGCATCATCATCAGCTAATGTATGTCTGTACAGACCACCCTTTCTCCATGTCCAAGAGGAGGTAGGCACGAAGAACCTTTCCTCTTGTATCGTTTCTCTATTGTACATTGACCGATCCTATTTCTGTTTTCAGAAAGGTCTCAGCTTAGCACAGATAACTCCTTAAAAGAAATGCAAATAACTTACTTCAAAATAACTTCTTTGCAGAAATCACAGGGGCTGTGTTTATGTTTAGACTCTTTAAATAAAGAGAAATAGAGTAAACTTTCTCTTTTTTCGCCTTCTAGTATTTTCTGCTGCATCTTAGGATAAATAAGTATCCAAGATTTTAACTAGCTTTTTTGTTTGTTATGTCTTTGCTATTTTTCTGTTGTTTTTGGCATGACTTCCTCTGCCCATGCTTATGTTGACATTTATTCTGATTAGTTTAAATGAAGGTCTTAACCCAGGCTCTATCCTTTTAAGATGGCACTATTTATGAGCCAATAGGAATGGCAATTGTATCTAACTATGCAGTGCATTTAGGAGTTTGTATTTAATGTCTGTAAAAATGTATTCCTTCTCTGAGGTAAATGAACCATGTACCTTATGTGAGGAATCTATGTTCATACATTCAGTTGCTCAATGAAAAGTTATCTCTTCAGGTAGCTCTCATGCCACGCTGAGAAGTAAAAAGCTTTATACTGTTGGTGCGTTCTGACGTTGCTAAGAAGATTGTTCTCTTGCTTCTGCTTGTATTTATCTAATGGTATGATTTCAGGTTGTTAGGGTGGGTTTTTTAATGAAAAATAAGGGATACTGAGATGTTTTGTTTCATTTGTTCTGGGTGCACTTTGGTAAGTTACTGGATTCCTCTGACTGTTACTAATACGGCATGAGACAAGGGCATTCAACACAGTATAACTCACATTCCTTTCCTGTTCTCTGTGTCCATTTTCATTTAGAATGTTATTTTCATGTCTTTTTCTCATGAAAGATATTCTTTCATAGAAATTCTGTGCCCTGATTTGTTGCTCTGCAATCAGAGGGGAAAGTCTCACACTGCTGCTGATGGGTTAAACAGTGGGTTCTGTTTTGAACACCAATATCTGAGGTGTCTCTTACATGGCAAACCAAGGGGATAGATCTGATTGTTTTTGCAAATATGCTTCCTCCCTACCCCTTGCTGTTCTTAATGTTAGGGGAATCATCATGTTTATGTTTGACAAGATTGTCATATGTGTCTTGCTTCTAGCTTTACAAATGCCTTTGATTTGAGCAGTATTTGCATTTGCACTTAGATTCTAGGCGTGATGGTAAATAAGGCTCTGTTTTAAAATGATGACGTGGAATCAGATGATTTGAAAATCTTGTCTTTGAAAAGCCTTAATAAGTTGATATATATAAATATAATTAATAATAATAAATTATTACTGCTGCTCATGCCAGATAGAGTGGCTTTCTCAAAGTGAGCTTTAACAGGGAACTTTATCACTGGATTCTAATATCACATCTGTAGCGTGGCCCTTCTCTTGATGGGCTTTACCACTTTCCACCAAATCCTGAAAATATGAACCCTTAATAGATAAAATATAAAAATTGTCTTAGTTTTCCTTTTTCCTTTTTTTTTTTTTTTTAAAGGCCAAAATATGGTTGCTACTTCAAAAAACCCCTTAACACTTGGACTGTAAATACTGGGAGTTGAAGGTCCTCTTCAGAACTGTCTGCTTTGATTTTGTGTGCTGTGTTTGTTCCTCCACAACCTGTTTCATTGAATATAATGTGCCATAGGAGAATGGAGAGCATGTATTTCTTGGAAGCACAAGGCACATTTGGTATAAACCCCAAATTTTTAAAGTGCTCGATGCTTGGTACAGGTGTTGACTTGCCTGTCATTTGAAAGGTGGGTTTGAGAAGAATAATAAAGCAAAACTTGGTTTGTATTTTCCAAATGAAAATACTAATTTTGATAAAAGCAGATCCTTCATATACATAGCCTACATAAATTATGTGTGAACTTTCTGGATTAAATCAGGAAAGGCCAAGGTTATTTTCTGCACTCCTACGTATCTGTAAGAGTTGCCATGCAGTTATGCAGGCAAGGCTGTAAGCCTGGCATTGCAAAGCATCTGAGTGAAACATCAATGTAAGGAACCCATTGCTTAGTCTCTGTTTCAGTTTCTGTATTTGCTAATGCTACATGTGTTTTCTGACTTGCATTGGATATTTTTTCATTCAGCTGAAGATGAGAAAATTTAGCTAAACTTGGTTTGAACATTTGTTTTTGTTTGATGGGCAGATAGAGTAAGAAGAATAGGGGGCTGGAAAAGTTACACTCTTCAGAGTGTAACTATACATAACAACTCCTTAATCTTTTTAGTTATATTACTTTGCCTGCAACTGAGTAACAATTACAACAATTTAACTTTTGACAGTGAAGGATATCTGTCTCCAGTAAAACACTTGCTCTTCTTGGCTGATTTGTTGTACTTAATTATTAATTTGCCACACAAATAATAGTGACAGATTATGTAAACTAAGCTGAAAACTCAGATTTGTTATACCTAAGATGTACTTTGCGTTTCATAACCCAGTGTGCATCGCTTTAGGTTTTTATAGCAATAATTGAACTTGATAAGTAAGGGGTAATTGATGTACCAAACCTGCTAGTCGTACGGTGTAAGTTATCCACTAAGTCAAGCTTCTTTCTGACACTACAGAAACAACATGGCATGTTTCAGCTGCTTAAAGCCAATCTACCATTAAGGCTTGAATTCAGTTTTGTGCCATTTTAGAGTAGTGTGCCCTTGGAATATTGCTTGAAAATGGAGGAAAAGGGAATATCACACAAGTATAAGAAACAAAACACGCTCCTGTAATTAGTATCCCCAAGGAAAGGAAGCAAAGCTGTGCAAGGTAATTAAAAGAACTTGTGACGAGCACAACTTTTAAAGTACTTGGTTACAGATGCACCATTTTGATTTCTTGTGTTGGCAGTATTCTGGGAATCTCATTGAAGAGGTCATACTGAGTCCCAGGAGCTTATCAGGCTCAGACAAATAAAAGCGATGTTACAAACCAGAAAATAATGGAAGGAGGAGAGAGGAGAAGGACAGAAAAATACGTTTGGAATAGTCAGAGAGACTCTCAAAAGTACTGGTGGCTACTTTTCTACTGATTTGTATATTTTCTGTTTTAAGAGTGTTTGATTTATTGTGTTGTGAAAATAAGACTAATTTTACTATAATCTCTTCTAAAGATTAATTATTAAAGCCCGTTATTAAGGGTGGTATATTCTTAACCTTATCTTTAATTTACGAAGGTCATAAATATATCCGAACAAGGGCAAGACCGCTTTCTAGAAAGCAGATGTGAGAGCCAAGAGAGTTGGATCCCTTCCAAGTGGTTATTCTGGGCTGTGGACCAGCTCTACATCTAATAGTAAGAAGTGGTTTCTCGGATGTGTTACAAGTAGAGTGTCCACTTGATCCAGAGCTGTGGAGAGGAGCTTCCCCAGCCTGCCAGCAGTGAGCTGCAAGTCACACAACCCTTCCTCTAACCCAAGACTTTGCTCTTCATGTTCTGACCTGTGCACAAACAGGCGTAAAAAGATACATATCTATAAAAAAATAAATTCTATTTCTACCATTACTGCTTGTGAAACATGCCATACACCTTTAAATGGTGTTTAAAACACTTGTGTGACTGTCATTTCAGTGAATGCTTTGAACAATGCTAAAGCAATTTGGAAGAATCTTTTAGTATACAAATTAATTTGTAATATTAATATTTTTTCATATGTGAAACAAAGCCTTTGTTTGATAGAATGAAAGATTTTTATCTCCAGGTCGTCTACATTTCTCTAAAGCAGGAATTGTAGTCAGTGATACCAGGTACAAGGAAGTCACTTTATTTCCCCCAGCTGTGAGTTAGAATGAAAAACATTTTTGTGTGTTCGTTTTATTTTAACTTGATTACTAGCTATGAGTTTGTTCTTGCCCTTTTAAACAATTTCCTTCCTGTTATCAGTAGATAGTCCCTAATTAAAAAAATTCTAAAATGTAACGTAAATTAAGTACAGAGGAACGAGGCAAGAGTAAATAAATGTTTCTTAACTGCCTTGCTCTCAGTCTGGGGTGTAAGCTGGTTTGGAGGGATGGATGGATGGATGGATGAATAAAGCTTAAAAAAACCCAACCCAGCTTTAGAAACTGAAGAAAAAAGTAATAGAGAAAAGTGGAATAGCACCTGAGACAAAAAGCCTTGTATGATTCAGCAATTGGAAATATGAATCGTTAATGATGTATTACCTGCCTTTCTGTCTTAAACATATTAGGATAACTGAATCTAGCTATATCAACATATTCTTTGATTTTTTTCTGTTAAGTGCTATAAAGTGGCAGCCTTCTGACTGAAACTGGTAACTAGATTTTTAAAATTTTGTTATCAAGATGAAGACTTCACTGTGTACTGAGTTATTGCTTCTGACCTAGCTCCTCTTGTGCTCTGTAGCACTGAAAATATGCTGAAGGAGGGATGAGACATAATAAAGTAGATCTCGTCGACAGTAATTCTGAAGCCATTGACAATGATTGTTGTTGTAGATAGTGTTTAGGCAGGTTGGAATTGCATTTGGGTGCCTTTTAAGTTTCTCCCCTCATTTTTGTACTGGCTCAGAACATCAACTCAAGACCCCAAGGGCCATGTTAATTACAGCATGTCTTTGCAATTTATTTCCCCCTTTTTGGCAATATTAATGTCAGTAATATATTTTAATTTCTTCATAGTGGTGATTCTGACAAAAATAGTTATGTTGGAGTTTCTTGTGGTCAGCTAGATTATGATTTTGCATATCTAGTTTTGCTAATTTCTTTCTTAACGAATCTGTGAAGTGGTTTAGCTAGTAGTCCTTGAAGAAAAAATGTGCCTTGGTGGACAGCAGAAAATATAAACTTCTTCACACTATCCAAGGTATGTGCCCAAGAGAATAGCCAGTAATGAGAGAAGTACCTGGCAAGGATACAAATAATGTGCTAATGACTTTTGATGGGGAAATTAGATTTTAATTTATTTAATGTCTTCATCTGATACATTCAAGACATTTACTGTTAGCAATGATAGGGAAAATCAAAAGCAGCTGCACATTCTGAGGAACCAGAGGTGAGATCACGAGTACTTAGCACTCCATAGTATTTGACTGAGCAGCATCAGCATTTCTCTATTTTTCAGGGCTTTTTCTATTCTGGTGTTTCAGAAGTTTGGATAAGGTGGGAACTTTCATAACCATTTATTAAATCATACCTTTACTCTCAACCATGCCCTGCCATTAATAGTACTATCTAATAATAGTGCTAATATTATTTAGTGTCGCTAACAGAATTTCCAGCATCACATCTTAAAGGTCTGTGCACAAACAGGTTGGAAATGTTAATCCCAGTGTACAAATAAGAAAAAACTGAGCAAAAGAATTTTGGTATGCTTTCAGTGGTGAGATGTTTGGGGAGCTAGCCTTAGATTCAACGATTCTCTTACTTCCCATCTGTTCCTCTAGCAAAAATCCTCTAGGGATTTTTCTGTTTCCCCACATTGTGGTAGGAGAACTGAGATCGATGAATAGGAAAAATGCAGCACTTGAGCACACGTATCCTAACATGGGGGTAAGTTGTTGGGTCCACACCCAGGGGGTAGTTGCATGGGACTTGTTAGAGCAGGAGGGGAAGAGGGAGCAGGATGCTTTGCACGCTGCTTTGCTCTGTGTGATGTGGGTTTAGGAAAGAGGAATGTCACTGAGATGAAATAGGCTCAGAAGAGAGATTGAGTTGGCAGGAGCCTGTAAAACCAGTTGCACGTGGAGCTCTCGGGCGGATACGTTCCTGCTCTCCCTATTCCCACCATTTTATATTCTAGCCTATCTGATCTACAGCTGTGTGTTCAACACGCTCCCTTTCATCCATCCTCTCGCAAGCACTTTTTTAGTCTAATATAAACTTAATTGCTGTTTCCCTCCACACTTCTTCTGTCTTTGTCTCTTTCCTTATTTTCTTCTAATTACATTTGGCCTTCTGATTATGCCCTTATGTCATCTTTGTTGTTTTACTTTCCTAATAATTTCCTTGCAAAGGCTCTTCCAGCTGTAGGGAAGGAACATGCATAGCTCGCTCAATATTTCCTGACCGTCATATCCCCTCTGCTTGTATGTCACATTAGTAAATCCTTCTCTGTTATGTCAGCTCCTGGGAGCTGGGATTGACTGCTGTATATCAAACATATCTGTCAGTATGCATTTGCATATTCCTAATTCTCTGTCTCACAAACGTGACAATTTCAGCCCTGTGCAGTGCCAGCCTGTTCCACCACTGGCTCAAAGCTCCATCAGCTCTCCCTGATTTGAGGCCAGGCAGCACGTTAGACATGTCCAAATCAGATCACTATGACAAGTTATTTCAATACATTTGAAGTCAAATCAGTATAGGATGTTTGAAAAATCTCAACCATAAAGTTTAAATATATTTTTTTCAGTAGCTGAGGTTCCCAAAGATGATCTTGGTCTCATGTCTACGTACTGAGTCTTTAAAAATGTGTGTGGGTATTCCTATAGACACTCCTGATTTAACTTCTTTTGTTTGGTCATTACATAAACAGAGTATTTTTTAAAAAAAATTACTAGGATATTCGAAGTTATTATTTGCAGAATTAATAGTGGAAAAGTAGCCTAAATAGTCTAAATACAGTTTTTTATAAAACATTTAGCAGCTTTAAAATGAGCTTATTGCAACGTGTGGTTTAGTAATAATATAATGTTCAGATGGGATATATGCAAAGAACATTGGGGCAGGATTGCTTGACCTTGATTTTTTAACTGTATCACTTGCCTGGGTGCATTATTCATTTGCTATGGTCAAAATGAAAAAAGAACCTGGAATTGTTTTCATAGCCAAAGGAAAATATGTGAGCAGTAATAAGATGACTGGCCATGTCAAAATCTGGAATCATTCTTCAAATTTGCTTTGAAAATTAAGCTTTTAACACCAAGCAACTGGCTCTCTCAAATATCTTGTTTCAAAGAAAATACAGCAAGCAATAAATTGCAGTATCAAATGGCCACTGTAACTAAATCTTGTTCTTCCTTCAGTGGCCTCAGGACAATTGGTCTAAAGTCCACTTTAAAGAAAAAGGCTGTAATTACTGCTGCAATTATTTGCTTTGCCTCAGATGGAGAAAACGTGCTCCCTTCTCCTTTGTCCTTTTTATGGCTATTTTAGCTTCATCTTTCAATTTATAACTGTTTATGTTGAAGTAGATTCTCTGTAAGGTTTGAAGACTGGAAGTGACTAAAATGTGAATTGACAGCTTTTATGATACATTGAACATCACCAAAACGTGTTAATACTATAAAATACGTTATATTTTGCTCTCAGGGTCCAGAAATTAAAATTTTTACCTAAAAAATGATCTGATGATTAAACCTTTAATAATATTACAAAGCACATGCTAATTAAAAACATTAAAAACCTTGTTTTACTGGAAATTAATGCTCAGCCTTTTGCAGGACTGAGGGTCTTGTCAGATCTAAGCAAAGCTGTTGCTGCAAGGTTGTTGATATTTATAATCTACAATAGAAAAGAGGCTGTTTTATGAGTGTTGAGAAAAGATCAACACTAACACCTAACAGATGGGTTCTATCAGGAGAACATTTGCTAACAATACTTGATCTTAATCACAGAATCACTAGGTTGGAGAAGACCTTTGAGATCATTGAGTCCAGCTGTACCTGTCCTCTACTAAACCATATCCCTAAGCAAAAACCTGCTGATACCTTGTGAAAAAGATTTGAAATAATGGTTCAGAATAGACTAAGGGAAAAAAGCTTTTAATGGCACAGATCTCACAAGTGTATAGGTTTTTTTAATGGCCTAATTAAACAGATCTCAGGCTTTGAATGGGTTGTTCCACACGTCAGTTTATTTGGTCATGGGTTCTTCTGTGGAAGTATAGGTTTTGACTTCAGTGTTAAGATCTTAAATAGACCTGCATATTGGAATTTTTAGAATGCATATTTGGACACTCTTTAGACAAAAATCATTAGATTTACACATTTAATTAAGTGAGTTTAAACAGGAAGCATACTGTGGAAAGATCACTTAATTTGGGTTGAAACTTTCTGGCATTTCAGGGTGGTGTAGCTCTGTAAGGGAGGAAACTGGGCTTAAACGGTTTGGAACTGGAGATGAAAAGGAATTCAAAGGCAGAGAGTTGGAAGTTCATTGTTTGTAAAATATTTATTTCTCTACAGTGCATGAAAGGTAATGGATTTGGGGGGCATTAAATCATTCATATTCTCTTTAAAGGAAAAAGTTCTTCTTGCTGTAATAGGAATTATTTTAAAAATACATTTGTTGAAATCTGCTGTTAGCACAGGGTGTCTCTGGCTGCCTCAGGTACTGCTGTGGTTCCCACTCCAGACAAATGGAAGCGTGTTAGTGCCTTGCATGTGTTGGTCTCTTCTGCACTAGGAGCTGAAGGACAAGGCAAATGATGGTCTGAGATGAGGGGACTTAAACTTGATTCTCTCATTGCTAAATAACTAAAATACTAATAACCACCTGCTTATGCTACACCAAAGAGAAAATGATTACAATGATTCCAGTAGTTTTTATAAGTAAAGGTATCTACTTCTAAGATGGCTTGATCCTTTCCCTACAATTGCCTGCTTACACCTTGCAAAATTACCCACTTACTTGTTCAAAATGGAATACTCATTTCTTGGTGTTTACCAAGCTTATTAATTTTTCATATTTTTTCAGGTAAAATAGCTTTCCAGTTCCCAAGAATAAGACCACAATTGTTCTTTTCCTTAAAACCCTCTAGTACTCCTGAATTTTAGAGTACAAATTTGATATTTGGCTACAGGATAAGCATTTGCCTCCATTCTGATGGTATATTTTTACTTGGATGAGTTTTAAACAATATTTTCATTTTTCAGACTTCTGAATATTTTAACAAATATACAGTAAAGAGTGCATCCATGTGGAACATTGTCTACTTCAGAGATGAAAGGGACTTTTTAGGCAACTGTGTTTCCATGCACTTCACAAATGCAAATACTAGTGTTATTTCATGGGTATGAAAATAAACTGAGGAACGTTATTAAGCACATAGATAATTCCATGTCAAATGTCATGACTCCTACCAGGATATTTTTGTAAATTGGTTTTCATGGCTGGTCTTGAGAAGCATCTGAGCAAAAAATAAACAAGAATTGGCCTCATGCTGAAGAGCAAGAATTAAAACTTGGAGTAGGTAGAGCATCTTTCTTTGAGTCAGGCAGATGTTATTTGGGGAAAAGCAGCCACCCATGTAGTACAATACAATGTACTAAATACTGAATTAGGGCTATATGTGTAAAATTCAGACTGGCATTTCCTAACTCTCAAGTGGTTCTCCATACGATTGTTTAAAATACAATTTTGTTGTAAAAGGTAGACCTTTTGTATACAGCTAGTGATACCTGTATCTGTGTGCTGAGAACCATTCCTGAAAATGCATGTTATTACACATCTTCAGCTGCTTTGCCCCATTCATAGCCTCAATCCTTGCTGTTTTGGTTTTTTTCTCTGCTCACAGACTATATGTAAGTATTTGCCCTTATCAAACATGTCTGTGAACATCATGTTGCTCTCCATGTACTTCAAGTAAAGGGTTTGCAAATGTTTTCACAGTATGGACCATGTTTTAGCTGTACTTCAAGTTGCAGATTCCACTTCTGACTTTATATACAGCCTTTCTTTTTTATCAATACTTCAGCAGTTGCTCAGAAGGAAAATAAATATTTCAGGAGTATTTTGCTCCTCTTAATGCAGTTCAAGAGTTGAAGAGGACCCATTGCTAACAGGTAATAGCCAGCTTAGCTAGAAACTTCTTTGCTTAAGCACTGGTGATCTGTAGGCAACATTATGAGAATCTGTGCCATAACTAATATTTTCCCCCAGAGATACTGTAAAATTCAGGTAATGAATAAAGAGTGTGTTTCCTAACTTGTCTAAATTAGTTATA
The DNA here is from genome assembly GCA_027925045.1 of Hypotaenidia okinawae. Taxonomy (NCBI): domain Eukaryota; kingdom Metazoa; phylum Chordata; class Aves; order Gruiformes; family Rallidae; genus Hypotaenidia; species Hypotaenidia okinawae. The sequence continues at coordinate 7,460,688 of BSDF01000003.1, forward strand.
TGCATCAGTGCTTAACAGGAGCTTTTTCATCACACAAAAATCTGGCTCTGGGAAAGAATTGTAGTCTTCATTCCCGAAGGTAAGCTGCTGTTTGAACCGCCGACCTAGAGCCAAATGTTGCCTCATTGTTGAAAAAGCTTTGTTAAATCAAGCTGAATGCTGCTTCCCGTGTAAGCCTGGAAAAATTAAAATATCATTGACTTTTTGTATTTGGGAAATCAGAACTTCTGATAACAGAGCCCAGAGCAGCATTAAAATGCCCTTTGCTTTTAGAGGAGTAACTGTAACCAGAAAACTCTGTTACGGGGGCTTTGTTACAGCTTCAGGGCATAGATCGTAGGCTGGGATGGAGAAAAATTTCCCTTCCAGGCAAATGATAATTATGTTTTGAAAACACCTGAAGAAGATGAGAAATGTGGTCAGAGTGATCCCTGGCTCTTCCTTAACTAGCTCAGTTCTCAAACTTCTTCTGCATACTAACCAACCCCAGATGGTGTATTACTTAGTCTTTAGGCTTTGTTTTGCATCTGCTAATGTTTCTGCTTCTTGCTTACCCATTCATGACTGTTGAGGGTGGTGTTTTAGCTTGGTATTAATGTCTCCTGGGAGGGGTGGTCTCTTGATGCTGGATGCCCACTTTTGTCATGTTGCCATTACAAATGAGCTTTAAAATGAATATGAGACAGGGCTTCCTTCAGTGGAAATTTGGAAGAGGCAAGGGTTACTGAGTGTGCAAATATAATCCTTCTCTAGAGCATCTCTTTTTCCTTTGGGTGATCTCCACTGAGGACAGAAGCAGCGAACTGCACATTTGTCTCCTCAGCTGGGAGTCTCTCTGGGAGAAGGAGTGAGCCCTGGTGCCCCAGGCAGTCTCCTGCAGCTGTGCTCTCTGCCCTGTTGTGACAGGGAAGGTTAACATGGAGAAACCATAATTTCTTGATGAATCCGTTCATCACCTTTCTTAGAAGCAGCCACTACCAAGTTTGTCCCATTAGCCTTTTCCTTCTCCAAACAAATACTTCCTACAATTTTCAAACAGTACATGTTAAGTTTTTTGTTTGTTATTTTTTTTTAAATCCCTTGAAGATGAAACTTGTAAGGTCATCTCTTCTATCTCCTGGCACATTGAGGATTGTCCCACAGAAGCAGCAGTAGCTTTTTGTGCATTTTAGTGCTCCACTTCTCCCTGGAGACTACACTTCAGATGATAGTCTAATGCATCTTTGTGGCAGCTACTTAGTGAGATGTGCTGTATAAATGCCTGGATTTTTTTTTAAGATCCATGTCAGTTTATGATTCATATTTAAAACACTGATATGACTTCACCTATGTGAGATATAACAATTTAAAAAAATAAAAACATATCCCTACCAAACTAACACAGCCCTCTTTAATAATCTGTTCTGTGTCTTGTTAGAACAGTTTCCAGGGCATGAACAGATTAATGGAGTCAGGACAGTTTTGTTCTGTTTCCCTTAGAGATTCTGTAACACTTGTACTGCACCATTTGTTGGTTTTGTAGAGCTTTGTGTCTCTTTAATTCAAATTAGAAAGAAGAAAAAAAAATAATCTAGCAGTCATATGATAAAAATTCTCTCAGTCTTATCTGTTTTGATAGCTATTTTTTTTCACTTTTTTTTGGGTAAAAAATCTCATTTCTTTTAGAAAGTTTTAAGCAAAAACGTACGGAAAATCTGGTTTATGTACTTCTAAGTAGTTTACAGCACGTTGTGTCAGAAGCTGTTCCAGCTGGATAATTATATTTGTCAACTAGGAACCTTCTTTTTCTCTGAGCTTTTCTGGACTCAGATTTTAACCACTGGACTTTGGCTTTGTTTGTTATCTAAGAGAGTCTTTAATGTTAGCTGTCTCTGCATGTGTTGCAGGGACTGATGGGAAGACATTTCTCTCTGATCTGTATGTCCATTGGATTGTTCACATCCAATGGATTGTTCCCTGTTTTTGCCTCTCTGCTTCAGCTTGGTGGTTCCCAGACAGCAGTCTCTCAGTGGAGTTGTGCTTAGGTTGATGGATCCTCTGCCTTGTGTAGGGCTGGGAAGCCATGCTTCATAGGCTTGGTTTGGTACACCCCAAGCAGTAGCAGCTAATATGTGCACTGGGCATCTGAACCTGTCCTAGAGTCATAGGTCTCAGTGGTAGTTTGTTTGATTTTATCTTTTTAAAAAATTATTTTATTTATTTTATACTAGACAGCTATCTAGTATTTATGTGAATATTTACATAAACTGTTCAGATTATGATTAGGAGAGGGAGAAATTAGAAGTGAAGCACTTAATTCAATGTCTTTGTCCCTGTGTTGTGATCCAGTCCCTAAGGAGTTAGTAATGGCAGTGGCTTCAGAGTTAAGTGATGTTTGGGTAACTCTTGACACATGAGTATTGCACAATGCTGCACCCTTGTCACCTTCCAGATACAGACCCCCAGGAATAGTGGCATATGATCTCATCAGAGATTTATAAACTCGTGGGAGGGTACAATACCAAGTGATAAAAATGGACAAAAGATGCCAGAAAAACCTGAGGAATAGACTGGAAGCTCCTGACACCTTGTATTGTAAGGGACAGAAATAACGAGAGAAAACCACTTTCACCAGCTCCCAGGCAAGGGAAGAATGACACTTCACACCATTTTTGTCAGATAACTTTTAGTGGAGATGAATTACAACCTAACTAAACCATACCCCCTGCTGCTGCCTCTGTGTCCAAGACAAAGGAGATCGTTGTTGTGGAAGAAAAAAGTAGTCACAGGGCCTGATTCTTTTATTGTCTTTTTTTTTTAAACAACAAAGAAGTACAGCTGTGAACTGATCCGATGTCAACCTCTGCAGATACAAATATTTTCCTGCATGTGTATTCAGCCTCAGCCTTTAATCTCTTGGCATTTTAATAGCATTTATTTAGATTGCTACAATATTTCTGTAAGGATTCTCACCCTTACAGGCATCCATTGTGATTCTGAAAATGGACACTCTGCTTCATCACAGACCATTTTATGTTAGGAAAATATGTGATTACTTTGCATTTCTGTCCTAGTGAACTTGTGAATATCCCTCTGAAAAATAATCTCATTCCCAAGCTAATAACTTCTTTTAATTGGAGTTCATGGGCTTTTTTTTTCCATGTCAGAACATTCTGGATATTAAGGACTTCCTAGTTGTACAGGGTCACTAAAGACAAAATCTTAACAGTAACTTTGAAGTCAAATCACATTTCTACAGACAGCTTAAAAAAATAAAATAAAAATAAAATCCTATGAGTACATTTTTCTAATCAAAATGCTGGCAGGACTTTATTCATGGCTGCATAAATACCCCTGCTAAGATGTAGTCAGGGAAGTATAGCACTACCTGTTTGTAATTTTAGATGCAGTTATATAAATTCGTTCTGTTTGTGTCACATAATGGACTGAAGCAATGCTGCAGGCACTTAATGAGGTTAGCTCCAACTTATAAATATAATATTTGCTGAATTCTTCTGCGTATGTTACGGCATTTAAATACTGTTCTGCTGCGCTGCTGCTGACATTGTTGCTCTGAACAATAAAATCAAAATGGGTGGTGATTGCTGTTTATTTGAAGTGGAGTTTACGTAAATTTTTGCAGAGATTAATGTTTTTTTACAATCTCTTTATTTTTTTTTTCAACCAGAAAACTGGGATTTCTTATGACTGTCTTTACTCTAAAAGATGCAAGATGTATTTCCTTTGCACAGTGTAGTGATCTTCCAGCCCATTCTCAGTGTTAGCTGGGGTTTCTTTTCATGGGCAGAACGTCCCTTTCCCCTCCATAGGGTGAGGCTCCTTTTCTTTTCCAGTTTCCAATGCACAAGTAGGTCCTTGGACAATGAAGTAGAGGTTTAAAGCAGGTTTGCTGAGGTTGAGAAGATGCTTTGCTCCTGGGAACTTTCTGTTTTCTTGTTAGCCAGAAGTCTCAGCCACTGGTCAGCCTTTAGTATGGAGTTGCCCTTCACATTACAAACACAGCCCACCCCCTGTAATCGCTATGGATTTCCAGACTGGTGGCAAACAGGGTGTGCTGGCTCTCACGCTTTACCCAGTAATGCACTAGAAAGACACTGGCTTGCAAGAAATGAGGAACAGAAGAAAAACATACAGAAAGAACAGCCCATTTAAGGGTGGTAAGATACCTGAAGTAATACTGTAGTCATGTAAATTGGATTACACTGGGGCAAGCGAGACTCAAAACTGTTGCAAAACTCAGAAGGCCAATGGTATCCTGGGCTCCATCAGAAGAGGGATGGCCAGCAGGGACAGGGAGGGGATTGTCCCTCTCTGCTCTGCCCTCGTGAGGCCCCAGCTGGAGTCCTGTGTCCAGATCTGGGGGCCCCAATACAAGAAAGATGTGGGACTGTTGGAGAGGGTTCAGAGGAGGCCACAAAGATGATGAGAGGGCTGGAGCACCTCCCCTATGAAGAGAGGCTGAGGGAGCTGGGCTTGTTCAGCCTGCAGAAGAGAAGGCTGCAGGGGGACCTCATTGCAGCCTTCCAGTCCCTGAAGGGAGCAGAGAAACAGGAGGGGAATCAGCTTTTTCAAAGGGCAGCAATGGCAGGACAAGGGGGAATGGAGTGAAGCTGAAGGAGGGAAGGTTTAGATGAGATATCAGGGGGAAGTTCTTTACAGAGAGAGTGGTGAGGGGCTGGAACAGGCTGCCCAGAGAGGTGGTGGATGCCCCATCCCTGGAGGTGTTGAAGGCCAGGTTGGATGGGGCCCTGGGCACCCTTGTGTAGCTCCAGGCCTGGAGGTTGGTGGCCCTGCCTGTGGCAGGGGGTTGGAGCTCTCTGATCCTTGGGGTCCCTTCCAACCCAGACCAGTCTGTGATTCTATGATTCTGCGATAAAACCTCGAATGAGCTGGGGCTGGGAAGGGGATCTGCCCGGTGGCAGAGCCTTTAAACTCAACTATACATTGTATTTGGATATGAACTGTAATACCTCACATCTTAAGCAGATAACACCTGAAGTGATGAGACAAGACAGAACAAAAATAAAAAGGTTTTCTAGACAACCTTCCCCTTTGTCCTGGCAGGCAGCTTTCTGCTTTCAAGCTCCATTTCAGTCAACTTGGTGCTCTCAGATAGCAGCAGGGTGATGGGAAGAAGCTTTTGGAGAGCAGGCTGCCACCCCCATGCCTCCTGTGGCAGCCCCTGTTGCAGTGTGGGCCCCCTCATCTGGCTGGGGGTCCCCCCTTTCCTGTCTACTCTGGTTGGCCGGGAGGACCCTTCTGCCGCAGGGAAGGGCCAGCCGCTTCCAGCAGGGAGCTGGTCTCCCCCTCTCCCCATGCCCTTTCATAGCCTTTTAAGCCAACACACCATAACTGTAAACTGAGAAGTAAAAGAAAATAAAACACTGCCTCTCAAAGGAGAGTCTTTCAAATCAAAGAAAAGACAGGGAAAATGCCACTTTTGGGTAGAACAAGTTGCAACAGTTTGTCAGAATTGTTCTGCAGTAAGATTGCTCTGAAGGTTTGAATTAGATCCTAAAATTTATGGCAAAATCAGTTTCTTCTCACAACACATCTGTGGTTTCCCTTTTTCTGCATTAAATGGGTTGTTCTCGTCTGTTTCTGAGGATACATGTGAACTGCAGTCACTACTGATCTTCTCTGGGCATTAGCAATAACCAACTGCTGCTGGAGCCTGGAGTCCAACGCAGCCTGAGAAAGCCACTAAAGAATAAACACTGAGCTGGTAACGTGTGCCTAGCTCTGTGCTGCCAGGGGGGTTTCAGGCTAGCACGGGTATCTGTACACCGCACTGCAGCATAGGCACAGCAGCACGAGTTGGTTGCTAAATTAAGTCCAAATATTTCTCAGTTGTTTCAGAGGACAAGTAGCCTTGACTCTACCACATACCCATTTACAGCTCCTTTTTATCACGAATGTCATCCTGGAAGGGCCTTCGGAAACCTAGAGCTGCTGTACTGCCCATCCGCACCAATGTTTGGTAGTTTCAATGCAATTTGGAGTGAATTTAGTGCTGTGAATTCTAGTTTTCACATCTAATGTCTGTTCTTCATGTACTTGTGACAGGCCAAGTGAGTGTGAGCAATTTCAGAATTTTCTTGGCCCTGACCTTTGCTTGTTTGTGTTGTGGTAAGAAGCAGATATTTCTCCTAAAGTATCTCAAATAATTGCTTTCCTTTGGCTATTTTACTGTTTTGTTATATGTTGTACAAGGCTAATCCTTACCAAAAGGGGTATTTACTTTACTGGAGAGATGAAAATTCCTTACTTCACCATTAATTTCTGTGCCTGGCTGCTTTGTTACAACTGTAGTAGGTAGGAGTTTTGCCCCAGAGCATATAATGGCCATTATATCTTCCACCACCCCTTACAAATGACATCCAGATTAAACTTCCAGCACTGTGCCTTGTTGAGGACTACTGGAAAACATTGCCATACTGATACATTCCATAGATGCAGCTCCCCCAATGTGTGCTATTAATGTGACTGAAGGATTTCTGCAAGTAAGCCAAAGGTGGAAGGGCTGTGAAAGGAAGAGAGAGGAGTTTGGACGTTTCTGCTTCTTGTAAATTCAGAATTTAACTGTTGCCATGTACTGGCCTCTGCTTGGCCTCACGGAGCTTTTCTCTCTTATTATGTTGTAAGACAGTACTATATAGCTTCTCATAATATCCCCATCACTGATCCCAAGTTTTACGAGTTGTTATACGCCGTATGTTTTGACTACTTACAGATTTTCATTATTCTTAAATTGCCTACATTTTAAAATGAGATGTGGGGATGTGAGACTGAATATTCAGGCACTTATCTAGACTTTGAATCATAAACTAGATCAATGATTTTTTTTAGAAAGCGGAAAAAAGAACATTATCTACAGAAAGAATTGCACTCGTGGGCTCTTGGCAGCAGATCTCTTGCTTTTATATGTATGGAACTACATTCAAAAACATACATTAGGTTTATTCGGTGTTGCACCTTGTTTATAGAGCTTTTTGGTGCAAATTATCTACCCAGATGTTTGATCATCAAGAGGAAGACGGTTTAAGCACAAATTAACGCAGCGCTCGGTTATTAAGTATTTAATTCTCAGCGGTGGGCCATTACTACAAGTTTTGTGTCTTTGTACCATATAGTTAGGTATTGATTAAATAGAGGGTTAACTTATACATGGAGTTATGAGAAGTTGGCAAGACACAGCATGGAAAAACAGTAGGAAAAAGCAAGTAATAAATAGAAATTCTATTTGGTAGCTTTTGCTGTCTGATGTAGAACACGGCTCTTCTGTTCTTTCTGGTGGAGGCCTTGGTCGGGTTGTCTCCAGTTTGTTTAAAAAATGGCTGGGGTCCACTGCCTGTTGTGAGCCATGGCGATGGATGCAGCGGGGGCTCTGAGAGCCCTGGAGCCCTGACAAGGGTTGGCTCAGACAGGGGCGTTAGCATTTTTCAGAACGGGGCCCGTATTTGTATCATGGCCACAACTTCTGTGCAATGTCACGTGCAAGAGAGAAGAGCCTCACAAATCAGTAGCGAATTGAAAGCGGGACTAAAACCCAACTGCTTCACTTGAATGCCATTTATTTATGATAGTCCCTTCACTCCATGCTCTCATGGCAGCTTGCTATTTTCAACAGACTCAGAGGATGTACAACCACGTGTCTTAGGGGTATTTGTGCCTGCTGTGTGTTTTTATTGCAAGGCCAGGCAGTGGTATCATGCTAATAGGGTGCAGGCTGCTCCATCCTCCTGGTATCATCAAGGTCCCATGGCTCACTAGATCTTTATGGCGTTTTATATGAGGCTGAGTCAGTGACATTGTTCCCTGGTGGCAGAGTGAGACAGATGGCAACAGTCAATCTTTTGTTGGAAAAGCTGAGGTGGAGATGGGAAGACAGAAGGAGAAATTGTCAGTATAAATGTCTATGATGGGGAGAAGCCAGGAAGGACAGTATATAGGGGTTAAAAAACAGAAAGAAAATCAGTGTCCAAAGGGTTAATGTACCCCACCGATTTCAGAAGATCTCTATTGCAAAGTTTTTCCTCGTTCGTTTGTCTGAAGGCAGGGGATCTAGAGGTTAACATTCTCACCATCTGTATGTCCTAGCCTTAAAAGCTAAAATTTCCTGTGGGTAAGGAATCCTCTGTTTGTAAAGGTTGCTCTTGCATCAGCCTTTGGTTTTCTAGGGAGTCTGAAGCATTTTCCTCAGAAGTAGGAAACAAAACCCCATTAATAAATGAGATGCAGTATATGTGGCTATATGAACTCATGCAAATTACATTTGTGCTGCTTTTTCTGTCATTGCGGGAAACTAAGTCACAGGCCATCAGGTTAGCACGTCACTTCCCTGCCCTCAGACTGCAAACCCTTCCGACAGCCAGTGGTTCACTGCTCTGCAGCGTGCCATGGATGTGAAGAATCACACAGTCTCAGTACAGCTCCCATTACCTACCTGGGTATTTCACCCCAACCCCCTCACCCCGCCGCATCATCCACCCCATTACAGTCTTCACCACTGCTTTCTGCTCCATTACTGCCCAGTAGGATTTTGGTTGAGATTCACTTTTTCATAAAATAATCCAGGAAAAGAGCAGTTATGGATATTAGATATTAGGAAAAAAATCCTCAGCAATTCCCTAATATCTCCGTAACTAGTCTCATCACAGCCTTTTTAATTCATTTGTGTGCAGGTACTTTTCAGTGGTGCTATTGCAAAGGCTGAGCTGGGGCTCAGAATGTTTTAACAGTCAGCTGCAAAACTCTGTTGGGTTCTCTCTTTCTCTATACACTTTTGTCTATTGAGAAAGATTTGGCATTTTTGTTTCACTCCAACTCATTCCCAGCCACCCAGGGACATACCTGAACAGGTTGGCAGGCTAGTTAGGGCCAATCCTACGTAAGTAATGTAAAGCTAGAAGTTTGTGAAGAGTAAGACAGCAACTTACAGTGTAAAATTGGCACATTTTTTACCTCTGTATGGACACAGATTAGCTATTTGGTTCAAATATTTTTTTAAATGTTCCCATCAAAGAATAAACCTGTCTCACTTGAGTCAGAAAAACAAAACACCGGAAAAGTGTGCAAGCATCTGGAAACAGTTGATAGCATTGGAAAGTCTGGGGCCATCCCAGCTGTGTATTTTGCCTAATAATAAATTATTAGAAAATCACTCAAGTCTTACAAAGCCTAATTTTATTAGGTCTGACAGGCCTTCCCAAACCTTTTTACCTCTCTCCTGATTTCCTTAAGTCTGCATTTTTATGTAAGCTATTTCTATCCTATTCTTCCACCCTGCCCTTCCACTGACTGCTTTAAAACAAGTTCTTCTAGCACATGTGGCTTTCAGCAGCTCAGCTATGCTCCCTGAAATAATGATTGCTTTCCCAGATCAATTTCCTTGGAAAGACTTCCAAGCAGTGATCTAATAAACCTGATATGTTAAAATACTTAAGCATTCAACAAGTGTTTGGCGAGACAGAAGGATGTTCTTGGAGTTAATATCCAAAGAATATAGAACACGTAGTGTCTTACTATGCTCACAGTGTTGTAACTCATTTTATAGTTTGTTGCCTGTGGAGGTTTTATTTTTTTTCCACAGTCTTGGGGTTGTTTTTTTCCCCCCTCAGTCTCCAATCTTAATTCCTGAAGTGCGAGCGTGTACATTGGGGCAGGTCAGCGTTCAGAAGTGCCTTTCTCCAGCTGTACGCTCTCTCTGCTTGTTTGACCAGTGAGAATTTGTACTAATGCATTTACTCTAACGGAGCGCTTAGCTGATTGACTCTGTCATCACCTGATAGCTTTCTGCAGGCTTGGGGGATTTGGGGAGGCCAGTTGGAAGTTGGAACGGCTGTTTGGCAAACCTAGGGTTAGTTCTTCCTCCTCCCTCCCTGAAATGAACTGCTTGTTTTCCAAAGCATGTGATTGATAGAAAGGAGGGAAAAAAACTTTAACATCATCTCAAGTAGTTTCATTGACATGTAATTTCTCTAGGAACAAATGGAGATGTAAGAAAGACAGGCCTAGGGGCTTGGAAAGGACTGCTTTTATGCCTTTTTTCTACCTGGATTTTGTGTGTATGTACATATACATGTACATAAACTTTCTTGGAGAAAGGGAATGAAGTTTTCCTGTGCTGGCTGTATAGGCTGAGGAATTGGCTCATTGCCTTAGAAACACACAAATTTTCCTGTCTTTGCCCAAATCTCCTCTTTTTTGTTTGATTGAAAAGTGGTTTGCCAGTTCTGGAGTCATAGAATCATAGAATGGTGAGGGTTGAAAGGGACCTTAAAGATCATCAAGTTCCAACCCACCTGCCATGGGCAGGGACACCTCCACTAGACCAGGCTACTCCAGGCCCCATCCAACCTGTCCTTGAACACCTCCAGGGAGGGAGCAGCCACCACTTCCCTGGGCAACCTGTTCCAGGGCCTCACCACCCTCATAGTGAAGAATTCCTTCCTAATATCCAATCTTGATCTATCCCTGTCCTATTTAAAACCATTCCCCCTCATCCTGTCACTAGATGCCCTTCTAAAAAGTCCCTCTCCAGCTTTCTTGAGGACCCCCAATCTATAAAAAAGTGAGGGCCAGCAATGGTGAGCCTGATAAGTGGGGATACAGCTGTTTCTCTGGGAAGACTGCTTCTTACCTGTTGTCTTGTTCTTTGAAGAGTTCTTCCTTTGCTGGGAAGTTCTTGTTTTCCTCTGCTCTGCTGCCTCTGACATCTGATAAGCAGTTAAAATTATTTTTCTAAATTGTTGTAGCTCCACTGGCTCTTAATTAGTGACTGTGTCACTGCTTTTCTCTCTCAGTACCAACATGGAACAATAAAAGACCATCCCTGGCCTGAAGAGATCACCATGTAAGGGGAAGTCAGAAAACAGCAAGCAGATGTAGAAAGCAAGGCTGAAAAACCCATCACAATGGAGAGCTGATCATGAATTTGGAGTTAGGCAATAGTCAAAGCATAGCAGCTACCAAGGCACTGCCAAGGAATTCTTCATGCCAACAGCTGGAAGCAGAGAGCTTGTTGGAGCAAGCTACTGGAAGTCGTTATTTTTTATGCAGTTCATATCTAGGGAAGGGAGTGGGATTGAACACCTAATACCAATAGTAGTAAGATCACATGAATCTGATATATACCAGTTATTAGTGCAAGAAAGGAAGGAAAAATGTTTTATGTGGGTCTGCCAAGTCCAGCAGAGGGGAGGGGACTTGTGTGAGGAAGAACGTTCTGCATGAACATGAGGAATGGCAACAGGAATAGCTGGTGCCATGGTTAGGGGAGTACTGTAGTTAACATGGGCTTAATGTGGGCTTCAGTTACATCTTAAACATGCATCATGTCTACTCTTACTTGGAGCTCATCACAGGAATTGCAGCAAATCTCTTTGTGTAAATCAATACAGGCATTGTGCTGTAAGCAGATTTAGAGGCAGAATAAAATACGGTAGTCTAATAAAACACTTGATGACTTTAGTTTCTTAGATTTAGATATGGTCCTTACGGTGGTTTGACCCTGGCTGGAGGCCAGACACCCACCAAAGCCACTCTATCACTCCCCTTTTCAGCTGGATGGGGGAGAAAATAGATATTGAGAGGCTTAGGAGTTGAGATAAGGACATGGAGAGATCATTCCACGATCGGTGTCATGGGCACAACAGACTCAACACAGAATAAAGGGAAGAAAACTCTAATTTATGACACAGCCCAGCACCCCCAGTGACACCAGAGTTGGGTAATGAGAAGTGGGACCAGATCTTAAAGCACCTCTCCCTACCCCTCCCTTCTTAGCAGACTTCACTCTAGTCAGGATTTTGCTCCCTTCTCCCCCCACATTGTGGCACAGGGAGGGGCAGGGAATGGGGGTTTCTGTCAGTTCCTCACAAGTTGTTTTCCTTCTTAACCAGGGAGGCATTTCCTCACACTCTTCCCCTGCTCCAGTGGGGTCCCAACCATGGGACACAGTCCTCCATGAACTGTTGATTTAGATTGCTTGAAGGTGTTCTTTTCCATTTGACGGGATTCCTCAGTACTAGCAGTTCACTGGTGTACTGTGTATCCAACTTAAAACATCATAACACAATTGAGTGGGTAATAGAGGTTCAAGCTGACTCGATTTCTTCTTAGTAAAATATACAAGATGGTGAAATAGAAGCCCAGACAAATAATTAATTATTGACTTCAAAAATAGAAAGGAAGAGACAAGCTACATAAAAATAATTAATTCCTGCCTTCAGAGAATACTATTTATCCACACACAAAAGAGTAGTGACCTGTGTTTCTCAGGAAGAAAAGGCAATAACAAGTAATGCTTTTCTACAAAGCTTTACTTCTGAAACATTTCCTGCTAAAGTACAAAATGGTGCAAGTGAAATACCTCAGAACACAAAACCAAAGTGGTTTTAAATTAATAGAAAATTGTCATGATCAATTAGTGTTTCTTATCATGTTAAAAATCTACACTAAGAAGTGAAGATTTGAAAAAGAAAAACATTCTCCTTCTCACCCTCCACTCCTGAAGAAATTAAATAACATTGACAATTCAGACCCTCAGTAGAGAAAACAACCTGGATGATTAATCTGTTTAGTTCTCTGACTGACATTTACACAGCTAATTGTGTAGCGATGATGCTTCTTTAATAGATCTGAATATTAATGGAAGATTTGGTTAAAGTTGAAAGTTGTTTGTTTAGGAATATCACTGGAGAAATAAGAATGCTTCATCAACTTCAGATTTTCATCACAGGTTTTATGACATATCATAGAACTTAAGTGCTTTTATGACTTGTGAAAAAATTGCTTCAATATTTGACATTCTTTGCTTCAAGGAATCCTGATTGGCAGTTGATTAGCCCTTTGCTCAAGTCATTATCTTCTTTAGTGAAATTAGTTGGCTAGAAAATTGCATTGTAATTCATCAAGGGGAAAGGAACGTTTCAAAAGCTCTCGAGAGTACAATCCCTTTTTATTTTGTATACAATATAAATTATTTCCCTAGCATGCTCTACTAAAAGTTACTATTCATCATATTACAGCAGTTTGTGTTAAGTTACTGGATTTGTTTTCATTTTGGTCTTTCATTGACAGTGGGTGATAACCTGTGTTTAAATTAGCCCATGAGTAATACTGAAGGATGTATGTTCAAGAAAGAGTTTGGCCTTGAATAAAAAAAAACAAACCACAAAACCAAAAACATTGAAACACTCATTGAAAAACTTACCCAAATATGTGCAGACCTCCTCTCATTATATTTAATGTGATGCTTGTAGCCAGATCTTCTTCATTCGAAAGGAAAAACTTTCTGCAAAAACAACGTTAATAAATAATGCAGAAATGTTATGGTGAAGTGAAGAAAAGATGTTTGCAGCACAAGCATCGGGGTTACAGAGTCTGTAGTGGACTGAAAAACCTAACAATCGGTATGATAAATGTTCCTCATTACCTAAGTGGAACGTACAGTTACTGAAACACATTCCTAATTAGGGGTGTGTTTGGGGGAGCATGGTGGAGGTCATCTGCTAGAAGCAGTGAGTAAGATTTTCCCTTCCTTGGCTTCAGGGAGCTGACTTGTCTCCTAGATGCTTTTCTGCTCTCCCAGGTGACTGCAAGAGCTCACCGTGCAGATCTGTCTGACGTGAAGTAAGACAAAGTGATGAGACGATATGAACTGTGTCTGGGCTCCTCACCATAAGAAGGACACTGAGGTCCTGGAGCAAGTCCAGAGAAGGGCAACCAGGCTGGGGAAGGGGCTGGAGGGCAAATCATATCAGGAGCAGCTGAGGGAGCTGGGGGTGTTCAGCCTGGAGAAGAGGAGGCTGAGGGGAGACCTTATCACTGCCTACAGCTACCTGACAGGAGGGTGTAGAGAGGTGGGAGATGGTCTCTTCAGCCAGGGGACAGGAGATAGGACAAGAGGAAATGGCACTGAGCTGTGCCAGGGCAGGGTCAGATATGATGTTAGGAAAAAATTCTTCACTGAAAGAGCTGTCAGGGCCTGGAACAGGCTGCCCAGGGAGGGGGCTGAGTCCCCACCCCTGGGTGTGTTTAACAGATGGGTAGATGAGGTACTTAGAGATATGGTTTAGCACAGGACAGGAACGGTTGGACTTGATGATCTTAAAGGTCTTTTCCAACCTTGTGATTCTGTGTTCTTCAGAAACCATGGGTTTCTAACCAATTCCCCTCCAGATAGATGCCTAGAGTGAGCAGGGCTGGTGACTGGAGATTATCTTGCCCTGAGCGGAGGGGCCGGACTACAAGACCTGCAGAAGTTCCTTCCCACCAACATTCCTATTGCTGTATAGCATATTTCAGTTTGCTTCCCTTCTTGCTGTTGGGTTGTCCAAATAAAACCAGTTCTCTGCGGTGTCGTGGCATGTAGTGCAGGTCATTCTCTTTTCCTTTTAGTAATTCTTCCATCTTCATCCATGCTTTAAGGTCACATTAGGCAGAATGAGATGCTTTTTAGTGTCACCAACTTAATTATCTTTGGATTGTGATATAATTACCGAGCTTCTTTTTTTGGTGGTATTGTTTTTATAGCATGCATGTTTTTAGATTTTAAAGCAGGACCTTGGAAGTTCTAGATGAAATAAATAGATGTTTAATTGGAATACAAGCACATGTGTAGCATATAAAATCAGCTGCTGTGCAGTTATTATCCAGTGGAAGTTAATCTCCAGCTTGCTGGTAATCTTTTCCCACACAGAAAGACAGAAAACATTTTATCATTGTGTTTAGTGTTCATCCTGTGAGAGGAACGTCTGGAAGAAAACACGCGTCAGATGAAATGAGGGCATTCTTTGTATGTGATTTAATACCAGTTAACTCCCTGGACATCCTCTAAGACCTTAATTAACATGATGGGTTTGTATGTAGCTTTGTTCCAGTATTGACAGACTGTGTCTGCCCAAGATTGTTTAATGAATCACCTCACCATAGAAAATAACGGGAATCTCTCATAACTTCTCTGCTTTTCTTCTCTGTGCTAGAATAGGTTTGTTCTTACTTCATGCCTTTCCATCTTCCCTATCACTTCATTACCGATTCTATTGGGCTCCATCAGAAGAAGGGTGGCCAGCAGGGACAGGGAGGGGATTGTCGCTCTCTACTCTGCCCTCGTGAGGCCCCATCTGGAGTCCTGTGTCCAGATCTGGGGCCCCCAACACAAGAAAGATGTGGAACTGTTGGAGAGGGTTCAGAGGAGGCCACAAAGATGATGAGAGGGCTGGAGCACCTCCCCTATGAAGAGAGGCTGAGGGAGCTGGGCTTGTTCAGCCTGAAGAAGAGAAGGCTGCAGGGGGACCTCATTGCAGCCTTCCAGTCCCTGAAGGGAGCAGAGAAACAGGAGGGGAATCAACTCTTTCAAAGGGCAGAGAATGGCAGGACAAGGGGGATGGAGTGAAGCTGAAGGAGGGAAGGTTTAGATGAGATATTAGGGGGAAGTTCTTTACGGAGAGAGTGGTGAGGGGCTGGAACAGGCTGCCCAGAGAGGTGGTGGATGCCCAGTTCCTGGAGGTGTTGAAGGCCAGGTTGGATGGGGCCCTGGGCAAACTTGTTGCCCAGATCCAGACCTGGAGGTTGGTGGCAGGGGGTTGGAACTCTCTGATCCTTGGGGTCCCTTCCAACCCAGACCCTTCTATGATTCTATTGCTACTGTATGCTACAGTTGCCCGCTGTCTGATAAGTGAGTACCAAAAATAATCTTGGCAGAAACAAGTCAATCTAAATCCTATTTACTATAAATTGTCTGAAAAAAAAGACTTTCAGAAAGTTGCCTCCCTGGTTTGAAATTCAGAATTCCATGCATTTTGTGTTGCAAGTTTTATATCTTTCCTACTTTAATTATTGCTGTTATAATAATAAAACAGGGTTTTGGTTTTTTCCCCTAATGTATAAAAACTTAAATTCCTGGATCGTTAATAAAACATACCTACATTGCACTCTGTACAAAATATTTGTCAGAAGGAGTAATTAAAATTAATTAATGCTTCTGGTAAAGGCATAATTGTCCCCTGAAGGTATCGAGCACTGGACTGGAAGATGATTTTTAAGAGCTTCCAACAAAGTAAACAAAACAAATTTCTTTAAAAGAAAGACTGTTTTGAAATTCAACCCGTATTATTGCAGCTTCCCTCTGAAGCTTATTGATCACTCATTGCCTTAACAAAAGTCTCTCCAGGAAACATCACCAGCTATCCCTCTTGGCAGTCATGTTCTGACCACAGGATGAGGTGTCACTCCTCATGCATAAAATGTAGGACAGAGGAATTGGTCAGGGCTGTTCCTCCTCCCTCCCCCCTTCCCCCCCCAGATGTTATATTACGATATGCTTACTAGGGGTAATGTCACAGCCTTTAATTATTTACAAAAGTCATAGTAAGCCCAGTGTAATGATGATGATACTTTGCCTATCTATAGTAGTTCTATCTGAGGAATGTAAAGTACTTTACAAACATTAGTTAAGCAAGTGTTATCTTTCCATCACCACTACTAAGTAGCCCTACTGGAATAATCAGGCTGATGTTAAGTGAAGTTTCTCTGCTCTCCATTCATATTTAACATGCTAAAATAATTGACATATTTACTGCATGCTCCGATTTCCTTCTTTTCCTTTCCTTGTTCCGTGCTCCTCTAGGGCTGGTTTTGGAGGAGCAAATGTAATTTTTAAAGGATTTTTATTCTCTGAATGTGAAACTGAAAAAAAACCCCAGCAAACATTTCATAGGAAGGCTGTTTTATAAACAGTTTAAGAATTTATAAGAGTTTGGTCTCCAAAGTGAGGGTCTCTAAAGCCCTGTCTCAATGTGTGTTGCGGAGTAGCTGGAGAATACGGTGCTTTCTTGAGTGTTTGTAGAGTTGCCAGAGCACCTTTGAGATGGAGGGGGAAATAGAATTTAAAAAAAAATAGTTTGGCAGGAGCGATAGGCTGACACGTATGGTTCTAAAACTTCTTCTTGGCAATATTGTGTAACTCTTCTGTCTAGGAAAAATATAAAAGTTGCAGACAGCTTTTATCTAACCTGACAGGGTGCAGTAAAATACAGTGCTCACAGCTCAGGAGGTGATATCTTCCCAAATGCTGCCAAAATATATTGCTGTGCCACAATACAGCGCTGCTTTATTAAACTCTCTAAACGAGAAAGTGGGATGGGATTTACACATTTCTTGTCTCATTATCCAAAAGTACCTCTGTTCCCTTTCTTAGGGAAAACCCTACTCTAGCTCTCATGTAGGATGTTTGGTTTATGGTCTGAGACCTGGTATCGCTCATTTGCATCAAAGCTTTGATAGACCAAAGCCAAGGAGAAAAGGTTTTCTCTTTGGCTTTGTTGATTTTGGTTGATGGACGTTTTGTAAACTTTGGTGTTCATAGGTCAAGAAGTCATCCGAAGGGCAAGCTGTGAGGTATCTTACAGCTACGAGGAGATACGCCAGCAGAAAACCAATACAGATTCTTTCACAGCATATTTCTAATGCCTTTCCCTGGCAGATGTCAGAGTAACATCATAATGCCGTGTTTGAAGGGACTGGGACATCATCTAGATTGTAATGCCAATTATTTGTCACCGTTACCTGTCCTGGAAGAATTTTCAAGATTTGTTTCTCCATTGTTTCTGAGTATTTGGAGTTGAAGGAAGGGTGTTTGAAAAGATGTAACTTTCTGTGAAGTTCTCATTCTTTAATACGGCAAGGATACTTATTTTATTGTGTAGCAAAACAAAAGGTAAAAGTTTATGCCTAAAATTTGTAGTATTGCTTTGGCTTGATAAAATTGACTAGAAGCAGAAGAAAAGCTCTGAGGCATAAGGAAAAGAAATCAAATTCCATGTTTTGTAATCTTACAGACATTAAATCCCTTTCTACAATGATTTTTAAGCTGTTCCGTGCTCCTTGTTTCTTCTGGGGAATCTCTGCGTATGTTCCTGAGTATAACAACATCTACACAGCCTTTTTTTGAGGTTTTTTTTTTACTTTTCTTTCCAGTTTTCCTTTTCAGTATTGTAAAAGAATTACCTTTATGCTCTTGGGAACTGTTAATGGTTTTGATTCACTAAGGCACTCTTTGTATGAACAGATAACATTTATCATTTGCTTAATAACTGTCAATTTGTGTTCTAATGTTGAAGAATCGAAAGCAAGATAGCGAAAACACATTTGGTTATTCAACAATTCCATTTGACTGTAGTCTTTTAAGAAAGACCATAACTCTGGATGTGAGAGGCACATGGGGAGTGCAAGTATTGAGGAAGAATTTGTTGGAAAAAGGGTATGTGCAACAGAAGCTTAATTGTTGTTTTCCCATGCTTGTGCCAAGGAGATGAGGGTGCTGCAGTTAGCGTGGTGCTTTTGTGCAGCCACCCAAGCGTCAAAGTGTTGGGGAAAAGAATGCTCACAAAACCCCCTTTTGAGGAGACCTTTCAGATACCCACGTTAACCCTCTGCACTGTACCAGGTAATGTTGCATCCAGTTTAGGGGCTTTTGAAAAATTATGCCTTGTTTTGTACATTCTAAATCCGTTTCTGCTTCGCTTTGGAGCGGGTTTTTGTTTTGATGTGTAGTGAGGCGGCACCTACACCCCTGTAACTAAATGGGAGCACAAGAATTGGAGAAACAGGGAAGTACAACGATCACACCTACTGCAGCAGAAATGGGAGCAGAGCCATGAATACCTAATTGACTGTAGGGATGATTCTGCCCCATACAGATATTATTTTTGAGGGTATTTCAGCAATACTTCAATTTTAACTCTTTCACAAGACCAGAATATGTCTGAAAAGTACCATGAAGAGTATGCTTGCCTAATAGCAACGTGGGTGAAGTTTTCATCTGAGTTGAGGAGTCTCGTGTATTGCAAGAAGCTGCTCTCCTTATTGTTTGCAGCATCTTGGGAACAATTTGTTTTGTCCTTGAGATTAATTTAGGAATGTATTCATGGAAGTGAGTACAGTGACAGTGACTGTTGGGTCTCCTGGCTTGTCTTAGCAAAGCTTTAGTCTTCTGCCTTCCCCTTGCTGTAGTCCCTCTGACCTGTTTAGCTGTTTTGTTGTTTCTGAGGGGATCAATCCCTGGGTAATATAATTTTACTTTTAAAGTACTTTTACATCAGTTTAAGTTTGAGGATATCCTGAGGCCAATAACTAGAAAGAGGTTTTAAGAGGGGCTTTCTTGGAACTATTCTGCCATGATTTATAATTCCTTACAGGATTCTGGAGGCATCCATGGCCAAGGTAACTATCTAGAGTCCTGTGGATGAGCAGGCTGATTGGACTCCTGAATCACAAAGACCTATTATGGTCACAAAGACACATGGTGCCAAATTTCGGACTAAATCCACTGTGGAGTTACCAAAGAAAGTTGTCTTTATTGAGGAATGCTACTAAAATGTAGGTCTGTGTTTGCAGGGGAGAAGTATACCTCCTTATCTGTGGGAATTAAAACTTAATTAGGCCAGATTTCTCCAAGAATCCCTAATAATTGAGTTCTCCTTTAAAACCTGCAGGTTTATGTATAATAGAAGGGAAAGATTGAACATGGCTATCTAAACTTTTTTTCTTTTCGCTTTTTATTTTGTGCATTCCTGGGGTATCTATTGGAAATATCAAGAGAACATTATTAGTTTCACCATGATTAACTCCATGGCATCTCAACAAAGTGCAAATGCTGTCTCATGGAGCTATTTTGTTGCTTTCAAGTAGGCTTGCAACACTAACGTGTCTTGTATGATAGGGAATCTGCTGAACATGAGAAAATGTTCAGACTGTGAATGACTTCTTGGTCAATATTCCACCAATAAATGCTAGAGGTGGAAGTTCATACCCTGCTGTTACCTGAGTCATCTTGTCAGTCTTGTCCATACTTCATAAATGCTGTGACCACAGGTGCACACACTTCACTTACTCATTCAGAGATAGTCAGATTGTTGAAGTGAAATCTGGGACTCCTTGAAGCCGAGGTCAGTCTTGTCAGGGATTTCTTGTCCAACTAGAAAGGAAATATGTGATAGTATCCATTTGTGCTTTGTTTGTGCTCTATCCCATATGAGCTGGCTGTGGATTTTGGAACACTCTCATCCTGGTTTCCTTTTGCTGTCTCTTGCCTACTATTAGTTTATTCCCAACATGTTATTTAATCTACTAGCGATTTGCAGATGTGTTTGACAGAGGGTTGCAAGTTTCAAAACAAGTGGGTTTCTGCACATTTCTGAACACTGTCCAGAAAGAAGCCAAAGTCTGTCTTCAGGTGGGGAAACTCAGGGAGATTCAGCCATTATATATTTTGTTGGCACTGTGTGCCTGGCCAGTGTTTCAGATTCAGTACAGCACATGTGCTTTTTACCCTGCCAGCAAACCAAAAAGGTGCAGGTTGGAGGTGGGGAGGAACTGAGTGTAGAGTCTGGGGAGACCAGAGACGTGGGGCTTTCTAGAGATAGAGGGAAGGTCTAGACAGCAGCATTTTCTCTGCATTTTCCTATTTGGTGTCAGTCTCCTCTGTGAAGTATGTAAAATCCTCTGATAAAAAAGCTGTGTAAAGCCTTGAAGAGTTGTTTTGATGTGATAAAAGCTCTTGCATTCAAATTATGTCTGGTCTGTGAAACATTGCTCAATGAGATTTCTATTCAAAACAAATATTCTTGTAATACCTGTATCTGTGCTGACATGCACATAAGGCATTAAATGGAGAAGAAACAATATATTGGTACTTGACAATAAAAATCCTATTAATTTCAAACAAAAAATCAGGTGGGAAGTGTAGTTCAAGAGAGAAAACTGACTTTCAGAAGGCTGTGAATGTTACTGTCACCCTTTTTCGACAGTCGGGCTAATAATCAACTATATCCCACTGGATTTTATGCAACAATATATTTAAAAATGCTTTTGTTAGGTTGTTTATGTAAATTCTTTCAGTGGGAAAATAGATTTGTTCAGGCAAAACAATACTTAAACTCCAGGCATTGCATGCCAGTGTGGACTAATTAAAATCACATTGTGCAATAGGTCAGTAGATCAGGAAGTCAGCCTTCTCATTAGAAGAGCTAGCTCTAAAAAACTTGTTATGTGGAAAAAGGAAGAGCAAAGTTTAAAAATTACCTACATGCAAGGAAAAGAAATCAGAACCCCATTTCTCTGCTGAAAGCTGTGTTAACAGTCAGCCTTTTCTTTTTTGAATCGTGCTGTTACGTACCGAGGTCTGAGGCTTTATGTGGTCCTGCATGAAGGATCTTTGCACTCATCCCTCTGCCTGCAGTTCCTGCCCATGTTGTGCATACCTCAGTCCTCAGATAACAAATCACAGCCTGGCCTCCACAAATGGAGATTGGATGGGAGTATTCAGATCTGGTTTGTATTTGCTGTCAGCTCAAACCTTTCATCCTCCTTAATACTTCGGCTACACCTATTTTTTGTGGTTCTTGCTATCACCACAAATAGGTGCCTGGCCAAAGTGAATAGGTGTCATCTTGGGACTGCTTTTGAGTGGATCTTTCGTGCCAATTATTGTTTAGCTTTCATTCTTCCATCTTAATAATTGAAAAATACATTTATTTTCAGTAACATGTAGGTGTTGGGTGTTGCTTTAGCCTGGAGCGTAAACATAATTAGGAAAAATAATAACAAGAAAAAAGATTTCAGGTGGTCGAGCAGATTCTCAGCTTTCTGTAGATTTTCATAACTTTGGGAGGGTGGAAGGCAGATTTGTTTCAATCCTGCTTTTGTTTTATAAAGGAAAGTTGAGCAGGGGGTTGAACTGCACAACCTCCAGGGTCCCATCCAACCTAAGTAATTCTCTGGTTCTGGGAAGTAGGTATGTTGAAAATAAACTACATTAATACTATTAAAGCTAGTAACTCTGTCGCTTGGAGTGTAAAGCATCACCTTTCCATAGGACTGTGATGAACTTGTCCTTACAGTGTGATGCTAGTAATACTGAAACGTGGAATATTTAGGGCATGGGGTTGTAAATAAGCCACAGGTCTTCTGGAGACAGTCTGATGAATCAACCAGCATATTTGAGTGTTTTACTTATTCAGTTTGAACTGAGATGTGTATTTCAGGAGTACTTAGCTGTATAAAATTTTATATATAATATTGTGAAGGCTGGGGGATTAGTTTTCTCAATTGCCTTCCCATCAGAAGTAAGTAGAACTATGGCCTTAGATGATTTGTGTAAATCATCTCGATTCTCTGAAAGAGGTTCTCCATCATTCCCTCAGTCTGGTTGCTTCCCGACACTTCATCCTTAACATCACCACTGCAAGCAGGACATATTAGTCATTCTAAGACAAGGCTTGTTTATGCTTGTACCCCAGGGTGACTGCTGAATGTTTTTGTACTGCCATTGCTCAGTTGTTTGTTAGACCCTGTTTACAACTAAAACCTTAAGGGATGAATATCCTATCGTGCTGACTTCTGTGTGTGGTTGGTGCAGAGACTGAGTTTGATGTGAGTTGTTACTTTGATCTTCTGAACTTCGATTCGTACGGGTTGGGAGGGCTCAGTAACAAATTGTAGAAACTTGTTGTACTTGGGTGTGAGGATGAGGGGACTCTCCCCCTGTATCTGCAGGTACACTAACTCAGATACTGCTCCAAATCCTAAAAAAGTCCAATAAATTTCAACTAAAAACAATACTGAAAGTGTGCATTTACCTTGTTTACAGTTGGGGCCCAGAATATGCTTCGGAAGGAAATCCCCTGACTCTCCTCACTGCTTTGGTATTTAGCATCATCAGGATCTCAGAGCAAGTGAGCTAGGTTTCTTCTGGGTAAAACTAGACTGCAGGATGGGTCACTGATGTATTCCATCAGGAAACTGCCATTCAACCCATGGACCAGACAAGAACTATCCCAAAATAAAAATAAATAAAACCTAAACCAAACAAAAAAACCCCCTTTCCACCACCAGAAAACCCCTAACGCACATACAGTATTTATACTTTGGGTTCCCAACACCAGTTGTTTTGTTCCACAGATGTGGCCTTACTGGTCCTCTGTAGCTGCTAAAGAAGATGTATGCATAGTGCTAGATCTACCCTCTGTATAGATAGCAGTTCCCAATGCCTCTGCAAGCTTCCCTGCCAAATTCATAGTATTTTCTTTTCATAATCCAGCGTACAGCTTCCTACTTGCAGGCTTCTGGATAACATGAAAACAAGCAGGCAAAGCTATTTTTAAAAGTATACTTTCTGAGAGTGGGCAGAGTTATATTAAGAATTACTTTGAAACAAATTCTGCATTTGACACCATTGGCATGAGCTATTGGTGTCTTGTTTTGTAGCTGGGATTTGTTGAGAGTTTGGTTTTTTTTATATATATATCTGGGTGAAGATTCTGTTCTGTAAATATTTCTGGAAAGGATGCTGATTTGGGAGTGGAATTTATGCCCCGGATCCATCACTGATAAAGTCAGTGGAGCTTCAGTATCTTCATCCAGTGTTACATGCCCTCTCGCTTTTTCTTGGGCATATTAGAATTGTTGCTTCGTTCTGTTGCTGTCGGACTGTGGTTTTGATAGGAGCCACGTATGATTAAAAAATCAGGCAATTTCATGAGCCTGGCCTAAAGGTTCTGAGGTAACTTTTCAGAAACAGATTAACTCTTCATTATATTTATTTCTTGTTGAGCTTTTTAAACTGGAATTTTCCATCTTCTTTGGTACAATGCTAGAAATACACCTCCCTCCCTTCCTTCCCCCTTCCAAGGAAAGCTGGAAAGGAAAATGTGAAGGCTTAGGTATAATATCACAGGATACATGTCATTCGGTCTTTCTTCTCATCATATGTGTTTTCTTTAAAAAGTGTATTTTTATATATTGGGCATATGCACATTTGAATATGTTTACTGCAGCTTTGATGGGTTAATGCTGAGCTTCCTTTTAAAGCCATGCCTTAGTGCTCTTGTATTATTTCATTAATGCTGCTCAAACTGCAGAGAGCTCAAGACTCTTTGAGTAAATTGTTGTTCCAAATCACCTCTTAAAACTTCAGTTAATCCATTAGGTATCTGTGGGACAGCGCTATGGAATCGATGCTGTTTGCTCAATCACTGTAGACTGCAGCTCCCTGTGTTGGCACTGTGGCTTGTTTGTTACATGTGATGATCACTTCTCTAAATGTCAGTAAAATCAAGACAAAAACCTCTAGTACAACCGGAAGTAACAATTCAGTATTTTCCTCATTAATTTTGGCAGCAGAGTAGTCTTACAAAGCAGTATGCAGTAAAACACCAGCCAACTGAGTCCCACACTGTGGCTATAATTACATATTTTTGCTTGCTAATCAGTAGAATTTTTCTGTGTACACTATTATACTTTAATGGTTCTGTTGCAACACAAAATTTACTACAATGTTCTCTTGAAGAAAATGGCACATAATGATTTTGTATTTACTACAAGAAGATATTAAGCTAAATAATACATAATGATGCTGCGCAGATTAACCAGCTCTTTAGTTCTTCTGTTCCTTATCTCTCTTTTAATAGTGTTTTAGGACAAACATAAAGTTATTTGGGAGGGAATTACCAGAATTACCGAACTGGTAAATATAGCCATCTGAGTGGGATGTCTTGTTTCTTACTTGAAAACTATTAGATTGTAATTTTAAGCTGTGCTCAGTACTTTAATTTCCCTTCCCACAACTCATGGAGCATAAGGAGGGTTGCAACCAGCTCAGATAAGTATTAAGTTCATTAATTACAGGCTTACCTTTCTTGGAGGTTAAAAAAGCTTGTGTGGGATTTGATTAAACAGGCTGGTGAGGGTATGGCCCTGCGGAGGGCTGGGTAGTGAACAGCTCAGAGAAGTTCCATGTGCAGCTCCTGGCTTTCGAGTCTTCCATGTACTGCAAAGGTCACTTGCCATTATCAGGCTTTGTGTCCTTCTCCTTTTGTAAAGCATTTTTTATCTAAAGTGATTACACTGCAGAAAAAAACAAGTACAGTGGATAATGTGGAAGGCATTTTTAAAATCATAGAATCATAGAATCATAGAATCATAGAATTGTAGGGGTTGGAAGGGACCTCGAGAGATCATCGGGTCCAACCCCCTGCCGAAGCAGGCTCCCTAGGACATTTCACTGAGATAGGCATCCAGACGGGTCTTGAATATCTCCAGAGAAGGAGACTCCACCACCCCCTGGGCAGCCTATTCCAGTGCTCTGTCACCCTCACTGTGAAAAAGTTTCTCCGCATGTTGGTGCGGAACTTCCTATGCTCCAACTTGCAGCCATTGCCCCTTGTCCTGTCTCCACAGACCACTGAAAAGGGGCTGGCTGATTCCCCCTGCATCCCTTGCTTAAGATAATTGTAAACATTAATTAGGTCCCCCCTTAGTCTTCTCTTCTCAAGGCTGAACAGTCCCAATCTTCTCAGCCTTTCCTCATAGGGGAGATGCTCCAGGCCCTTTATCATCTTCGTAGCCCTTCTCTGGACTCTCTCCAGGAGATCCCTGTCCTTTTTATACCAGGGAGCCCAGAACTGGACACAAAATCTAACATTCTTTCCATTATCTGGGTGTTTTCGTTTTTTGTCTTCTGACCTTAAATAAATAAACAAATATGCTCAAGAAGCTTTGTTCCTTTTCTTTTTATTCATGGTTGTGCAGTGACTTAAATTCCACTTGATCATTATGAATATATCTGACAATTGCAGGTTGGTATAATGCTTTTCCATTTGCCTTGGAAACAGAACTTTACTGTCAGAGGCAATCATTCCAGGAGAGGAGATGGAAGGTGGGGTCTGATGCTGGCAGCTTGAGCCCTTTACTCTGTCTACAGTTAATTACCCATGAAGGTTGTGCCGATGCCTCTAATATTTTTGTAACTTTGTCAGATTCTGCAATGCAACCTGACATGTGAGTTAGAGCAAATAGTTTTCTTCTGTGTTTGATTTGTGGTATTAATCTGTGTATGATACCAGTTTTATAGAGGAAACTGTACTTGGTGTGTACAATAGTTTTGCATGCTGCTGGAAAACATTTGGTGTTTCAACATTGCTGAATGTTGATTATGTCCAAGGTCTTTTAAGTTATCTTTTGGCAAGTGTTTGTCTTAGATGTGTTGCACATTTGACCTGACATAGCCTCTCAACAAAAGGCAAGAACATTTGAGACTTTTTATGGATAATTAGTTCTCAGGCTTGTGTTAAAACACTGTCTGAAGGAACCTTGTTCATACATCATTTTCTGGTTAATCTCTGTTTACCTTTTTCTTCCCTTGTATTTATTCCATTTGAATTGTAATGTGTTCAATTGGATTTACCTATTGCAAGGCAATTTTTTTTTTTATAATTAGTACTGTTAATTAATCTGGCTTGAAACAGCACTCCAAATTGAGAGGATGTTTCTGTGATTGCAGACAGAGAAGTATCTCAACCAAGTTTTCTCCCTTCAGTGGTTCATGATAAAAGTTAATTAGCACAAGTGAAAATGGTCCAGGAAATAAGAAAACCAGCCGCTGCTCAGTAAATAATTTGCAGTGTTCCTATAGCCTGCTAAGCCTTCCTGCAAGCAAGAGAATATCTCCTTGTTGATACTTCGTCTTATTCCTTTGTACATCCCAGCTGCTGCCCTAATTCCGTGTTCCTACAATCCCTGGTTTTAAAGCCCCTTTTGAAGTGTGCCCACAAGTGGACATACTCTGCTTCTGTATCTAACCTTTCCTCTGTTGCTTTCTTCATCTTCTCTCTTTTGTAGGTAACACCTCATTTAAACCTTTCCAGTTTCAGATCCAGTGTGGTCACGTAGTCGAGCTGAACCTGTATGGGTTAAGGGAGGAAGGAAGGAGATGACTCTTGAAAACAAACAAACAAATTGCTCATAAAAAGTGTTCAGAACATAATACTTGAAATCCTAAGTCACAAAAGCTTTTTCTTGGCAGACCTACCCATAGTTCTTTTTCAAGACTTTTAAGGGAAGTGGGGCTATTCACCCTGTGTTATGTATCTCCTTTGCCTGGCTCAGGCTCAGTGTCTTCTTCCAGGTTTTCCAAGAAAAAAAGAATTCAAATTTCTTTATTTTAGTGGGGATGTATTGTGTTCTGGTTCTTGATGCACCTTATAGCTAAAGAGAAACTTCACATTCTCCAGTGTCTGGTTTAGTTCTATTTAGTCATAAGTCGTTTTTCGCTACAGAAACCCTCTGACTTCAAATCTGCAAAGAACTATGAGAGAATGCCTTGGCTTCCATGTTCTTTGTGAAGAGATGGTCTTAGATCACATTGCCATGTGTTTCAATGGAGGAAAAGTAGGTAACTTTGGACATTTTAAAAACATTTTGTTTCCATTTTACCTTTAAAACTCTTAGGAATGGCGTGCCAGCAGCCTCTTGGGCTGTGAGGATGCACCACAGTTCTAAGGTTCCCTTTTACAGTCATTTTGCAATTATTGCTTGGTAGCCTGCTCTGTCTAAATCCTTGACCTGTGCCTGACAACTGCTAGCTGATCATAGTGAATAAATTTGTATAATCACTGTGTGATGACTGCTTAATAACTGTACTCCAAATATGCAAATACCTATTCTGGCCTAATACAATTCATCTGCCATGACTGGCACATGCACTTAGATTTGCAAGTAATGGAGGATGCCATAGCAGTCTCCTGTCTTTTCATGCAAGGCCCTAAAATGGTGAAACCTACAGAGAAGGAAAAAGATGTGTTACAAAAACCCAGAGAAAAACAGTTATTGAACAGCAGAGATTGAAGTGCTTTGTCTGTGTGTGTTGTAAAGGGGGGGGGAAAGCCAAACCAAGAACTTCCTTAAGGACTTTACAGTATTTTTTCTATTTTCAATCTGTTCTTCCAGGTTAGCCTTTTACTCAGAATAATCAGCAGTATTTATTTCCTTGCTAATGTTGCTGCTCACATTAAACAGAGGACTACACAAAATTGGAAGCTAGCAAATCCAAATGCTTGTATGAGTCTGAGATGCTTACAAAATGCTCACCCCAAAATAAATAAATAAAAAAAGTTGGTAGCATGTCTAAAGTGATGCAGAAGAGACATCTTGTCAGTACTGAAGGCTTGTAAGAATGTTCTGTGGAAGCACAGAAGTGCTTGTTTAAAGAAAGAAACAAGTGAGGTGCTGGAGGAGGCTGGCATCGTGGTCCAGCTGAAGGTGGGCATCGACTTTCTTGCTTGGAATTAGAGATAAGTGTTAAGCAGAGCCTAATTTGCAAATGGCTGTGAAAGTGTGTAGGGGGCAATTCCTGATGTCATCTCTTTACACGTTTACATCATTTATGTTCAAGGTGGTGCAAAACTCTTAACTGGTAGGTTAAAGCCTACAGTTTTCTTTGTATACCTAAATTGCATAGTGCAAAGATTTTAACTAACCCTCCCAATTTCATGCCTTTTCAGAGGGATGTGGCTGTAGGTTTTTCACGTGGTCTTATTCTTAGTCTGGTCCACATAATTTTCACTTTTTTTTTGTGGGCATAAGAAGAGTCTATGATGCATGAAGTTGGATTTCAGAGTTGTTTTCTTGATGAAGAGTGAGAGTCCAGTATTAATAACATACTACTATGACCAGAAATCCAGGACAAAGTAGGCATCCTAGCAATAAACAAGCGTTTCTGTCCTTCCAGCATCCAGCTGGAGAGGAAGCCCTGTGACTGCCCAGGAGGCTGAGGAAAGGGTTTTAGAGTCACCAAACCCATTTGTTCAGAGCGATACCACACTAAATAAACCCTTGCAGCTTCTTAATAGTCAGTTTGGGAAGCTGAGGGAGGAAGTTGAGATGAACACGAGCCGAGTTTGATTTAATCACATAGAATAGACTGAAATTTCACCAGGCTTCATCTTATCACTTCACTTCTCAATAAATAACAACATGCAGCTTTTCTGCTTGCTGCAGTGAGGTATTTAAGGCTTAGCTGTCTCATTTCCATCTGTAGAAGAGTGTGGTATGTCAGGTGTCTCTAACACAATTAAAAGGAAGGGAATGGTTCTTTCACACATGCCTTAATGTCAGCATTTTGGACTGGGAAAAACTGGAAAAAACACTATTGGAGCTTTTCCTAGTTCTTTTTTTCCTGCCAAAAGTGTGACATTCAGGCAGGTTTATCAGACCCATGTTTCTCTGAGCCCTTATGCTGCTTGAGTGGGCTGACAAAAGTGTGAATCCTATTGACATTATAACTCTGTCTACAAAATTGGAGTGGTGCACTCGGAGACTAAGAAAGATGACGTCCTGAGAGTGAGATAAAGCAAATGCTTTCTTTATTGCTTAGCCGTTTATGGAAGGAATTTACCAATCGTCATTGCTAACGTGACAGAACAACTTTTACTTGGCTTTTCATATATTTTTAATATGTTTCTGATATCCCAAGGTACTTGGCTAAAATAAAGAATGTGCCAGAATTTGTGAGTTTACTATTGTTTTGTGTTTTTGTCAAAGTAAAAGTGATCAGTTGTGTGCAATAAAGGCAGAAGACTTAAAATTTAACAGGTCCATGGTTTAGTGAGCTTTATTTTGAATCGTTGTTGACTTCTTTATTTCCATATGTCTTTTTGCCAGTTTATAGTTCAGACATCGATTATGTTGAATCTTTCAGCTGCTTTTGTTATGCTTGAATGTGAACAGCATCTAGATTAAGGACAGCCTTCTCTTAAAACAAACAGTTGATTTTGAAATTTATTTTCCAGCACTTTTCACCGTAGCAGGCAATAAATGATGTTTTTAAATGCTAAATTTGGAGGATTTCAGCCAAACAATAGTCTGAAAGACAAGTTTTCCATGTGTGACTTTACAATAAGGCTTACACCTGCCATTGTTATGAGTAGGTTTGTTCCTTCCAATTTGAACTGGAGTAATGGGTTTTTTTTATGTATCGTTATTACTTTCCATTAAACTCACTCTGTGTCCTGGTTCTGGCCAGGCCAGAATTAACCTCCCCAAGCAGCCAGCACAGGTGAGCTGAGTTAGTCCAGGTGAGCTGAGTTAGCCAGGGCTGTTTCCACACCACCTGACATCATTCCCCCATAAAAGGGGCTGGTTGTGGAGAAGTGCTCCTGGGAGCTTCCAGGGCAGTCTGAGTGCAGGTCGGTCCTCCTGTCCTGTAGCACTCTGTAATCCTCAGGTTGGTAAAGTACTCTGTGTTGCCACCAGGTGTGAGTGTAGTTGGCTATTATGGTTCTACTTTCATGGTGTTTTTGTCAGTAAACTGTACTTAGTCCAACCTGAGGAGGCTCTGGCTGCTTCTCTTGTGGGAGTGAGCTGTGTGTGGTGCTCAGCCACTGCTTGGGGCTGAACCACTGCCATGCTGTGCAGCATGGGTTAGTGGTTGGAGCTGGGAGGACCTAGAATTTTAACTCTGGCTGCAGTGAGGCCCCTTGTGCAATCTCAAAATGTTGATTCTTAAATAAAGAATCAGAATACAGAGTGTGTGAGTTGCCACATTAGGTAATCAGTAGCTTAAGCATGGAGCCTTTAAACTTTCAGTTTAAATTTAACTCAGGTGTAGGCACTAAGTTTCTGAAAATAAGAATGTTGAAGGACTTATGAACTTAAATGGGCTGTGATGAAACCTGAACCTAGTTCAGTGATGAAATAGCCATCTCAGAATAATTAGTTAACCTGTGCTTTTTTTGTTATTAACATGGAGAATTTTAAGGCTGAATCAGATCATGCTTTTAAACTCCTTGAGATCTGGGCCAAAAAGTGCTGTATAAATGCTAACTATTTAAAATTAATTATGTTGGAGGCCTATAAACCAGTGCATTGATTAAAAATCTTCACTTCATTAAACTTCCCAATGGCAGAGGCCATCTCCATAATATAAACTGCTGCCTCTATCAGCGGCAGCTGACTGGCATCTGTGTTGTAATCTTTTTAAGATCCTCACCTTTGTTCATTAGACCAGCAGCTGTTGTCTCTTGCTGGGCAGGATTTATTTCCCCTTGACATTGGTCTCAGAGGTGCAGTTGCAACTTTGGCAGCATTTGATTCCAATGAACTTCCTAGAGGTACTTTACCCATTTTCCAGAATAAGGCTGATTTTTGGTTGTGACTTAGGTTTTTTGGTTGGGTTTTTTTTGGGAGGGGAGGTTGGTATGGTTTGTTGGGGGTGTGTTTGTTTTGATGGTGGTGGCTTTTTGGGAGGTTTTGTTTGGTTTTCGTTTTGGTTCCACATACATCCTTAAAGTGGGCATTTTTGAAAAGTCCACAGGGACTGAGGAATGTATATACCCCAGAGGTGTGCTAGAGTCTGGGGAAAAGAGCTTCCTCTTGTGTGTCCCTAGCAATATATCTGTTGTAACGACATACTTCTGGCATTTGCCATGTGGAAGAACAGTACTGCTTCATGGATAAATTATGCAGAGTTAACTTTCTTAAATAAGTAAATCTCCTGAATTTCCTAGTGAAAATGAGAAACAAAAATCAATCTGGAAGAGCACCAGAGAACAGGAATTGCTATGGAAAAAAAGAACATACAGATTCTTAAACTATAACATGATAGATCTACATATGTTGTTTACATCGTAACTTCAATTTATCCAGACTCACAAGGTCACAAAAGAAGTTTGGGCCTTATTATTCCTGGGGGAATTTGTATTTTTTTGCTGTGGTGTTTGATTACCTTACCCTTTTTTATTACCATCTGCACTGCAAGGCTAGTTTTGCTGAGGTAATTTTTTTTTTAGCAGCATCCCATGATACCCTTAATTCTGTGTTTCCTGTGCTTTTGCTTCATTTGCAATTTTAGGAGATTTTCTATAAGAAATAGATTTATGCTATATTGTACACCAGTAAATTAGCTAGTTTTTACTATAGAACTTTAACCCTTTAAGTCTGGAGAACAAATACAGTTGCTTTACAATAAAATAAGAAAGGATTTACTCTTCTGGCATCCTTTAGGGTGCACTAAGCAAGATGTTGTCAAAGATTTCCCTGTATTTGTTTAACGTGTTGGTTTTTAGTAGACTCATTTTGCCCAGGAGTTCTATCTTGATACTTGATTTTTGTCCATGTATTTTAAATAATTGTTTTCACCTAAGGTTTTTGTGCAACAAAACCAATGACTGCAGGAGCTTTGGAAAGAGTTTTTCTTCATTAACAGCTTCTGCTGAATTGTTGGGAGAACAAAATGCTGTCCCTAGTGGCCCCTAAAAGTTAGGGATGCGTGCAATGATACTGCTAATATTATTTTTAAAGAAAAAATGTTGCAGCAGTACTTTTAATAGCTTTAGGCAAGCGTGAACAACTTGAATTATAGAGCTAAATCTGAAGCTCCTTGAGCCGTTCTTCAGCCCTCAAAATACAGTTCATGTATGCAGGTCTTTGGAACCAAGAAAGTTCCTTCACATGCTCATCCAGCCAAGCAGAGCTGAAGCTGTGAATAGAGAACCTCTGGTTGTGTGGAGCCTCCATGAAGGGCAGCATAGCGGGATTGCATTTCCAAAGGCAAGTTGACCTGCTTAAATCTTTGCAGTAATTGGGGAAAACAAAAGTGGTGTATGGTTTTTTTGAAGCATTTATTTTACCTCAAGGTAGACTGTGGGGAGCAATAGGCAGCCTGGCAGGCTGTTTGTTGGGAGAGGAGTGTGGAAGAGAAGAAGGACCATCAGGTGGATATTTGGCACAGGTGGCCCCAGGCAGGATTCATGCTATTATTAATGCTGTCAAAAATTCTTGGGTTTATAAGCATAAAACTCCTCTCAGGCAGAACAGTATCAATAAGGGCAGTTAGGAACTTGTCTTTAGTACTTTCAAATCTTACCAGTACTTACAAGTGCCAATTAATCATCAGGCAGACTGGAGATGGGATTTCTTGTCAGTTATGATTGATAGGTTTGTCTGTGGGATTTTTCCACATCTCTCCCATAGTTGTGAAATGGCAGGTCACCTGTGTATATAAATGACCCAAAGCATAGATATGATTTCCATAAACCCAGATGGGAAGACAGCCCATAGAAAAACAGGCATGCTGTGAAGCAGAGTGATAGCTTTGAAGTAGAATGACATTTTTCATTGGTTGTAAAAACCAATGATAACATGTAATTCCTTATCACTGTCACACAATGCAAGTCAGATTTGACCATAAATGCACCAAGAAATTCCAGGGAAGGAACAGTGGGATATGGTTGAATGTTTTCCAAATCTCTTCTGATAAATGCAGGTGAGCATCTATGTATCAAAACTAATGATACAGATGAAGTATCCAAAACCAATATATCAAAGATTTCTCACTTTCCCATAAAAGTAATTTGGCAGCATGCCATTATCATGGAAATCTCTTCCTCCTTACTACACAATAACAATATATCTTTGGCCATTATTTTTCCTTCTTGAGGTTGTTGCTGTTACCTGTAATTTCCATAAAGTTTCCATGTTAACAATGCTTGCTCTTCTGTAGGCTCACATTACCAGTCAGTGCACGCTTCCAGAAAACAAAATTTCTTACCTAAATGTTTTGTGCATGCCTGTTCCATGTTCTTTTTGAATTAATACAGCTAAGATATGTTTTAGCAGGGACTGAAGCATCACACTTAGAGTTGCTAATCTACTCTACCTTTGCCAGGCTTTTTTTTTTTTGTTGTTGTTGTTATGCATAGTGCTTGTGTTTGCCAAGGCATTTTGCTGCTTGGGTTTTTCCTTTAAGGATTATCAAACTTGTGTTGCAGATAGTACGTATTCCTGGAAGCATAGGATACTTCTAGCATGGTTTATTGGGTTATCATATGAAAAGGAAGATGAGTATGTGCATGAGAGGTCATCTCTGATTTAATGAAATACGATAGAAAAAAGGTTACTGAGAAAATTGTGGGTGCTTAGGTGTTTAGGTTTTGGGGTTGGGTTTTTTTGGTGGTGTTTGTCCCTCCCCTCTTTAACTCTTATGTCATCAGTCACTGAAGTATATCAAATGCTAATGTCTACATTTCTATCTATGCCTGTCTGGAGTAGGCAATCATTCTCTGTTATGCTGCCTTTATATGGGATGGATGCATGCCTACTTGTTTGGTTTTGGCAGGTGTCTTCCATTTTCCTTGTCATATATCAAAACTGGTTATGATAGAATTGATTTCCCACCATTAAGAATTTAATCTTTTTTCCATTATGTTTTCTTCTGTCTTAAGGTTGCTTTGATGGTACAGACTGGACATGGACCTTCCATGCTCCAGGAAACTAGTGATAGACCATCTGTATCATAGCTATACGTGTATTAATGGCATTCTTCTTCTGTCATGAGAGAGTTTGTAGATGGGGAGATGGGATGGCCTATGTGTTGGCTGTCCCAGCTGATCTGGAGCTTGCTATGTTAAGATATTGGGTCTCTTAACGCATTGCAGATTTAGAAGAAGGGATAAATTGGTGCTTCTACTTCCCTGTCAGGTGCAGTTGCTCATTTTTGTGGGTTCTGTTGTTTTGCTGTTCTCTGAGCTGGACTTGGGTTAAAATGAATGGAGATTGGAGGAAAAGAGGGTGATTTATCCAGATTATTTGTTTGAGAGTGTGGCTGAATAAATAATTGTACAGACACTGCTCAAGGGAGCAGATGCCCCTACTTGTTAGGGATGAGAAGGACCTCAGGGGTAGAAATGATTAATCCACTGCCAAGGGAGTATTTGCATGGACTTGTGTCAGAAATAGTGTGGCCAGCAGGACCAGGTAGCAATTGTCCCCCTGTGCTCAGCGAGACCTTCAGTACAGTGCTAAGTTTTGGGCCCCTCGCTACAGGAAAGACATTGAGTTGCTGGAGTCTGTCCAGAGAACAACAAAGCTGCTGAGGGGTCTAGAGTACAAGTCCGAGGAGCAGCTGAGGGAACTGGCATGTTTCAGGCTGAAGAAAAGGAAACTGAGGGGAGATATGATTGCTCTTTGCATCTACCTGAAAGGAGGTTGTAGCCAGCTGGGTGTTGGTCTCTTCTCCCAGGTAACAGGACAAGAAGAGATGGCCTCGAGTTGTGCCAGGGGAGGTTTAGATTAGATATTAGGAAAAATTTCTTCACCAAGCAGAATGATTGCAAATCATTGCAGTAGGCTGCCTAGGGAAGTGGCTGAATCACCGTCTCTGGAGGTATGTAAAACACATGGAAATGTGGTGCTTAGGGACATGGTTAGTGGTGGACTTGGCAGTGCTAGGTTAATGGTTGGATTTGATGATCTTAAAGGTCTTTTCCAGCCAAAATGGCTTTATGATTCTATGACTTGAGCCCTCGTCCATGACTCGTGAGGAAAAAGACTTCCTCCTCTGTAAAGAATTGTGCTGAAAGTATTAGTCCTAAGCATCAGGGCTGGTTTGTGTTAATGTCTCAGGAAATATTAATGTTGGTGAAGGTTGTGGTGGTGGTGGTGCTTATAAAAATACACTTGAGGTTTCAGTGCATACTGGTTTACTTTTCCTGCTTGGTTTGGTAAAGCATTTAGTAATTAAGTTTAAATAATTAAATGGGATATTATGAGCTCAGGGTAGACTTCAAGCATTCATTTTTCCCCTCAAGGTTACAAAATATTATTCCTGCATTAGCATCTTGGAGTCTATTGAGCAGAGATTTTTTGGG
Source organism: Hypotaenidia okinawae (assembly GCA_027925045.1). Taxonomy (NCBI): domain Eukaryota; kingdom Metazoa; phylum Chordata; class Aves; order Gruiformes; family Rallidae; genus Hypotaenidia; species Hypotaenidia okinawae. The sequence continues at coordinate 7,496,174 of BSDF01000003.1, forward strand.
TAAGTTAAAACCAAAAGTTCACCTAAGGTAGAGTAAGAAGAGTTGGCATCTTGGCAGAGACAGAACACAACTAGTTGATGACTGGTGGTTTGGCACCTGCGTTCTTTTCAATATGAAAGTTTTAGAACTTGCAAGTGCAACATCACATGATTCTGTAATTAGCTGCCTAATAGGAAGTATTTCAAAATGCCATTTTAAAAATTGGTGACATCACATCCAGGATACGTATGTAGCATTACAGGGAATAATAAATCTAATTTTACTGTGTTATCTGGATATTGACTCTGGCATAGAACACCTCAAAAAAGACAATAGGATTTTTAACTCTTAGGAGAAGTTGGCTTAATTCAGACAGAGATGATGGGGACCTAATTAATGTTTATAATTATCTTAAGCAGGGGATGCAGGGGGAATCAGCCAGCCCCTTTTCAGTGGTCTGTGGGGACAGGACAAGGGGCAATGGCTGCAAGTTGGAGCATAGGAAGTTCCGCACCCACATGCGGAGAAACTTTTTCACAGTGAGGGTGCCAGAGCCCTGGGACAGGCTGCCCAGGGGGTGTGGAGTCTCCTTCTCTGGAGATATTCAAGACCCGTCTGGATGCCTATCTCAGTGAAATGTCCTAGGGACCCTGCTTTGGCAGGGGGTTGGACCCGATGATCTCTGGAGGTCCCTTCCAACCCCTACAATTCTATGATTCTATGATATCTGCCCCTCCACTTGGGGATACCTGGCCTCAGGTACTTACCACTTTCCAAAACCAGCTATGGCCTCAGTGCAGAAAGGCCAATTGTTTCCTTACCAGCTTCAAAAAACATCTTGGGGTGAGTGAGTTACCTGAGCTCTCTGCATCCTGGTGAGCAGTGAACGGTCAGTCGGTATGCTGGGTGTCCAAGCCTTGTATTGCCCAAATCTTGCTGTGCTGGCCTGTAGCTACACAGGTTATGCTACGAACAGATTGTGTGTATCTCTTGAAAGCTCATCTCTACTTGGCTTTTTAAACTTTTTGTGGTTTTACTTGCTTCAAACAAGCTTTTGGGAACTGTTGTAACTTCTAAACTTGTTAAATCTGAAAATAAAACATCGAATGACATGCACACAATAATTCCTTCATTGTCTCCATAAGTATTTGCTTAGTCTGTATACTTCAGCTTATTTTGACCTTTTTTTCAGTTGATATTGTAGTTTATATGATGCTTATTTCTTGTAGTTGAACTTCATTCCTGCTGACTTTGGGCATTACTGTAGTTAATATGTTCATGCCCACAGTATTTCCTCTTTTTCTTTTGGTTCCTTTTTCTAAAACTTTTGGCCATCGTTACAGCAAATGATTTCTTTGATTGCATGTTGAGAGGGCAGGAATGCTATGCCAGCAGCCTTTTTTAATTCTTTCTGCTGTTACTATTCTTTTGCTGGCTCCCAAGGGTGATAAGGTCTAGGCACTCTACTAATTTTCTTGCATACTTTGCTGCAATTGCAACCTTTGGTAATTATTATTTAATTAACTCCAAAGTATTGCATGAATAATGCAAAAATAAAAAAATGTCAAAAAGAAAAAAAGGTCAAAACAATGTAATTTTAATATTTTGAATCAGTAAGAAGTATTTCTTGGAACTTTTGTATAAGGAATTAATAGGTCAGTGATATTAAATGGCCTGCATAATTATAGGAGTAGTGGAGGTGTGTAGTAAGAGTTTGGCATCTAGTGGGGGGTTCAATTTGTTTTCATAAGTTGTAGTGAGAATTTCTTAGAGCCTCAAATTAAGACCCTTTTCTCATTTTGAAATTTTAATTCTGATTTACCTTCTCCAGATGTGTCCTTTTCATTATTCTTGATAACCCATTTGTATGGTTTTGGGTATCTCCTGATAGACCAGTCGGTCTGCGCTGTGAGTGTGGAAGTGAGCAGTACGTCTTTGCGAAGGCGGTCTAAAGCCTGGCCTTTAATAAATAGAAGTTTCTGGGTTTGTTTTGGCAGTGGATGGCTGCATACACAGAGCTGCTGGGCCCAACTTAGTTGCTGAATGTCGTAACCTGAGTGGCTGTGAAACTGGACAAGCAAAAATCACGTGTGGATACGATCTACCTGCAAAATGTAAGTCAACCCTTTCTCGGCGTTTCCTCCGTAAGCATGTGGAGCTGGTATGCATGTTTTATTTCCCTGTAGACTAATTCAACAAGGTATTCATTTTACAAAATTAGCAGTGGGACTTAATTAAGCGTGTTCTGTAATAATGTCTTCCCCTCAAAGCAATTCAGGATTTTTCTAAACAATTATTTCACCTGTGTTATCTGATGAAAACCTACATGTCTCCAAAATACAAAGCATCTTTCATGTTTATTTTTTGCAAGCTAGAACATATCCTTTCATATGCATAATAAAGGATTGGAAATACTTCATGAACTATGAACAAAATATACATTATCATATTTAAGTTCCATGGAGACAATTTCTTGAAATGTTGCATATTTCATAGTCTTCATGCGGATTCCTTGATTCTGAATACTTTGAGATCAAAGCGATGTATTGTGTTTTCAGCTGCGGTGTAGAGGCTGATTGGCAATTACTCTGAAGGCATCTGTCACACTTTAGCTTTCAGCAGAGTGCAGCTCAGTGCTGGAATGTTTTTGCACGTTCAAAGTGGAATTGTCAAAATTCCCATCCTATTTAAAATAGGAAGAAGGCTATTTGACCTTGTTGCATAGATGGTGAGTTTGTCTGGGACAAAATAACACAATGACAGCATGTTGATCAGCCAGCCTATCATGTAAGAATAAGTAGGTGATCTCTCCAAGTTAAGAACTTGGAGTACTGAATGAAGTTAGATGCAAATACCAAGAAAGCATTACAAACAGCGTATAACCAGAATTCCATCTCTTTTTTTTTTTTATACACAGTTTGCATTGGGAACATGGTTTGTTCAAATATATTTAGATCTGATCTCTTAATTTGTTTTACAATTTCAATGTAAAACCAAAATGCCTACTGAATCAACAGGTATCTTGTTAGGTTCCTGTGGCCTTTAATGCCTTAGGTAACGAAAGAAATTGTTTTCCCAGACTTTTGTTGGCACCTTCTGTGATGATGATTACGAAGGCTACCAGTTATTTTCTTGACAGTGATAATCACTATATATGTGAAAAGATTGCTATATTTTATTTGTAGTTTTACCACGTGTTAATGGCTTTTAATGAAAGGATAAATTGAGTAGAGGTCAGAGAAGTTGAGAAAGATTTGATGTGGTAGTTATGTTGGTCTTTTATACAGACAAAAAATTTGACCAGATTCTTTAGAAATAGACAGGACTGATGAGCAACGCAGTCATTTACTATACTGGGGATATTTGATGTCCAGTTCTTTGCCATTTAAAAAAAATCTTGGGAGGCATAGAGAAGTTGCTCATCCATAGGTGTGTAAGTCCTCCCATGTATTTTAATGGGAGAAACTAAATAGAAGTTATCAAAGCAATGAACACTGAGCTGTGTTAGAGAAAGGGTCATGTCTGAGATGGGGCCTCCCTTTAAATTCTGTAGCAGCTTAATGGGTCTGAAGTCAGGTTTGTGGAACAAGGTCCTGTTTGAAAATTACAGGAATTTCTTGATTGTTCCTTATGCAGGAAAAATAAACAAAACAGGGAGGAAACCCATTATCAGTTGCAGTTGGAAATGAAATCTGCAACCAGACATAGAGAAAAGTCAATATTCTGTTTAATCAATATTCTTAGAAATTGAAATTGCATCAAAGACACATCTACACGTATTTTTTGTGCATCAGCATGGGCAGAGGATAGTATATGTTAACTGGAAGACGGGCATGGGGATGGAAGTGTAGAGTTCACATGCAAGGGCTGAGAATTAGACACTCTTGATTTCTTAGATTTTTTTTTTCCTTAAAACATATTTATGTTCAGTAGCAGTTGCTTTCTTTTGTGTTTCCCTTTAGAAGTTTTTGGTTGTAAGCTCATAAAATTACTGTGTGTCTCAGACTATTCATCTGAAAGTGATCAATCAATCATGATTGTTTTTTGTATTTTGAAGAGCTATGGAGCTACTGGATATCTCTTGTTACCCTGTGTCACTTCCCCATGATAGTATGGCACTGAACTGTTTTACATCTCATTTTTGTAGTGAGAGCAGCAACATGACGGGAGGCCTGGACTTCCCCATCCAGATGTGCTGTGATGCAATTCTGTGTGCCAGCAATTTGCTGGAGGCTTTAGGTGAATGGATAACTGCCAGCTTCCACAATGAGTTTGCTTTTCACTTATCTATTTGTATATAGGAGACCAGCTACCATAATCCATTATACTTTGAGTAGTACAATGATTATTTTGTTGTCTGTGTTTTTTCTTGGGATTGTAGTTGGATGAATAATGATACCAAATGTGAAATGTATTTCCTGGCATGATTAATTGTGGGGTTTTTTTTGTTATTTGTAACATTTTACAATTCTGTTAATCTTATTTCCTGCCCCTGGGATTTTTCTCTAACTCTTGATCCTGAAATGCTTTGCTTGGTGGTAGTTTGCTGAAATCAGCAAAGCTGCTCTGGGATGGAGCAGCCTGCATGTGTGCTGTATGATGCTGGGCTTGGGCTTAAACTGGGGACTCCCATGTTAAAGAAGATTTAGTATTCAGAGATCATTTTTGCTTTGTTTTATGGACAACTTGGAGGAAGTTGGAATTAAAGCTGGCATTTGAAGGGAAGATATGCTTTGTTAGGAAGGTGGTAGCTGGTAAATAAAAAACACTCTGGTAATCTCCTTTATGATCTATTATATTTTTATTGAATACCTTGCTGTATTGACTTAGGTTAAATAAGAGCAGGTCTGATAAGTAATTTCTTCACAAAGGAGAAATAGAAAAACAATGTCTGACTGAAAAATGCAAAGATTTAGGATATAGACTAGCTTTCTGTGATTTTTCTTGTGGCATCAACGTCAGAGATCAGTTTGTGACACACACAAGTAACTGTAAATGTGCAGGGAGCAGATAGGGAAAATAGCTCATTTTGTTCCCTCATCTTTTTATCTTAATAGCATGAACAGACCAAGATTTACACACCTGTAGCCTGGAGATGTTGCTTTATGAACTTTTCAAGATATATATATATATATATTTGAATGCCAAAAAATAGTCTGTATGAAAATAGAAACAAAATCAAATTGAGTTTTTTAATTGCCACTTAATGTTCAGTACAGTTTCACACAAGTCATTGTAATCACCATCTGCCTTCTGTGCTGCAAAAGCCCACACAAAGCCCCCCCAAATGCCAACCAAGTTATTTGCTGAATATATAATTTTGCTGATGTCATCTATTGTTGTTTTTCAGCAATCACCTATGCAAGCACCCAAGTTTTTGCAGCGCTTTGGAGGGTTGAAAAAGGCAGTGCTTTTTGCTTGGAGATACTTCCTTTTCATGCTCTCCTAGACCCATCATCAATTACTTCTGTACTTCATATTGTTGTTCCTTTTAAAGAAAAGTTCATTCTAAATATTGTACAACCAGTCTTCAAACATTGAGCAGTGCTCTGATACCGTCATCCCTTAAATAACAGATGAACAGTATCTGTTTAAAGCTCTACAAATGCTTGTTTTCTTTCTCATTTGATTAATAGTCTCAGTTGGCTCTACTGGCTGAAAATGGGCTGAATGTAAATTGTGTTTATGGCTGGATCCAAGGGTCCATAACAGCCTTGTGGCTTGTTATCTGTTTGTAGAAGTTCACTATAAAAAAAAAGACCCTGTCAGAACACATTAGAAAATACAGTCCTGCCCTGGAAGGTATTTAATGGGCTTAAACCCAGTTGAGGATGTGGTGACAACATCCAACACAGGTAATTGGTACCATGACCTTGGCAGCAAAGGACCCCCAAATGAACTTTTTTCAATTATTAATATATCTAGTAGTAATTTCTTTCTTTTTCTGAAAAATGTTTGATAATAAAACCCCTAAACCTAGGGAAATAAAATCTTATGGCCTCTAATATGGGATAGAGCCAAGCATCCATAAATTAAATATGAAAGGTGGACTTTCGGTGCAGGTACCTAGCTGGAAATGCTAGGCAGTTTCTAATACATTGTTTTATGTTGTTAATAAAACTATAATATTTAGAGTAAATTTTTCTGTTTGCTCGATGGTTTTAGTACTTTTAGCCATGTCCTTTAGGAAATACCAAATATAGCATAGTCTTCTGGTCCAAAGTCACTGTGTAGATCAATCTAGGGTAATAATGTGAATGTGCTCTCAAAGACAATTCCTGCTGTGAAATAAGTAGTTAGGAGGAGTGCTAGTATTAAACACAGTAGGAGGAATAAGCCTTTGAATTTGTTTAATCAGATTAAAAAGTGGAGATTAAAAAGTGTGCTTCTCTTATATAGACATAATTTTCTCTATTTAAAAGATGAATATTTGGCTGGTATAATTTGAAAGTAAGGTTGTAAGATTAGTGATTTTAAGTGTCTCCATATTTTCTTGGTGATTGCTTACAGAGCTGTAATTAAAACATGGATTATGCAGAAATGGAATTCCAAAACTCTAGTAGTCCTAAAACTGATTATCTGGGAAAACAGGGCATCATATTCAAGTGTATGTGGAAGCCTGGATTTTTGGATAAAAGACCTTTGTCTGTTTACTTTTAAAATCTTGGTTGATACAAGAATAGGAAAAGTTTTAAGCTATTCTAAATTTCTGCTATGCATGAGTCAGACAGGTACTTTCTTCTGTATGGTTCTAATGTAAAAAAGCATGTTGTCTTTTCATGATGGTTCTGTTTGCTACCTCCCTGGTTTTCTGGGAAGAGGTAAGTCTGGGAATCAATAAGGAAGGTTGATCACTTAGAAGTGATCAACAAGTGGCCAAGAAAGGATTGCTTGGAGAAGACTGACTTGGCTGCTTCCAGATGGTCAAGGTCCTTGCTCTTCTCCTTGATTGCTTTTATATACTTAAGTGAAACAGGTGTGCCATGAGATATAGAACTAGCCTGAAGTTTGGAATTTCAGTTATAAAAAAGGCCACTGGTAAGCATAGGGTGACATGATCATAAATATAAGAGCAATTTCATAAGAGGGATGTGTCTATACTATTTGCCTTAACTCACTGACATCAGATTGTCAACATTGTGCTCAAACTGGGGAAAAAGATACAGCTGGAAAAAGCTCCAGGTACAGGTGTTTGCTGAAACAGCACTAAGCTGCAGCAGCTATTTGCTATTCCATTTTGTCTTTCCCAAATTTCTAGCATTGGTTCAATATTTAATACTAAATCTAAAATGAAGCGAGGTAAGGTAATGTTAATCAAAGGTTGAAGACCCCTTATTATTGAGTGGTATTTTTGTGGTTTCAGTTTCTTTGGGAAAGGATTTTTTTGAATGCTTAACTCCTTACCTTACTATGTATTTGTGTGTTTTTCTTCTGAGTTGTGTCTGGGTTCCAAAGGCTTTTTAATAAGCTCAAACTATGTATTTCCTGACCACTTTCAAAATAATTTCAGTGTTTTCTTTATTGTGTTTTAATTTGATCTAATTTACTCCAGTCATCTCAAAGACCTGCTGTGGTCACCATTAACAACAGCATATGTTGCATATGCTGTAAATGCATTGGAAAGGGAAATATTAATGATTACTGCTTTGGTTCTAAAACCTGCTTAGATTTTTAGAGAGGGATTTATGGTATCCTGTAAAGCTTTATGGCTTGTACACCCCCCCCCCCCATACATACACAAAGGGAGTAGTTAGGACTCATGGGGAATGACAGGGAATGCATTTGTCAACTTCTAGTAAACAAGTTCAAATATCCTCTCTTCCAAGCCTGCTCAAGGTCTGTCATCAGTTTGGGTAGAAAAGGAACAAGTGCTGTAGCTACCAGGTGAAGTGTGTGGTTATGAATCAGCAAGAATCTTCCATCATGGTCTCTATCTTTGGATTCCAGACTATGCATTTTTTTATGGGTAGATACTTTAATTTGTGAATGGACTGGAGAGTATGTTTGTGGTGCTCTGGGTAATGCTGTGCCGAGGTTGACTGGTGGCATGTGCTGCTGGAAGCCCTCATTTCATACCCATTGCTCAGCTAAGAGATGTGTGTGTTGTGGCTAAAGGAAATGTTTTACTATTGATCCTCACAGCGACATCCAAATCCCCCTCTTCTGGGCATCATTTGTTACAATGTGGTCATTGAATGCTGCACTCTGGGACAGGGGTGGGCACAGACAAAATTAAGAGGAGGACAAAACCATTTGAGCAGTAATTGGGTCCACTATTGCCTTATAGTATGTGTGTTCATACCACGCAGTGGTGGGCGGTAGAAACTTGATGCCATGAGTTTTCCTCCTTTGCCTTATTTTTCTAGTTCTAGACATCTGGGTTTTCTGCAAAGGTCTAATTCTCAGTGTCACTGAAAGCAGTCCCAGAGCTGGGTTTGCAGTGTAGTGAGTGTGGTGGTGGCAGGAACCCACACGGTTTGCTACCTCAGTTCCCCAGAACCAGTGTCCAACATGCTGGGGTTCATCCTCTGAATAACCCCTTGATAAAACACAAAGTTAAGTTACAAGCTGTAAATGGTTCCTAATGCTTAATTTGTGTAAGGTGATATTTAAAATGTCCTCTAATTTGGTGAAAAATAATTTGTGCTGGAATATGCTTTTCCACACTGGTGAAGTATAGTCATTCCTCAGGCATGTTGGCACTGGAACAGGGTGTTGTGTCCCTGAAGGCTAATATATTTTATTTCCTCCATACATGGATGTAGTTGATCTTTTTATTCAAATAAATAATGCTAATGCATAACAGAAAAATAAACAAAATTCTGATGGCTGCAGTCAGCTGACAAGGAGAAGGGTTCTAATGGGTGATAATGGAGATGTTTATGCTCCTTTAACTGCAGCAGCTGCTGCTGCTCCCAATCTAATACTTTCCCTCAGTAGCCAAAACCTACACTTGGTACTTGAAAAATTAATCTCTGATGCATGAGATTTTGTCTGCCTGAATTTTGCTTGTCTCATTTTAAATGGTGATAGAAATTGCTTACTGTAGTAAAACACAACATTAACCTCATAGTGTTTTGGCACTTTGTGATTTATGCTGGTTTAGCCTCTGAAAAATATGCAGCCTGTCTCCCAAACCTGGATTTAGCATATAAAATATGTTGGCACAGGCTTGGGTCTTGACTTGGAACACTAAATGCTGATCCTCCATGTCCCTAGGGTAGAAAAAAGGTTTAAAATTGTAGCCTCTCGGAGGTCATTAACTTCATATCATTTCTTCAGATTAATAATAACTATATTATTGTAGCTGGGATGTTTTAAAAAAGCAGTACCACCTGATTTTCTTCCTTGCAAGAAAAGTACAGGATTCCTTTTTGTGCTGAATCTGCATATTCTTTAGCCAAAAATGAGAAATTCTTTGCAAATGGAAATAATCAGATCATAGATAATAAATACATACATAGCTGTTTTCTACTGGGGTGAAATAAAGCAAAAGGAACAACACAGACATTAAAGGTGCTGTGATTTATTTTTCTGAGTTTCACTCGCCCACAAACCTCCCTGACTACTTGAGGGTTTAAAGCTGCTAATTTAATTTTTGTTTTTTCTGAATATATTTTGAAAGAATTTTAAACAGATGAATGGTGGGACTGTTTCAAGAGGAGTTCTTTAGCTGAAATCTAATTCCTTTACACACATCTAAAGTGGATAGGATGGGAGGGGTTACATAAAATGGTTTTAAAAAGATCTTTGTTTCACCAAGCAGAGAAATCTTGAGGCTGTTTCACATAAACTAAGTGCACAGACCAAGTAATGTTTCTTTGGTGAAACCTGAGGTCAAACATTTGAAACATTTCTCTCCAGGAAGAAGACATCAGATGTGAGACTGCAGGGCATAATTAATGTCTTAATTGCTGTAGGAAAGAATCTGAATACTGACTAACCAGTTAGCTTAAAAAAATAATTTAAAAAAAAGTTATTATTTTACATGCTGAAGATGCTATTTCACTGCTGGTAAATATCCCACCATCCAGGATGTTTTGTCTGTCAGTATGGGGGTCAAAAATCACATGGATTTTTTTTTCCTTCTTGTGCAGTACTAGAAACTTAGGAGAAAATAGTTGGCTTGTTTAGATTTCTAATAGCATCTCCCCTTTCTTAACACTGTCTTCACACTCAGATTTTTCTTTTATTTTTTAGTTTTGTTTGAAATATTTCTTATGAGTTAAAGAGGATACAGAAGTTTTAATTTCTTCTCAGACTTCTCAGTCTTTTTTGGTGCTTGTGGGTTTTCAGTGATGGGCTTTGAAGATTCTTGAGTTGTCCTCAGTGGTGTTCTACCTTCTTACCAAAAAAAGAAAAGAAAAGGGAAAAACCAAGTGAAAGAGGGGATAAGTTTCCATTACTGTGTATCTTTAGCTATACATTTATTTACCTATATATGTGTGTTTATATCCTCTCTGTGCACACTAGCCAGTGTTGCGAACTGTTTACACCCTTGTGTGACTTGCGAATGCTCTGCCACTTACACTGCCCTCTATGCAGAAGAGAATCTTTTAGACTAATTAGCTGATAAGAAAACACTTATTCTGGATTACACTGGGTTTGGGCCATTTTCAGAATACTCAGTAGAAATGGTTTTAGTAGTTGCAGCACGGGGCTCTCCCTGCTGTATTAGGACTGAAGTTTCAATCTTGGAAGTGCGGAGGAACTTTTGAAATGCATCATCTACAGGGCACAACCATCGCTGTGATCTGGGCTTTCCACCTTTCTGGATCATAGAATCACAAGGTTGGAAAAGACCTTTAAGATCATGGAGTCCAACCATTCCTGTCCTGTGCTAAACCATATCCCTAAGTACCTCATCTACCCATCTGTTAAACACACCCAAGGATGGGGACTCAGCCCCCTCCCTGGGATGTCTTTGAAAAGTGGCAAAAGAGCAAACCATAGCAAGAAAGAGTACCGGTGGTATTCCAAGTGACTGGCAATAGTTCTAGGACCAGGTTTAGGAGAAAAGTGTATTAATGCAAGATATGGTATCTCACTGTGAACTTTCTGGCAGCTGATTCTGCCCACATAAGGGGTTGTAGGTGAGTATAATTTGTATTATATCAGTTACACAATAAGAAGTCAGAAGAAAGCGTTAATTAAACAACTGTCACCAACTTTGAATTACATCTTCTTACATACTCTTTCTTAGCTATTTGTCACGCTACAAATCTCTCTTCTGGCTCCTTGGGAAAGGGAGATAAAACAAATTCCCTTTAACCTCAGACACGGTGGTCTGAATCCTTATATATTCTAGAGGTACATCAGAGAGGGATGGAGAAATGTCTGACCATTTTTGTTTCACCATGGCAAAAAAGAATGTGTTTGAGACATCACTGCACACTTCCAAGCATGCTGCTTATTTAATTTTCAATAAAAATAGTTGGTAGCTTTCCAAGGCTTTTCCAGACTTATAAATAAATGCATACATAAATGAGAAAAGCTTTGCAACACTAAAAATAACCTCTTTGATATCTAATTATATGCATGTCTGTCTGGATCTCATTTAATTTTTTTGCAACTTTCTTACTATGTTTTTCAGGATAATTTTATCCAGTGCTTTCATTAGAATTAAAAGGTGGGGCAGTTTTGAGAAAGTACAAATGCTGTAAGAATATTGTTTAACAGCTCCTAGGCTGCGTTGGCTGGAAACAGCAGGTCATCAAGCCTGTAAACTGTTGAAAGTACCCATGAATGCAGAGGAAAGAGTTTCTTGTGCAAGCATTTTGTTTTAACAGCTGCATTATCATTTTTTAATTCTCCAGCAGAACTGAGGAGACTCCACACATGCTTCACATGAAGCAGAGAGGAAGGAGGGGGAGAAAAACATTGTGAGTTGTCATGGATAGCAAAATAATGTGACATAATACACTCCAAAAGCCCACAGTTTTGAAAATCACAATTCATTCACATAAATGATTGCATTTGTGTCAGGTGCAATCCTGTCAGAGGTGTAATCTTATTTAAAACAACTTTTTTTTTTCTTAAAAAAAAATGGAGCAGAAATGTTTCCAGGGAAGGCTGTTCATTTAAAATTAATTTGTGGTAATACAGCCTAATTCATGAGAAGCTGAAAGTGAAGTTAATGCAAAAGTGCCTAGAAGTCATGAATATTGTTAGATTTCTTTCAGTTTAGGGAGCTGAACATAAACAAAGACGCAAAACAAGTCATTTTAAATTAGAGTCTTCTATTTGGCAATGAAAGACTATTTCAGAAAATGAGTTTTGGCTTTGAACAGTTGGCTGTAACTTAAGAATAAAACTGCCTCCCCATCACTGGCAGGATCCCTCCTTATTGTGGGGCTTTTGTGATTGATTGTTATAAACTGTATAAATGGGGACTGCACTTGACATAAAAGTAGTTTTAGCCAAGGCTGATCTTTCAGATTACAAAAGAAAATGAAACAAGACCAAAAAAAAATATCCCAGACACCCCAAAGAAGAAAAAGTATCTTGTTTGGGTTAAACTTGCAGTGGTTATGGGTAAAACGCTTCCAGGGTTGTCCTTGCCTTCCTTACTAGTCGGTGCTCCTGAGTTAAATTACATTAGCTCTTGCTGCCTTTGCAAGAGAACCTACCTGACACCCCAGACTGGGATGTGAAAGAACATCTAAATGATGAACAACTGGAGTGCCACTCAGCATGAGAATAATTAGGATAATAGTGAAGAGAACTTACCTGCTGGTTTCCCCCTAGACAATTCAAAGGTGTTAGAGAAGAGGCAGAGAAGGGTCCCTGTCAAAGCATCAGGGGTCTGAATCTTACATGTATGTGGATGTCCTATTGCTGCTACAGATCTGTGTGTCCCATTTCTTTAGGGAACTTTAATTATGTGATTGGTTTATCTGGGTTTTTTTCATTTTAAAAAAAATTGAAATACACAATGGTACAAGTTCCCCAGCACCTTTTTTTATCAAATTAATGTAATTTATACCACTTCAAGGGGTCTAAAATCACAGTAAATTTCCTCTTTTTGCTGTCTATTTCAGACAATACTTTATTGAGCTCATCTGGCACATGGCTTTATTACAAAAAAGCCAATTAGTTTATGGGTCAGAGGATCTCTTGTGATCATACATAGAGGGTGAGGCTGAAAATGAGAGAGGCCTTTTCTTATACTTTTGTTATTGTTGCTTTTTTTTATAGTAACAATATTTTAGGGGCCCAATGACTATGAATAAGAAAGCAGGGCACCATGAACGAGTAAATCCCTTGCATGGCAGTCACAGCATGTTCTAAAAGGAAATTCTCTAAGGTGAGAGAAATCCTTACCATATGCACCAAAGACCTTGGGGGACTTTTGCCTGTTTCACACATAGTGATGCTGTTTGGTGTGTCAAGTGTTCCTGCAGTGTATGAAGAAACTGTAGCTGCAGAGCTCCTTCTGCTGCCATTGCTGTCCTCCTCCCGGTCAGTGTGGGGCTGTGCTCATGCCTGCAGGGGTGCAGACTTTAAGCACCTGTGTAAAAATAAAAAGGACAAAAAGAAACCCCTGAGTGTAACCCACATTAGGCAGGTGTGTTGGCATGACAGCAAAGAGAATGTTTCCAATTCTAACTTAGGTTGACTCTCTGTTAATAGGAAAGTAACATGTTTTTTCCAATTTTTTGAATATTACGTGCTTTGAAAATAGTTTTTTCAGATTGCTTCCAACTGTAGGTGTGACTTTTGTATCAGAGAAACTTACCCACAGCAAACTAACTGAGGGTATCAGTGCATTTCAATTAATCCACCGAAGCGGCATGGGTTGGTGATCATTTTCTGTCGCTGCTGTTCAGTGTCAGATTTGTAGCAAACGTGTGTAAGGAAATGGCTCTGTAACCTGTTATCTAATCTAGTTCCTCCTAAGAACCCATTTTATTAAATTAATGGCTAGTCACATTAGGTGCAGGTGTGGGAAGTCCCTGTCTTGTGTTTTTCCAGCTGCTTGCCAGTGTGAGCAGTCTGAGATTTCTCTGTACCACTACAAAGTGAATGAATTGCTTCCTAATCTGCCCGGAGTTTCAGATGAGGTCAGGGGAAAGCTTTGGGCAGGGCTGAAGCACTGAGCCCTGCTCTGAAGTGAAGGTGGTCACCTCTCAGCAGTACCATTTTTGGCCACACGTGTGGTACCCATATTTGTTCTTCTCCCACACTTTTGTCACTTTTCCACCTTATCTAACCAGCCAAACATATCTCCCAGCCTGTGGCAGAGGAATGCTTCTTTGATACTGGGCCTTGCATTTAACTCTTAGCTCCAGGCTACCCTTGATACAAAGCAGTGCTAATGCTTATTTGGATTATTCTATATTTTATTGGAGTAATTGCAACAGAGATGTGCTGTTGATGTTTGGAAAACAATGTGTATACAAAGCAGTGTTTTAAAGAGTATCAGCACCCCTACTGCTTTACCGTAGCTGGATGTAAACAGCAGGAGCTGTGATTTGGCACCAAGCCCAGCATCCATTATATCTTGCACCTTTAGCCACCAAATTGATAAAATGGCAGGCATACAATTAACAGATTTAAATACAGTATCTCTTATCTAAATGTTGTGCCTGGCAAGTATATCCCTCCCCTCCTCCTGCATTTTTCTCCTTCTTCAGACTCCTCCTCCTCCTCCCACCACCCACACTTTAGAACTGGTTCCTTGGGGAGGTACTTTTAGTGGGGATTTCTCCATATTGTTACAGTGTCTTTTTATAGACCAGCAGATCATCTTTGATCAGTTCAGTGTTTTCCCAAACGTCTCTTGCCCCTTCTCAGCTGTCTTTCCTTCTCCATTCATGGTCTAGTTTGCTTCTGTTTGATGTGAGCTCTTTTTTGGTTTGGGTTTGTTTTTTTTTTAAATTTTATGTCTATTTTAGCATTGACCCCTCTTTCTTCCTTCCACCTAATGAAAGAAATATTTCCTCTTAGTACAAAGTTGGATCTAAATCTCAGTTTTGTTAAAGTCAGGCTAGTTTGAATTAAGGTTTAGGGTTCATCTCTACTAAATGTAAGAGAGGCGTCTGAGTTTGGGCTATATGGAGATGGAAATGCTGCCATCCCAGAAAGAAGCCAGTCCTCTTTCATCAGTTATCTCTGTAGCCAGTTGATCTGGAAACACCCTTGATTCAGGCCATAGTTAATTAACAATACAAGTTAAATAATTAGAGGTGTCATTTCATTTTTGCACCTGGTTTTAATGTATGCATTAATAAGATGATTGTCATTTCATTTTACTTCATGAGGGGTGATAAGTGCAATAGTCTCCTCTATAGGTGCAGGGAATATTGCTTGTATAGCATTGATCAAACTGTACACATTTTAAAATTAATTCCTTCAGCTTTCCTTCCTATCAGATGTTGAGAAATGGTTGATTGCAATTTCTCAAACTTGCAAGGACCAGTCTAAGCTTGCCTTTTGATCAGCTCAAGTCTTAAGACCTGATGATTTATAACAGACCAGACTCTATGATTAAACACACAGAGTTTTAACTTGTGAATACTTGACCAAATAAATGCCATAATCAACAGGGATAGATGGCGTGTGATGATTCCCTGGGTGTGAAAATCCTCCTTTGTTAAGGCATTTGTTACTTATTTCCATGGCATGAGTTTCATCTGCTATCAGCCTCGTGGCATACAGTTTTTATACAGTTATCAGTTTGATGGTTTGGGGTACTTTTAATAAAGAAACTGTGTCTTTTCAGATGGCTGTGCTTTGTGTCTTCATGGAAAATAAAGCATTCAGCTGGTGGGCTGAACAAATATTTCCTTACCTTGTCTACTCTAACATCACTCATGATTGATTATCCTATAAAAAGTGTCTTGATTTGGTAAAATTATGCGCTTTTTTCTCCTCTTTTAAAATGTTCATTGTTTTGGAAAGCTGGAGAGACTTCTTTTGTTTCTTAGCTCTCAGTTTGAAGCAGCATGCATTTCTTCAGCCTTTAAAACACGAGGGTTCTGTGTAACCAAGGATTCTGAGATCCTTTCTTTTGTATGCTTATGTTTGAAGGTATTCATTTGAGGGTAATTCCAAGTAAAAAGAAAGTCTCTTGTGGCACAGTGGATGTCTGCAGGTGTTCTAATCTCCTGCTCTATCACTGTCTGGGAGATTTCACCTTCATGTTTAGGGAGTTCATTCGGGCTAATCAGGATTGGCAACTCTGTGCAAATGAGATTGTAAATGAAGCTTGAAAGTGGAATTTATTTTAAAGAAAAATATTTGGATTAAAGAGACTGTAATATATTTATCATTCTATTTTCCTCTTCCAGCTGAATGCTCTTAACATTTTCAACTTTTTTTTTTAGATTATATTAAAAATTTAAAAAGTAGAAGAGATTGTGGTGGATCATGAATACATCCTGCTGCTTTCTTCCCCAAATACCAGTCATACTTAATTTATCCAGAACGTAATTGTAATGCACGGAGAATTCAATCTTAACTAACAAGCTGAGAAAGAAATGAGTAAATTGGTTTTCCTTCTTCATTTTGAAGTGTTTTCTTGAGAACAGTTTTCCAAAGGGAAGGTGGTTACGTTATGGGTCCCATTTAGGTAGCTATTTTTTTAAGAGCAGCAAGAGATTTTATTAAATGCTGTTTCCTCCCTGAAGTCCTTGCTGAACTCAGTGAGGTTCACTGGAAAGCTGACAGCACTTTACCCATCCTGAGTAGCTGGCTTATCTTTATGTTTCTGATATCTTGTGGAATTTACTAAGTCCTCTAAGGAAAAACTGGGATATACTTCATAAATGCAGATTTTTATCCATTTCCCTTTCTCTTACATTACATCAGCATGTGAGGTCAGTGAACTAGGCATGGGCTTTCTCTGTTGCTGCACCACGCTGGCAATGCTGCTCTGTTCTCTCTAGCACTCCCAGTTCTCTTTCTTCAAGTTTCTACTTGACTAAAGAAACATTTGTGTTGCTGTTTTGCCCAGTTCCTAACAATTCCCTGAGGAGCTGTTTTCACTTTCTGTAGAGCATTTACATTTTATCTTTGTAAGAGAGGAGTTTTGGCATCTATTCTTTTTTTTCCTACCGTAATGGGATTGATTTTGGAGTTACCTACACAACCATTCCTACATTCCTGCATAAGTATAAACCTTCAAAACACATGGAACAATGACCTTTACATATCAGAAGATTAACTGCACTGGAGAACAATAAAACTTAGTGAAGCAGGAATCTTCAAATGATGTGGAATGATTTTTGAAGCTTATGTCAGTTTTGTTAGAGCTTTAATTTTACATTTCTATACTTCTCAGATTAGTTGACAATAGTAAGCAAATAGTAGGGTGTACTTTTTCTACTTAGAGAAAGGAATTAAACAGTTTAAAAAGCAAAAATGTCTTACTTGAGAGGAATGTCACTTGTTTGAGGCTTTGAAACCCAAGAAACTTCAGCTTGCCCTCTATTAAAGATGTCATTTCAGCAACCTGAATGAAGAAGTGGCAGAAAAGTTTTGCTTGGAAAGCCTTCTTTTGGAGCTTAATCTTGTTTGCAGGCTTTCTTGAGACGTTTAGAAGCAATTGGTTAGGTTGTGGCAGTGACACGATCCTTAGTCACTCGAGCAGAGGTTGATTTTTCTCTCTCTGGCTTGTGCCCTTCACGGTTACTGCAGACTTAAATATGTTGTCTGTGTAAATCCATTTTGATACTGTGGGCAGCACTATGATGCTGTATGTTCATACTGCATGTGCTTGTGTTCTTCAGATCAAGGAAATCTTCAGGAATTTTTCAAGTACATAAGCAAGCACAGAACTTTCTAGAGGATAGCAATTTCTGCCATTCAGATAATCTTCCAATTCTTTACAGCTTCAGCTGTTGTAAGACTGCTTCCTACAGTGCAATACACAAGTCACCAATCCAGATTGTCAACATGGAGTTGAACAGTCAAAATAAATTGAAATTGCCTTATGGAATCGTTGTCCTGAGGAATTTGAAAGTAAGTAGTGTTATTGAGTTAGGTTATTTTCTCTTCAGGGAAAGCAAGTTTGCTTTCCCAAGACTTAGCTGTCACCTCCTAAATACCTCATTCAAAACCGTGCATATATTTTCATTATTTTTTTTATTGTGATAGGCACAGAAGTGGGAAGTCCCCATTCATCCTTCCTGCTCTCAACACAATATCAAACAAGGTTGACAGGTCTTGTAATTTGTTTGCTGCTTCTATTCTTTCATTTCTTTTTCTTCAATTCACAAAAGAGCCGTATTCCAACTCCTGTCACTTTTTGTGTGTTAAATTCACTTCAAGTGAACCTGCATTTAAATCTCAAATCTTCTGCTCTGAATTAGAAGGTAGCTGCACTTACATGAATAGATTTTTAAGGATGAATATAATAAGCTTTGGTAGCTTAAAATTTTATTGCTTAAATCTGTTACTACATAGTAATTCTAAGCACTGTAGTGCTGATTTAAGATCTTACTAGACGCCTTTTCAGGGAGATTGCAGAATGAGTGCGTGGGTATGAGACACATGGGAAAATCTGGCCACTAAATAATACTTTAGATAAAAAAAAAAAAAGGAGAGACATTGTGGAGCCTGAAGATTCTGGCTTAAAAGGTGCCCTGGGTTGAAAAATCAGTCCAGCTACTCGTGGTTGCTACAAGCATCAAAATGCCTTAAACAAAAAAGGTTGCAGCTCCTTAACGTGGTGCATTACTTGATGGGAGGTATTGCTGTCAAATCTCCAACTATACCTTTTCATTGCCTGGGAGTGTCACCCCAGCCATATGAACTTTAATTAAGGGCTTAAAGCCTTATATTGTGGGCGAAGAGGGGGCAGAGAAGAAGAAGAATTGAGAACTTTGACCAAATACAGATTTTAGGCCAGAAAACTGCCTTTTTAGGTCCACACCATTTTCTGTGTTAAAATTCAGTGAGATGCAAAAGGGAAAGGAATTGGGCAATTAATTTCTGCTTGAAAATTTCAACGGGGCATTTCTGTTTTGTGGTTCTGTGAGATTTTTCTCACCAAGTGATTGTTTCATAAAATGAGTGGAGAAGTGGTTGAAAATGTGGGTACGTTGAAGCTCACTGCAGTAAACTGTCATTAAACGATGGAGGTCATTTGCCCTGTGTAACACTTCCCTGCCTGTGGTGGTTTTCTGAGCACCAACTCCTATGAGGCTCTGGGCACCTCTGGAGTGCTGCTAAGGATCTCAACTTGCTTTACAGGTTCTTGGCACCTTTGAGGAGTTGGATAGAGGAAGAATGTACCAAACTTGTTGGAGCAGAGCAGTTTGTGAGTGCATGGAAAAAAATTCTTCCACCCATACCATGACTGGAGATAGGGTGTGTCCCCTGAAGTTTGGGATGGGAAAGATTGTTTCCCGGAGGCAATCATCGTCCTCCTGCCTCTCCCCAGAGTGAGCTCAGAGGTGTGCATAGGAGGAGACTGCTCATTATGTCTGAGGTCTGTTCTCAGAGGCTGCTTGTGTGAGTGGCTGTAGGGATCTGCCATTGAGCCCTGCTCCTTTAAAGTGTTCACGTCCTGCCCCTGTACTCGGGCCACAAAGATGGTGAGAGGGCTGGAGCACCTCTCCTGTGAAGAGAGGCTGAGGGAGCTGGGCTTGTTCAGCCTGGAGAAGAGAAGGCTGCGGGGGGACCTCATTGCAGCCTTCCAGTCCCTGAAGGGAGCAGAGAAACAGGAGGGGAATCAGCTTTTTCAAAGGGCAGAGAATGGCAGGACAAGGGGGATGGATTGAAGCTGAAGGAGGAAGGTTTAGATTAGATATTAGGGGGAGTTATTTACAGAGAGAGTGGTGAGGGGCTGGAACAGGCTGCCCAGAGAGGTGGTGGATGCCCAGTTCCTGGAGGTGTTGAAGGCCAGGTTGGATGGGGCCCTGGGCAACCTTGTGTAGCTCCAGGCCTGGAGGTTGGTGTCCCTGCCTGTGGCAGGGGGTTGGAACTCTGTGATTCTTGTGGTCCCTTCCAACCCAGACCAGTCTGTGACTGGTGAGGCTGCACCTCGAGTGCTGGGTCCAGTTCTGGGCTCCTCACCATAAGAAGGATATCTAGGTCCTCAAGCACATCCAGAGAAGGGCAGCCAGACTGGGGAAGGGGCTGGAGGGCAAATCCTATGAGGCGCAGCTGAGGGAGCTGGAGATGTTTAGCCTAGAGAAGAGGAGGCTGAGGGGAGACCTTATCAACACCTACAACTACCTGAAGGGAGGTTGCAGAGAGGTGGGAGATGGTCTCTTCAGCCAGGGGACAGGAGACAGGACAAGGGGAAATGGCACTAAGCTGTGCCAGGGCAGGGTCAGATTAGATGTTAGGAAAAAATCCTTCCCTGAAAGAGTTGTCAGTGCCTGGAACAGGCTGCCCAGGGAGGGGGCTGAGTCCCCACCCCTGGGTGTGTTTAACAGACGGGTAGATGAGGTACTTAGGGATATGGTTTAGCGCAAGACAGGAATGGTTGGGCTTGATGATCTTCAAGGTCTTTTCCAACCTTGTGATTCTGTGTGATGCCTCTGTGCTTGACATCATGGTGCACTGCTTGGTCTTTCAAGAAGAGGAGTGAGGCAGTCTTGCAGTCTTCATTATGCCCCATTTCAGTGGGAATAATGAAAGAAGCTAGTATTCTTAATACTGGAAAGAACTTAGGCCCTTTTATGCATTCATCTTGGATTTCCTTATTTGTGATTCTT
This sequence comes from Hypotaenidia okinawae, assembly GCA_027925045.1. Classification (NCBI taxonomy): domain Eukaryota; kingdom Metazoa; phylum Chordata; class Aves; order Gruiformes; family Rallidae; genus Hypotaenidia; species Hypotaenidia okinawae. The sequence goes on from BSDF01000003.1 coordinate 7,516,822, forward strand.
CAAGGCACAAGGCTGATAAATAAATGGGAAAGTACATATTTCCCCAGCAGGTCATTAGTAATGAACTAGCGAACTTTATCTTTTAATTTATATTGTTAGTAGAGGAAAGTTCCAGACGTTTGTCTTAGTGCTTGTTTCCCTGTTGAATAGCTGAGCTAAAGGTTAAAAAAAATTATGGGATGCTTCATCTTTCTTTCAGCATTTGGGGAAAGCTGGGCCAGCTTTACAGCTTCTCTGCTGACATGCTCCAGCTCTGAGCTGCATGATTGGCTTCTAACCAAGGGCTTTGTGAAGCATGGAGGATCATGGTGTATTGGAGACAAAACATTCTAACAGTTCCCTTTCTTCTCCTTTTATGCTTTCACAGAGCAGAGGAATTTATTTTCCTAGCATTTATTGAGGGAATCAGTGATTAACTTCTGGAAAATAAAATTATTTTCTTGAAAGATATTAGTGCTTAAACCTAATAGTGAAGCAGCAGGTGAAAAGTAATGGTGGAGCTGGTTTTAATGCGGGAAGTGGAGGATGCGTAATTGAAACAGTATGATGATGAAAAGGCATTATGTGAAGCTGTCAGAAATCATTATAATACACTAATTAACACACTTTGCACTCCTAGCTTATGCTGTTGTGTGTGCTAATATTTCTTCTTCATTTGCCTTTTGTATTCCTTAACCTTTTCTGTGGGTATTTGAAGGCAGGCAGTGGTATTTCCCATATTTTGCTATTTTAAATGCTTTGTTAGAGGAACCTGTAACCTGCATCATATGGATTTTCCTCTTGATACCAATTTAACTTAGGCTTTTGTTTTGTTGTTGGTGGTTTTTTTTTTTTCCCTCCCTGGTGTTTAGAAGTAACTAGAGATTATATTTCAGCCTAGGTAGATAATGTCAGATATTAAAGGGAAGACTTTATTCTCTTTGTGTGACAGATATCTTCCTTTGCTTGCGGCTTATCTACCCTGTGTCACAAGTCTTTCTGGAGAAAGCCTCCTTTTGAATGTAAGAAATGTAAACAACCCAGAAGATCTTCATATCTCACAGGACTTCTGGAACTGGGTCAGTGTGAAATCACCCTACTTAAAATAGCATCATAGGGTTTGCACACTACCTGGGGAGATAACAGCTTAAATGACACTTAGGGCAGGAATTGGTTCCCTTTATGAATTGGATCCATTGCACTGAATTTAGATGACCTATCACACTGAATTTAGCTAATAACACTCCAGACTGTTTACCATGGTGTTTACATACTTAGGATTGAATTTTGCCAGTGCTGCTCTTCCATTCTTCCTAACAGGTCTATATGTGTTATAGTTTAAGGCCTACTACAGCTTTCCAGTTCCTTTCCAGGCTCCAAACTATAGGAAGTGGGATGTAAGCTGCTGTCCAGCCTTTCTGAACTGGTATGCACTCTGCAAGGCTCAGCTGGTGAGCCCTCCGACCCTAGATGCCCTAAGAGATTTAAGGCACTGACAGAGCTTTCCTCTGGTCAGGTATCTGGGTAACCTTTGCCTCAGTAACATTTTCTGAACATAGGAATCAAAAATTTAAGATGAAAATGGAGGAGAGTACCACGTGTTGAAGCAATCCTTGGGAGAGAAGAAACGCAGTGAAATCAGATTCCAGTTTCTCTCCCTGCTGATGGATTTGAGATGTTCTTTCATTCCCAAAGTTTTTAAAGCAATTTTGCAACTTTAGTACAGCAGAGGGAAAAGCTCTCACCAGGAGATTCTGTTTATGGAAACCGTTGTGCAATCCATGACTGTCACGGCTTCTCTTACTCCAGCACGCATGCCCACATAGACAGCCCTGCTGAAAACACTACTCACAGTTAATGCCTTGGGGATATCTGCAGTGCAGGCAACACGTAGAATTTCTAACATAATATTATGTGGTAACCGTTGGCAAACTGTTGGCTCTATGATAGAAGTCAACTTAGATTTATTACTTTCTGATGTTAGGAAACAGCAGCTCTCAGAGGTACAAGCTGTCCCATGCCCTTCAGAGGCAAGTTAGCATCACGTTCAGGCTAGCTCCTTCTGTAACTCACTGCCTGGGACACTCCAGGTTTATCAGGGGATGCTGCTGGGGCGGGGAGTGGATACCAGGAGGGAACAAGGTGTGGGCGCTGAGGGGGTAGCCTGGGGGGTGTCACTTTCACTTAGGGGTACTGCTGGAAGGATGGTTTTTCCATGGGCTGTGGTTGCCCTAATCTATTCCTGAACTTTGATACCTATTATGAAATCGCATTTCCTCCTCCTTATGTTTTTGCGTAATCATGTGAGAAATCTCCAGATATACATCAGTCCTGGTGCTGCTTCAGGACTTCATAATTTCCCAAGATCTCTGGAGAAGGTGGGACCTTCTGGCTGAGATCCTGTTCTTCATTTACTTATTTAGTTTATCAAAATATGTTTTACATAGGTGAAATTTTGCAGAAGCACAACAGAGCAAGTGTTGGCCATTCTGAAAGCCATTTTTCCTGAAGCCTTTTGCTCTGTGAAAGAAACACATGAAGAACACTTTCAGAAGTCTTTTGGTTTTGGTATTTAAGGTAGTGCCTTCACAATGGCTTTTAGCTAGATTTGCTCTCTCAGTTTACAGAATTGCTTGAGTGGAAAGAGAAGGGGGGGGAGCGGAATAGATCCTCATTTCCTCTTTTAATGTGACCAGAATGATTTCTGTAGGGAAACCTTACTGCAATTTTAATTTGGAAAGTATTTGGTGCTTTGAATAGCATATGTAATCTGAATTATATCTGAAAATTTTAACTGTGGTGGAATGCTTATATTTTAAAGTGAATAACTATTTGACTTGCTCAAGTTATTCTTTAATCCAAGGTCTGATTTTTTTGTGTATGTCATTTGAGATCAATTGATTTGCTTTTCTGTTGTCAAGGCTTGCCACTCACTCATTATTGGCAGCTCTGGAATATTTTTGAAGATCCTCTCAGTAAATTAAACATTAATTGAAGGCAGTTTGCCATAGCAGCTGATACAGTGTGTTATATTGCTTAGTTCCTACTTTAGTGGGTATTAGAGTCAGAAAGTAATGGGATGTATCTAGGCAAACCCAATTCCTTTTCTTCTGGCTTAGGAAATGTACCCTACCTACCAAACCTAGGGTATGTTCAAATGAGAAAATGAAACAGAAGGCATTAATATTGAATCTGTGAGATGAAACATGCAGGGATGTAGTGTGCTGCCTGACAGTAAGCTAACTTTCTGAATGTGCTTTAAATACAAGAATAGGTTTTTTTTCCTGGATAACCTGTGCTGTCCACTTGCAAAAGATGATTTATTCCTTTTTTTTTGAGTTAAGAAAAGAAACTGAGTAACACTAACACTAGAAGAAGATTTGCACTTACATAACAAATCTATTAGGCAGTCAAAAAGACTTTTCTAAATCTTACTCTCTATTACTTTAGCTAGCGCTGTCAGATATTTATAGTACAAGCAATTATGCTTGGTGGGGGTGGTGGTGATGGGGACAGACAGGATGGTAGAGTCTCACAAATGGTAGATGTCAAACAAAATGTAAAATTTAAAGGTGCCATGGAAGCTCCGTTCCCAAAACCTTTGTTTGGAAGACATGAGTTTTACTGCCTGTATGACAGGAAGCTTGTGTTTTCCAGGGTGGGCTGAAATGTGTCTGAAACCCATGGCAGTTAGTCTCAGCCATTCATGTCTCTGGTTTTCACGTTTTGACGCAGTTAGAATGAAATGAAAGCACTAAAGAAGTAATTGGAACCTAATCATGCTTAATTATTAGGCATGTGTTTAATTTTAGGCATATAAATAGGCCTGCTGAAGGGAAAAGAACATATTCTTTTCATTGCCTAATATGACTTAAAAATGCATTCTCTTCAAGTAGTTGGATGTTTTTGATATTTTTACAGAAGAATCCTTACAGTCATCCTGTTACATGGGATTTTTTTGTTAAATGAGCTTTAACTCTTTGTTACGTTTCCCTGAGAATAAATAACCTGACAACAGCATTAGCCAATGCAAAATGTAGCCATGTTCCATTGCCTTGCTTAACGTTTATATCCAGGTATACAACTGCTTGCTCTCCCCTTTTTCTTTAAGTACATAGCTGCAATCTCTTACCTCAACCATTCTTTTAAAAGAAGTATCTTCAGTTGTAGTGTCTTCCACATTTTTCATCTAAAACTTTCAAACAATTCTATTTTCCTGTTCGTTGTGTCTTTTTTTCTAATGATTGGTGGGTTTTTTTCCTTTTCCTTTAAATTCTTGCCATGGGAAAGATTTGTGCCTGGGGGGTATGATTACCATGGACCCCGATCCTGCAAAGCTGGGTGTGGAAAGACAGTACCAGTGATCATTGCTGGTGCTGTCAACTGCTCGAGGTAAACAGCATCAAAAATGAGGCATGCACGGGATCCAGAGTCAGGGCTAACAAGCAATGGACACCTCTGTCAACTGATGTTTTTAAAAAAATAAGAAAAATATTTAGCTTTTGTATCTTGTCACCCCAAGTAGCCTGTTGCTGGCATGGAAGTTAAGACCAGCCCACGGAGGGAAGTTGGCTTTACAGATGCATGACGACTGCCTTTTTGGCTGGCACACTCTGAATTTGAACAAGGCAGCTGAAGAGCTAATGTCCTGAGTTCTTGCAGTTTTAAGCTCAGCAACCAAGGTCCTTGTGACAGCATCTGTAACAGCATCCCTTCTGCACGGTTTGCATGTAGTCATCCATCACTCTGCACAGGAAGGACTCTGCTGTGCCTGTGGAAATGCTGAGAATGTGCAAGATACTGATAACACCAGGATAGTTTATTACTTTGACCTGCCATTTCTAGAAAGCGCATTTCTTAATCTGTGTGCTCTCCTTGACGGTCCAGTTAGACTTCTGGATAATCCTTTGGTCTCCATCTGCTAGACCTTTCATCTTTTAAACAAACTTAGGGGGCCGTGTTACTCTCTGAAATGTTGTGTGTTGCATTTGGCCACACGCTGGGTTTGCATCTTCAAAAGCATAATCCCAGCTCTCACGTGCCCTGTGCGTTTGTCCACACATGAACTCTTCATAAAGAACACGATGGCACTAGGGAAAGAAAGGACCTAGCAGAAGGAGCCCCTTGGCTGCCATGCAGCTCAGCCACACCTCGCTGTGGTTTTGCTTTATTGGTTTATCTGTGTGATACCAGTGGCAGGAGAGGTAACAAATCGTGTCTGTGTTGCATGCATTTGTCTCTTTCATACTTTTTCTTCCCCTGCTGCAAAAAGGAGCATATGTTCCTCACTGTTTGCATTAATGAGCTTTTGATATCATTGCTAAATGTAGCAGATAGGGGAAACTTATACTTGATTTCTCTTAATGATAACACACAGTATTTAATACTCATTTCTCATTTAAAGAGGACCTCTTGATATCTCTTTTTTTTTCCCCCCTAGGATGGATGGTTAATTTTGCCCAAACACAATCTTTTGTGGGACTAAATGTTTGAAACAAATAGAGAAGTAGTTTTTCCTGTGTCATGTATCGGTACAGGTAGAACTTTTACATGAATGCAACTTTCTGCTTAGAGTTAGATTTCATAATTACATCAGAAAAAATACACACCTTCACATTCTTATAGGAAAAAATATTGAAAACATGAAGAACTGTATTTTTTGTCATAGAGGGTGAGAGATTTAAATGTCTCTGTATCTGGTACTAACTGGTATTTTATGTAGATGCTTTCTGTTTGCAGAACATAACACTAGAATGGAAGTGTGAGGCATTTGAGTTTATTCTTAGGTCTGCTTTTTACCTCTAGAGAGGTATGCCATAAGCTTTCACTTCTGAAAGTTCATCTGTGCTGACATTCTCATTTTTAAGTGATTAGGACCCGCTGTAGCAGAGAGGCTGAGGTATGCTTTGTGGTCCTGGATTTCTCTGTCACCAGGGTAAGAGCGGAGCCTCGAAAGCTCCAAAGGAATGAGTTGCAAAGATCATGTCAAGCCAAAAGGTTGCCTGAAATCATGTGAACCTGCACCTAACCCCATCACCCCAGCCGCTTTCAATTGTTCATACTCATATGCTTTTCAGTCTTGTTCAATAACAGGTTTGCAGACCTTTGACATCTCTATTTAAAAATGAACTGACAGCTTTCCAACAACAGCTGGTGAAGGGCACTTTTGGCTGTTCATTATGAAATGGATTACAAGAAAACACATGGTTTCCTATTTCATAGTTTGTCTCTAAGTTCAAACGAGTATTTACTGATATTTTTTTTGTTTCTGCTTGACATTGATTTAGCTTATATATATATATAATATGTGCTTTTTACTTTACTAAACATTTCCTTACGTGGGAAGTGTGAAACCAACAGTCTTGGCATGGTATTTCAGTGTTGTGAATAAATTTGATAATTGGTTGAATTGCTTTTACAATGTTGGCTATAGGAATTGCCTCAGATGCTCCATTTTTGGAATTCTTCTATACGATTCAAAGAGACCTTGCAGTCGACTGCAGTTGGAATTGTTTCTGCAATTTAAGGGTAGTAATTTGAAGTCTAATTGGGGCATCCCACTGAAATATTATAGCAACCATCAGTAATCTTTCTTTATAAATTTCTTTATAAATAGATCATTTTCTCATTAATATTCCTGATTAAACATAACAACTGAGTATATATGGAAGGTCAGGGTTTTTCTGGAGTCAGCTGGTACAGGTTGTACAGATTTTTATCCAAGGAAATAATTTCATAACATAAAAGCCTATCCACACGCTTGCACATTCCTAAATGCAAATTTTAAAGCAAATTTCCATCTCAGTATTCAAATATTTCCCTAGACTGATGGCTGACATTTTCTTAGTAGTTTGAAGTACAAGGCTGTGTGTTTATGAAAAATCTGAAGGCTTAAATCTACAGTGATGGCAGTAACCATCTTCTAAGCAAAAAACATTCATCTGACTGCTGTGATCTTCAACCACTGCTATCATGCAGTGGTTGAAAGCTCCCCAAATATGACAGTTTGCTTTCAAACTTTGATCCCCAACTCTTCTCTCGAGTTCCCTCAGGGCAACATTCTACTTCCCTGACCATCTTGTATGTAAATTGTTTTCAAATGAGTGAATTAATCAACATTGCAGAACCTTAATTGAAAATACAACTGATGATGCATGTCAGTTCATTCAAGTTAGAAATATATTTTAATTTTCATGTTCCCCAGAGAAATTAGCATCTCTTACTTTAACATTTCAACCCTTCAGAATTCTAAAGAGATTTTAACCTGGAGAACGCCGATGTTACAAGTGTCAAATACCAACTTTTAACTTCCCTTCTGTTAAAATCTCCTGAAAGCATCTAAGAAATATTAATCAAAGAACCTCATAGACAGACAGAAAGTCAGAAAAAAATTCTTACCAGAAGATAAAACAAGTGATTTTGTTTCAATCTGTGGCTTGAGATACTGAACCTTAAACCACCAGTTTGGGTGTATTCCCAAAGGAGTTTTCAGGCCTTGAAGAGAATCATTTCTGTAGTGATGCTTTCAGGAAATTAATTGTGGCAAAAGAGAGCAGTCAGGAAAATGGACCATATGTATCTGATGGAGGAAAATCACCTCTCCAAAAAGCTGCTCAGTTGAGACTGACCTCTGCAGTTCCATGCAGTGCTGCTTGTCTCTGTGGTTCATGCACTCCCTTTGCCTGGGCTGTGCAGTTGTTGGTGTTTTGGTGGGTTTTCCCAGTTGGAACATACCCAACACCGTCTTGGGTCTGGCTTCAAGTAACAGTCTAGCAAGACTGGTAAAATAAAATGACAGTCAGTCCTTTTTTTACTTCCTTGCCTTCCGAGGGGGGGGGGGAAATCATCTCTGTCAGAAGGCATCAGCCTCTGCCCCTACAAAATGCACTTTGATTTCCCTGCTCAGAATATTAGCCTCTGGGTTATTCTCACAGCAATTAGCATTCACCATTTATCATGTGTAAGGTATATGTATCTTATGGATTGATCAAACACTCACTGTAGGTATTACCCTATCCCTACTTTTTCCCTTGAAGCTCTGTGAAAAGGAGTATCTGGGTAGTAGATGTGTGAAGGGATAGCCTGGTCACTGTCACAGACCAACATTTTAGGTCAAGTATTTGACTTTTTTTTTTCCTGTACAGTTGTATGTCTAGGTCATTGCTGTTAACAATTGTCACTGCTGGCTTCAAGTAATTCCTTCCCCCACCTCTTTCAGTATATTAAGTGAATAAAGTGGTTCATGTGACTCGGAACAGCTGTACTAGGAAGGGTGGAACTATTCTTATTTTTAAATTGAAGAGCTTATTAAAAAAGAACTACTTCAGTAAGTTAAATTACTTAATGCTGCACATCCTTGGAACCCTAATCACTTCCAGATGGAGCAATTCATACTTCTAAGAGAGCACTAATTTTAAAGTGAATCGGGGTTTTGGGTATATGCATCTTAGAGCACCCTTGTACATTGCAGAGCCAAAGCCCTTAAAAAATTAAGCAATCTTGTTGTGAAAATAAGTACTTTATTTTTAAACTTTATCTAAGTAGTTCCCATTAAAAATAGATTTTATTTCCTGCTGCTGTTCATGCAGTACTCATACACATTCGTTTGAAACTGCAGTAAACACAGAGACAGGAGTGTGGGAAATGCAATTTGGTGAGATACCTTAGTCTTACCTCTGGAAAGGTAACCTCTGCCTAGGTGAGAGTGAGATAGTTTTGCTGGTACCATTTGAGGTGTTTCATAGTATTTGCTGCCTCTCTTAAAAACCTTACATTTCTCCTCACACATCTCAAATTCCCTTTTTACTTTCCCTAAATAACCCACTTGTGGTTTGTCTTAGGGCTTGAGAATATGAATCTCTCTCACACAATGGTAGTATTCGGGCATCCTCTCCATAAAATCAGTGCAAAATCAGTGTCATGACTTGTTTTTTGGCATTTTGGGGCACTTTCTTGTGACAGCCACAATTTCATGGCCATCTAGAGATGATGCAGCTGCATCCTTTCCCCTAACAATGTTGCATGGGCTGGTATTCACTGATAAAGGGTTAAGTACATAGACTGGGGAGTTCATGTGTCAGTGAGGGTGATTTCAGTAGGTAGAGGCTATGGTGGTTAGCCCTGTTGCTCATCTTTTCATTGCTTAGCAGAGCAAACAAAAGAATAGTTTAACTTATCTAATACATACAATAAGCCAAAAGTACAGATACACACACAAATGCTAAATCACATGTTCCTTTTGCCATACAGTAACAAGTCTCAATACAGAATTCTGAATAATCTGGTTTATGCCTTTTTCTGTTGGAACCAGGGGAGGGTAGGCTGGAAAAGATGGGAAATCATGGGAAATGCTAGGCATCCTTTTCCTCTTTATGCTCAAAAGGAAGAAGGGGAAGCAGCAAAGAAACCTGGGTTGTACTGGGAGAAACCAGGTTGTGAGGACCGAGTGAATCATGCCATGTTCACTGGCACATTGATGCTGAGATAACACCAAACATTTTGTCATTTCTTAGCCCTTGTGGCTTTCTCTTTGTGTAGTGACCTCTTCGGCAGCAAAAGGCAGGTTCCAAGCACAGCTCCATTCCCAAATCACACCCTTTTGTCCCAAAAGATGATGCAAGTAGCTGGCACTGAAACCTGCCCTGGACATCATATCAGCTCAGTGTTTTGAGTAACTATGTCATTGCTTCTAATAGCAAAGGAAAAAAGCTGCAGCACAGCGCTCGTGGCCTTCAGCCCAAGTGCAGTGCTTTTCTTAACAGGCAACATGGCTGATTTCTCCTGGAGAGAGAGGTTTTATCCAATATTGAATCCTCCTTAGCACTAAAAAGAAAAAAATGGTGCATTTTATCATGTTCCGTGCTTGTCAGAGGTGGTCTTGTTTGCTTTGAAGTCACTCACTTGGATCCTGAAACAAGCCTGGCTTCTGTGTTTCTCCCTACCCACAGCCTCAGTAATTTGGGTAAAGATTTTTATTGTTAAATACTGAGAGATTTTCAATTATCCATACACTTACATTCCACATTTTCCCTTCAAAATTATTCTACATGTGAGTGGGTCAAGATAGACTGCATACATTTCTCAATAAATTTTAGGAAGTAGAGTTTTTCTGTGATTGTAGGTTAATAACGTTCCTTACCATGACAACCATTTTTAAAGCTGTAGATATGTCATATCTAACCATAATGCCTTAGTAAATAATGTCTAAAAGTGAGTGTTTTGGTTGCCATTATCTGTAGTTAGCAGTGCACACAGAGCATTTTCCTCATTTTGAATTTGCTGAATAAAACTTGAGCAAAGTAAGAAATATTTGCAGTAATTCTCTTGCTACAGTAATTGCACGATAATAACTTTAATATTATTAAGAGTAAAGACAAAGAGCAACAGTACGAAATAACTGCTGTTAAACCAATAAACAGCACATCAAGAGAGCAAGTAAACCCGTGGTGTTAATGCTTGGCAATCTCAAGTTACTGGGTTGTTGTTGAAAGCTGGTTTCTTTCAAAGGCTTATAGCAAAACAGAAGTATTTGCCGTGATATATATTTACCAAACATGTTTATAAACACTGACACTGTAAAATGATCTAAAGTAAACCTTTTTTCTTTTTTTTTTCCTGGAAGAGGTCACACTCCTGGGATGGAAGATGTAATAGTTGAGTGCGTTGGTTCAGCACAGAATCTACAGACTTAAAAATCTGCTACTGCTCATTTTATGAAAGCTAGATTACAACCAAAAGACTGTGTATTCATGTGATATGCAAAGTCTAGGCCTGCCTTGCCAACTGGTCAGCTGCCAGTTATAAATTATGCTGTAGGTATTTTCATGTAGAATATGGATAACATACTGCAATTCCTGTGTTTAATTTATTAAAGTACAGTGCAAAGCAATATATACTCAGCGTTCGCATACTCGAGCTGCATGGTAGGCATATGCTTTTGTTCTAAATGTAATCAAAATTATGGTATCTCAGATACCACTTAGTGAAATCTGTTGGCAAAGGCTGTGGTTTTTATTGTGATGACTGTATTTTTACATGTCTTAAAAGTAAATGACATTGGTGGAGCTGCTGATTTTGGAGGCAGCGATCTTTTCCTCGCGGTGCTGTGCGCGGCTGCTTTGTGGAACAGGGAAGGTGCTGGGAGTGATGGTACTCCCACCTTTCAAGTCTGTAGCAATAACATAGGGAAAGACATCAAAATCATTACGTATTTCTAGCACTTGCTCCAGGGGTGGCCATGGAGAAGATCACAAGTAGCCCCATGACTCAGATTCAAGTGTCTCGGTGTGTCTTGGCAGCAGTTTTCTTGCTTGGAGAGGAACATCCCACAGGCGTGCCTATAGTCAGCATATACTCTCTTGGAAGATCACTAGAGCATAAGATATGTGGCTTAGTACAGTTTTAAAAAAAAAAATCATATGCAAATCTTCCATTTGGATTCAGTACAGGTAGAGGGAGTAGAGAATTATTGCATGATGCCAGCCCTTGTTCCTTCATAAATTAGCTTAAAAGCTGATGCAAAGTTATCTTTGAAGATTCAAACACCAATTAAAGCAATATCAACACAATCGGTCATTATAGCATACTGTATTTTAATGATCTGAAGAGCTTAAATCTCCTTTTTCATCTTTGACCACACCTCCACATATTTTACTTCCATCTGAGATGTCAGACATTCAAATAGTGTTCAAAAGTTGGGCATCTGTTCTTATTTTATATTTCTACTCTCTATATTTTCATATGTTTATTTTATCTATTCCAAAAGAAATTTTGATGTTTAGGAGAAATATTTATGCAATAAATATTTTTGAAATATTTCTTTATACCAGTATTTATTGATAACTCTTACTGATCTCAACTGCCTGTAAAGAAGGGCCTGTTTCACTTTCCACCTTCCCTTAAAAATTGCTTAGTTTTGCATGAGAGAGGGTATAAGCCCTGTCCAGAGAAGAAGCTTTACCCTTGGTCCTGACACATGATTTAAAAAAAAAAAAAAGATATTAAAATATTTGCGGTCAGGGCAAATTCTGGGTTCTGAGCCAAAATCTGTGGGCTTCTCTGGACTCTGTATAGTGAATTAAAACCCCAAATGTTTTCATAGCTATAACCTTGAGCAGTTGTTTTGGGATAGATACCAATAAATATAATGGGTCCACTGGGAAGAGACAGAGCATTTTGAGATTTATGAAGGGGAAAAAATCAATAGTCTCCCTGAGGCTGTATAAGTCATGAGTAGTACCAGTAGTTTTATGCAAAGTTGACAATATCATGAAATATAAACCCTTGGTTTGGAATTTTACCAGAAATTAAAGTGGCATTAAAAAGAAAAGTAAATGTTTTGGCATATGTATTAAGAAGGTGGTTTGTATTTCTTATCATTTCAAACTGCAAATTCCTTTCAACTGAGCAATAAAAGACAGTTCAGGAAAGATTTAAGAAGAGTTTGGGTTTCAAGCCACATATCTCCTCTGAATTATGTCATCATCTTTTTTTTTTTTCCTCCTGATTAAATGTGTTTGTCTCTGAGGAACACTCATTTGGTAAATGGCAGGTCACTCAGACTGTTCTTTAGCAACCTGGAGGTAATGGAATTAGGAATAGATGCTGGTTTTGAAGAGGTTGTGCAAGCTATTCACTAATTATAGCATTTAATTGCCAATACTCACGTCTAAACACACGTGTAGTTTTAGGAAGTTGTCTGATTGCTCCCAAGTCTCCTGGCTGCTTGTCCTCTGCACTTGCTGGTTTGGTTTTCAATCTGTTGGCAATATTTTGCCTCAGAAAAGGGAAAAGAAAAAGGAACTGCATTCAAATTTTTATAGATATATAATTTTTATTGGTGTGGGGGGTAGGTTTTTCTTGAGACAGAAGGAAAGTCAGTTCTTTACACAAAACAGATCAGCTAAAGGAAGTTCAGCACATGAGTAGCATGAATCGCACTGTACCATGGATTGATCTGCACATACTGGAAATTGTACTTTTGCTAGAAAGCAGAATTTTCACAGGCACAAGAATGTGTTAGGGTTAGTGCTTAGGGCTGAAGGACTGATAAGAAGCAAGTTTTGCTCAAAAGCATCCTTGGAGGAGAGCTGAAAGGCTGATAAAGGGGAAACATCCCACCCCAATAGTAGATGATGCAGTAATTACTAACCAATTAGTGTAAACTTAGGCGGGTTTTTCTAATCCTGTAACAAGATAAGTAGGTTGTAAATACTGTGTATAGTGGGCTAGTTTAGTGGAATTACTACCTAGAACCCAGAATCAACCCAGACAAGGAATCAATCAAATACCTCAGCTCTGTGTGTGTATTGGTGTGCTGCACACTGGGTAATGACCATACTTTGTGTTTAACATAAGACTTCCATAAGGCTGACCTGTGTTTGTGAATGAAACAAGGGGAGAATAATTCTGTCCTGAAAACATCCTGGTTCAGTACAGACCCTGCTTTGGCAGGGGGTTGGACTTGATCTCTTGAGGTCTCTTCCAACTCCTACAATTCTGTGATCCTTACGAGCGCCAAGTTCAAGTCCACTTGCCAAACATCTCATCCTGTTACTACCCCATCAAGATTTTTAGAATCATCCTTTTTCATTTTCCCATATACACTGTAATATGTCCAAAGCATAGCATTGTCCATCGGTGTTTCATCAGTAGCTGCTGTTAATTGGTATGATGATAAAGGATTTTGGGGTGACACCCTGATGCTGTTCAGTCACAGTGAGAACATGGTGTGGTGAGTTGTGTGGAAGTTTCGTATGTGTTTTCCCTTAGTATGTTACAAATTTAGATTCCACAGCAGAGATCACAGAATAAAGCCGTAGGTGGTGTTAAACTGAGAAGTGCTAGTGTTTCTGCTGCCCCCATCCCTGCTCCCCCCCAAAAAAAAAGAAGTTTGGTGTTGCTACTGGAACATCGAGAAGCTAAGAGCATGCAATATATTTCTTTCAGCCTTTATCTACAGTGAAGAGCCCTTGAAGGAGATACTTGTTTTTACCTATGGGCTGGAAGAGAATCTGCTTACTCCTTGTTAGTTATGCTAATAGAGATATAAACAAGACAACCTATGTAATCTATACTGGCATCTGTGCAACAGCTTTCTGGTCGAAGCTTAAGGCTCGGCTGCCTAACCAGCAGCCAGGCGGCTCTGCCCACGCAGGTTGATTCATGTGGCCAGCCTCCTCCTGCTGCCGCCTTCCCCCAGCAGCCTTTGAGGTGGGTGAAGATGGCTCGATACTAGACGTGTTTGCCTCCGTGGTCCCAGACAGCTGTGGTGTGTGTTGAGGATACCTGTGCCTCTTCCCATGCGAACAGTGTGTTAAAGGGGAACCTGCGCTCTGGATACAGGCCCCTTCTCAGCAAACTGGGCTTTGCAGGGCTGGTTACCATCACCACGAGCGGTGAAACTCACCTTGGCTTTGCAGAGGGAAGAGGACAGGAGTTTGGCACTATCCATCTCAGGGTTTGGCTGTGTCTGTGGTCCAGAAGGTTAAATTGTACCAGGCTCTGGTTTAAATACAGTACCTGCGTGTGACTTAAAAGAAGAGAGGAGCTTCAGCTGTTGGGGACGTGCACAAAGTTTGGATATGCAGATATGACTCTGAATATACCCAGGGAACAGATCAGCTGAGCTTTACATAGCCATTTTTCAAGTTAAACATGCTTTAATATAAGCCATAAATTTCATCACATGAATATTTTTATGAGCTACGTTTCATCCATTTATTACTCTGGAGTTCCAGATAGTGACAACAGGTAAATACAGTGCCAGCTCGCCTGCGTGTTGAGACTCTGGGAACCTTCTCTCTCCTACACCTTGTTTAAGCAAGGGTAACAAATCACCAGTATCATTTCAGACATATTTCAGTGAGATTTTTATTTGAATGTGCAGCTGTCTGTGTAGGTCCAGGCTGGGGATTTCTGACTTCAGGTTCTAGCTTGGAGGGTTCAAACATGGTAGCAGTGGCAGCATCTTTCACTGTATTTTCACCTATTTTGGGTAGGTTTCGCTTTTACTTAGGATCTTGACCCTCAGTTTGTAAATTAAAATAAGTTTCAAAATCTGTTAAGACTGTGGTGCTTGTGAAACAATGAAGTACACAGAAAGTAGTAGAATAGACTTAACATTAGAATAATAACCTCAGAATAATTTGCAGTAGATTTGAGACAGATTACTGTGTGTACACTGTACTATATGCAACTGTGTCATTAAGACAAAAATTGTGATTGACTAAGAACTCTGAGAACTGTGGTTGTGAAAGGAACCTCTGCCACGGTCTGCCTTGGGCAAACAAAATTTGAGTCCCTAAAAATATTCAGGTGAGAACATGGAATCTACTGGGGAGACTCTGGCCTGGTGAAGATTGTGCTGCCTGTCTTTGGGTGCTTATCTGAAGAATCTGAGTTTAGGTACCTGCAGATGTGAGCGAAGGAGGTACACTTCTCCCACCCTCCCGAAGAGGGACAGCTGAGTTGATAATTTAGGCATGTTCATTAGGTGTCTGATGGTAGGGTGGGGTAAATGCCACCCACAAACATGGGCAAAATGCAGTTTGTTTTTGAAGTCTTTTTAGAGGATGGCAGTACATGTTGGACACTATTTAATCAAGTCTGTTTTCTGTAATCATTAATGCAGAATAAAACTTAATTTCTGATACAGAACCCACCTTGGAAAGACATCTTATGTGCATCAAAGCACAAGTAAAGTGGAAGAAGCTAATTTACAAATAGCTTACTATCCGTTGTATTGGTGCTTTATCCATCTGACTAAACTTACTGTGTATTTAGAAGGTAGTTTAGTATATTTCCTACATATACCTGAGAAGTAATGATCTCTCTTGAAGGTTTTACTGCAGAGAAGTACATCATGGAACAATCCAAGAGCCAGCATAGCTCCCTAAATTTGCTTCTCCTATTTCAGTCTTATTAGTATTTTTGTCACTAACTTAGAATTGATCAAGAAAGACAAGTCCTTGGAGCCATGAAATAAAGTGCTGGAAGCAGTCATTGCCTGTGTGAGCGCTGTACCATAGCAACCCTATCTGTGGCATGTACCAAAGCATTGCAGGATGAATTTTGGTAGGTGAAGGAACTAGCTATATTATTAGCAGCCCTTAATCTGCAGATGGTATAGAGCTTTCAGTGTGGAGTGACCTTGTTTGCTAGGCATAGCGCCCTCCCTGACAGCTGTATAGTAGCTTTCTAATTCCTTTCTTTTCCAAGAGTAATGCCATCTCTCAGCTGTGTATTGATGACAATTGCCATGTTTCTAGAGAAGGGATTGTACTATATCGTGTAATCTTTTTCTCTGTCTTCACTCAGATTATATTTGCTTTAAAACATCATGGTAACAAGAAGCTGATTCTGTAAATCTGCAAATAACAACCTCCTTCTGCCCCAGATATCCAAACCTTCTTTTTTTTTTTCCGCTCGTTACTCATCTCTTTATTCAGGGAAATCCACTGTTGCCTTTGGTCATTGCAGCTTCTTATATCTTCTTCTAGTGCTACACTTGAAGATTTTGTCATACCAATTCAAATAAAAATTCTGTGCTGAATTGGGAATGCTTTATGGCCCTTACAGTGGGTAAAATATGTTAATTTGTGTAAATGCTCTTCTGAGTGCAGATGCTTCCACTGAAAGCACGCTTATCTTAAAAGCTGCATGTCTTTCATTCTGGCCTTCTTTTATATGCACAGTTTATTATTTTTTTAATACATGTCTTAATATTTGAGAAGAGTTTTTAAAGGAGACATGTGAAGCTAAGTGAAAAAAAAACACCCTCCTAGCTTTTTCATAAATATTCATGATTTCATACGAACTCTTGTAACTGAATTGCAATTTTCTTCTGAGGATTTGTGTGTTCTTCCCCTTTCCCCCTTTTTTCCTTTATGCTTCATTTCATTGCTACACATTAGCAAATTAAGAATGCTAGGTTGGCTGAGCCATTATATGCGTGACATCAAGTCTGGTATGTGAAGTGTTAGTCGGCTCACTTTTGTTATAGAAAGTTTTATGTATCTTAATAGCATGTGATAGCACACAAACAAATGAATTAAGCAGAGTTAATACGACAGACTATGTACTTTCAAGGTTTAGAGTATAAGCTGAGTATTTATTTGTGTGTCATAGTTATTTAGTTTATAAATAGAAATATATGCCAGTTGCATTTGAGGTCAATCACCACAATATGGCATTATATGTTAATTACATTATGAAGGAAAATATAGTGAGAAACTTTTTTTTAAAAAAATGCTCCTCCTGAAATGCTGCTTAGTGAGAAAGATTTACTTCAGAATGCAGCTGTTAAATGACCATTGGGTTCAGAATATGAATTTAGTTTAACCTGCAGGACAGCTTGGTTCCCAGGTTCAGATACAGAAATCAACTAATTCTGATTCAGGGGATGAGTCTTTTGTTCTATGAGACTCAGTAATGCTGTTCATTGAGGAGCTGTCATCTTGCTCTTCCTATTTTTAGTAGAACCTCTTTTCCTACAAAGACTTTAGAAGCAGCGATGCCATGTAAAGCAGAAATAAACGTCTGATATCAACAACTGGACAATACTATTGCAAATACTGACCTGTTAGAAAAATGTGATGGAATATATGCAGCAAACTCCACTGATACATATCCCTTACATCAAAATACAGGCATATATAATGCTATAATCATTAAATATTCATTTTTCAGTCTACACCTACAGTAAATGGGTACAGTATATAATACATAAAAGATGGACTGTGTAGTGTGATAAGAGTAATGAATTTCACATTTCCTGCTATGAAACCCACAGAGCTTGGTACCAACTGCTCGTAAATAAATGCCCAGTCAACAGCAATGTCAGTCCCTGTAAGGAGAACATCGGGGTAAATAAATCAAATGTTGTTTAGGACATTTTTCTCAGTAGGAAAGAAATACACAAGTGCTTTCCGGATGTTATTCACTGCTGATTATTCACTGCGCACTTTTATTCCATCTCATTCACTGAATTTCAATGTGTTAGACATTTAAAATTCAGTCAAATGCTGGGGAGAGAGGGTAAAAATGGCAAAGGACTAGGATATTCAAATCTCACTGGAGAAGTGAGTATATAAAGCTGAAATCTGTCAGCACACTATAATAGGAAAGACCTGTAGTCCTTTTTCCTTGGTCAATAGCTTAGTCAAAAAGACAGCTTTGCATATATTACAAAGATATCTTTTAATAATGTATTTCCCTTGTAGAGCTTTACCCTCCGTCCCCTGTCTTTTTTAGCATATTTTGCTATGTGCAGTTTGCATTCACGTTACGTATTCCTGTTGGAGTAACACACATGCATGCTGACATTTTTACAGCTTAGACCCATCGATGGCTTTCATTGGAGCAGAGGACGGATGGCTTTGAAAGTCCCAAACTCACCTCTTCCCGCTCACTGCAGAACACACTGCGTTGGAGGATTAGTACACAGAAAGCCACGTTTTGATTTTTTGCTGTACTTCCAGTTTCTAACACCATTTCTAGGAAAGCTAATTACAAGGTCCACAAACAGAGGTTTCAGATTCAGATGGCTTCTTGTCCTTCCAGTTCCTTAGTTTGAGCATGGGCATGGGAACACAAAATGCAATGATTTGTCCCTGGTCATGTCTAGGACTGCAACAGAATGGGGAAGGTCTTGCAGAACTGAGTGTAAGGAAAGGTCAATATACACATATAGTGTGTGTTTAGGAAAAAAAGAAGGGGTTGCATATTATATATATTGACATGAAAGGAAAAATGGATACAAGTCATCCCTAGAAAGCAAATAATGAAACAGGGGCTTTACATCCTCCGGGCTCGTGCAGCCTGTATCCAGTGGCGTGGCATTTCAGGAGGAAAAGAGTCTGAGTTCCAGATCTCTTCCTCTGTTACAGGTGAGCCACAGTGTAGCACAGAGCTATTGTCAAGGCTGAAGTTTGGCCATACTTGTGTATATTTTCTTATGGTTTTGGTTCCTTAGGATTCTTGTTTTATGCCTAGGGGTTTAAGATTTCTGCCTGTCCCTAGTGATGTTAAGATGGTTGAAGCTAGCAGGGAGTCAGATGAAGAGCTTCTGAGATGAGTTACGTACATAAAGTTACACCGATGATGGCCCTGTCATCAACTCCTCCACTCTTTTAACAAATAGACTGAATTATATAATCAATGTATATAAAGAAGTTGCCTCCTATTTTTTTAAGTGCTTCTGGATAGAAAAGGTCCACCAACATTAACATGAAACACTTAGACAAAATTACTCCGGCTATTTGTGCTCTGCTGTAATGCTACCAAACGAGATGGTGTTGATGAAATAGCTTTGGAGGTTCTACAGATTGTTCCTCTGGCTAGTTTCTGACTTGCTGAAACGCATGGCTGTGCCGTATCAGAGAGAAGGCTTTTCTTTCTTGCTATTTTGGTTGTGTACAGTATGCACCTGTGAAACAAAGATACTAAAAATGTGACCTAACTCACTGTGAAAGTCAGATCCACGACCTTTTATAATGTTGAAATCTGCAAGGCTCTGGAAGCTACCAGTGTAAATTATAACATGAATTTAACCTCCAATCATCTGTTTGTTTGGGTTCATCCTTTTCATTGAAAGCATATGTTACATCTCCTTTACTCAGCTTTAGAGCAGAAAAGAAGCATTTCCCCAAAGTCAGCAGATCTTTGTTGTGGAGTAGATGTAGGTTGTGACCTCCCATACCCTGTTGTAATCAGTACACATGCTGCTGCTGTAGCACAATGTCTGCTGCATGCCAAAGTAAAACAAAAACAATAACAGCAACAACAATAATATTATCAAGTTCCAGTACAAGGCTTCCAGTACAGTGATGTTTAGGTTGGTGATGGAGGTAATCTCTGTCTTTCAGCTATTATGATAGTATGGGTTAATGCAATATTTGATAGATTAGTAAAATGATTAGTTGTACTTCAGGTAAATGTTTATAGGTAAATGTGGATAAGCATAAGCTAGACCTAGCCAAAGCAATAGGAGAGGTGAAATGACTTGAGTAGCAATATTCTGGATGAATATAAAAGGAATTGTAGCAGATATGAGGAAGCTCAAGAATAGGTGGATCCTTTCATCTTAATAAAAGGTACGTGGGACCTGAATAGGAAACTTAAAAGGATTGAAGAGGTAGCTATTACAAATTCTGCAGTGGGTAAATAAAGAAAAAAAGCTATTGAAGAGACTATTGCAAAGGAAATAAGTACTGAAAAACAAGAAAGTATGAACTTGAGTTGGTAGTGGAACAGTGGTGATGTTACTGACTGTGACAGAAGGGATTCAGCACAAAAGAGGAACAACTGCTTTTTTTCCCTGCTCATGTATATGAGATACTGGTCAGCTATCCAAGGTATGATTACTAGAAATATGTAAAGTGGCAAGGAGATGAAGGGGAAAGAGATGAAAAAATGGCCTTAGAAAAAAATCAGCTTTAGTTTATTGTGCTTTAGTATGGTACGTGTAGAATTAATAAATAAAAAGGAAATCATGATGTAAAAAAAAAAGCAAGGCAGGCATAAGTTAACACATTTAAAGGGCTTGATTCAGTCGGTTTAATGCATTTAAAAGCTTAGCGTATGTCCTGATGCATCTCTGATGAAATACTCATTGATGTGCACTAAAAGAAAATAGATGAAAGACTCTCAAATTTTCAAGGAAGGTATTCCTTTTTTAGCTGTGAAATCTGACTACCAATGCATAAAGATTCCCTGTTAAGTGCAAACAGAACAAGGAAAAGCAGAGATACAATCGAGTTTGATGGAAGAGATTTTATCAAAGCATGTAAGGCAACCCTTCCTGGTGAATCCTGGTGTGTGAATCTTAGAGGAGACCTTGGTGTGCAAATTATCGTCCCTCTTGATTTTTGCCAGTACCATGCTGTAGTTTTCAGGAGAGAAGCTGAGTGGAAATAAGAACGGCTGTACAAGTAAATACCTTGCACTGTTGCATGCACACTTCTTTTAAAGCTGTAAACGGAGAATGGGAAGCTGGGGTATTTACTTCAAAAGTCTCCTAAGTTAGTAAGGTGCTGAATTTTTTTGTCAGTAATGACTTCTCTTACTAAGAGTCTCCACCCACATGATCTTAGTATCTAGGTTAGATATGAGGTGACACAACAGAGAATAAGAAAACACTGGGTCTGGGAAAGGGAGAGGACATTTACATAAAGTAAATGAAGCTCTTTGATTGCAGTTGGTTACACAAGATAATGGGTTACTGTGGTCATTTCTTTGGAGAACGATTTTATTTTTTGTTTATGAATAGGTTTGAAGAGCAGAAGACTAATGCTATGGCTCAAACTGTTCAAACTGAAAGAGAGGATCTGGCCTAATACAGTGTGATAGAAGCATCCACAAAAATGATTCAGAAGGCTTTTTCTGAATTCCTTTGATCACATAGCTTTCAAAACATCCCCAACTTGCTTTTTTGGTTCCAAAGTAGGGCATTATCAAAGAACATGTGCTACTTAACATCTTGCTTCCCTGTAGTCAACCAACTGCATCACTTAGTTTTCACTTGGAAAGATGTGACTGTGACTTGTCTTGGTTTGTGTCCTTCATTTTTTACACCCTTAACATCAATAAAAAAAAAGACCCCACCCCTACTTGGGGGATGTTATACCACTGCCTCTGGGGATGGCATTCCAGTACTGAAAGGACTTCAGTGCCACCTGCATGGAAGTTTTCAGTACACTGAGGTCTTGGGTTTAGCTGCCTTTCATGTATCATTGTGCTGCTTTGTGTTTTCAGCTCTGTTCTCTCTGTAGACTCTTTTTCTGTATGCTTCTGCAAAGCCAAGCATTCAGTAGACCTAACTGTGTCTTTATGGGTTGCTTGTCCCCTGGGTTGCTTCCAGCCTCTTGAGAAAAGAAGTGTTTATGCTCCTTATCTCAGACAGCAGTGAACTTCTGCTAAAGCAACGAGGTTGACTGCTGCTTGTATGTTGTGCAGCTGGAAATCATAGTGCTGTGTCTTGGGTGTTTAATTCATGCATTAAATAGAAAGCTTTTCTGTGCTTGCTTCAGTTTTGTGATCTTACCACATGAAAGGGATTCTTTTCACTCATGAGATCCCGTGGGCATTGACCCATAGTCTTTATCTGTGCACATAGCTGCTCTAAGAGAATACAAGAGTTGGGAAGCTTGTCCTTTGGTACAATCCAGACCAGCAGGTATGTTTGTGTTCTTGGAGGATGTGTTTGATTGCCTGGGTGAGATAGTAGCTCTGTAGATAGAGTCTGTATCCAACATTCAAGTATGTTTGCCAGAGATAGTTAGCTGATCCTGCTTGTCCCTAAAGTAAATGAATGGCTTTTCATTTCTTTTCAGCAACGAGGAGTTTGGGATTTCTGACACAGTATGTTGGGCTCAACTTTGGACATAATCCAATACAAGTTTTGTAATTTGTTAGAGCTTGTATGCAAACAGGTGGCTCAGCTATGGGTGTAGCAGCTGTTGATTTGGAAATTGGGGACCGCTGTGATGGGAATACTTTGGCAAATTTCAGGAACCACAAAGAAGCGTTTATTTATGCTAAATGACATGCCATTTATTACTTAAAACCAAAAAATTAAGCAGTAATCAAACACAGTCAAACCTTAGCTGTACCTTTGATGCTCTACTGTGGCTCTGCAGACTGCAAGTCTCGATGACTCTTCGCCCCTGAGGTCAAGCTGGCTAAGCTTGAGAGCTCTTTGTCAAGGAAAGCCAATGGGCATCACTTATTTCCCAGCCTCCACTGGGCATCACTGATGTTCATATAAACTTTTTTCTATGCATCAGGACCAGCCTTAAGCACAGTGTTAATGTCCTCTTTTCATAGGTTAGAACTGCTTTGCTTCAGCTTGTCCAGAAGGCTGTTGCCTTCTGAGTGCTGGTCCATTCTGACCTCTTCAGATAGGTGTTACCTATTTTTCAGACTGGGTAATAATCATCATGTTTCTTCAGGGTACTGCAGACCGTGTATAATTTATGACTGGGTATGATTATCTTTACTGTTCATTCTTTCAGCTCTGTCAAGCACAAATACTACAAAATATTTCAGTTCCTACCTTATGACGTGCCCTCTTGTGGTATTTTTGGGGTAGAGGGCAAATGAGATGTGTTCCACAAATAGAGCTTATGCCACAGTTGAATGGCCCTGAAATTAAGTGTGCTTCATGTCACCTACATCAGATAGCATTACAAAGGAATTTAGCTGCAGCATCAGATCCTTCCTAATTGAGCGGATATCACTCGAGACTCTTTTCCTTGAAGACTACCCACACATTTTCTTTGAGATCCAATCATGAGATCCTTTACTGAAGAGACACCTGTTGAGGAGCTGAGCAGATGCCTTTGTAATCTGTTTGGCTGTCTCAAGTCATCAAAGGCGTGAACTTATATCAAAAAAATCATTTTGCCTGTGTTAATTTTATAATTGGCGTGTCTTCCTAGATTAAAACATACCAGAGATTCTTCTGCATGGTCAAGACAACAAAACCAGGTCAACCTCAAGTTACTCAGACTACCGAGCATGTTCTCTAAAAGGCATGATGTGCAATTGTTTGGCAAAGTATTTATATCTCTGTATGCAAAAGAATTTTGCATAAAAAGCATTGTAGGAAGGTTCTCTGATGGGCGATACATTGCCTTGACTTGGTTGATGAGATTCCCTCTGTTTTGCTGCCTCCAAAGTATTTGCTGCAGTCTTCAGCATGTCGGACTTGTGTCTGAACATGGCTTGTTGTCAAGGAAGGGAGCTCGACAGGGTCCCACCTGGGTCTCTGAAAGAAAAGGAAACTGCACTGCCTACCTTCTTTTCAACAGGATACAGCTCAAGTTTTATCCTGTCATTTCTGCTTTCTTGCTTCACTGAGATGGAAAAAAAAATGTTTTCAAAAGCAATCTTTGATCTTATTTGGCAGTTATGTCCAAGTTCTGCCGTAATAGGGACTAAATGTCAAAAATCTACTTTATGTAATTGCATGGTGCAACTTCCTGTTTAAAGAGGTGGATGCTATATATGCGTCAGCATCTTGGCTTGCATAGATTATATTCAAGGAGATCTTCCCTCATGTGGACTTCTCCCCTCTGCAGGGCTGCAGCATGAGTAGAAGTCTAGAGCGGGAGTATCAGGAGTCATAACACGTTACTGCAATCTCAGTGTAAAGCACAGACAAAAGTTTTCTTTTCTCCATTTCTCCCCAGTAGGGTAAAACACGAGAGTGTTTTTTGGGCAGATGAAGCATGCCCAGTTCTGCTATCCTGGCTTGCTAGTCACTAGGTCTTATAAAATGTTGCAGGACTTTAGAAAAGATTTCCTATCATCCTCTGCTTAGAGAACCCCATCTATTAAAACATTCAGAGTGTCTTGGTTGTTATTAAATGCTCCAAAGTGGAACGATTGAGTGAATCAGAAATTGCCATTTTCCCAGCAGAGTCCTTGGAGTATTTCTGAAAGACGGTGTTTCTCCTGTGAATTGGATGCACTGCCAGAAATTCTGTTGTTCACTAATCAGCTCTGTGTATGAATCTGAATTTCATGAAACTTCCTCTCTGTAAGGGTTTTTCACAGGGTTCGCTCAGCTTTGAGGCTGTGATAGCCTGAGCCGCGAAGGCAGGACGTATTGTACGGGAAGGGTTTCCTTTGCTTTGTGAAGGAATCGAACCTGCTCAGCGTTTTCATGTCATTACCTGGCTCCCAGCTGTTTATGAGCAGTGCTGCTGTCTCAGCTCTGGGAACAAACAGGTTTGGGCATGCATGTCAATGACATGGTTCGTTCCTGTCTGTTTTGCAAGCTGGAGCTGTGGAAGTATTTCCCATTCTTGGCATGACTGTTATTCTCTGTAGCAAGCCTTATTTTCCCAGGGAAATTGTTGAAATGTGCTAATAACCCTCCAAAGAATATAAAATACGTGCTCCTGTGGTTACATATTTTCTGGTTCAAAAGCTACTTCTCGTGGCAGACCTGGGTATGACAGTATGAAGCCACCTGAGATCATTTGCTATGCTGTTTGCATGTCCACACCCAGAATCACATCTCGTTTGCTACTGTCTTCAAACAGTAACGTTGGCTGAGACCTGGATATTAAAATAAGGATTTGGACTGATGTGCTTTTCTGATATACACTCATTTTCCTTCCATAGTAAACTGATGTTGATAGCTTCTTCTGAAGTAGAACATAAGAAACCAGAAAGCAAATGTATATATGTAGCATGTCACTAAAGAAATCTTCTCTTCAGAATGAGAGGTGGTTTTACTTTCCAAAGTTGGTCTAAGCCATAGCAACTGCAGTTAGGACCCTACAAGCTATGCATACATTCATTCCACTTTGCTATGTACCAGCTTCCTCACACGTAGAGAGTTGTCTGAGAAAGTGGTCTTTGGAGGCTCACAGATGTCTATTGTAATTGTTTTCAGGGAAAAAATAGTGGGCTCCTCAGATAAACCTCTTCTTTCCCACACCACAGACATTATCTCTTGCATAAATGGACACCTGCCAAATTGTCTGTTATCCTTATGATCAGGGCAGTCTGTGTCTCTTAACTTTATGATTCAGTAAGACATGTGACTTGCCTGGTGGCATATCAGCTGGCTTGCTGGCCTGACTTCTGCCTCTCATACCTGGGGGGATGTGAAGGGGGGAGAAGGTGTGGCTGTTCCCACCACAATGCCTCGAGTCCTCTCAAGCCCTGGCTGGATATTACAAAGTATTTAAATCAAATTTGGAAAAGTAGGCTGTGACTGTCTTCCATATTTCTACAAGCCTAACAATCCCAAAATAAGTATTGTAGGTGCTTTCTGCTAGCACACTCATGGCTTTGGACAGCCAAGTAAAGGTTGCATATACTTGGTTTTGCAAAGCCAGGGACTTCTATCTTTGAGGCATTTCACCAAAATCCTGAAAATAGCTAGGTGGTTTTAATGATATCAACTCAGCTTAATTCTTTAGCATCAGTGTTCTGATTTTGATAATAAAATTTACAATGGAATAATTGTGAATTTTTTGATTATGATATTTTCCAGAAATCCATTGCTCAGCTTAGTTCAAAACCCAAATGTTCAATAAAATCGAAGACACAGTGGGTGTTTGTACTTCTGTGCTTTCACAGGAAAACTTGATGACTTCACTTTTTGTTGTTTTTGGAGATCTGCAGTGCTTTATTTTTACAATGTACCTGTGATTTAAGGCCCTTTCTCTGCTTTGGTAGAAAACAAAATTCACAACTTCAGTAAATTGGCAATGTGGTTCTTATTTTGTCACCTATTTGAAAGTGAGAAATCATATTTGGCAGGAAAAAAATAATGCTTACATATTTCTTACAAAGAAACCTTAAACTTCATATATGAAATACTGCGTGTCTGGTATTGACCAAAGCAGCACTATGTGCTGCTGTGCTGTGGTCTGTTAAAGGCAAAGTGTGTGTTTTCTTTTTTTCTCCACTGATCAAGATGAATTTACCTAAATTTTAATAACTCATTGCTGACTCAGAATGTTGTACAAATTGCCTTTTCTAAATGTTGTTTATACAACCTGCTCTGTAATGGGATAGAAAGCAGCAAGTGCACAATAGCTGTGCTTATTCCCAGAAACTCTGTCCCTTCAAATCCTGGTGCATCCATACACCCTGGCCAAAGGCAACAGCTTGCTCAGACAAAACTCAAGAGGTATCACAGAATTGTAGGGGTTGGAAGAGGGACCACAAGAGATCATTGAGTCCAAACCCCTGCCAAAGCAGGTTCCCTAGTTCAGGTCGCACAGGGAGGCATCCAGACGGGTCTGGAATATCTCCAGAGAAGGAGACTCCACACCCCCTGGGCAGCCTGTCCCAGGGCTCAGGCACCCTCATTGAGTAGAAGTTCTTCCACGTGTTGGTGTGGAACTTCCTGTGGTCCAACTTGAGGCCATTGCCCCTTGTCCTGTCCCCACAGACACTGAGAAGGGGCTGGCCATTTCCCCCTGTGTCCCACACTTTGGATATTTATAAACATTGATCAGATCCTCTCTCAGTCTTCTTTTCTCAAGGCTGAACAGCCACAGTTCACTCAGCCTTTATTTGTAGGGGAGATGCTCCAGGCATTTAATCATCTTCATAGCCTCCTCTGGACTCTTTCCAGGAAAGTATCAACTTCTGTCGTTAGTATCAGGAGTTTTATCTTTATCTTTCCACATCTGTGTGTCTCTTCTCCTCATAATCCCCACACCTTCACTGCTTTTTATAGTTAGGTGCAGAAGGGGTCAGATCACAACTGTGTGTGAATCACACTTGCTCCTTGAAATGAGTTGGAGCTGGACTTACCTGTTCACCATCTGCTGCACTACTGGTTGCACATGGAGGGGAACTTCTGCTAAACACATTTCGTAGGGGTTTCGTTTGATTTCTTTGAGTCCCTGATATATCATTAAATATTGATCTGAAAAAAAAACTTAAACAAGAAAGGCAAGTGAATTGATTTTAAACATTGGCAGAAAACACATTCTTTGCTCTGTTAACAATTTTAAGTGAATAAGAGTGAGTTTTTTGAGATGGTCTAATTTTACATCTCCAAATGTTCTTCAGAAATGGAGAGAAAGAAATGTTGCTGTGGGAGAGTTGAGTGCTGTCTGTAGTATAAATCTGATGTATTAGTATCTCATGAATAAAACAGAGTGAGTGTCTAGTGAAAAAAAACTCCTCTAAGCAGACACGAGCGTACCCCATGCTTCAGTTAAGTGTGAATAACTCTTTATCTATCACAGGTCTGATATAAACTCTGTGTACATGGTAGACTGCAGTGCACCAACGACATGTAAATTCTTCCCAGGGAATGGCTTTGGGATTACAGCCATTTATTAATAAGGCATTTACAGTTAAGAGTATCTTCCAACTATCTGTAACTTTCAGAGATGTTACTTCATCGTGATTTGGTCTCCCTGCAATGGCATTATAAAACCTCTCTGCGACACTTCCAGCATTAGAATATGCGTAGCCTGCAGGCAAAGCGCAGTAGCTTGAAAAAGAAGTGGGATGTTTATTAGGTCTAATTGTGCATTATTTTAAAAGCTGTTGAACATCTAAGAAGAGATAAATGTTTTCACACTTTCACTGTTCAAACATGGCACACTGTCTTCACACCAATTATGCTGCTGTATCCTATGATGTGACCTTCGTTTTCGCTCTCAAGCTTCTCATTTTTATTAATTTCCATCCTAGAAATTAAGTAGATACTCTGCTTAACGATTTTGTAAAGCATTGGATTTTTTTCTGCTTTTATACTATTTTACTACCTGTTGACGGTAGTAAAGGTATAGGTGGTTTTGGAATTAACGTGCCTTAACATCCTCCTTGAACCTAAAATTCAAATTACATTCAAATCTATACAGAGCAATACTGGTGAAAAAAAAATTCAGATTTCAAAGCGTGTGTACAGTTCTGGTTCACTTATTATTCATTGTACAAATTATACTTTGGCACTGCATCATTAACTGTTGTTTTTATTGAAGAAAAACTTAGACTTTCCCTTTTGTATTATAAGCATTTCTTTGCTTTCTCATGCAAGGAGGATTTTTCTTCATTAGATTTTCATATCTGATCCAATAATTTATATTTTAATATCTACATAATAACCTTCCTGTTTAGATTTGTATCTCTCCTAAATAGAATAAAGAATAAGGATCTGATTGAAACCCATTTTACATAGACCACAAACATTTTCAGGAAGGAAAAAAGAATGACAGTTAAAAAAAGCCAACAAAGCAGCAATGCAAAATTTTGTAGGGAAGTTTCAGTGATGTTTTAAGCTTGTCCTAGTCCCTCAGATATTTTAATTCTCACTCACAACTAGTGACTTTTAAGAAATAGGTGCCTGCTCTCACATTTTGGCAGAAACAACTCTGCCAGTCCTTTGGGAATAATGATTTTCTGAATGGTGTTTTCTCAGTTGTGTTCTTCACCAATTGCTTTCTGTTTTGAGTGGGCAGGTGAAATTGAACTAAGGAAGCAGAAGTGATTGAACACTGTTGGTGGCTTTGGTTACAGTGGGGAGGGCTTTTTAGGAAACAGATGGCTGGCTGCCAGCGATGGAAGAAAAGCCATTCATTTGAGGGCATAAAGAGCATCTCCCAACTTTGATTGCAGCTGAGTGTAAATGAGTGGCAGAGCTCTTAAGTGCAGCGGGTTGAAAAAGTCAAACAGCCAGTGAATGAGAAACAGAAATCCAGAAAATGTATTAGAATAAGAAGGCAGTCTGAAGAGAGGAGATGGAGAGGGGGACAACTAAATGCAGGAACAAAGAGGTATTCATAGTATAGACTTTAAAAATTCATCTTCAGTGGTAGAGTTCAGATGGAAACCTAGGTAAGTGATGGAGGGAAGGAGACGACAGGAATGTTAAGGACATGCCTCTCTGTGTTATCCACTTGAAGTATTTCATCAAAAGGCAGCGGAAGAAACTGGTTGAGAGATGTCACATTTTCAATGAAGAATGAGAAGAGGAAATCATTTAAGAGAAAGGATGCAGCAGTGGATGCAGAAATACCAAAGGGAGAGGCATTGCTGTAGCACTAATACTGATAAAAATGGCAGCTTAGGTAGTGGAGTCTATGCAAGAATATAATGTTCTGCTAGTGAATAAAAAACCCCTTATTTCTTCTGCTTCAAGTGAGCCAGCAAGTTTTGTTACAAGCCTCTTTTTCAAAACTGAAAACAATGAAAGGTTGAAAAGGTTACAGCACATTCACAGAGTAACAGAAAACAGTTAATTTTGGAGTATATCCAAAACTATAATGCCATCAGTTTGGGTATGCAGTGGTATGGTAGTGGCTGAGAGAAATCAGTTAAGGTCAGAAGGAGGAGGGGGAAGGGGAGAGGTGGAGGGGACTAAGGGGAAAGGAAGAAATATCCAAACTTTTTTGATGGAAAATTTCCTAGGGCTACCTGCAGCCTTAAATTTATCAGACATGACACCGAGTGTCTTCAACAAACACTAGATGGAAACCTTAACTTTTTTTGAAGAATAAAAACGTGGAAGCATGAATCTGTCAAATGGTAGCAGCCAGTATACTAAAGTAAATATCACATGCCCACAGAGACTGAAGAAACGTTTAGTGAAATACAGCAGCACTGAACAGAACAGCAGACCCAGTGAATGAGCTCAGAGGGCAGCATAACTTACACCCCCAAACTCGTGATCCCAGAAAGACAAGCTTAAAATTGCATCTATGAATTGGGAAAAAGCCTTGAAATCCTCTGCCTTCACTTCAAAGACCCGATGCAGAAAGGGTGTTCCTTTCTTTTTTCTTTGAAGGGTGGAAATCTCCTGCTCTTCCCCACACCAGAAATGTCAACTTTGTAATAACAAACCACTACCAAAGAACTGGGACTTGCCATGGGTCGCAGGGGACGAGGAGAAATATTGTCTGTGTAGTATTTGCTGAAGCAGATATTAAGTGATCCAAGTCTACTGCTGTTTTCCAGGTGATGTCTCAATGCTGGGCAGTCAGGTGCATACTTAGAAATAGTAATAATAAAAAAAATATAGAAGCAGCCTTAGAAATGAATGAAAAAATAGGGAGGTGATTTATTTAGACTAGGGAAGTATGAAGAATGGCTTGGTTAACAGGAACCCTAAATAAAGTAGCACCAGTGGGAGTTCAGAAAATATAAAAAGGGTGTTCTCATTGGGTAGCTTGGGGGCTAAACCACGATATTTAATAATGCCTTTTCCAAACATAAAAACTTAATGAGAAAAACTTGCATGAAAGTCTAGAAGAGGCTGCTTTAGAAACGTGTGTGTTTTCACACCCCATTCTCTTGTTAGATGGATAGCTTTCAGGTATTTTCATATCACAGAAACACTATATCAGATATAAATATCTAATATTTTCCTATTAAAGAAGTCTAGTTGCCAAGAGGCAACTAAAAAAGGAATGGGGAAGACCTAAAATACCTTTTTGGTATTCATTTATGCCGTGCTGAAAAGCCATATAAAAAGTCTAGGAAGAAATTATTTAGAGGGCCATAAAAATAAGTAAGATTTGTTATTACAAGAAAATTGCTCTTATATAATACTCATTCCACACTCCATTTGATACAATTTCAGTACTGGTCTATCTTAGTTTCATTATTTCATGGTTAAGAGGGTTCTCAAGCTCAGCCCAGTAAAAGTTAGGTGTGTCTGTACTTTTCCACAGGATCACTAGACTTGAACTTACCAAATTCTCAGGCCATCATGGAAAAGGACTGCTATAAGGGGGTTGGTTTTTTTCTGTCTCTAGCAGTTAGAGAAGCTTCTAATGTCTTGCATTGGATAGTGTTGCTCTGATAGATAGTATATCTCATTTAACCAACTAGCTTCAGGCCTGGAACAAGGCAGAATAAACCCATTTTTTAACTTCATTTACCAAGAGTAGATAGAACCTGTCAGTGGGGCAGGGCCAGCTCCCATCACTGAACGATTAGCTTGAAAGGTCCCTTTCATCCTAATCTATTCTATGATTCAATGTCTCAGCTGGGAATAAACAGCAGAATGAAGTGCTGCTGTGCCATCCTTCCTGAAGGCCATCAAGGTTTAATCAAGAGTCAGAGGCGTGGAACAGGATGGCTTCTGTAGAAGTCTGTGGTGCAGGGAAATCTGTGGTGTAGCCTGGCTGGGATAGGTTTTTGTGGTAAGCAGATTAAAATTGAACTCATCCCTGAATCTTCTCTTTTGTTACTTGCTCAGTTTTGAATTTGGGCTTGCATTGGTTGGTTTTGATGGGTTTTCTTTTTGGCTATAATAGAGATTTTTCCAATTTCTTAGTTAATTCATGCCTTTTGCCTGACCTTAGTTCAAGAATAGCACATGAATTTATTTAATTTTTTCCCCTGAGCATCTCAGTTGGGTCTCTCTATTGTCCAAAGGGTTTTTTTGATTCTCATCTTTGTAGCTTCCTTTGATTATAATGCTCTGTACATTAGGAGTTTTTACTCTCATCTGAAAGCTAATTTCAGATGTTGAAACCAGTAGATGCTCTATTTCCCAGCAGTATTGCAGGAGAGATTAAAAACAAAACAAACCATTATGTTGCTGTGGGACCAAGGTGCCCTTCCCTAACTAATCAGTATTCAGTCATTTTTTATTTTTTTTCATTTCCAGAAAAGAAAATAATCTTTCTTCAAAGTTGCAGTTAGTTACAGGTATTCACATATCCAGGTGGCTTATGGGGCATCATCAGGACTTGTGAGTTGAATTAGTCTTTATGTAAAATTCCATTTTTCTTATTTACTTATTTGCATTTGCATAACTTCTGGGTCCACTGACAATATGCTTCACTTGAAGCTCTCATCATTTTTTGTCTTGCATAGCAGTGCCTGAAGACAGAGACAGTATTTCAGGAGTCAGATAGGTGTTCACTGGCTTATATCTTACATAGACTTTTCCTCCAAAACCAGGTTTTCATCATTGGTACTTGGCATTGCTGATTGGTTGTTTTTAGGGGGTGTAGAGGAGTTCAACATGGACACGATGAATGGATTTGAAATTGCCTGATGTTAACTGAGAAGGTTGAGAAGTACTGTTGTCTGGGTAGATTACACTGTGGATACTGACGTCTTACATGTTACAGTAATAAATGCAGATGTTCTATCTTTATCTCTATTGCACATGCTGACATCTGCCATGAGTATTATATTTTCTTGCTGAAAAAGAGCTTTTTCCACCACCCTCAATAGTGCATGGATACCTTCTGAAATGAGTCTTTTTCCACATTAGCCACATTTATTAATGACTGCAGCAGAACTGATTTTTTCACGTCTACCAAAGCAGAAATTTAACGTGATCACCTGCAGCATATTGTAATTCAGATCACTGCAGGAAAACTGAAGCTCAACATTTGCAGATAGATTCTATTTCACTGGAGGTGATGGATGTGGATATGGATTCTCTGCATGCTGAATGGGTTGCAGGTGAAAGCAGGTACGCTGTCTTGGGCTGAACGTGATGAATGTGAGGCGTGAATGCCTGGCTATTGAAAACACACGTTGTTTGGATGGGCAGGTGTATGGTCTCCACACTTCTCATCTCTGCTGCATACCTGTCCACACTAGTCTTTTCCTTTGGTGCCTGCTGTGTGCCAGATTGCGAGTTTAATAGAGGGGGAATTTTGGTGTGAATCTGAAGCCCACTTATTGAGACAACACAGGAAATACCAAGGAGCGTCTGCTCACTGTGCTCATGTATTCTAAAATACAAAGAAAAGCAGGGGAAACTTCACCCTTCCATTAGCTTGCTAGCCTTTGGTACAAGCAATAAATACTGGATGTTTGTTGGTATTCCGAGTTCATTTTCTTGACGGGACTGGTTGTTGGCAGCTGCCTTGCAGTGATGCAGGATACCTGTCCTGCTTTTCCCCCTTCCCTGCTGGCCACCATGAAAGTGAATGGCCCGTTATTGATTGGCTTGGTCCAGGAGCTGCTTCAAGTTTCTTACAACTCAACAGTCTGGAACTGAGCAATTTTCCTTGGAAAACACCAGTGTAATCTCTCTCACAGCCAGAGACATCTTGGTAACATGATGCTGTGTGATCTGGTGGACTGAACAAAGGGCTACTTTTGTCTCTGACGTGGGCTTCTTGTAGCATTTTCAGAGTTGCACAAGCCAGGCCTTTCACACTGTACAGCCAGAGTCTGGAGAAGCTGGGCACTTGCAATTTCCACTGGCAACAATGAAAGCACAGCAACTCTGAGGAAAGCACGCCAGTTTTAATTTAGGAAAGTAAATAGAGATTATGGGGCTATTTGGAAATAGAAGACTGATCTAGAATCAATATCTTTAGCAGCCTTTGAGAAGGGATTTTAATTACTGTTAAAATCCAGGATGGAGCAGAAAGAACAGCACTAAAAGGATGTGTAAGCAGGGGATGGCAGGCTGTGAAGAGCTATTCAATTTGTCAAGAATTACGCTGTATCTTCTTCTCCCCAGTCATCCTGAGGGCTTTCACACTGTCCCTTTGCATGTTCTTCCAGCCA
Source organism: Hypotaenidia okinawae (assembly GCA_027925045.1). Classification (NCBI taxonomy): domain Eukaryota; kingdom Metazoa; phylum Chordata; class Aves; order Gruiformes; family Rallidae; genus Hypotaenidia; species Hypotaenidia okinawae. The sequence continues at coordinate 7,550,773 of BSDF01000003.1, forward strand.
GCTGTCATGACCCTTTAAAGATAAAAATGGCCTGAACACAATACTAGTGTTAGTGTGGAGTCTGAAAAAGAAAAAAAAAAAGTAAAAGATAATTGATTCAGAAGAGAAAAGGGAGTTGCAGAAGCTTTGCTGCTCTGAAACAGAATCACAATTTTATTACATGGGGTAGATTGCAATTCTCAGTGACTCACTTCTGCTGCTTTTTCTGACTTGAGTTTCTGCAGTCATTTCTGATGAAATACTAAAAAATTACTTTCAAGGCTCTCGGGATGACGAGGGACTGTTGGGATTTACAATGTTGATTAATAGAATATGAACTGTCAGATCTGAAAGGCAGCGCTCTGAAAATGCCAGGAAGATCCCTCTGACACAGAGTTTGAATGCACGTGAGCTGTTTGAAATGTTTGTTATAATAACAGTGGTAATCATCACACAAGGTTTAGTGCAGTGTAGTCCCGTGTTGTGATGTGATAACGTTTTTCAGGTTGTTCTTGACTAAGGGTATGATCACACATCCCCACAGTACATAGTTCCGAGCGACTACATTTCATGACATACCAGTTTTCTTAACGAGGCTGCTACTTCTCACTTCTGCCATTAAAGCAGAGACCTAGTACGTGCATCTCCTCTGGCATCCCGCTGCTTTTCATGCAGTCGGTCTTTACCCCAGTGAAATGGGTTGGAATCATCAGCAGGTCTTCTACAGAAGAACAGCAAAAGACTAAGTAGGGACCGTGCCAGGCCAGTGCACGGGGATAAGAAGCACCAAGAAATACTCCTTTCTGTACTGTTCAGAATTTATGTAAGCTGGTGTTAGTAGTCTAATTTGTCCTATGCATGTGCAAAATGATTAAGTTCTGCTGACCTTCCCTTAATTATTTATCCCATAATTTTTCAGTGCATAACCTCTGTAACCTTAACAATGAGATGCAGAGAGTATTTTCCTATTGATTTTTTCGCTAGAAGCCTGATGGTGTGGTATGTACTGTACTTCTGGCACTCAATGAAAACTCCAGAGCTGCAGATTTAACAGGTCCTGCTAAGCTAAAAAGAGACCTTGGCCCATGAAAAGACTGCAGGCTTTCTGTCATGGGCTGAAATAGGAATGTAGGTATGTTTAATTGACATAAACTTTGGGACTGACCTAAGTGTCTTGTTACTCTTCAAAAGAAAGACAGACAACCCAAAACTACAAAAAAAAAACCCTCACCCTTCCTCCTGCTGTCAGTCAGCTTTCTCTAGGTACAGAGCAGACAAAAATATTCAGAGAATTCTTGCTGTGAGAAATGGAAGGTGTTTGTTTTGGTTTTTTACTTATACAGAGACAAAAGTAATATAAACATAGGAATATTTTTGCTTTTCAAAACCAGTCACTAAAAGTTGTTTTTGCATGCACCATGTACTTGTTTCAGTGGCTTAGTCTGTGTGTATAAGGAGCACATGATATTGGTAATAGCTACAAGGCAGGAAGAGATCTGGGGCACTGTATTTGGTAAAAATACTTCAGCAGAACTGTTTAAAATTATACAATTAAATTTTTTAAATTTTCTCAAGTACTTTAAATGTCTGGTGTCATTTGAATGGCATTTGAAATATTTCTTGATAACTGTGTTTACCTGGTGCCCCATGGAAAGAAGTTTGCTTCAGACTTCACAGAGCAAGCCAAGAAATGGCAACAATCCCCCTTCAATAAGACCTAGATGCTTTGTCTATAGAAATGTGCAGCTCTAAGTAGCTGCCATTACAAGAAATATTTAACCCCTTGTAAGGTGCCTTACTTTTCTTGATAAAGTTAGAAGTTCACAGCTCAGTGTGTAGTCTGAATCTTAACAAAAGATTGCAGAAAGACAAACAGGCTGTGGGAGATTTAGTGGTGACCCACAGAATCGTTTTGGTTGGAGAAGACCTTTAAGATCATCAGGTCCAACCACCAACCTAGTGTTGCCAAGTCTGTCACTAAAGCATATCCATTAGCACTTTTATCTGTTGTTTAGCGATGGTGTGTTTGAAGCAAAACAACTGGAGGACACCTAAATACATTTGGAACCACAGTGTTGTCTTAAATGTAATATTATTTAATTAATGTTCATTCTAGATATGTAGTAACTTACAGTGTTTTGGGGTTTGGTGGGTTGTAGGGTTTTATTTTTGTTTCTTTGTTGCTTTTTTTTTGTTGTTGTTGGTTTGGTTTTGTTCATCTTGTGCTTGGAACTTTAAAAATACATTTTTAGTGTACTCTTCTACAGACCCCCAAAAAAAATTAATTAAATATGTCCCCAAACTGGAAATCTCTTATTTTTTGACAGGCTTATGAAATGGAAGAGAGAAGTAGAATCTCTTAAAATTTCCAGTAATGCTTCATCCATAGCTGCTAAATACAGTTCACTTTCTCCTTGCTTCTGAAACTTCCAGTCTGTTTCATGACAGCCGTCGCAGTCTGTGCTCCGTGCACATACACAGTTTGATAAGAGGGGAAAATTACAAAGCTGAATCTGAATTTTGCCTTGATTGACCTTGGGCTCTTAATTGCTGGTTAGTGAAGAAACACTCCTTTGAAGTGCAAAAAGCAGTTGCATTTACAGACTTGGACTGCAGGGGTGGGAAAACAATCTCTTGGGATATTTTTCATTGAAAAAAGTTGATCTGTAAATGATAATCAAAGAGCAAGCTATTCAAGAGTTTCTTCTCCTCTTGTTCTTTTAAATGCTTTCTATTCTTATTCTGCATTCCTTACGCTGGGCTTTGGCATTTGGAGATGAATGCCATCTCATATGGTGACAATAAGGCCAATTCAGTGCCCTTCTGTAGGACATTAGACTGTATGTCCTGCTACACGTAAGGGATTAATTAAATAGCTGTGAATAGCATATTTGAGACAGAAAGGTCACTGTCAGCACTTTGTGTGCTTATGCTAACCAGTTATGTTAGGAGAATAAAATGATGCATTAGGCATAATTAAACGTGAATTTGAGATGCTTCAAAGTAGAACTGGGTATTGTCAATTAATTGACTTAGTGTTTTGTGTGGATGGTTTGCTTCAGACTTTGTTCATGACAGGATTTCCATGGTTTTGAAAAGGTATTTATTTTCTTAGCAGCCTGATTCAGAGTCCTGGTTCAGGTGGCCATCTGTTGGCTACACGACTGTGTTTGTATCTGCATATTACCAACCTAGCTGCTCTAGAAAAGGAAATACATACTTGGAAAAACATTGAGCCTGAAATCGCTGTTGGAAGGAGGTCTTACCTGCTACCAGTTGGAACATAAGGATGAACATAAGACTGAGGCAAAGCAGAAAGAGAAGATGGGTAAAAACCACTACTCCCACACACTGATGAGGAAGTTGACCCCTATGTATATGCCTGTGTCTTGGCCATATTGATCACGCTGCGATGTTCTCTTCTTTATTGTCTTGTACAGTGCTCGGGGCAAGGGGGCAGAGTTAGGGCACAGCTGAAACCTTGCTTGAATCCTTTCCCTGCCCTGGTCTGAATTTACTGCAGCTGCCAGAAACTCTCCCCTGCCTGCTCTGCCCCACTGCTGCAACCCCTTCAGGGGCACCCTTACCTGCTTAGCAGCCTTAGGTCCAGAGGTTAAATAACAAGAGGGCCTCCACTGAGGAAGGAATGATCTTCTTCCTGGGCCCATGTGCACCAGGCTTCTGCTACGTGTGTGCCCTCTCACATGCCCTGTTGGTAACCAGTTTCTTACATGCCTGTGTGAAACTGGTTACCAGCATAGGCTCTTCTCACCATCTTTTTTGGCAGATGGGCTGCAGATTGATGTTACAAACTGGATGCTGTCCTCTCACTTATTGCTGATATAAATTGAATACCGCTATTCTGCGTGCTGTAAGAATGGATAATAAATAGCAGTCTTTGTCAGCAGGAGTTATCAATCCACATTGTTTTGAGGGTAAGTGATGAGGCAATAGACTGCTAATGCACAAATTGTTCAGATGCAGGGGAAGTATTTAAGTACTACTATGGTGATGTTTTCTATGCTCAATTTACTGGTATTATTATGTCATACTGGTGAGTTCATCACCAAGATCACTCATATTGTTCTGTATTTATAATGACTAATACAGTTTAGTTTGTGCACTCTTCTTTGAAATGATTTCACATTTAGAGTATACATCCTTGGTTTGTTTTTTTTTTAAAAAGAACAAAAATCCTGGCTGTTTGGGAAGGTTGTCTGCCTCAGATTTTATTATGTGCAGATGAAGATATTTATTATGTGTATTCAGCTGGCTTTTTCTCACAATGACAGGTTATCACTCCAGTACTGTAGGGTAAGACTTTAATTGCATTCGTTATATTTGGTGGAGGATTGGCTAGGGTAGCCTCTAAGGATTCAAAGTGTTTATCTGGGTATGAAAGAATCATTTGGTAATCTGCCAGAGCGCTCTCGTTGTAAGGGGAAGTTTTCTTGTCAAACTGAAGAACCACTCAGATAAACAGGCTTTCTGCTCAGCTATCTTTGGTGCGTGAAGTCATTAGCTCAGGACACCTGTACCTCAGAACACTTGGGTTACCCGGTCTGCATCAGATACTTGTGGTGACGTAGTAAACACTTGTGTTTTAATCCTTGAGGTCATGTTAACATTCCTTCTTATCACATTAGAAATACACGATCAGAGGTTGCTTTGGAGTTGGGTTTTTTTTTCATGGTTTTCCTCCTCAGCTGGTAAACGAGTCTCTTGACAAGAACAGCTCATTCAGTGCCCAGTAACTGGTAGCTCTTATTGGTTGTATGGAGCTGCATACATAGAGCTGTTTTTCATCTTCTGGAACTTCACAGGCTATCCAAAAGTATAATTTCAAACAAAAGAAATCCGTGATGCATGCAGAAAGTGCCACAGAAGTTGCATTCATCTTTTTTGTAGTAGGGAAAGCAAAGAATTAAAACTGATCTAGTGAAGCAAGGAAAAAAACACCCTAATTATGTTTATAATGAAACAGTTATAATAATAAAGACAATGGCTATTATTTAATAGTGGTAGGTTTTTTCTATCTTTTAACTGTGTCTGGTTTGCTCTCTGTACAAGAGAGGAAAATATGTGCCCTACTCATGCAATGGGAGATGATTTTGATAGTTGTAGAAATTAAATGCCGTTTAAACAGAAAAAAGACAGCATTTGATATTAAACAGTGATGAACTTGACTTAATAGATCTGAGCTTGTTTTATTGAATACTGCTGATGGACAAGTAAGCTAAACCTTTTATATGTAGAAACTTGCTCTTACAGGAAGGTTCTGCAACAGTGCAGTCAGGCTCATGCATCACCAGCAGAAGACTTACTGGAAAAATATTGTTTCATTTATGAGCTTATGCTGCATCTTTGATGCACCGTGTAAAATTAACTTTTATCTCTAGACAAGATCTAAAACATTTCCAACAGTTCACTTAAAAGGGTGGGGAAAAAGAACAGTGTGTTAACTAAGAAGATGACATATTGCCTGAGGCAGTCTGCTTTTCTCTTGGCTCTAGGAGGAATTTGCTGTCTCCTAAAGGTCTAATTCTTTATAAATGGATTTGTTGTGTGGTGGTTTGTTTTGTGTTTTTTTGGGGTTTGTTTTGTTTTGTTTTTCTTTTTAAAGCTCTGTTCTTCTCTGATATTTTATGAGCGCCAGTTGCCAAAACAACACTAAAGACTAAAATATCCTATATTTTTGGATAAGGTGAATCATCTGCTAGCATGCTTCATTTTCATTTTAAAGACAGCATTTGATCCACATCACTCTGGGGAGCATTCTGATCCTGGAACAACTGGAATCCATAAGAGAAAATTGATCTGCTTTTAAAACATGTGAGCCGATGTGTCTCACAAGTCCTTTTCATTGAGAAAATGATAATTGAATAAAGTTTCAGTAGCACTTGAGCAGTTAAGCTATCATGTGTCCGGCCGAAAGAGCTGTTAACAGCTGTGTCCCCAGACAAAAGGATCCTTCCCAGAGTTTGTTTAGGGCTACTGATACCAAAGGTCTTGGCTTTTCAGCTATATTTATGGATGCTGAGATGTAGTCTCTGTCATGCTTTAGGGAATGGTTAAAAAAAAAAAACATATCTGTTAGCAAAGTCCTTTTCTCACCAGAAAAGCAAGCAGATTTCGAGTGGAGTGGGACTTCATATGCAGCATGCCTCTCTGTTCAAAAGGCAGGCCTAAGGACTTTAATTTCAGAGCAGGCCCCTAATCAGAACCCTGATGCTATTTTGAAAATCGCCACGGGAATGTCTACAAATAATAACCATTTCTGTGCAAATTAAAATATAAATGAACTTTACATAAACACTGTCATCAACTTTAATACTGAAAATGCCACTGAGCTTTAATGTGTTTTTCTGTCCACTTAGACAGATATTCTGCCTTGATTCATTTTCAGGCGTAATACTGGGCCTCAGCATCTGTTTTGTCCTCATGTGGAAACAGATCCAAAGCCCACAGCAGTCTTTCTTACAGAGCTGTGAAATTTGGATCCCATATCCATCTTACTTTACCAATTTTAATGGAAGATTATTGGGGGTAAAATTCACTTCCTTGCGTGCCACTTTTTAATTAGGAATTCTTGGTGGTTCTCAGCTTTGTCTTCGTTGGCACCTTCCCATTCCCATGAGGTGAGCCTGAGGTTGGAAGAATGTGAGAATAGGTCCACCAGCTACATCCTGCTGCCTCCAGAGGTTATGTAGGTGGCATAGGTGTGTGAGATGGGCCAGCAAAGCTGGGCACATCTCTGATCACAAATTCTACACGTTGTCCATGTGTGGAAAAAAGACTGATTTAGCAAATTATGTGGTACAAGAGTAGGAAGATGGGGATGTATAAGGGGAAAAAGGGAATCAGAATGGGAGCATCTGTCCTTGATCTTCCCTGTGCTTCTGTAGCCCTTAAATCTTGCATGTGAAAGGTCTTGTTCCTTTCTCAGGTGGCGGAACAAGCATTCTCTATATCTCTCTACACCTTTCTACTTGCAGCCCTCCCTGGCTGCTTTGGCACTCCTCTGGCTCTATGTTTGTCCAGTGGGTATGTGTAGCTTTTTTTTTTAAATAGGGTATTGTTATTTTTATAATCAATATAGAAGTCAAAATGTTACGGACTTCCACAGATATCTTTAAAACGTGGAGTAGATTTTTGGGGTTTTTTTTAAATTTCAAATTACAAGAATGCCAGCTCTTTGGTTTATGAGATCCCAAGTGTACCCTGCACTCCATAATTCCTGTGCAAAATATGCAAGATTACATTTGCAGGCAAGGTCTTGTACTCAGGCAGAGTCTGTGTCAGGAGTTAGACTTTAGGGAAGGTGATAGCAGAAATGTCAGCGTGCCATAACTCAGTCATTATGAAAGTATTACTGGCCTTGGGAAATACTTTCCTCTTCTGGTGATGCTGTTCATGGTGGTTTAAAGGAATTCACGCTGTGTGAAAGGTTTCCCAGTCAGTCCATCACAAAACAGTAATAAGAAAGTGTGAAATGAGTGGAAATAATTGTTTCTATCACATTGTTAAAATTTTTTATTAATCTAACTAGCTATACCTGCTTGTTTATCACAAAGCTGGTGTTTTTAACTTTGAAACAAATGCCTCAGGTATTTAACCAAGCATCCTTCTTGAGTGAAAAGGAACTGCTACCTTTTTTTAACCACTGTTTTGAAGGGTCCTGTTTTGTTGAGAGTTTTGCTGATCTGATTATTTGTGTGTATTTGTAACGTACAGAACTGAAATCTTTCAGGTTATACCTCTTTTTTAGCAGTGATCTGCTGCATGAGATGATTAAACCACCAGGCCAACTGTTGGACTGTTAAGTATTGGTCTATGTTCAGCATATAGACCTAAGGCGTTTTTCAAGTAACCATGGAGCCCTTGCATGCTTACACTACCTACGGTTTATGATCTCAGAGGGAACTCTGTTGTATCTCTGTGAACCAAAAGGCCATTAACAGGAAGGGTCAAAGGGTTAATGGAAGAAATAGTCTCTGCTTGCCATTATCTTGTAAGGTTCTGCGGGAAAGGGGGAAAGATAACACTTGCTCCCCTATTTCTCTAGGTGGTTTCTAAAGAGGTGGCCTCACTAAAAGATTAAATGCAAATACAGAGGCCAACAGAAATGAACTTGCTCAATCTGCTAGTGGAGAGCCACGTTCCATTATATGACCGCTTTGGATGCATCAGGTCAAATTCTTCTTAGACGAGTAAAGGTCATAGAGATTGTATTGCTTAATTGCCTAACTTTCTTTTCGTGGGCATCTTTGTTATCCTTTTATTTACTCCAGGAGAAGAGGATTCTGATGTCTCTCTGGGACTTGGGTGTACAGAAGATACAGCATTGAGACAGATAAAAGGAAAACTTCAGCTCAGTTATCGTATCAGTGATATATTGACCAAGTAAATAAATTTCCAGAATGATAAAAAAGCTTGAGAAATAGTTGAAAACATTAAAGCTAAAATGTGTAGCTTTCTCCAAGATATGCACATGGATCTTTAGATAAACAGGAATATGTATTGATTTTAATAATTATTAATGCTTCTTATAACCTCAGTTTTGATATTTTGTTCGTCTTTTGGAAAGGTAGAAACAAATATAAATCATAAAGGTATAGTCCATGATATGTTGTATGAAAAGGCCACTCGCTGATAGAGCAGAACATAACGAAGGTGTCGCTATATCAAAAAGTTGGAGAAGATGCTACACAAGAAAGATTAGATTAACTTTTTGACATCTGCTTTGCATTTGGTATCAATGCTAGGTACCGGTGTAAAAGTTGTGAGGGAGAATGACAGAGGTGCCAGAAGTCAGAAAGAATAAGGGGAGAGTCCAGATTGAAGGTTTAAGGAGATGATGTGCTGATGGTTTGGGTACTTCTCCTTTAGTTTTAGGCTTGTAAATCAGATTGGGCTTTTGTGAAAGCCAATGTGAACTGAGTTATTAGTCACATGAGATACATTCAGTATGGCAGTGAAAAGTTGAACCCATGCATGAAATTTAAGTTTCTTGGTCCAAAGGATACCAAGTAGCACTTTTAGCATAATATTAAAAATTCCATTTAAACATCAAGATAGTCTGGATAACCTCTGTTCAGCCTAAGTAGGGCATTTCCCATAGTCATCTCCATATTATATTAAAGCTGCCTCAGAACTTAATTTGGAGTAAATTAACTGATAGTGACTTCAGATGACAGTGCATATGCAAAAGCAGATAATAATGCATTGATTAAAACTTCATATATACGCATATATATATGTAGAGAGAGTTTATCTAAAGCATATGACCAAGAGGAGCTTAAGAGAGGAGCATCATCTTTGCTGCGGTATTCTAAGTTGAGTAAAGTTCAAGTATTTGATAGTTCCAGCTGAAAATACTTACCAAATGTGGATCGTTCTGTAAGGGGTCACAGGGCACGATGAGGCTGATGGATAGCTAGCAACCCAAATACCAGTGTTATGCCCAAGGCATTTATCTACTCTGGCCAACTGTGTAGCTATGTTGTTCATCCCCAGACTATGCGATTTCGAGGTTAGCTTTAGCTGGTTGTTGGCGTCAGTTTCTGCTGTCATTTGCTTTCACTAATTCAGACAGTAGAACCAGGCTTGGATAAAACAAAGGGATGAAGAATTGCTCATCTTTAACATTATTCCAAACAGCTCTATCCTTTTCTCTTTCTGCATTAGGTATTTTGGGTCACATAGTAATTCAATTTTCCTTTTTATTTCTTAAAATATCTCCATAACAAACTAGTGAACAGGACCACTCTCTAGGTGGCAAAAGCCCTGCTGTTGAAAATATCTGGCAGAATCCTGCTTCTGTCTTTGTCACCTGCCAGTTTTTCTTCCACTTTCTTTTCCAATTGCACTATTTCTTTTCCAATGCATCGCTTTCCATATATTAAACATTCCACTTCTTAAAACTGAAAGTGCCTTGACTATTTTATTCCTCTGCAATGAATATGGTGATTAAAGGGACACGCCACACATGTTAAACTTATGCTAAGCACAGAAGACACTCTGAGGAAAAGCATTAGACCCGTTCCCAATTGCAATTGAGATAGAAGAGGGAACTTGTCAAATCTGAAGTTGCTGAAAACTCTGCCTTCAGTTTGACCCTCATCGTATGGTTTCTTGTTTCACTGAACTAAACACTGTTATGCAATTGTGCATTTTTAGAAGTTTCTCCAAAATCCTACAACAGCTTGCTATTTTGTTTGCTGCTGCTTTGTTGTTTCATTGGTAACTGAGTGCTAGTCTTTTTCTGTCAGTATTTTGATTCATAATGCTCCTTTTGACAGGAAATTGCATACAGCTTGTGAATAAAAAAAATGTCATTTATAATAACTGTTTAGCTGTTCGAGGGAAAATTGACGTGAGGTTTTTCTGTCACATTTGCATCCCTGAGTTATTTCTTGCTGTGCATGTCCAATAGGAGTTGCATGAGCTTAACTAACAAAATCATTTTCTGTCTTTTCAGGTGAATAAATACTGTTCATTAAGATAAACAATTAACTCACCGTTATTCATTGCAAGGGAAGAAAAATTAATTTTGTGTCGCTACATTGGTGATTACATAAATAAAAATCACACCAAGGTTATTCTTGAGTCATTAAAAGAAAAATCAATATTTCCTTCATTCCACTGTAAAAGATCTTTTCTCACTTATTTTGGCTTCTGTGATCTTTAGCCACCAGACTTTGTCCTTTTTTTTTTTCCCCTAGGGTTGGAGGTTAATTGGACAAAGCATTTCTTCATTCACGTTTCAAAGTCTTCTATCTAGAATTCTCACTTTGTGGAAAGTCTTTGAACCTCTGTCAGAATGTCAGATCTCTAAAAGGACTTTATTCAGGGAACCTGATTTATTTACTCTACTTTAGGGCTTGGGGGGGAATAAATGATTTTTAGGCCTGTCTCTGAAAACCGCGCTGCTAATTCTACCTACTTCATTGTCCTTGGCCACGAGCCTCTGGTAACTTGCCTCCCCTTTCAACAGAGGGCGGGTGAGCTTTTTGACTGGGGCGTGAGTGAAGGAACAGGTATGAAATCTGTAAAAACCAAAAAACCTCTGTGTGGCTGCCAAAGAGGACCTTCCTTGGGCAAAGGAGAGAGAGGGAACTGGGGATGGGGAAGGCTGGTGCTGAGGCGGCTGTGGGGAATTTCTATCAGTGAGGTAGATCTCAGTGTTGTCCTGGAACCCTGCAAAGATTGACTGGGGCAGTAGTGGCTCTGGGAGGATTATCTGTAGCCTTATCAACTTAAAAGTTGATACTTGCCAAGAGGCTTGGAAGAGGGGCAAAGGAGGGGGCAGAGTCTCGGACTAGCTTTTTGCATTAAGAAATGGATGATCAGAGTATCACTTAAAACATTGTTGAGGGGTTCACACAGTTGAGGGGATCGTAAGGTTAGGCAGGGGTGGAGTAATTTATTTTCCTTTAAGTTTATCCTATGAATAAACCTTTTTGCACGAAGTTGTTGGTTATTTTTGTTAGGAGAATCTTATGTTTTGGAAATAATTTTTTATTCCCCATACTATTTTTAGTCTCTGATACAGGCTAAATCACAATTATTTTGAGACACTGTACTTTGTAGTTGTGAAAGCATCTGACAGGGTAACCACTGAAAGTAATCCCCTTCTCTAATCTGTGATTTCTGACATGGATCTTTTATCTTCTCTCTGGAATGGATTTTTTTTTCATATTATCTGGTATGCTTTTACCCCCCTGTACATCTTTGGCACCCAGTAACCCTCAGAGAATTTTGTTTAAGACAAAATAGTAACTCCAGCAGAAAGTAAGTGGAGCCTTCTCCTGTGTAAGCTGTAATTGAGGTTATGGCACGGCATATTGCCTTTGGCAGAGTTCTATTACTGAGAAACTGAAACCATGATTTTGAGGCTGCTGCAGTGTAAGCAGAATGAATTAATTATTAGAGACATAGGAAGAATTAGAGGAAAAGAGAATGGCTTCTTGAGTGAGATACGATGTATTGACTTTCAGGGGAAAAAAAAGAGAGAGTAGCAGAGAAAACAACTTAGTAATGAATAATCCACTTTCAAGTAACTAATGACTTCTTTGCAGATCTGCAGGAGGTTTTCAGCTGGTTGGGTTGGCTGTCCAGAGTCTATCAAATGATTCTTAGAAAATTTATTTTTAGTATGTAATTCTGGGTTTAACTCTGGCTCTTTGTTGAGGTGCTTGTCAGATATCAAGCCACTAATATTGGTTGAGTTTAAATATCATTTTAAATCATTTGCAAGAGAGTTCAAGTGGAAAAGAAAAGTTAGAAAACCCCAAAACCCCAAATCCTAAATTTTAAAAAATTGAATTAGAGGAAAATGCTGACCTGATGAAGGAAACATTCTAAGCTTATCATTTAAAGGACATGGAATATGCCACTGAAGTAAATCTTTACAGGCATGTGCCTCTTAAGCATTTGCTGAATCAAGTCTTTCTGTCATAGAGGGGTGCAGTGCATAAATATTAAGAGTTCTTTCCAAGCAGATAAAAAGGGTTGTGTACAGCCTTGGATGGTGTCCCTGTGAGTTTACATCCATATAGAAAAAAACCCCAATCTGTGTTCAGATTTTCCTACACCTGCTGAGGTAACTTTATACCTACAAGCTGTCTCTAGCTGACGTACAATATGTAGCAAACCTGGCCTCTCCTAATTTTTGCCCTCATGTACTTTGCTGATTACCTTTTCTTTGTTTCTAAGCTTTTGTTTTTAGGATTTCTCATCGAGCTCTGTTATTTTGATCTGACATCAGTGAAGTTTATTTTTTGAGGGTGGGGGAATGCTGAGAGTCTCCCTACACTGGGGATAAAAGGGATATGTTTGGGGTTTTTTTTGTTTCTATTTTATCTCCTTTGATGATCCTTGCTGATTTCATGGTTCCAGTTGTCCAGTTTTAGTAGTGACAGGATGCTCTGTGAGTATCCGATCAGTCTAGTCTCCTCTTTACTCTGATAAGGGAGGGTGAATCTCTTACACAGTGTTATTTAGCACGCTGCAGTATTCAGTACATACAGTTAAGCCCACTGTCTCAGCACTTGGGTTTTTTTATAATTAGAAAAAGATTTTGCAAGCGTACAATTAGGTCCCAGGCTTGCACGGTGCTTTTAAGACTTTGCAGTATTACCCTTCTCTCCTTGTTTTGCTCTTGAAAGTAATTTAAAAATAAGAATAATACATAATAAAATGTTATAATAATCATATATTATTTATTAGGTTTCATTATATATTATAATATCTCTACAACTCTCATACAGCTATAGTTTTTACCTTGTAAGAAAATCAAAGTTTGTCAGAAAATAGGAGAGGGCAAATATTATCTGTTAAAAAGAATCTTTGACATGCCAAATGAAACTGCTGAGGTGGTATGAAATCTAAGTAACTCTGGTAGTAAAATAGTTAAGATACACGCTAGAGCAGCTAAGAGAAGAGATAAACTTTTGAAGGCTCTTGTCCTGAAGAAAAGCTGGGGGAAAAAACCCCAACACCCAACTTCTTTATGAGGACAGAACATGAATTTTGTTGAAAGTCAGTCGGACTTCAGCATTGGCAAAAAATACCTTTAAAACTGAATGTGGTGTATGATGAAACAGAATAGATGCTGTACGTACATGTATTAATATGATTAAGCTGGGCTCAGATTGAAATTGTTGGAATGATTGAAGAAGTAGGGGAGCAATGATCTCTCAAGTTCTTTCACCATTTTTTTTAATATGCTTGAAGTTTTTATAACAGACTCTAGCTTACCTTTCTTCTCATGGTGCTAGCACCCAGTATTGAAAATTATGTCATAGCTCAAGGATGAGATGGATTGAAGTGCTTTTTATTACTGACTGTTCCCAGGCAAGATGTTTTAAGCTAACTGGGTAAAGGAGGTAAATTGTGTTATATGGTTTGCTGGCCTTTAAGTGATCTTTCTGTTATCCTGTCTGATAAAACAAAATTGCATTTGTGCAAAACAAATGAATATTTGAGGTGTGTAAACAATAATTAACGGGGGAAAAAAAGTGTTTTTACTGGTTTAATAAATGAAACAGAAATCCACAAAGTTAAACAGGCTTTTACTTTAAGCTGTTTGATAGAGGAAATCCAGCCTACTGGGAGGCTATGAAAAGAAACCTACTCTGAATTTTGAAGGAGCCTGAAAAACTGACAGATACAAGCTAACAGCTCACCCAGAGTCTGCAGACACATGATACCAAGTGCCTGGGTCACACTTAGGGACAGGGAGTTTAAAGGTTGGAGTCCCCCACAACCATCTACAAATTTCACCAGTGTAGAAAAAACAAGTGATGCTGTGTGTGTGTGTGTGCTGGGTCAGACTGGAGGTGTGTTTAGCCCAGTGTCGTTTCATGGGCCCATGAGAATAGTCCTATATCTCAGAATATTTGTAATATATGAGTATTTGTAAAACTTGTCTTCAGCCAACGTAGTCTTCTGTTTTGTTGGGGTTTTTAATAACTCTTAAAAGATTTTTAGTTTCCTGAATGTCTCCTGTTGTTTTTGAACTTGCATTATGCTTCACACTGGCAGCATACTGCCACATTTTCCCACTGTTTTATTGTTGCATATTTCATGAAGAAAAGTGTTTTCTTCTGGGTTTTGTTGGGTTTTTTTTTTTTTAATACTTTTTTTCCTCAACCTCCCTGCTGCCTGTTGTATTTGACTCCAGTTCTTGCATGTGAAGAGGCAGTGAACAGCTGCAACTTAATCACCTTCTCCAGGCCACTTAAGCTGCTATGATCCTTCATTGCAATTTTCCAAAGTAATAATTATTATAGTTGATATTTTAAAATATTTTATGTTAATTAATAAGAGTTGGGGGGAGGTGTTATATACTTAATGGTTTCTGCATATTGGTTAGGGCTACGTGCTGAGTTCCTGGAGCCCTTCGCAGAGTCTGAAGGAAAACCCACTGGAGCTCTCTGTTCTGAGAAGAAGGTGGTGTACACGTGTGTTTGTATAGACACAGGTAATTATTAGATTGCCAAAGGGCTGGGTAGAGCTACATTTTCTTGTGTTTTTTCTTTTTTACAACTCCAAGGTAATACCTTTGAGCTGCTCTTGGGGTTTGTTGTTGTGCCCAGGAAGCAGCCAGCGCTCTGTTCTCCAGGGTGAGCTTTACCTGTGCTGATCCTGGGAGAGAGGTCCATCACCTCCATAGCGAGCACCCTCATTTTCCTAATGCAGCACTGCTGCATATCTGGTCGAATAATTCATTTTTCAAAGGGCAGCACACTCTGGCTTGTTTCTGTCTATTTTACATCATGTTTTGCTTTACATCTGCCTTAATGCAATTTGCTTTACATTTACATTAATATGTTGGCTGCAAGAGAGGCAGGCATCCCTCTTAATGTAATTATGGCATATCTCTTGGGGTGGTAAACCCTAATAGTTATGTGCTCTGTAGGATGGGGTACCTCTGAGGGTTGGTAGAGACATACTGAAACCTTCATTACTGGCTAAGCTGTCCTTTCTAGCTAGCATTAACTGGCACAAGAACCTGCCTTAATGAATTAGACATTAATCAGTAGTCATAGCAGAGGTCAGTGCCATGTGCATGCCTCTGGCTTGTATGCTTCACTTGTGTATTGCCTATGTTGTTTAAACAGTGTTGATACAAACTTCACAACCTTTTTTTAACCTGTATGACCTGTCCTAGGGACCCTGCTTTGGCAGGGGGTTGGACTCAATGATCTCTGCAGGTCCCTTCCAACCCCTACAATTCTGTGAATCTGTGAACCTTTTCAGAATCTTTCTCTGAAGAGCAAACTTTAGTCATGTGTAGGTGACTAGACCTGGCTGGATTCCTGAAGAAGAAAAAACAGGCAACAAGACAGTATAAAACAGTGGTTTTCATAAAATCTTCATAACAGATGATGGTTTATTGCAGAAGGATGGCAGCCAGGACAGGAAAGGGGGAAAAAAGCTCTGAGAAAAGACAGTGGTATCCTGTGTTTCAGGAAATGGACCTCATAAGTTCTTATGGTTGTCTTCTTCCTTCTGTGATCCTTCTCTTTGTAACATATTGCCCCTGACAAGGGTATGGTGGCTTATTTCATAGATAAACATTTTTCAACATTTCCAATAAATATTTTATAGAATTTTTTTCTTAAATGTGAATGTGATTGATAAGGTGAAATGGGCTTGAGCATGGGCTGAAAGAGCTCTGGTGAAAAAGTAGCTGATACAGAATTTTTTCCAGTGGTCTGATTTAAAAATCAATTTTCCCTTTTGCTCATATCCCATTTTCCTGCAAATTGCCATCTTTTAGCACTAACATTCCCTTGCCTTTAATATAACATTTGAGCATTAGAAGAATTGGTGTTTGGGCTGGCTTTGCGGGATTCAATTTAGAAGAATTTAGTGCCACTGAGCTGCAGCACTCTGCGCTCTCCTCCTCAATTTGCTGGTGTTTAACAGTTTGAAAATTGGTCATTGGGCCCTGAGGATATTTATATTTACTCTGTTAATTTTGGGACACCCATGTTGTTAGAGCGCAGTTGGTCTTTACCACCTAGGTAGAGCATGCTGAATTTAACAAGGCTTTTTGAGCGCTCTCTCTCTCTTACTTGGATTTTAGGATGTCATGCCTTGGTGACCAGATTGAGAGGATCTTCATTTGCCTTTCACAGTGAATTTATGGCCCTCGGCCAAATTAAGTTCACATACTCTCCTGATGCAATATGTGCATGGGCGTGGAAGCACAGATAGAAGTTCTGGCTTTACTATAATGGGATAATGGAAAGTCTGTAGGGAATGGGACAATAATTTCCCCATTATGAATGGGAGTGGGAAATGAGTTTTCAGTTTCACTAATGTAAATCTTCTCTAGGCCCACTCAATTTACTATCTGCTGTGCCTCTGGGTCTGCGCTAAGAAGTGCTTCTCCACTTGTCTAGACTGATTAAGATTCATATAAATAGATGCTTTCTATATGAAATGTATTTTGGCACTCTATTGACATTGGAATATATTACTCTCTTAGCCTTTAACAGTTGAACAAATTTAAATAAAATGATGGTTCATTTTTACTAGGTGATAAAATGAACATAATTGGGTTAATATCTTAATCTGGCAGCCTGGAATTAGATTACACATACCTGTATGCACAGAATTTGATTAGAGAAAATCAGATTTTCCACTCGGTCCTTTTTTGACCGTAGGATATTCCATCTCGTTGCCCAGAAGGAGCCAGTTCAGACCAGCCAGTCCAAATCTGGTGGTGTCACTCATTCCTCCCCTCAATTGCTTTTTTGTCCATACTGTTTTCTTAGTCTGAGAGCACATTTGTTTTCCCTTAATATTGCTAAACAAATTTCCTGTAGAAATGGCAGTAACAGGCAGAGGGTTTAGTAATACTTTGGCAGGTGGCTCTCTCAATTATTTCCTGACAGAAAAAATAAGAGTGAGATGAGTCTTGGGATATGAGGTGTGGTTAGGTTGGCTTCCTAGTATTTGCTCTGCAAATTTATTTTGCTTATCAGTCTTTTTTTTGAGGTTTTTGGGTTGGGTTTTTTTTTTTATACCAGTTTTCTGTCACAAATAACACCATGTTGGGGTTGGTGGCAAAAACCTGTCCAGTCACTGTGAGGGCAGCAACGTCTGTCACCAGGGCCTTGGGAACAGAACAAAACCTGCCTCAACCTACCCTTGAGCATGCTAAAATTATTAGCACTGCTTCCTGGTGTGACTAGAAGCTGCAACAAACCTCACACTCTGCTTCATATGAAATAAATCCAGTGACAGAAAATAACAAATGAGATATCAAAGCACAGCTTCCTGAGTTTTGTGCATGGGACTCACAAGAATGGTCATTGCTTAAGTGTTTTATATTGCTAACTGCTGCTTATCTGCATATTAATAGGGGTTTTTTTTAATCTGGGGTGGGATATGATTTTCTGTGCTGAGTGTCTGGATTCTCCAATAAATACTAGAGAGTTGGTTGACTACCTAAGATACCTGGCTTGCTGTATTATCATCAAGTCCAACACACACACACTCTCACATGCTTCACCCTCTGCTTCCTTGTTGTTCTAATACTTTATTCTGATTTTGGCAGATTTGGTGCCTCTGAGTTGCACTGTGTTGATGTGCCTGCACCACGTGCTGATTTGTAGCCACTCCTTTTCTCTCTTAAAACATTAAAATAGTGCTCTGGGACCATCAGGTCACATTTGTGACATGTGCCCATGATAAGGCATAGTAAATGAATCCTAATTAATTTATTGCCTCATCAGGTTGAAACACTTATATATGACTAATTTAACTGTTGACAGCAGTTTAAAAGCTTAAATACCAATTGCTCTTACAGGAAGAAAAGTTCTTTTAAATTAATCACTTAAAATTCAAATTTAATGTAGTCAAGTTTAGCAATTCAGTAGACTATTTAAATAGAGCATCAAATTAATAGATCTGGAAGTCTCTAATGTTCGGATGAACAAATTAAGGCATCAAGGCTCATTATTTGGGCTTTTAAGGATAAAATAGTATCAAACCTGAAAGTTGGCAAAAGTTACCTTTCTTTCCAGGACGTGTTCATCAGCCCTTTGTTGTACAGTCAGGAGGTGCAGTGGTCCTTCCCCTCTGTTATGGATGATGCTGTGTTTTCAGTGATGTGTGCTTGGGTATGTGGTGGTGACATGTATCATTCGGATGCCACATGCAGGTGATTCCCGTGCCCCAGCATGCACCCATGGAAGTTTGACAAGTTCATCTTATGTTCTAGTAGGGATGCACTGCTGCTTCTTGTTCCAGGTCTGTTTCTGCTGGTAGGTCTGTTAGCAGCAATTTTGTTTGGTGAAATCAGTGACAGTAAAATGCTGGGGAATTGCTCACTTCTGGCTTTATTTTTAATTTGCTTTTTCTTACTGTCTGTTTCTGTGCAAACTTTGTCTGTACATATCTTCCAACATAAAACAGGTTTCCAGTGGCTATTTAATTCATGAAAGTTTAGTCCAATTTTTAGTACATAATTTTATCATGTTTTTTAACAGATAGTGTATATGACTGCTATTATACTGTAGTATTATGTTAGTCACTGTAAGACCTACAAGGGAATACAGGTGAAATTAATCTCAGTTTCAGGCATCGCTCAATTCCTTACCCTGTACAGGTTTGTTCTGCTGATATTGCCTTGCTGTGTAAACATATGTTGAATCTCAGGTTCTATCCATCCTCATCTGCCCCTTAAAAATGTGTGTTATCATAGACTGTTGACTGATGTATGGTTGCTGCTAAAAATGAACCAAACATTAGCTTGTCTGAAGCATGGACTGCAAGTGTGTACATAAGATACTATACTGATGAATTAATTGCTTGTTTGCACGTTGGATGGTTCTGGCCATGCTTTCTCAAAGAAAATCGGTCAGAGAACTTAAATGATCCATACTTGAACAGTGAAAATAATTTGGGGGCACAGAGAGCATCCTCTATACAGAAAGATTCACATTTTTATTTCCCTGTAGATAAAGGTACAGAAAGCATTGAATAGTTGTTATATAGAACATGGAGGTGAGAACGTGGTTTGTTTCTGGCATATGAGGGGAAAAAAGGTGGGAGATGTTTAATGAAATCAAACAAGCTAGAGAAAGCAAAAGCTGATTTTTAAAAAAAGCCAACAACACAACCCATAATGTTTGATTGAGTGGATACAGCTGTAAAGTATTATGCCAAGCCTTTAAAATGAGTAAAAGCAAAAGGCAGGAGGAGAGGTGCTGGGATTAGACCTTTGTAGGGACAATAGTTACAAGTGGAGGAAAAAAGGTTCTCAGGTTACTCTATGTCCAGGCAAATGAATGAAGCCACGTTTCTTCTGGGTACCTGTTCTTTGTCACCTGAATATCCCCAATGAATTAACACCAGCTCCTTTCCTTCTTCTCCCCTGGTCTGCATAGGAGACCCATACCTCTCCTGGGTCAATAAGGCTTTGGCATGGGTTAGACATGATTTGGTTGATCAGCCTGTAAGTGTGATGTGATTGATTGGCTGGCTGCTGCCAAACGGGATGTAGAGCCGCAGGCTATGGCCCGTCTTTCCTGCAGCAGATGCGTGAATCTAGGTGTCAGCTGGCTTTCATGATGCTCTGGGAATATAACTGCCTCTTGAATTTTCATGCCCTTTCATTTTTAGTTTTGATGAAGTTGACCAAAAGGTTCAGAAGTCACGTTTTGGTGGGGGAAGCAGGGAGACTGTCATAGCCAGAGCAGGCACATAAGCCTTCTTGCTATGTGATACTAGACCTAAAAGAGAAAACCTGGGTTTTGGAAGTAATTAAAATGACCCTGCTTTAGGGCAAAAGACAAATTCAGATTATGTTCACAATGTGGAGAAAACGTTTATCTTGAAGCGTAATGTTATCCCTTAACTGTTGCCATCTGGATTTCTTGTATCTTCCTTGGAAACATCTGGTATTGGCTACAGTTGGTGAAATGATACTGAACAAGTTGAATCATTGAGATGATCTTGTCTGGCAATTCCTAGACTGCTAAGTCATTCCTCTCTCACTTTGTCCTTAGCTCTCCTGATTAACACAGCTTGCAAATACTCTTCTAAGTAATTTTGTGGTATGTGTTGATAATTTCTTTTCTATGTGGTCAAGACGCTTCTATTCCTTCCAAACGATGCTAAAAGGTAAATTTCAAAAACAAAATGTTCTTGCATTTAAGAGCAAGAATGGCTTGTGACAGGATGGGAAAGTGCTATCTTCTTTCTTAAACGTGCCTGAAGAGCAAATTGGAACAGCAGTCGCTGACGTTAGAATATAACATATGTTCTGTGTTGATCTAGCTCTCTACCCTTATGAAAAAGGGGGAGCTAAAAAAGATGCTGACAGGCCAGCATAGTTTTTGTGGTGTGTGATATGTGCCAAATTTCCAATGATCCAACAAAGCCATCTGCTTTCACATTTATCAAAGGTCAGTACTTATGAATTCTAGCAGCACAGCTGAATTGATTCACTGACATGAAGGTAATTATGAGCTTGGGTCAGAGTCGGGATGAAGGTATAGCAGTGAAAAATTCTGTATTTTGATGGCAATTCTTTATACTGTCTAGACCACGCTACTCTGAACTCTTAAATCCTGTTGGGTTTTTCTTCTTCAGGGTATATGGACTCAGATGTTCACAAAAGCAGCAAACTTTTGAGAGAAAAATCATTGACTTGCAAGGAACATCTATGTAATATCCTTGGTTTTTAACAAAACTCTTAGAAACTAAAAGCAGCAAGTCAGAAATTGGGAACATCGCTTTGAAAAGGGAAGGATCTGCTAGATGTCTTTCTGGCACAAAACCCAGTAAAGCAGCTCTCAATTTCATTCTTGATTTTAATGCTTCCAAGCATATAGATTGCATAATTACATTTGTATGTTAAAATTGATTGAGACGATTAATTTTTCAGAGCCTGTATGAAGCAGTATTTTTTTGTGTGAAAATGCATGAAAACTTAAAAGCAGCAGAATCAGGTTTTGCCTCTTGGGTTCACACATTTGTATCTAGTTAGTCTAGAATTTGAAGTGCTAGAATCTTCTTTGTGCTCATTATAAAATATGAGGTTACGTGGTTTGGAAGCGTCGCAGCCATATGACAACCCTTCTTATAAGCAGCACAGAATGACACATGTTTTAAGACTGAAGGGATGTACCAATACCCAGATATGGTCTATCTTCCTTATTGGAGAGGCTGAACCTAGCAGATCAGAAGTTCCTTGATACTATTGTATTCTTATTCACTGACTAATAGTATTCCATGCTATTACTCTGCAGACATCATTCCCATCTTACAGATGAAGAATGGAAAGCAATTTTGATCTACTAGCCATACCATAAAGGGGTGAAAGGAAGCATATTGGTGACCACAACCTGACTTTCTTGATTCATTCCAGTGCTAGGCAGACTAGATAAGTATCCTTTCCTCAGAGATCCTCACGTGCCAGTTTGCCCGAGAAACCTCAGTTTAGGACTTTGTAAATTACTTTCCCAGTAACACAGGGTTCCTCTGAAGTCTTCAAAGAGTAAGGCCAAAAATCCGTTCATTTTCTCTTGAGCTTGAGTAGGTATGACATGTCCCACTTCTGCTTCTTCAGGAGGAAGTGAAGGATTTGCTGACACGCTAATGTTTAATTCTTAAAGCCGGAAAGAAAAGGTTTGGTTTTCTATATTGTCTTTCATCATCATCCTTTGAAGAAAAAGCTTACATACTCTTGAAATTCATTGAGAGCTATTCCTCCATCCCAACTTTAACTCCCATAATGAGAGCAACCTTTGCTAAGTCAACAACATTCAAATTCTTCCCTTTCAACAAGAAAATGTTCAGAGATATTGATTACTTTTCTTCCCTTTTTTGGGGGGGGAGGGGGAGTGTTGTTTGGAGTTTTTGGGGGGTTTGCTTTGCTTTCTCTTCCTGATTTGGTCTAGTAAGACAACAGTTCAATCTGTTGCTAAGGCTCATGTTTCCTCAGCAGAGTCAGATCACATCTGGAAACACACCTCCTCTTGCAACCTAGTCAAACCCAAGAATATTTTGAAAGGTGACCGCTTAGCAAGTCACCCACTTTTGTCCTTTGCATTGTAAAAAGACTACCCATCCTTCTGATCAAAGTTTAATTTGGCATAGAATTTGCCAGCTGACCATGCTCATTTGGCATACTTTAATTACTCTTTTTAGAAAAACCATTTTACAGCTTGGAAGATACATCTGTAAAACTCCATCCGTCATAAATGAGTGGAAGTTCTGCTATTGACTTCATCGAGGTCAGGATTGCGTCCATTATTTTTTAACACTGTTAAGTGGAAAGACAGAAACTCTTCCTGTCAGTAACCATTAGTTGTGGAAGTGTGCTGGAATTATTACTAGAACTGTAATGGCCCAATAAATCAAAGTGGTTCAAGTTATGAGAGCAGCCTAAGATACTGTCACAGCGTCTGACAAACCAGGGCGTCGCGATTCCTTGCAGTATTTATTTCTTCCTTCCTTACAGCTCACTGTCTACCACTTTTGGGGGAGGGAAGAGGGGCATGAAGGGGGAAGAAACAAGCCAAGCCTGGACCACAAGGTTAAAACTCTATCATGATCGCTTTTTTACAGATTTAGAGGGTAACCATTAAACCACGGTTGAATACATTGCTGTAAAATATAGCTGTGGAGTGGATTTGCTTCTTAGCTTTTCCCTTTTCTCCATAAAATTTCTGCTTGATTGGCTAGGATTCAGTGAAACCTCTCATTAGGGCACCATGGTTCATTAGAGCTTAAAGAGGCATCACTGAAAATTGAATTGACTGTGCTGTGATTCTCCAGTCGCTGTGATTAGTAATCATCTGACGTTATGCTGTGTCCTCTGCATGCATAAGTCTTTCCAAACTCCATGCAATTTGTTAAAGAGTTAATTTGTTTACTAGTTAAACTCTGGATTGTAGAATTGGCAGAGAAATTCTTTATACAGTGATAAAAAAAAGCAATGATCTTTCATTCTGAAATATTGTTTGGAAATTGTTCTGGTAACCTGTACAAAACAGTAATTTTCACACTGGGCAATTCTTCATTATTTTTTTGACATAAGAACCTGATCATTTCTTAGCTTTGCTACTGCCATTGCCCAGATTGATCGTCAAAGAGGATCTAATGTCATCATGAAAAATCAATCATTAAAACTTCTCTCCCCATCCCCCAATAAATGGAATAATAAAACATAATTATGGGGTTTTTTAAATCAGTTAGCCACGTTTGTCAGAGCACCAGTAGGATTCTGCATGTGTAACCCATTGACTGTAAAATTAAGTCTGTCCTGATTTGAATCATGAAGTAAAATATAAGGAAAGGGGTGGGATCTAATTTAAGAAAGTAATGACTGAATTGGTGAAAGCAGCAACAACAGAGATGTTTTTCACGTGCTGGCACAGAGAATCCTGTTTGGGTCCAAGTTGTACCTCTGGTTTGCTGGTCAGACAAGGAGGTAACACCATGACATGTTAAATGATGGTACAGATAATAATTGACCTTTGCCCTGGAGTGATGATGATGTGACTGTATTTGACCTAGAAACTGGTTCCTTTTTTGCTTTCCAGCTATAAACCTGACTTTTTATGAAGTTACTGATCCTTGAAATGGCAGTGTCAGGTTTGTTTAAACAGGTAGGAGAACGTTCTTCCAAGGAACAAGGTCTTCCCTGCCTTGCTTTGGAGGTGCTGAGTACCTCCGTAGAACAACTTCAGATGACTCTTCCTAAGAGCAAGGAGAAATATATTTTGGTTTTTGTATGTGTAGGACCTGGCTGAGGCTTTCTAGAGCTTTTAGGGCTATATTCTTCTAGGGCTTGACTCCAGATGCTACCACAGTTCAGGCAATCATGCCATGCAGTGTCCAGCAGGCCTAAGACATCAATAGCTCAACATCACATTTCACAGTTCTAGTCACAAGACCGTGCCCTACTTTATCTGGAAACTCTTTTCTGTAATAACTTAATGGGCAATCACCAAATTAATTAATTTATTTTCTTGGCTTTATGCATACAATAGTGTGTTAATTGCCAAGACGTTTAACTACGTAGGTGTAATTAAACTGGGGAGTGAAGTTTTGAGTTGGATGAACTGGTTTGAGGACAGCTTGCAAGCCTCTGTTTGTGAACATCATTGCTATTTAAATTTCTTATTATCAGGCCTGAGAAAGAATATTATAGCATTACTGTTGGTATCACATAAACTGGGTCTTATCTCAAATAATAGAGAGCAAGAAGCAATGGTAATCTCCGTTTTAATCTGTGTACTCTGTGAAATGAAACATCATGCAAAATTAGAGGTTTTTTGTCTCTGAGGAGGGAGAGTATACAGATACAATGACATATATTTAATCAGAAGGAATATATTTAATAAGAAGGAATTGCATGACCAAAAAAATGTGACTAAATGACACGGGAACTGCTTAGAGATATCAAGACACAAAATTTACACTTTCTATTCCATTTCTCTGAAATGAGCGTTTAAAGGTCAGGAAAGAAAGGCTAGTATTTGCATTTAAATGGAGATATTTTAAGTTGAAATGGTGATTGCTGACCTCTGTACTGACTCAAGTGGATTTTTGTTTTGTTTTTAGGACTCAGAATGAGACATAAAAAAAAGCAAAAATACTATAAATCAGTAAAATGCTAAAACCAGCTCCCAGGCTCTACTTTATTGCTGCCTATTTGCACATACTTGGACTTCATCAGACTATTCTGTGGTTTGTGCAGTTTTAAATAGATGTTTGGCCTCTACCCCATAAGCACCGTAGAATCTTCTGAAGGTGAGCACTTTACCAATTCAAGGAAATCTGAGTGAGGAAACACTGAGGGTAACTGCAGATCTACATTTAAGCTCTCTGTTATCTCAGAGCACACGCATTTCTCAGCCTGTGTGTGAGACACACCAGAAGTTTATGCTGTTTGGTAGCCTCCAGCTCAGCACGACAAGTTCTGGAGAGACCTGGAACAACTTCACTGTGTATTGGTGGTGTGTAAACTGATGTTCCAACTCTGCAACTACACAGCATGTCTCATGGATGCAGGTCTGATTTGATGCATATTTTTCTCCCTGTTTAGTCGAAGCTGATGGGTGGGATGTTGGTGTAACCTTTAGCTGGATACCTGCAGACTGAGCTGTGTGTTTCTCTCTGGAGCAAGCAATGCTTGTACTGCTCTGTGCGGTTGGGAGCTGAGGCTTGTTCCTTGAATTAATTTGTGTTGAGTGGAAGTGTTAGTGCAGCAAAGATTGCTTTTCCCATTCTCCTCTTGATCTGGGATAGGTGTGGCCTAGATGAAAGATGATGATAGATCTGTTACTTCTCTAGTGGTTCCAGCTTGAGGCAGGCGGTGTCAATCCAGAAGTCACAGTCCTGAGATCCAGATTTGCTGTCACTACAATGCTGACGCCTGTTCTGCTGATAGCACTTCATGCAAGGCTTGAAAAAACTTGTCTGGGAACAAGTTCTTGAGGAGAAATTTTACTTAGCATCACACCACCTACCAGTGAGTGTGGAGGGGAAAATACCACACTACCTTCTGAGAACTGCCTCTAAGATGTCACCTGCATCATCTTCTGAGCTGTCAAGATTGGCACCAAAATTTTCACTTATTTGTTAAAGAACTTTAGCACTACAGGGGTCTGCTGCTTTGGAAGTCATGCACGGTAGATGGGAGATACGTGTAGAAAAGGTGCAACCTGAAAGAGACTTAAAAGACACTTAAAAGATACTGATATTTGAAGACAAGCCTGCCATCCTTCAAACTTTGAGAAGTAACTATGTATTTTGCATGCAGTGTATTATACTGAAGATAATCTCTGCAATTAAGCAGCGTTTAGATTACCTGTATATTTACTCTCTTGAAATACAGGCTCTGTCTTCCAAACTTGCTAAAGAGGGAGTTTGAGTAGTTTCAGGTATTTCACTAGTGACATCTTCTTGAAAACTTCTAGCCTTCAGGCCACAAGAGTGAGGCTTTTTTTTCTCTTTCTGAAATACAAAATACTCCTACGAGCTATTGGAAGCTACCTGGCCAAACCAGCACGCACACGTAGTCAGAGAACTGGAGAAAAACAACACAGCAGAAGTTTTTATTACCCCATGGGAATGATAATGTTTTAAGACTTATTGGTAATAAAACGTTCAGCTAGAAATACGAGTTTTTAATTGATCCTGCCCTTTTAATAAATCATGTCCAGGATTTTTGTTCCCAGAGACTTGAGCAGGGGTGAAGGGTCAGCTGTCTTTGCAACGGTTTGCCTCTCAGAAAAGGAAGAAAATCCTTCTTTTCTCAGTCCCGTTAGGGGCAAAATAAGATCCTGAATTTCTAGTTTCATCTTGGGCTGCCTCAGGAGTGACTTCCAGAGCTGATGGGGTGACTTTTGGTTTTTGCTGAGAATACCGCATTGCGGTGAATCTTGGTCTTGTGGTACTGAGGTGTCAGAACACCTGTTCAGGCAGAAACACACTTTCTCTTTTCAACATGCCTTTTTCAATCTTGCTGCCCTGGAAGGAAGTGTTTCTCTCCTCATGGTGTTTCTTAGTTTTTTATTACATTTATTAGTTATGATTAATATTGATCATCCCTCTTCAGTTCCTGATGTCAGTTTTGTAACAAGGCCCCCCATCTCCCCACAATGGGCTTTCCTTATTAAAGCTGAGAGATGCCGATGCTTATGGCTGAGCAGTCAGATAAATTAAAGTTCAGAGGTTTCGACAATTACAGTCTCTAATAACAAAATCCTACCTAAAAAATTTGTTGGTTGAGTGTTGGTGTATTCTATTTTTGCTTTTGAAGGAATAGCTGTAAAGTTTACTTTGCATGTATGAACCATTACATCTGTATATAAATTAAGTAATTATTTGCTTTTCAGCTGTAAAAGGAGTCAATCTGTAGAAGAAATGTATAATATTTTAATGAATATATTTGAGTTCCTCCCTTTCTTTTATATATTGTTTTTTTTTTTTTCTTTTACTCTTCTTCTTTTATTTCATGAACGATTTGTCATATTTTCCAGTACCTGTTGGTGTGGCTTTTGGGATAATGTGCAAAAGGGACATGCATGGTTTTGGTAGTAAACAATTCATTGAGCTACCAACCAGAGCCAGCTTAACTGTACTTACATGAACAAGGCTGACATCTCCTGAGTAAGAATTTAAATTACTTCCACTTTCAAGTTTTGAGCATCAAATGCTTAGTTTTGACCTTGGACTTAAACATTGTGGCTTTTTTTCCCTGGATGTGCTGGATATTAGTGTACCTGTAGACCAACATCTTTACCTTAATTGTGTGACAGGAGGTTTTTCTGTTCTTACTAAATGAGGTGTCCTTGTAGCTGTAAAATCTCTACCTCCTAAAACTCTAAGTACATACTTTGCCATCAGGAAGTAACAACATACTCTGTTTTGGCTGGGGAAGGTGAGACTATTTAAAACCCAAGAACATTAGTATAGATACTGCTTCTGAACTCAGGGCTCCTTAATCAATTTTACAATCAGAGCAGCAAAAATAAGAAGTGTCACCTGGAGCTGTGATTATTTCCATCAATGGCAGTAGTTTAAAATGTGACTTGTGTCACTAAGGTAACAAGTAGGAAATAAAAAAAATTAAAATAATAAAAAAACAATCCCCAAAGACCATAACACTTTAAATTGAAGTTATATAACAAGCAGGAAGCAGCCAGGGAAACTTCTGGCTCTTGCTTTTTGCAGTGTGAAGGGTGAACTTTTGACACGCTGACTTAGAATTCACCAAATTTGAGATACACTAGCTTCATATCTTGTGACATTCAACTGGGACCCAGTTACTTCTTTACAGCTGTGGCAAAAGTCATGAGTCAGAGGAATCCTTCCATTTTATTTCAGCCAAACCCATATTTTTGTAAGTGACAATGGCGTTTTCACATTTCTACTGGGGACATTCACGAGGGGAAGAAAATAAATGGAGTCATAGAAGAGAGAAGATAATTGTCAGGAAAATGAAATGGGGGAAATAAAGTAATGTAAACAAAAGAAGGGAGAGCCAGCTAGGACTTACTTATGTTTTCTTAGGTCTACTTTTGCTCACGTGGAAACCCATTTGCTGAAGGAATGAGAAACTCCTGTAATGGATGGAGAGGAGAAAGTAGCAGGACGTTTTCAGTGCTGTGAACCTGGTCTGTGAGCTCTGTTGTGACTTCCCCGGTGCTAACAGCATAGAAAACAGCAGTAAAGATGGACTGCCACATCTTATTAGACACTGCTGTTTAAACATGCATTGAGCAGATCTAATTGATATGTCTGGGTACTGAGAGGTTATACTTGGCTAGGAGTGGGGCTACCAGCATTCCTGGAGCCCATAATGGCCTATAGATTTTCAAAGGTCATCAAGGAGATATTGGGAAATGGGGGTTTCTGGCAGCTCCTGTACTACAAAAGGGGTCAATAATCATCATATTTTTATGAAAACAGCCTAGAGAAAATTAGTACTGCAGGAAGAGAGATGTATTTTCTTGGTATCATATGGAAACAGCAAGGTAGGGAAGAGATTCTTGGTTAGTTTTAGCATGAGAAGCAAATTTCTGACCGTGAGCCATAGCTACCTAACAGAGGCTCCTCAACCATCACTCAGAGAGCTACCCAAGTCCTCAGATAGTATTTTCCAGAACATTTTTGTCTATCATGCACCTTATGAAGACATATTTGTGGGTACATTTTAAAATGTATTTGAAACAAATGGAGATTCTGATTTATTTCTCTGTGTGTGTGCCTTTAAGTGGTATTTCAGAAAACAAAGTTCACATTGTACCACCAAATTGTGCTACAATAGATGATAGTGGCACCCTCCTGAGAAGATAATGATGATTCAATTAAGGGCGTTCATAGTGCTTTTTGACCTGTAAATGTTTGTAAACTGAAGGAAGATGCAACAGCACTAGGGACGTGCATATTATAAACTCAGATAAGTGACAGACGCTCAGTTCTCCAGCTACATGAAGCATGGAATGGCATAAAGTCAGTTTTGCAATTATGAGGGCCATACAAGTCTTATTTGCTCAGATATATTTATCTTTTTGTTAGCTTGTATGGATGTGATTTTCAAGGAAGAGCAGTCACAAGCTTTCAAAATTAATTGCTGCAAAAATGAGTCTTCTACCCCACTGCTGATCTGAAGAAATCTGAGCTGAGTATTCATCTTCTTAGCCTTATATTTCCAGTTTCTTTTAAAAGGCATTTTAAAAAAAGCTTACAGATTATTAGAAATGTAAGATGTACAGAGATGTATAATGATGGTTTAAGGTGACAATTTCCCTCTATAACATGTCTTTGTTGTATGATGTCAAGAACCATTTGTTATAATTTTCTTACTATGAATGAATATAGGTCCTGTGAAGTTTGAAGTCTCCTTTTTATTTCATGTTCAGCTTCAAAAAAAAATATAAATCTACTGGATAGGATGAGGATTCTAACTTACTCTGACAGATCAATGGGAATTTAAAGTTGTCTTTTGTGTCCTTTCTATGTCCCTTTTCTGCCAATGAAAATATTGCCACATGGAGATTGTCAGTCATCAAATAGCACTAGGATAGATTTCCTTACAAGTTTTGGCTGTCAGCAATGTGTATGGAGCATAACAGAATGGTTTCAAATTCATCAGTACCCACACATTACTTAGTTAAAAAATGGGTCTTGATTCTCCCCTCCCTTAATTTGAAATAATGTGTTTCCCATAGGTGCTAGATCTTCAGAGCTGTGCTTTCAGATTTGCTTACAGCACAAGATCCTGATGCGTTCACTGTGCTCCGCAGTGTGCACGGCATAAATTTTGATTTAGGAGCTGGCAAGTTGGAATGAGGAGTTAAGATTACAGCTAGCAATTAATGTTTAATGTAATAAAAAAAAAAGTCCTATAACCCTTTTTTGCATGGGCTTGCAAGAAGAATGACACACACTAAAGAGTAGATTTAATTAGATGTCAGCTTTGCGAAGCTAATTTGTTTAGAGACATATCTGGCAAACAAAGTTGTGTGGTGCACTGTAGGTTCCTGTCCATATCCAATGATTTCAGAAGGGCTGCCTTCATCTACTCCCCCTCCTGATCCGATTTCTCTCTGTGGTTGGTCTCATCCCTCTGACAGGCATTAGAGTCTTTAACTTTTGTCATCATCTTCACCTTCCAACTACCAGACTTGCATGGGAAAAGATAGTTGCTCTGGACATCTGCCACTTATGAATTGATCTAGTTTAAGCAGCAACATCCTGATCTGCTTGGATAGATTCTGAAAGCAGTGGAAAATTTGAGTATTCAAGAGAAAATCATTCACTACCCTGACAATCAGTGCACAATGAAATCCTACCTCATTGTGAGCTTGTGGCTACAAAAGTGGGTTGCACTTGGAAAAAAAAAATACACATTTTTACCATATACCTTGTCAGCTAGGACAGATGATGCCTTGCCTTACTTAGACCTCTTTCAAAACCAGCTAACTTAAATAGTACCTGAGGACACAAACCATAAACCAGGAAAAGGTCCCTGACCTCTTTCATCCTGCTTGACCAGCAAATGCTGCCCCGTCTCTGAGGCTGCACTAATTATATTTCTCATTTCAGCTTCGTATTGTGTTAAATGTTGTTTTAATTAAAAATAGGTAAAACAACTCCTTAGAAGTGATATCCCAGGAACAGAATTCTTCAGGGTGTTTTGCTGAAGCTAGGCTTGCTTTCATCAATTTTGCTGGAGGACCTGGCAGATAGATGTCAATCTATCTCAAGTTATGTACATTAAAGCTAAAGGAATAGTTAAAGGGTTACAGCTAAAATTGACCTTAAACCTGTTTGATGTTCAAATCATTCATGTGTTGACAGGTCCTCTCAAAGTGAAGGTCGGTGCTTCAGCAGCAGAAGCTTCCCCCTTCTGTATAGCCCTCACCCACCACATAAAAATAATCACATTCCCCATGGAAGTTGTGGTGCTGGTGACTTTCAGCTCCTGTGTAAGTCAAACTGGGTCCCCCTAAATAGTCCATTCAACCGTTTCCCAGCAAATACACGTTTTAAAGCTGGAATAGGTGTTTAGACTGTTTATCATACAGGATTTCTGCCTGGTGTGTTTATTTTTTCCCCTCAGTAGCTCTATGAGGAGGACTTGTCCCGACAGGTGATTTGTTACTTCTTATTAGGACTAAGTTTTATGGTTTGTTGTTCAGCCCATCGCACCCAATAATATATTCCCTCAGATAACCCCAGGTAACTTACCTTTGTCCTTTCCACTGATAGCCTTTACAGTACGGAAGCGCTAAAGCCACATGAGAAGCCAAGGAATGAGTTGAATGTTTTCAAGGATTGTTCGATGCACTGGGTAGGTCTTGTGCTACACCAAAGTATGTCAGAAATGTCCAGCATTTCATAAAGCACTGAAGTGAGCAATGTCACCAAGTCCTGTCACTCTTGTTCCTTGCTCTACTGTGTCACCAGTGTACCAGACAGAACTCTGTTTCTGCTGGGTCTTTTGCTACTTTCCCTTAGCATGTGGTATCTGCTGTGTATCTGATTAAGTGCTAGGTTTGGTGTGCAGTTAGGAGTTTGTTCGCTTTATCACTGAAAACCTGTGCCAACCCCACTGCCTTTTAAAAAAAATAAAAATCTCATTTAGTCTTGCCAGCCCAGAGACTTCAGGGCTTTTTTCTCTCTGAACTCTCTGCAGTTTGTCTACATCGTTCGTGGGAGCCAGCGTGGTGTAGAGGTTAGGTAATAAATCTGGGTTCCTGGCTCTGGCTCAGACTTCTTGTGTGATCTTGATAAATCATTTACCCTTATTGCCTCAATTATGAAGCAAAAAGAGGTAATATTTACTTACCTCAGAGGCACTGCAAAGTTAAAATGTCTGAAAGCTCCTCTACTTTATTTCTCTGACTACTTTCATATCGAACTTTGTCCTTGGTGTCCTCCCCACCCTGTTTCTTTTCTCAAGTGGCCACTACACGTTTTCCACTGGAGTCACTTTCTTCATAGTGGGCAGTAATGTTCTCTGGCCCATGATCTGTCGCTGTGTGGGTCATCCTGAAACTCTCCTCTTGTAAAGTAGAACGTTTTCTTATGCTGCAGGGTGGTTTTTTTGGTGTTTTTGATGCCCAAGCATTAGCAAAATTGTTGCTTTTTAAAAAGTCTTTATGCTTTGTTAGTACCAGCTCATTTTTTTGGTTACATTTTCCTATCAAGGTTCAAAGATGCAATGTCCTTTCATATATTCAACCAGTGGTTTTCTTCTTTCACTTAACTTTTCATACTTATGTAAGAAGCATTACTAGGAAATCGTACTGTGTTCTCAGCTAGGGAAGCATAAATTGTTCAGGAGTAATTAGGTTCTTACAGCTATGCCTGTGTTCTTAAAACAAAAGAAAACCTCTAAGTTTTGAGGTAGAGCAGAGACGCCTCCATACCCCAACTGCTTCAGCATGGGCCTGTTTGTGCAGTTGTATCATCAATAAATCCATATTTTATGTCGCTCTGAGCCCCTGTCACAGGGATTACGTAAAAGACAAATGAATAAACAATTGTGTGAAAATGAATATGCTTGAAATCTGAGTGCTATTCTTGTTACTTGCACATTTATTTTGCGTAATAGAGTGTTAAAATAACAAACCCATAAGGTTTGCTGCTGCTTTAGGTTATTTTTCCTTGGGACATGAACTGTGATCTTTCAAAGGTGTTTTGTAGTAAATTTGGGGCTTTTAGCCCTGTATTTCTTTTTGTAATGATAGAATAAAATATGCCAAATATTTGTCAGTTTTAAGGAGAATAATCTGCACTGCATTTTAAATGAGTGTTACACCTATTAGAAAGGTACTACTGATACCTAGAGACAGATTAATGGGAATTGCAGGTCAAAGCTCTCCTGTTCCTGGTCATTCAGTAAATGATGCAGATACTGTCCAACAACAGGCTGTCTTTTTTTGCTTGGGGTTCTTTTTTGGTTTTTCCATCTCTCCCCCACCCCCCCTCCAGCTGCCAGACAACTTCAGACTTCATTCTGTCTGCACTCCATACTGTCCCTGATACAACTTGGGAGAAATGTTTACGTCAAGTCCAGAGCCTGGTACGAGTTGCAGGCCTAATCAGCAGGCTCCATGACAGATTACTGGAGAAGTGATTTGAGCTCCACTCTCCAGCTTCAGACATTTTCTGCAATCCTTCAGCTTCCCGGGCCTGCAGCGGAGCCTCTTTTTAACCCCAGTTCCCTCTCTCTCTCTGCCTCGCAGGCTTTGGGATTTAGATTGACATACCTTCCAATATCAAAGGGTTTTGAATCTCCTGGAGCAGATTTAGACCTGCAGGGTACAGAATCACTTTTATTTTTGGCAACGGGTCCTTTCAGAGGTGGTTCATTTAATGATCCTGTCTCTGGCTGGAGTTCCTGTTCCTCCACAGCTCTCCTGCAGCGAGGAAGTCTGATAGTTTAGCGTTTGGGAGCTCAATCAATACCAGACATTCATGAGGCTAGAGAACTGCAAGCGATAGCTGGAGCTGTTCCTGTTCGCACACCAGTAGCTCTTGTGCCTGAAACGCTGAGGGAGAGACGCTCGAGCTAAAACGTACGTGGGTGGGAGTTCAGTGCTCAGAGTTACTCCCTCTTCTCTAGTGCTAGTTATAAGGTATCAATTAGAATAATGATTATGCTGTTTAAACAACACCTGTTTCTCTATTTTGAATTGGCACTTTAAAAAGCCAGTGATCAAGTTATTGCTTTATGAAAGTAGATCTGGTGAATATACTAACTAATGACTTTGGAATTTGATGTGACGTGAATGTTCTATTAATGCAGAGGAAAAAAAATTAGGCTATCATCCCTGTCAAGTCAGAAACAAAGGGATGATAAATGGGGTGAATAGTTACCCTCACTCTCTGCAGCTTCATGCAAGTTTGAGGTACCACCCTGAGATTATCATTTGAGGAGTTATTTTTAGAATGAAAAGAGAATAAAGTGAGGTACCCTGAATGGCAGTATAAGGGGACTTCCTTAGGCAGGCAGGACAGGAAAGTCTCAATGTTTCATCTTCAGCATCCATCAGTGGCATTTGCTGCAGCACAGTGTTGTGAATGAGAGTTAATGCCATGATTAGCGGTAAACTTAAGTGTGATCTTATTTTTTTGTCACTTAAAAGGCCATAAAGCTCCCTGCAATGAAACTGCATCTTCCAAGTGATAGGAGGCTGTTTGGTAGCACCTGCAGCATTTATGCAAAGGACTGGCTTAAGGCCTTCTCTCTTTAAGGTACAGTTTAATAGAATGAATACTGCAACCGTTTGTTCCAGAGATATATTTCTCTAAAAGGTTTCTTTATTGACTTTTTTTTTCTTCCCACTGTTCCCTTTCTGTAATTTCTGTGGAGTTTAATTATTAGCCCCGGGTATCCTGGTTGAAATCCAGACTATAAGAAATGGAGGTTTAAATTGAGACTTGTCCTTTGATGTGCTGTAGAATAGTTTTAATATAGTTGCTATAATGTATGTTTTTCTGTTTACACTGTTGGGTAAATGAGACAAAAATGATAGCTTCTGTTTGAATTTTGGTATATGAAGTCAGAGTCCCAGAGCAAATGTCTATATGATTAAAGCACTATTGAAGTGTTATTAAAAAGCTGTAATTTCAAATATTTTTTTGGTTGTTTTGGGGTTTTTCTTGTTTGCAGTCAAACTACAATGCAGACTAGTTACTTAATGTAATTCTGGTGCCTGCACTCTACTGAAGTCAAAGAAACTTTTCATTGGCCCCTTGTTGGCTTTGGATCAAGCCCTTGGTTTAAAGTATTGATTTAAAAAGCCCCTCAATATGAATGGGAAGCCAAGAGACTTAATATAGTGAATGTGGTGAATTAGCACCAAGGAGGGCGAGAAAACCCAAACAAAACAAACCCCAACCAAAAAAAGCACAAAGCAGCTGGCAAAAGATTGCATCCACAAATGTAACTTGTTCCTTTGATGAGTCTGGTTCCAGGTGCTTATACAAAAGCCATCTAAGTAGTGGTTTTGCCTGCATCTACCCAACTGTTGGCTTGGGTTTTTTTCCTCCTCTTTATCCTTCTTCTAGGAACTCAGCTGTTTAATAGATTATGTTTTCCTAGTGTTTATTAGATTGCTATGCAGTAAAAGAAATATGAACAGAGGAGACTTAATTAAGGACTGCTAGAGCATGAACCTTGGAAGACAAAAGAGTGAAGTAGTAAAGATTGTTCGAGCACCCCAATAAAAGGTGAAGTGCCCACTGGAAGAGCCAGTGTTGTCACTTATGATATGGAAGCCTCAAAGGGAAAAAGGGAAAATCTGCATGGTTCAAGGTGTCTGTTGTATTCCTGTCTCCTAAATCAGTCCTCAATAATACAAGCGCGTGTTTTTAGGAGGGAAGAGGAGAACAGAATTGAGTAGCTTCTCAAATAGCTCCCTAAGGTCTGCCATATCTAAATACCCTGAATGGAATTTGCTGAATAAAAAGAATGCAGCTTGTTTGACAAATCATGTACTGATTTACCTGGGCTTTTATATCCTTGGGAGGTTTCTGTGGCAGAGAAAACAACTCAAAAGTAATATAAATCCAGAAAACATATCACAGAACTTTGTTATGCAAGCATGTGGTGTTTCAAGTCATGTTGATTGGAAGGGCCAGTATTTGTGATTTAGAAACTAAATTTCAATTGAGTCAATAAGGATTTATATATATCCCTTAAGGTGCTGCTGAGTCTATCACTTTATTAGGCTGCAAGCGAGACGCCTTCCTAACAGACTAAAGCCACATGCTCCTTGGCTCGTTCTTCAGGTGGGGAGAAAGTTTTGAAAACTCTCAGTGTGCAGAGAAAGCATCTGCAGCAGCAGCAGACCATGTATTATGGCTTTTCATTAGGTGAGCAATTTTGCCCATGAAATTGAAATGGTGGGGAAACAGAGCTTGGGGACAAACAGGAGAGAAGAGGGAAGAGTTCTGTATCTTATGCTTTAGTCATTCTCAAATCACTAGCCATGTCTTCAGATTGTACTTCATAAACTTAAAGTTCAGTCCTGCTCCTGTGAAGGGCCAATGTGAAATGCTATTTGACTAGAGTGTGTATGCTGAAAGAATTAGGGAACCCTTGGTTTTAAGTGTGGCACCTGGGATCCTACAGAAACTTCCACGTTTTGCTTTGATAGAGTCGTGGTCATACTCTCCCAAACAGATAAAAATGAATCTAACACACGTTTCCTTTCCTATCTCTGAAATGATCCTTATTTCCAAAGAAAGAAGGAAAATATGTACCTGATAGTAGACACGTAGAAGCAAAAGCACAGCGTTTCTGGGGACATTTACACTGCTAAGCAGAGAGGGTGACAAAGCATCTTTTAGCATTCCTTTAGCTCTGCTCTGCATTGCTCTGACTTGTGCTCTCAAAGACCAAGTCTGGGGTGGCTGGAGGATACCACCCCCCAAAAAAAAAATTAATAGGTATTTTTCTGTGCAGAAGGTGAGATGAACTCGCTTCTCCTTTCTAAAGATTTATGTTTTAAGAAATAGCTCTGTGTGTTTACTGGGGTTTAGCTGTCTTGTCATTCTGTTTAATCAATTAAGTTTCAGTCATAGGCAGAGGAGTTATGATGTTGATGGCCTGGTGTCTTTTAAAAATTTTCTTCTTGAGTTTGTCTGGTCTCATGGAAAAGTTTAGAAATCCCATTCTATACAGCCTGTGTTTGCAGCTAGAGCAGGTGAAGAAGTTTCCAAGATGAAGGGTTTTTTTCTTCATCCAGAGCTCACCGGTTCCTCAAAAGAGAAATGTTTTCAAGAAACCTCTAACTGAGATCTGTCAATCTGTTGTCTGCTTTTTCAAGTTCAATCATTTAATTTTCTACCTGTTTATAGAGCTGATGAGCGAGTCAAGTCTGTTTCCCTGAATCTCTGCAGCGAGGGAAGGATATAGTAATTATAGTAACAGAACTCAGGAACAAGTGGTGGATAAATAGATAAACCAACTAAAATTAATTTTTCTTCATATCAACTTATCAAGTCTATATGACAGCAGAAGTAGTATTTTATTCTGGAATGACTGTGTGAAGTTTTGATGTGCCACCAGAAGTACAAGCCTCTGATTTTTCTGTGTTGTCGTCTTATTTTTACGGGAGAATAAGCGTGTGTCTCTGTATCCCTCATGATGATGTTGACTAGAAGACCAATGAGAATATGCCTAATAAATTAAAAAATAAGTTTCATTCCTCTATTGAAAGGCAAGTTTAATGAGTTTTTCAGACAGTAAACAGTAGTGAGTTTATGAACAGTCCTACCATGCTTGTGGTGAAGGCTATGTAAATTACACTGATGCATATTTATTCATGTACTTCTTGTGGGAATATATTTAGGGGCCTATAAGCATATATCAGAATTTGTTACAGGGAAGGAAACTTAGGAGGAAGGCTTATTATCCCAGGAGTGGAATTAAGGTGAAATTAACAAGTAATTGAAGTTATCTTTGATCATGATTTTTCATTCCCCTTTTTCTCCCTGCTGTAAGGAAGTGAATATTTTTGATGTTCAATAGAGCAGTACAATGCTGCACGGAGAAGCATAATGCTGAATTTTCATAATAATGTTTGTAATGCAAATGAGGGACACTTCAAAAACAGGTTGATTAGCATTTCTTAATAAAATGCCAGTCTCCTCCTTTTTCTTCATTAATTCTATCAGCAGATTACATAGCGAGATTTTAACGTTAGTAGATGGGGAGGTGTGTGGTGGCTTCTCGTGATACAATTATTTGGTGGCTCTAAATAGTTTCAGGTTGTGGGGTTTAAAACAGTTCCTACAGCACTAAAGCATTACAGTGAATTAATGAGCGGCTTGTCACCTCTGGGACCTTTCCTTTGAAATCCAGCCTGGCTTAAAGTGAACTCCTACCATTTCAGGCCAGCAGCTGGTAAAAGGTTAGAAAATGAATGAGCTCCAGGGACATCTCTGAACTTCCACAGGAGCATATATTTACTTTAGGGCTGGCTTTCAGAGATCAAACCGGGGGAAACACAGAGCTGCCAGGCAGTTCCTCCCACAGCCTGCATCAGCCAGCCAGAGTATTCCCCCATCGCCCTGCTCTCCATAACATGTTTTGCTCGCCTCTCCTTCCCCTCCCCTGCTTCGGCAAGGGAGGCACAGCAACATAGCAACTTGAGCAAAGGAGCCGTGTTCTCCTTCCTACATGTCATTTAGGCTTTGTCCCTAATTATTTTTGTCGTCTCCTTTTTAATTGCCAAAGCTTCCTCCTGTTCCCTTTTGTCCTTCATGTGATTTTAGAAATAATTTACTCTCTCCCTCGTCTCCCAAATCTTGCTTTCTCACAGCGTGTGTGGTTTTTCTTCTCCTTTTTCTCTGTTGTTTCCCAATGGGAGACCTGACAAGGTACCTCATGCTCCACCCCAGGTGCATCTTCCTCTCCTGCTGGATACCTGTGAAGAGCTCTTTGCTGCCCTGTTGTGTTCCCATTAGAGAGATTTCAGAGAATGAAATGCTTGCTGTGCTGCTTTGATTTTAGAGGAGAAACAGGAGCGTGACACTGTCTGAGCTTTAAGTTCAGAGCATTAGTAAGAGCAGTTGGTGAGCCCAAGTCTCTGCCCAGTCCTGATTCCAGTTGAACATTACTTGACTGGTCAAATTTCTTTTCCTAACTACATAACAGCAAACTGAGTTTTCAGGGGGGTATTTAAATAATATGTGCCATTTCTGATAAACATTATCATTGTGCAACTGGACTTGGAAACTGAAAAGCTGTGGAAGTACTGAAACTCTTTACTGTCCCTGGAAAAGCACTGAACTTTAGGGATACTTTAATCTGTTCTATGTCTTAATGATGTTTTTTGCTGGTGGTTTCCGGTATGGGGACTGTGTAACCACCTAACATAACTTCTTGTTTCTTCTAAGACTCTGTGCAGGACATTTTTGTTCCCCCTCCAAATTTGAATGTAGAAATAATGTGTAACACTCACCCTTATTAAGATGGCCCTGGAGTCTCATCTTTGTTAGTAAATCATCTTGACAGTCGTCTTCTTTCATGTGTGTTGATTTTGATTGGGTAATTCATTAAAAACCTGTTGTTAGACATTTCTTGGGGTTTCTGTCTCAGGCAACCGCTTGTCATTTCATCTGGTTGTGGATCAGCTCCATCCTCTGATTTCCCTTACAGTGCTGCAAGGAAGCTGTGGGGAATTCCCCTCTTTCAGTAATGGAGTCACTTAAATGTGGCAGTTAGGATAAAATAATGATTTGCACTACTGATGACTGCTTAAGCTCTTTGCCATTGATGCTGAATTGGATCTTAACTTTTTTTTTAAAAAAATAAAGATAGCTCCAACAAGCTGTGTGGTTTTACAACCCAGCAGTTAGATTTGTGCACGGCAAGTTACATCACAGAACCACGGGAACGGTGGGGGTTGGAAGGGACCTCTGGAGATTATTTAGTCCAACTCCCCCTGTTAAAGCAGGATCGCCTAGTGTAGGTTTCACAGGATCACATCCAGGTGGGTTTTGAATATCTCCAGAGAAGGAGACTCCACACCCTCACTGGGCAGCCTGTCCCAGGGCTCAGTCACCCCCACTGTACATTGATGGTTTTTGCTGTCCCTCTTTTATAAATTTGAGAGTTGCATTACTTTAAAAGAAGGATTGTTACTGAATTAATTTAGTATAGAAACTTGATTTGTGGAAATACCTTAATTTAGAGAAAAATGCTGCTTCCCCTCCCTCCCCAACTCCTTGTTTTTGGTTTTGATTTAGGACCACAGAAAAGTCAGGGTTGGAAGGGACTTGTGGAGATCATCTGGTCTGACATTTTGTTGCAAGCCTGAGTTAGCTTAGGTTATCTAGGACATGAACAAGCTGAGCCTTCATTATTTGCAAGAAGGAGATGCCATCCCTTCTCTGACCAATCTCCAGTTGCTCTCATGGTGAAGAATTTTTTTCTTATATCCAGATGTACTTTCCCTCTGAAGCAGCTTGTGCCTGTTACCTCATGTTGTGTCAGAACACATCCCAGTAAGATGTGTACCTCTGCTTTCTCTAGAACTGCTTATTTATTATTATTTTAGGTATTGGAAGATTGCAACTAGATCTTCTGAGCCTTTTCTTCTCAAGCTTTGTTCCTTGAACTTTTTTTCCTATGATAATGTTCTCCAATTATCTAATCACCCTGGTGGCCCTTCACAGTTTTTCAGTAGCTCTCTTGCAATGGGGA
Organism: Hypotaenidia okinawae; assembly: GCA_027925045.1. NCBI lineage: Eukaryota > Metazoa > Chordata > Aves > Gruiformes > Rallidae > Hypotaenidia > Hypotaenidia okinawae. The sequence continues at coordinate 7,591,466 of BSDF01000003.1, forward strand.
CACACACTCCCCCCAAAACTGGACACAGTATTCCAGGCTTGCCCTAGCAAGCATCCCTTGTCCTGCTGCAGTCCAAGATGTGGTTTGTCTTTGTTGCCTCACTGCTGACTCACATTCACCTTGCTGTCTGCCAGGACCTCCAAATGCTTTATGTCAGAGCTGTTTTATGGACTTATGTACGTTCAGCTTGTACAGCTGGTCCCTAATTCAACTCTCTTCTATGACTACAGGCATCACTGTCTTTTTTAGTTTGAGTTGTATTGGGTACTGGCTAGAACAGGAAGAAGTGCTAGGAGGGAATTACTCTAACTCTGTCTTCTGGATGGAGGACAGGATGGGTATGTGCCCCCCACCTCTGTCACCTCAGTGCTTGTATACTAATGGAAGAGAACTGGTCTTTTAATTTCTTTATGCCTACATGAACAATCTGGGTTTTGATCAGGACAATATTTTAAGAGCATGAACTGTTTCTGTGCTGCATAGAAATGCCTGTCTGGGCTCAGGCACCTCCCTCCTCAGGTCCTGTCTGTGGAATATTACACTTCCCAGGCTCTTATCTGGTCTGTGTTTTTCCCTCTCTCTTTTGCACGCTGACCTGCTCGCTTTGCCTCTTCTCCCAGCCAGGCACCCAGAACCTAGCTCAAATCCAGAGGCAGAGGGCTGTGTTAGCATGATCTCAGCTTCCTTAGCATCCTCAGCAGGGCCCAAGGACCCAATGTCAGCATGGGGGGAAGGGTGTGTGTGTGTCTATGTGGGGTGTGTGGTTCCAGGCCTGCCTGGACCAGAGCACCGAGCAATCTCCCATCTTTTGTGAAAGACCTTCTGTAGTGAGGGCCTTACCTAGCAAGGCAAAACGAGAGCAGGGGAGCGGGAGTGCTGCGCGGCGTCCCGAACCACCCAGTGCTGTGTTTGCTCATTCTCTGCCGCTGCCTCCAGCAGGTTTTCTATGAAGGTTGTCTTGGGTCATAGGCAGCAGACTCAGCCTTTATACTGCTCTGTCAACAATTATATTGCAGATGAGCGCTGCCAAAATTCAGATCGTTTACTGACTTGACAGCTGAATGCATTCGCTCAGTGAAAACAGGGTTGCACGGTCTCCCACATTATGAGGAAACAGCTGAAAGCTGTGGGAGGATCAGCAAGCTCCGAGCCTGAGGTTGGGATGGGAGGGCTGCCCAGCCCCAACAGCAGCTCCGCTGGATGACTGAGAAGGAGCAGCAGTGTAGCTTCTGCTCTTGCCTGTCCTGTTAATTGAACCGTGACAGCTTCGTGTCTCGTCAGGTATCTGCCAGGTTTCCAGCCAAGGAAAGGGAATAAGGATTTTTATTTTTGCTTTTTTCTTCCAACAAGATAAATAATTGCAGTTGTTATTGATCGTGAAATGCTTTATACCTGAACTACTTTAAGAGTCTGTGGCTCTATCAATGCCCTGTATTACTTGACAACAATTACGCAGGATTCTTGATAGATGGATGATACAGGGCCAACCTCTCAGTTAAGCCTGTGGGCTCTTTGCATGATTGGATTAGGTCAGTTCCTAATGGGATCTTTTTCCATATCACAAGCCAGACTCAATAAAATGTAATCAGAGAAGAGCAGCTAGAATGCTAGCATGGCTAGCTGTAATAAAGTGAAAAATCAACTTCACTTTTTCTTAGGTTGTTGCAGCAATTTATTTTAACACAACAAAAGTTAATTCAGTCAGGAACCTGCTATGAAGTGGTGGTAGTGTTGCTGAATGTCATTTCTAGGAAGTTTTCCTAGCTCCCCTTAAAGCCAGTGGAGAACCAAGAGATGATCAGCGTGGAGTCTGATGAATTGAGAAGCACTCAACATCTTCAAAATCTGAATTCTTATTAGACATTCAGAACTTGAGATTGAAAGGCTTTTTATTTGTACAGAAAAGAAAAAGTATATTGCAAGTTTTAATTTAGGCTTGAGTGGACTGTACCTTAGCCAGGTTATTAACGTTCACCTTACAGCAATGGTTTCATCAACCAGCTTACTTTAAGTAAAACTTCAATGAATAAAGGAAAACAGAGACCATTCCTCTGGTAAACGATAAAAGCCCAGTGCCCTTTGTCAGTAATGGAGCAGAAATGACCCAGTATCTTTTCCTTCTCTTTCTTTTTCATTCTGAAGTTAGCTCAAAATTGTGCTCATGATGTTTCAAATAGGTGAAATTTCAGGTAGTAAATGTTCAGAAACAGGGCTGCTTTGATTTGTGTTTGCTGTCCTCCTGGGAGCACTACTTTGCTTCCAGGTATAAAGGCTAAGGGAAGTCAAACACTTCCCATGTATTCCCAGTACTGTACCCCATGTGACTGATGCAGCAGCAGAGGGTGGTCCAAGTCCCCAAGGGACTATGTCTTTTGCAGGCTACTGAATTCTAGTGCAATTTGTGACTGGTGGGAAGGAGAAGATAGATGATGTATTCTGATCATGACACCAAAAAGGATCTGAAATGCCTTACTTAACCCTGATGATGCCTCTACCAGAGCTCTGTGTGTGTTCTATTAAACAAAGGCAATAGCTAGACCGAAGCAGAAAGCATGAAAGTGTGGTTGTGAGTTTGATCCTGAAGTTGTAGGAATGCTGCGATGTATTGAACAAGTAGGTGAGAGATAGTAAACTCATGCCAATGATACATGTTGGTAAGCAAAATACACCCCCACACACACCCCCATTATTTTCCTCTATGATTCACTTAGATAAAATATTCAGTAGGACTTAAATCTGGTCTGATGACAGCATTGGAATTTGCTACTGGTGAGTAGGAAATTGTATCTGGAAGGGCATGGTAGGAAGTGGGATCCGTTTCATCAATTTCTTAGGAAATTAAATTTTTAATTAAAATAAAATTAATTTATCTTCCTAGAGATAGGCCTGTAGAGGCTTGCATTTGGGAGATTATCATCGAGCATCCACAAACAGATGGCTCCCATGTTCCTTTACTTATAACCTGCCCAAGCAGAGAAAATAAAACAATAATCAGTACTACCTACTACTAGAGTCTGGCTGGGGAGCTGTAGATTTGAGGATTGAGGTGGGGGTGTGTGTGTGTAGGGTGGTTCCTACTGCTCAAAACTACTGGAGTTATTTGTGGAGCCATCAGTGGTGGAAGAAAACAGGTGAGGTGACAAAAGGACTCAGCTAAACTGGTATGTCCTAATAACATCTTTTTCAGGAAAAAAAAACTCAACCCAAAACCTACTTTTTTTTTCTATTAGAAAATATAAAATCAAAACAATTCTTTGGAATAGTACTGTCAATCTGGGTACTTCTTTGGAGTTAATTTTACAGGTAGCTCAGTGTTTGGTGTTTGATATTTGAAAACAGTCGATATTCTGGCATCTATTAATAAAAAAGCTGAATAATTACTTTTTTGTGTGTATATTTAAAGGGTGAGTGCTGTGGTCTATTTTGGAGGAAATTACTTGCTCTTCTGTTCAGTGGGAAGCCCTCAGCAGAGCCTGGGAAAGGTGTGAAGTTTTCCATTTCAGGACTGCTCTGCTCTTTCCCAAAATGTTCCCATCACGTGTGTTTCCATATTCCTCTTAGGGCAGGTCCCAGCATATGCAAAATTTCCAAAATGTCTAGGTCTTACCAAAAATTCTCCTTTTCTAAACCAAGGTTCAGACTCTTCCTGGAGATGCAGAGTTTGATTTATGTTTGGCCAGGCAGGAGTTTCATAAGGGAAGAGTTTATATTTGCTCACGGTGCTAGGCAGGGGTTTGGGAGTGCTCAGCCTGCCCCCCTCCTCATCCCATGCTTTATTTCCATAAAGCTAGAAACTCTACGGATATGCCAGACAAATGGAAACTGCATTTTTAAGCAGGGAAGGAGAAGGAGGAGGGGGGAAAAAAAAAGGAAAAAAAGCTAAGATCACATAGTGTTCAGTACTGCAATTCAGTGTGAACAGTTGGGGGTGGCAGGCAGAAAATGGAAGAATTCAAATAATCCTACATTTGCATTCAGAAAACCAGGGAAAGAGAATTTCTCTTCAAAACTACCCACTCCTGAGCCCTGTGCGAGCAGGGCAGAAAATAAAGCCCGAAGGTAAGGCAAAGCAGAGCCAAGCACTGACCAGGAATTGCCAGTGTGGTTTAGGAAAGATAAATAAAATGGTGAAGGGAAAAAATGAGGGAAGGCTGTTGGAAGGAAACAAGTTGAAGGATAAAAGCTGGCACTGGAGAGCAGTCTAATGCATTTGATCCAAAACCAGCCCTGTGAGCTTTGCAAAGAAAGATGCGGTGCTTTGGTTTCCCTGGAGCATGCAGGCACAGTAATTCTGAAACAATTCAAAACGGGGGGGGTGGGGGAGAAGGTGTATTTAAATCTAGCAGGAAGATGAAGCTTCTGTCATCTTTCTAACCCCAAGTTATTATTAAGCATTTCACCATACTCAAAACTCAATCCTGATCTCTAGGATCTGGGAGAACAGCTCTTGCTTGCTGTGGCCATCCACATTCTTAAGACTGGAGTTCTTCCTCTTGGGTGAACACGTTTAGGAAATGCCCCCCCATACTGCTCCCTATATAAAAATAAAATCAAATATTCTAGATAGAAGAACAGATAGAGAAGCAAACCTTTTATAAAATGGTACAAAGATGTCATTGGAGTTTCATCTCAATCCAAAACAGTCGCTGAGTATTGATACTGATTTAACAAGAGCTGAATGGAGCCATTTGCACTGAATAATGTATTAAGTAGTTGGAATGTGAAGTGTTTACTAAAATAACAGTAATTATACAAACCAAGCTAATCGCATTGAAGTTGTTGGGAAGCCTGTGGAATGTGATATGTTAGTTTGCTGCAGTGTGAATGCTCTGGGTAGGGTTTGGTTTTCTTTTTCTAAACAATACTCTGAATTTTTAAAGCAGGGTTTTTTTTTGTTTGGGTTTTTGTTTTGTTTTGTTTTTTTCCTTTTAAAATTACTTTTACATGGGAATATGGGAACCCCAACTAAAGCCTGTTTTTCACTGATTTTACTGTCTCATCATACCATGTTTTAAAACTCCCCTGCAATGCTACATTGCAACATGCAGAGAGTTGAGCTGCCTTTCAAAAACCTTTTGAGTGTTTAAGTACTACACTGAAGTTGGCACTTTTTTGGTTATTTGGTGCAAATAAACTTGCACCACAACATAATGAGGGAAACAAAGAGGGAAACATGAGAACTGTTCTTCACTATCTTCTGGAGGTAATAATCGACAATATATTTGATTATGACCTCACAGAGATCTGCTGTTTATTGCAAGGACTGCATCCATATCGTTCAGATACAGCGGGAAGCCTGTTAAAGAACTTTGTGTTCTCAACTGCAAAACCTAAACTGATTCTGTGCCCACTGGCAAAGGCTGAAGTTTCCATTGACAAATGTGTACAATATGTAGAGGCTTGGATTTTTAATTTTTTTTTTTACAGCCAAAATTCATACTTTAGTGTTTTTAAAGAATATATTAGAATACTGTCAAAATGCTCTTAAAATAATTTGCTTCATGACTCAACATGTTTTCAAATATTTAATCTATCTTTTGCCTTTTAGTGTGAAATTTAATCTGTTATCTGTGATTAATATAACTTCAGATACACAAATGTTCTCTTTCACAGAGGCCCACATGTGCAGTGGAACAGAGAGTTACTTCTCTATAAAACTCAGAATCTCACCCCAAGCCATAGATGTCAAATCAGAATTAATCTTTTTCCCATTGAGAATAAAAGTGGCAAATCACTAATGCACCATCTTTAGGAGGATATTTATGAAAAGCCATTTTAATCATTCACCAGTCCTCATTTTGCTAAAGTAGCAAAAATCCCCCTTGTCTGAATATTGCAGGTGGGACGTAGTGTGAGAAGCGAGGAGGTTTGTTCTTCTAGCAACCTGCTTTGCTTTCTGTGTCATTTATAGGGGAAGACATAGAAAGTAAGCTAATGAAAGATCTGGAAATGGCTTGCCATGCCACATGAAGGGAGGCATAGAGTTCCCTTCCCAATGGCTCCAATGAGAGGTGGGTGTGGGTAGATGAAGTGGTTGCTTGTGCTCAGTATGATCCATAACCCCAAGCTTCAGAAAGCGTCCTTAATCATCACAACTATTGCAAAAGAGAGTCCTGTGAATAGCACAGCAAAAAAACCTCAAGTTTTCTCAGTGTTTGTTTTTGGTTCCCAAACCCCTCTGGTGTTCTGCAGCAAGCTCAAATCCAAGAGCCATCTGAACAGCTGTCCAGTGTCTGTTAGATCTGCCCAGCAGAGCTGGCAGTGGCAGGATAGTCTTGTTTCTGTATGCCTGTGAGTTCAGGCGCCTTCCCTGTCCCCATCTGCTGATTTCCCAGATTGAAAGGAAATAAACTGCCTTCATTTTACACCTTTCTTCCAGGCCTGGTTGAAGCTGACTAATGGCTTCCAAATGTGTTAGAAGACAGTTTCCATAGAAAAAGGATGGAGAGGCAGGAGGACGGAAGGAAACTGCCTGGACCTTATTTTAGGGAGCCAGGGTCAGAACAGAGCCCATATGTGCATTTTAAAATGAATCTAGGCTTTGGGACTAACACTGTGTGGGAGGAGAGGGAGATACATGTCCATTCAAACCATGTCTCCAGCTTTCTCATATACCACTGACAAAAGGGGAATTAGAGGAAGTTGTGATCAGCAGAGGGGTGGCCAGCAGGGACAGGGAGGGTATTGTCCCTCTCTACTCTGCCCTTGTGAGGCCCCAGCTGGAGTCCTGTGTCCAGATCTGGGGCCCCCAATACAAGAAAGATGTGGGACTGTTGGAGAGGGTTCAGAGGAGGCCACAAAGATGATGAGAGGGCTGGAGCACCTCCCCTATGAAGAGAGGCTGAGGGAGCTGGGCTTGTTCAGCCTGCAGAAGAGAAGGCTGCGGGGGGACCTCATTGCAGCCTTCTAGTCCCTGAAGGGAGCAGAGAAACAGGAGGGGAATCAGCTTGTTCAAAGGGCAGAGAATGGCAGGACAAGGGGGATGGAGTGAAGCTAAAGGAGGGAAGGTTTAGATTAGATATTAGGGGGAAGTTCTTTACAGAGAGAGTGGTGAGGTGCTGGAACAGGCTGCCCAGAGAGGTGGTGGATGCCCCGTCCCTGGAGGTGTTCAAGGCCAGGTTGGATGGGGCCCTGGGCAACCTTGTGTAGATCCAGACCTGGAGGTTGGTGTCCCTGCCTGTGGCAGGGGGTTGGAACTCTGTGATCCTTGGGGTCCCTTCCAACTCAGACCATTCTATGATTCTATGATCTTGTTGAGAGGAGGGCCAGGTCAGTACTGAGTGGTTATCCAAAATCAGCGATAAACCTCGGCCAGCGGTACCCCCAGTTAAATTTTCACTGGAGAGAGCTACAGACTAATGGTGATGCAGCAAAACAGATGGGAGCTATCAAGGCTCATCTAGGGCTGAGCCTCTCCAACAGTACGAGTCGAAATCTTTGTCTTACGACTTTGCTTTCTGAACGTGACCAGTGTAGGCTGAAGCCCTGGCACCGTGTCAGCGTGTCCCGTGCGTGGTAGGAAATTAATTCAAAATGTTTGGCTGTCTGCTGAGGGCTGGTTATTGAGAGCTGAGACTGTCAGTGAACTTTGGGTCAGAGGAATAAACTGCTTTGGTTAGAAGGAAGCATCTTGTTATTAAGGAATTGACTTCTGAGTAGTAATAATTGTATAAATTAGCATTAATTTAAAAAAAAAAACCCTGTAGCATCAAGAGATTTTGCAAATGCTGTTTGCAAGAAGAACGAAGCAGTCTGTCTCAGAGGTTAGGCTGAACGACGCAGCAAGGAAAGCCACTACCATAACTGCACCCAGCAGTCATGGGATGTGTTTCCCCAATTTGACATTCTGAACATAAACAGCACACGTGCATAAAGGGGTCAAGTTCTTTACCTACAGGAAAGTCTCTTCTGTAACAGCTCCTGTAATAGAGGTAATAGCCAATCAGTGCATGCGGAAGTTTTGAAACAGAATTGAGGTGAACTCAGCTGGTGGGGTTTAAAGCATATCCAGCAAGTTGTGTATGGCAGAACTGTGTCCAGTTCTGGACTCCTCACCATAAGAAGGACACTGAGGTCCTGGAGCGAGTCCAGAGAAGGGCAACCAGGCTGGGGAAGGGGCTGGAGGGCAAATCCTATCAGGAGCAGCTGAGGGAGCTGGGGGTGTTCAGCCTGGGGAAGAGGAGGCTGAGGGGAGACCTTATCACTGCCTACAGCTACCTGACAGGAGGGTGTAGAGAGGTGGGAGATGGTCTCTTCAGCCAGGGGACAGGAGACAGGACAAGGGGAAATGGCACTGAGCTGTGCCAGGGCAGGGTCAGATTAGATGTTAGGAAAAAATCCTTCCCTGAAGGAGTTGTCAGGGCCTGGAACAGGCTGCCCAGGGAGGGGGCTGAGTCCCCACCCCTGGGTGTGTTTAACAGACGGGTAGATGAGGTGCTTAGGGATCTGGTTTAGCACAGGACAGGAATGGTTGGACTCGACCTTAAAGGTCTTTTCCAACCTTGTGATTCTGTGACTCAGAAGCCAACTGGCTTTGACAGCCAGTCCCCCTTTAACTGATAGGATCCAAAGCGTGCTCCTCTCCCCCTGCCTGGGGCAGGTACCAGAGGCTGCATCAGGTAGATGGGCTCCACTGGGTTGTTTAATTTCTTTTTACTGGCATTAGAAGGAATATTTAAAAACAAAACCTGCCATCTGTGAAACTCTGCATATTTTCTGTGGACCAAGTCTCTTGGTGGCCATTTATATTTTAGGAACTGACATGTTCAGTTTTATTAAACTAGCCTGAAAATAGAGAACAACTGTTCAAGACCAGAGCTGTTGACCTCATATTTCACAAGTAATAAGATTTTATTTACAGTAGTTACTGCAGGCTTACTAAAATCTGAGGATTTTATTTATTTTTTTTTAATCCTTTGCAATTTCTGGTACACATACATGTGGATACACACGTTGCTCTTTCACCATGTTCAGGTCAACAATGAAACATGAAAGTACACAAAGTACCTCTGAACCCAGAAGTGCTGTTTTCAGTTCAGGCCATGAGTTTTAAAGCAGAAATGTGCACCAGTTTCACAGAATGTTTGGGGTTTTTTTCAGTTTGACATGGAAGTCCTTCAGGATGCAGTGGGCTTGTGACATCAGTACTACTCTTAGAGAAGAACAGGGATTCCTTTTAGCCAAAAAGTGGTTGAACAGGTTTTTTTATGTTGTGTTTATTTTCCTCTCTGTGCTGTGATTCCTGCCTGTAGTTTAGCTGGATTATAAAGCAATAGTGCTTTTACACTGCCTTTTATTTACAATTTTACTTAGGCTTTAACAATCGAAGCTTCTCCTGTGTTTGACTATTTGAATCCTGCTAGTAAGGGGAAAAATCCCCTATTATTCATAATCTCAAAGGATTTGTGCTTTAGGTAGTCCACAAAAGATTTAGAGAATTTTGTTAGCATTTTGTACATGATTTTGTTAGTATTTTGGCATGTTTCTGGAGCTGTATTCCTTTATTATTATTATTATTATTCTTTCCTCTTTTGGACTGTATTATGCTTCCATGCTGAAGTTAACAGATCTGAAAGGGATTGTGCTTGCAGAAGTGAAGCTGACTGGTAGGGTTGGAGTTTCTTAATTTAGTTGCAGGTGGGTTTTGGTTTTGCTTTTCTCAAAAAGTAGAGAGAGGGAGGAAATATATTCAATTAAGTAATAAAACAGTTGGCAGTAAGATAGTTGAGGGCTTTTTTTTTGAGGTCCCTTCCAACCCAAACCAGTCTATGATAAAGAACTCTTGTGACTATGCACCGTTGTTCTGTCTGAAGAGAGGGATTTCAGTGGGGTGGAAAAGCCTCATTGACAAAAATACAGACAATGTTTTGGGTCAGGCAGGTGAGGCATTAGGTAGAGAAAAGCAAACAGGTCATTCTTCATAGCAAAGTGTCCTGTTTGAATGTGCCAGCAAAATCCTAGAAGAGGGAGAAAAATATTCCATGAGTTACAATAAATTACAAGTAGAAGAAGAAAAGAAATCATTTGGTTAAAAAATTATTTACTTTTTCTCAGTGCTGAAAACCAACCCATGAAGATACCTGCATATATGTTTATTTGGTACCCACCTTTCATGCTGCTTGCATACAGAGTACATCCAGAATAATTTAGTGCAACTTTCAGAACTGAACATCCACACAACCCTGTCAAAAGCACAACACTGAGCATGGGAAGAAAACACAGTTTGTGTTTTTATCTTTCCATAACCTTGCTGATAGTGGAGGTAAAAATATAATTTTTTTAATCCTATTTTTAAATTTAATAACCCTGCAAGCAAAGGACAGATATTCTTACGGGCATGGCAGAATTCTGAACTCCTAAAATATACTTGTTTACTATTTCTTTTTAAGTCAGGAAATTGTTATTCTGTGTAACAAATGACTAGGACTGGGAGTTTGATGGAGAAGCAAAGGAAATTGGCTTAAAGGAGCTCTTTTGTATACTCATGCAAAATCCATTGAGAGAGCAGCAATTTACACCTCTGTCAAGACACATGCCAATAGTTTAGGTGTGTCTGCCTTTCAGGAGTGTCACACTCACTCTTCAACATCCAGTGTGGCAGCTGGATTTTAACTCTATTATTTCTGAACGGATTAACAATTACTTGCCAAAGCAATAGTGATGTTCGATTATGGACTTAATAATAGGTTTTCTGATGCACAGGTTTTTAGCAAAGAGGCAGAGGTTCTGAGTTCTCTTCCAAAATACTTTCATAGCTTGCATTCCCTTGTTCTCCCTTGTTGGCATGTACTCATATGGTCCCTCTCTTGCTGGTGAGCCAGAAGTGACATATTTCAAAATAACTTGAGAAAGATACTTTAAAAACCGTCACTTCTTTATGATAATTTCAGTATCCCTGTTTTTCTTCAATGAAAACATGACAATTTTGGCAATCAGTAATGTCACAGCAGTGTGATCTCCAGGTAGTATGTTGTACTGTATATATTGCATTACACATATCCCCCCCAAGGGGAATGGCAATACACGTAGGTATTTGCCTAAAACCCCATGGTAGTTAACACCTAGTGTAACTAAACAGTGTTGCAAAGACCTTTATTAAAACCCCCAATATTGGAGGACTCGTCTGAAAATAGCTGTGTGACATGCCTGAAACAAATTCAGATGTCTCCGTCCAGTGTAAGGAAAGTCCTGAATACCAGGATTACGGATTCCACAAATCCTCTGCTCAGTTTTACAGAAGGATCAGGCAGTTTATGTATTCAGTTAATCTATTTTCACTTCAATGTAATGACTTGCAGCTGTAGCCCACTTCATTGGCAGATCAGAAGCTACACTCTAGTATCTGTGCGACCCGTACCATTTGTCTTGGAAGGCTAATTGTTTAGCCTACAGCGTCTTTCATTCTCCCAGGCTACACTTAAAAATAAACAGAGCCCAGGCAAGCCAGACCCTGCTCCCCTGCGATAACTCTGCAAAGTCCATGGAGCTTGCTGTCCTCCCTGGAAGCATAGGCAAAGCCTGGGCAGGACTGACTCATCTCCCTGGGCCCTGTTTGGGTGAGCTGGTAGGTGGTCAGTCCACACTGTGTAAGGACACAGATCCTGTTCAGGTGTCTAGTTAAAGCCAGTGCTCAAAAACTGTCTCACCCAGTGGGGGATGCTGAGGTGGGCTGTCCATCAGAGCAGACTGGTCAGGCACATTTTCTGACTCATCATTCAAAGTTAAGAGGAGGATAACCCAGCCTCCAAAATCATGGGGCCTCATCAGATCTTCAGGCTTTTGTTTATTTTTTAGAACATCCCTCTTAAGCAGTGTGATTTTGTTTAACAAAATGCAGTTTCCTTTCTGCCCTCTAGTATTTGCATGTATCAAGGACCGAGGCTCTCTAGAAGTCTGGCTCTAGATTTGAGGGAAAACAGGACCAGAGCTTGGCTGCTAGTGTGCAGCACCTAGAGTAGCTGAGTATCATTTGTGAACTGTCCTCTGCAAAGTCTCATGTAATTTCTGATGCTCTGATGATTTGCTGTGCGAAGAGGATGTTCGTTGGGGAGCTTAATGAATTTTCAAGGTTTCAAGTCATCAAATGACTTGAAAATGAGAAGGTGGCTCTTTTCTGGGAGGAAAGAGGTTCAGATCTTTCAAAGCTGAGTGAAGTTGAGTGGTGCTCGCAGAATCTGAGGTCCTTTAGACTTGCCATGGTACGTTGGCATCTCTGTCACTGTGGAGGATGGGACCAAGTCGTTTAGGCCCTGAAGAATTTCACATTGAAGCTTCAGTATGCTCTGCTCCACAGTGACCTGCAGTGAGTGGAGAACAGTGTGACAGGGCAACAACTTGCCTGCCTTCTGCCAGGAAGCACAGAGGTGCCACTGAGCCAGTGTGCGCTTGAAGGTGATGGGAGATTCCCACATCAAAGTGTAGTGCCTGATGCCTAGGCCTTGCCCAACACTCACTTGGGTAGAGGTTTTCATCAGATCAGCCTTTCAGTATTTGATTGTGCAAACAGGGAGGCTGACTGGTAACAACTGTGCAAATACATGTGTATGACCTGACGTGTGCGTAGTGTATGCAACCTCGGGATGTGAGTTTTATATGGCTTAAATACACATGCACATAGGCACACAGAGCCGTGCTTCCTGCTTTGCGTGTGTATTTTGGACTTCATTAGCTCCCATCCTGAGGTAATTAGATGTACAGTCCAGACATGCTTCCGAGTGCTCTATTTCTTCTCCTATCACTTCGGATTCAGAGCGGCTCGTTTGGAGCTCAGCGCTCACTGCAAGCTTCTGCAATTAAACCCTTCCCCGTGGCATTTTACCACATGGTGTCATGCTGCAGCGCTGTTTACTTAATCGCCTTATTTTGCTGGATGGCAAGTGTTTCATTAGGAGCTGTTATGAATTCGTTATAACGCCACATAACCTAATGAGGCCTTGTCTCCAGTCGGGACCTCACTGCTGGTTGATACGATTACCTAGGTAAAGCCTCAGTACGTGTAGACTGGGCTAGGGAGGCTTTTGCACACACATTTTAAAAATGCCATAACCTGCCAGAGTCAGGAGGATTCATTCAGTAGCTCAGCTGTGAAATACCACAGAAGACTTTTCATTTTAAAAGTTCAGACAATTAATTTAACGTGTAAACAGTAATCGTTTGGAGAGATACCGTGGCTATGTAATGCCAGCTTCATTCTTGTTTTATTGTGGTAAACTTAAATTTAGCATTGTGTTGTAAAGGCAGGAGCATGCTTTTAATTTGAGCTATAAGACTAAGTTGAAACATTGCCTTCGGGGTATTTGAGCTGAGTCCTCGCCTTTGATTTTACTAAGAGAAAAGTTAGTGGTGGGAATGGTTTTAGAGCATGTGATTCAAATTCATGCTTTGGCAAGAACCTTGATTCGGGATTTTATCTAGAGTTTTATCTAGGCACTGCTAACAAAGGTGGAAGTGTAATTATTTCCCAGATGGCACTGAAATGGCACCTAAATTAGGCACTAAGCACATGCTGAATTACTTGCATAAAGACAACTTGTGCTTTCAGTGCTAATGAAGGGGAAAGTGCAGTGGCTCCCTTAAGATGACCACAGGAATTGTCAGCGTTCCTTTCCCCATTGAGTCGCCTTCACCTCCTTTTCCAGACTTTGTGTAAATCTTTGAGTCAGACTTCTAGTATCTTACTAGGAATGAAATACAGATTTTTAAGAGGTGAAGATGCTTGGCAAGTGGACAACTCACCCTTTGGAAATATTTTTACATCTTACTAACTGTGTGTCCTCAAGAAAATGGCTATTTCAGAAGTTTCTTTTTTCTTCTTTTTTTTTTTCTTTTTTTTTTTTCTTATCTGTCCTTTGACCTTTCTTCTTTTCCTCCTGTCTCTTTAATTTGCTTCCTTGATTGCAGGAGTTTCATAACTGTAAACCATTGCACAGTCCTTCTGCACTACTTTCACCCCTTTCTGTGGCTGGCATGTCTGTACTTTGATACACAACTTCATCTGTTACCAGACTCCCAACACGCAGCGTAAGTGGCTCTGCTCATGGAAAGGCCTCAGGAAGGACACAGGCTGCCCCTTCAGTGAGTTCCCTCAGCTTTATCATGGATAAAGCTCATGGAACCACTGACTGCTGAGAGAAACGCACTTGGCAAATGCATTTCTCTCTGCAGCAGACTCAGCACGCAAAGAGCTGGCAGGGCTGAGCTACAGAGAAACCCAAGTGTGACACGAAGGCCAGAGATTCATCATCTGGGCCAGAGTTTGGCACCACTTTATGGCCTTTAATTAATACAACACACAAATCAAAACCCCAAGAAAAAAACTCACCAAAACCACTCCCCTCTGCCCAAAAACCCAACACCCTAGCCCTGATCTCCCTCTGCCTGGCAGCTGCTGGCTTATTTTCTAGAAAAGTATCTGAAGTATTCAGTCCTAAACAGCCTTTTAGATGAGTTTGAAAGAGCTTTACAAGGTAGGTGCAGAAATTAATGGCAGTGGCAGATGTTTAAGCTTCACCTAAACGAAGCATTCTTTAGCCAGCTCATTGTTACACTGAAGTATTGATCTAGAATGATGATTTCTAACCCTTTCCCCGAACTCCCACTGCATGATTCAAGGTGTGTTACAACAGTGCTGCCTCCTTCCCATCCCTCTGAGCTTCACTTCTCTCCAATTTGGAACTCCCATCTCCTCCTCCACGGTACCAGTTACTGATTCGTGATTCATGAATGTCATCAGCAGTAAGCAAAGCCCTGTCCTAGCACCTTTATTTTGATACAGTTGTATTTAGACAGAAAACTAGCAGCTTGTTAGCAGTATTTTCTCTGTCCTGTACATGTCAACACACAGCTGCCTTTACTACTTCTGTTGTAGCTTTTGAAGATCAATTTTAAAAAGAAAAAGGCATCCAGGCTGAATAAAGTGTCAGCAGCCTTAGCAAACAGGTATTTGGAAGAGATTTTCCTAGATGAAGGTGCTCCCAAACCTGTGGATAAGTTGTTCATTGTATGCATTTGATTCCATTTTAATTAGCAGACTAATAAAACTGTATTGGTATTTTGGAGTTGTTATTAGGACTACTTGTATTTAATAATAAATATAGTAGATAGCTGTAAATTATCACTTATTACCCAGAAGATTTTCCCCAGAAACAATGGAAATATATTGCCTGCATAGTATAATTATAGGCTATGGGCTCCTTCTTTTGATGTTATTCTAGGGATTAATTAGCAGGAAATCAGGTGTGTCTCCACAAAAAGGACTCCTTTGTGCTCTCATGTGTGCACACACGTAGGAAAAGTAGGATTCAAGAGCAGTTTATGTTTGTTTATAGCCCGTTCTGTAGCATGCTGCACACACTAAAGGAGTGCATGATACATGTTTTTAACATACAGATTTACAGTGCTCTCTAACTGTCTGTCCTTTTGTTGCTTCCAAGTTCTTCCAGAAAAAAAACCCAACAAACCATAACAAACAGATGGGAGAAGTACTCATTTGAGTTTCATATTGCAGTATGGACGGCCTTAAAAGGATTTTATAAATTTATGGCCTCTATCATCTGAAGTTCTACTCTTTCATAGCATTACAATAGGTTGGCTGCTGAGTTGTGTGTTCCTGTACTCTACTTGAGCTGTTTGGAATATTACTTTGAGAATTGGAAGGGCTCCGGGTGCTAAAACTGATTATGAGATTTTTCTTTGCTTGACAAGATGAGCAGGTCCATGTGAAGTATACGGCAGTTATGTGGATTGACGGCAGACAGGTTTCAATCAGAGAATCATGTTGTGTTTTGCTCATCTTTGAGGTGGGATGCTGGCAAAATTGAGTTTCAAGAGGATAATTGCAGCCCAATCAAATTTTCGGGTTAACTTTAATTACTTTTTTTTGTAAAAATTATTTTAAAAGCGATTCCTCCCAGTGACTCAGCATATTCTGAGAGTTCTTCAGAAGCTTTATCATTTGTCTTCCAGAAAATCAGAGTAAAAGGTTGAAGAGTGGAAAAGAACTCCAACTGAACCAAAATCTTAATTTTTAAAAGTTGCAGAAGTTGAATAATGTCAGAGGTGCCCAGGCCTTACTGGGAGAATTGAATATTCGCTATGTTAGTGAATATTATTCTTCAGCATGCGCTTGACTGCAGGTTTGTGTGCCAACTCCTCCGTCAGGTGAGGGTCTCAGCAGGCTGGTTAAGTGATCCTGGCTTGTAACTGCCCACCCCAGAGATAAAAACCTTCTGTAGACAAGTACCTCACCCTCTTAAGAAACTGGAAGTTAACCCTACCAATGGGGACTGTTTTGAGTGGCAAAATAATCCCTGTAGCTAAGCAGGATAAGCCCTGAGACCAGGCAAAGCCCTTTTAGGAAGTTGCAGTTTTACATTCCTCAACACTAACACAACCTTCACAATTCCCCCAGTATCATTATACCATTTATTGGTCTCTGACCACAGTGGCTGGGTAAGGGTGATGGCTCTTCTCAATCTGCTTCCTTGAGAACCCTCTGTGCCAGTCCCTGGTTTTCATTTGTATGCTGGAAAGTCTCAGTTCAGGCTCCTGTTGCTTCAGCCGTCCCTCTTGCCAACTGCTTTGCACTTCCAAGTCGAGTCAACTCAAACTGCTTCACTGGGGATCGGGTTGGGCTCCTGCTCAGGCCCAACTCCTCAAACAGCAGGTTTGTCCCTTCCAAACCTCCTTGGAAGACTTTCTGGGGTGATGCAGATATTCTGGTAATTCTCAGACAATCTCAGTTTTGGACAGACTGCACTCAGTTCCCCAGTATCTGGCACCGCACCCTACCTCGGCTCTGCAGGGCTGCTGGCCGTCTCATCCTTTTTTCCAGTGTCATGCATTAGTAGGAGTCTAGGCGAAGGTGCTCCTCACCCTTGCAAGGCTGGAAGTGATGCTTTAGACTTTGATACTAAAATGTAAACTTCTATCCAAAATGTTCCCTCCCATTGCCATTTTTGGTTGGGATCATTCTTTTGTACCATTCTGAGGTTTGTCTTTTTTTTTTTTCCCCCTACTGTTTCTACTTCACTTATTCCTACTTCTTGAATTACACTGTGTCTGAGTTGTAGAAAGCTGAGTTTGAACTCCAAAAGGTAGCTAGTGTGATTCAGCAGTGCCCTGGTATATGAATTGATTTCTTTCTTTTTATGTTGAAGTTCACTTTTTGTTTGGAAACCAGACTCCAAAGGTTCCCTTGAAGAAATTCTACTGAATTCCTTGAGCAGTTTTGTTGCTCAGAATGCCATCTTAGTTCTTTTATACACCCAGAAGCACCGTTCATGTGCGGAAGGCGTCGCTGAGCCATCTCAGCACTTACCACCTAACTCAAGGAGAAAAAGGGTTTTGAAACCACTCAGTTTAAAAAAAAAAGAAAAGCAAGCACTGCTTTTTGCTCGATTACACATGCTGTCTGTATGGGACTTTGATCTCACTGCAGCCATAGGCAGCCCCACTCTTGGCTGATGCCCTTTTGGGTTTGCAGCTCTGTCCCTTGAGTGGGACAGGTCTGACAGATGTGGGAGCTGTTTCACGCTGCTATGTCAGTAGAGAAGTGTTGGATAAATACTAGGTTATTTCCCAACAACCTGCCCCAAACCAGTGGGATGGGAGCCTGGCATACTGTCTACAATAGACACAGAAAAATTTGGTATCTGTATGGCAGTGAGAACAGAAACAAAAGAGCAGTGAAAAATAACACAGCTTTTCACTTGTACGTAATCTGAGAGGTTGACGTTAATTCTGGGATGAAAGGCAGTTGAAGCATTACCAGTCAAGTTCCAGTTTAAGCAGTCTTGGTGTTTTACTTCCAAATTCATTGTTTGGTAGTGTGTAATTCTTTAATACAAAGCAGTTGTTTTCATTTTTAATGTTAGTTACAGGAAAATTTATGATGTATTTGTACTTCTCTGCAAATATTCAAGTGCTCTTCTGGAAGAAGGTATGCAATAAATAATGTTGCTTCATACACAAAGTGGACATTAAATCATTTAATAGTATAATAAGAAAGCCTTGAAGTAAAATCTTTGTGGACTTTCTGAAGGGTCTTTTTATTAGATTTTCCAATATTCCAGTCTTCAGTGGAAAACTTTCTCTCCTGCCAGTATATATTCTACCTTATCTTAAAATTAGAATATGGCAAAATATTTACTGTAACTGCAAACCAGAGATACACAGAAGAGAGAAAATATATCTTTATTACAACATTATGCTATAATTTATAATATTTACATGCCTTTAAGAATACTGGCAAGTCTGAGTGGCTGGCAATATATAGCAGTGGTTGCATTAGCTCAAGTTTGCAAATACCAAAATCAAAAAATAGTTGGTTTTTTGGGTTGGTTTTGGTGGGGTTTTTTTCCCCTCAGTTCCCAGCAATCACTGAATTACTTATAACTCACAGTTTCCCAAAATGGGGTTGTTAGTTTTATTTCTCAGTGCTCCTGTTATATAAAACCCCCTTAATTCTGTAGTTTTCTCCTCAAGTAGGCTTAAAATACACATGGAAGCGTTAAAGTCTATAAACTGATGCAGATACATATTCAAGCAAGGACCGAGGGCAAGAGTGACAGCACCAAAGCCAGTGAGCTGAAGGAGTGACTTCACTAGCTGTCGTCACTGGCAGCCTTCTATGATCTTAGTCCTCACCCTACTAAACGACTCCCAGACAATCATCCCTGCAGCCCTGTTTTAGCTCAGTAACAACTCTCTGCAAGTCCCAAGCCTTTTTGTTTTAGGGATAAACTCATGCTCAGAAAAGCAAACGCAGGGGATGTAATTGTAGATGTGAAATTGTTTGCATTTCATTTGCCTCAGTGACCCGGATTGCATGTCACTCGTGCAAATAAAGGTTTGTCTGTAGATGGTTGTTTTTCCAAGAGTTTTTAAAGTCAGGTTTCATGCCTTCTATCCAGCTATCATCTCCCTAGGCAGCTTCAGACAAATACTGAAGGTATGAGGAGGAGATCTCAAGATCGGAGAAACGATCTTCAACTTGTCACCCTTCAGGATAAAATTACACTTAAAAATTTTGAAGAAGTGAGAATCAAGTTAAGGTTTCTGCCTCAGTTCAAACAAGGGGAGATGCCCTCTGCCCATCACAGAGAATTTGGCTCAAGAAGAGGTGCAGGTAACAATTTCTCCCCCACTCTCTTAACAGAGCAAGGTTGGCACTGGGTTCTGTCCGTGCATTGCTACGTAAAAATACCTTGCAGAAATGATCAAAATTAGACCAGATTCGTGGTCTGCAGGGATGACATGTCAGAAGATGTGAAATTCCCCGTGAAATAAGTTGTATATCATGCAGTGAGATCCGCCTGCACACATACTTGTGCATGGTGCAAACACCCACAGATCTGCTTTCACTGCCCGCTTCCCTTCAGTCGAAATTCTATGAAATCCCACTCAGAGAGGGGCAGGTTTTATGAGGGGATTTTATTTTATTGCTTCTGCTTGTGCATGTGCTTCTCTGAATTTCTGAACTTCCTATGTATATCTGCGTAGGGCGCTTTAGAAATTTGGGAATAAATTTGCAACTCATCTTGAAGAAACCTTTGCAGCACAACGCTTTGCTTCGGGAAGGGGTTTTTTTGGTCATGTATTTGCTTTTCTGAGGAAGTGGAAATAGGTTCAAATACTTATAGCAAATAGTTTGGTGAGAATTTATCTTGTGCCGTTGGTTCACAGCTGTGGTTAACAAAACCATAGTGTTTTATACAACACAGCAGCTACTTCAGCCATTCACATTTCCTCTTTCAAGACATTCTACCCAGAAGGGGTAGGTTTTTTGGTTGGGGTATTTTTTTGTGTGGTTTTTTTTTTTTTTTTTTTTTTTAATTTCCACGTCTTTTAGTCCCCTCTTTGTTCTGCAAGTGTGCAGCATGGTTATGTTTCAGTTCCTTTGCTCCCTGGAAATGTTAAAGCCATTTGCCGTTCTAACTGATCCCTGCTTGGAGTGGTTCATTACTGACGCAATCTCAAGGTGAGCATTATAAAGTGAAGTATTATTCTTGATCTCACTGCGAAGCGGTAGGGAGTCAAACTGCAGGCAGCCAATGTCAAAATCGCCTTTTCTAAAGGAATTCTTCTCTCTCTTTGAGCATGAGGGTGAAGTGCATTTAAGGCTGCGTTTGCCGATCTCGAAGCTCGGGATGTAACGAGTGAAACGACAGAAGAATGTGACCTTGCAAAGAACGAGAGGGATAAAATCTACATGAGCTTTGGGGAATAGTGGAAATCAGGCACAGTCCAAATGAATGAGACCTTTAAAGGTTGCCTTTCCCTTCAAAAAGGTTTTTGATACAGTGCGAAGCTTCTAACAAACCCTTAAGGAAAGACAATTACGGTCCTATCCATAGGGTTCGGAACGCAAGGTGTTCAGGCTGGCTGCAGTTTGACAGCCATAGAAGCCATTTCCCATTCAATCTATTTAACTAGAATGAAAGAGTGTTTTCTCGCTCTTAGTATGTAGAATACTTATTCATTAATTTGGTTTTATACTTTTTTTTCACTGCTGAGATTTGAGCATATTGTGGAAAATTAATTATCTTAGCGCATGCCGTACGTATGAAGTATTGATTTGCCTTTTCCAGTTATAGAAAATTGTACCTTTTTTTTTTTCTTCCCCCTCTTAAATTGAATTTATGTCTTCAGAGGAGTTACACTGGAAAAATGCAGCATGAAAAGCTGCTATTTAGAAAAGCGGGGTGTATTGAGTGGATTTTTTTTTTTTTTTAAAGAAAAAAACTAATTTGAAATATTTTGGGCAGCCTTCTTTCAAAACCACCTCTTGTAACGAATGCATCAGTCCCCAAAGAAATCACACAGCGCATCTTCAGCCGTCACAGACGTGGGGAGTGATTACGTGCGGGTCTGAAAGACGCCGATGAAGGTGTAATGTTGAGGGCCCAGCCAAGGAAAGGCAAATCAAGAGTTTCCCTTTGGTAGCTGAGGCCCTATGGGAGGATGTCCTTCATGACTAAGGTAGCAATGAGGTTTCTCTGAATTGCCACATCTTAGGTTAATTATAATTGGGTTTTACTCTGCTGTAGCTGTATTTGGCTTTCTACGCAGTCGTCCTATCCATGATTTTTACCACGTTCAAAGTGTATTCCTCCATCCCTGCCTTCATGTAACTGAACTGATAATTTTTTTTCCCCTTTCATTCTAGAGTTGCTGTTTTTAGAAAGACAGCTGGGGTGGGAGAGAGGTTGGTTGTTTTTGTATATCCGGGGGAGTGTGTAATTACTTTTTACCTTATTTTCCTTTATCCCCCTATTTCTCTCATTTTCTTTTTCTTTCTTTTTTCCTTCCCCTCTCCTTTTTTTTTTTTCTTTCCACCTTTTTTCCTCCTTCTTTCATAATCTTTTTTTTTTTTTTTAATTAAACTATGTAGTTTCAGGAACTGTGGTAAATCACAGAATCACAAGGTTAGAAAAGACCTTTAAAGATCATCAAGTCCAACCATTCCTGTCCTAAGATAAACCATATCCCTAAGCACCTCATCTACCCGTCTGTTAAACACACCCAGGGATGGGGACTCAGCCCCCTCCCTGGGCAGCCTGTTCCAGGCCCTGACAACTCTTTCAGGGAAGGATTTTTCCCTAACATCTAATCTGACCCTGCCCTGGCACAGCTCAGTGCCATTTCCCCTTGTCCTGTCTCCTGTCCCCTGGCTGAAGAGACCATCACCCACCTTTCTACAACCTCCTTTCAGGTAATTGTAGGTGGTGATAAGGTCATGATACATGTTGGCTTTAATTTTTTTGATGGGTTTTTTTTTTTCTATGCCGACTGTGTCTCTGGACACCTCTCAACTGATAACAGTCATGCTGGCACTCTTCTTGCTGGTCTTTATGTAGTTAATTTTGCTCCTGTGTGCAGTGGCCCCTCCCTGTCTCCCCATCTCTGTGCTGTGGTTCTCCTTTTTTCCTGTTCTGCCAGATTTCACTTGCCATTGCTTTAGCTGATGTACAAATGCTCGGAACTTCAGAACAGCCCACACCTGCAATTAGCCGTTTGTCAAGGTGTGCGTGAACCAACTGGCCTCCTCTCTGCAGTGAAGTCCTTCAGCTGCTTTGCTGACGCACCACAAAATTATCCTCTTAAGCTCCATGCATGAGAGGAGTCCCCCAGCAATAGAAGCTTGCCTGGGTAATATATGAAACCCCATTCTGTGCGTTCACCCTTTTTTATTCTTTTTTTTTTTCTTTTTTTTTCCCCTCTCCCCTCGATGTAGAGCTGTTTTCCCCTTTCATCTCGGTGTTTCTGAAGGCAAGAAAAGCTTTGTCCACCAGCAGTTACACATTTCTGGCATGCCACACCCCCAATTCAGGGCTGTTATGCTCAAGCTTGTATAGCTGGAACCCCACGAGGCATTTTCAAGTATCTTCTCCATCCAACTCAAGCAGTTCTCATCACTCCAGAAACGTCTTTCTTTAGCTTACAGGACAGAAGAATGAGCTCCCTTCAGAGCTTAATATACCTCCGCTTCACACAGAAGCTGAAGGGGTGCTGAGGTAATGTAATGAGAGCACAGGCAATCTGAGCTGGAAGTAAAATACATTTTCTCTGTGATGTGCTCAACCTTTTCTGCCCTGGGGCTTAAAAACTGAAATCTACTCTTTAATTTAGCGTTCTCCGCCTGTACACTGAAATGCCGCTAATGATTCCAGAGAGTTAACAAGAGGATAGCAAAAATGATATGTCAGATATGTCTGAAACCATAAAAATTCTAGAGGGAAGACAATTTGACTCATGTCAATGGATTTTGAAAATATAATTTTCTGTCTACTGGAGGCCAGGGAAGAGAACATATTGAGTTCATTTGTGTCGCAGTATTTTTACCAACTCCTTATTAAATCAAACTTGAAGTAAAGGTTTGTTTTAACAACAGTTAGTGTGCTATTTCTTTAGAATGGCAAAATAGTATAAAAAATCTAGATTGCCTCAAAACAGAGATGAATGTCATTTGTGGGCTTTTTATTCTTTTTTTTTTTCTATAGAAGCAGTGCTCCTGGGAAAAATTCACCAGCTCACTTATTCTTACAATTGTGTCATGTGTGTCAGGTCTTCCGTGGCTTGTTTTTTTTTTAAATTCTTCTCTATTTTTTTTTTCCATGGGCTTCTACTGGCCAAGCTCACCATGTGTCATGAGTGCGAGGGCACGTACTTCCAGATTAATATCCATTTCCAGAAACATGGCAATTTCTCGTGATTTGTGAATGGCAGAGACGGCTATTTACACCATCTAGAAATGTTGAATAGCACATCTATTATTTAAGCTGTCTTAATTTTTTTTTTTAATGCTGTAAAGAAGTTCATTTATTCAGGAAGACAGTTGCTTTTCATGACACTTCAACATCTGTTTCTGAGTGATATCTTCAGCTCCGTAGTGAAACTTAAACCTATATTAGAGTTGGAAACTAATGCATATTAGCAGTGGCATACGATGCGATTTTAAGCTGTTCATGTATATTTAAAATAAGATTGATTTACAGCAGTTTCCTTCCCAGGGCAGTACAACTTAAACTAATTCTTAGTGATCCAAATGCATTTAAAACCGGTTCGTAAAATCCTCAAAAAAACACAAAACTCTGAAATCTTTCAAAGCCAGTTCACTCCAGCGTTACTGTTATGGCTAAACCAGCATGCTTTCCTGACAAGTACTTGGTTGGCTTGATGTCTCCCAGCATTGCCTTTACTTAGCTCACAAAATGCGATGGAAAAACACATTCTTGCAATCTATGTTTTTGGTGTAAGTCAGCAAGAGATGCACTTGGGCAGGTACGTGTCACCCAAATATTCCCGTGATATGTTTTAGCATAGGACAGGATTAATTTGACTCGATGATTTTAAAGGTCTTTTCCAACCTTGTGATTCTGTGAGAACAGGTTAACACAAGGCTGCAACTAAAAGCAAACCCCAAAACTAGCCTGTGTGCCACGTGGGTACATGGGGTGCATAGCCAGCTCCCCCAGTCCTCCTTCCCCCTACCTAGTAGCTTCTAGCAGCGTGCGCTCAGCTCAGGGAACAGAACTTTGTCCTCATCACAAGAGTTATTTTCTTCTTCATAATAATGTTTTTGTGGATTTATTTTTGTGTGTCTTTTTGTGTGTGTGTGTGGTTAGGTTTTTGGGTTTTTTTTTTTTTTTTTCTTTTTTAAGAAATGTACTCGTAGAGGCTACTCCTAACTCTTCATGGGGCTTATGTTCTGCTGGTCATCATACCTATTCCTTGTCTTCTTTCAGTTAGTCTGAAAGCCTTTTCACATGTGGGTTTTTTTTGTTGAGTGGGTAGAGAGAAAGAGAATGAAAAGCCAGTTAACCTGCTGGACACGATCTAAGCTTTTCTCCTGCTCCGGCTGGTGGGGAATCATTACTGCAGGTTTTGAAGGGGATACTGCAGAAGTATGAACATTGGATGCGCATGCGGTGGGCCAGATTGCCTAGTAACTGCTTCAACACTTCATTTTGACCTGCTGCTGGGGCGGAATCTGTGTGGTGACCTACAGAATCACCATGTGATGTTACATGGAGTCAAGTGTCCCATTAGATCCACGTTGTCAGGGCGAAGCGGGAAGTGTGCTGTCGCTAT
Source organism: Hypotaenidia okinawae (assembly GCA_027925045.1). Classification (NCBI taxonomy): domain Eukaryota; kingdom Metazoa; phylum Chordata; class Aves; order Gruiformes; family Rallidae; genus Hypotaenidia; species Hypotaenidia okinawae. The sequence goes on from BSDF01000003.1 coordinate 7,616,057, forward strand.
CTGGTTAGCAGACTAGTAAATCTATGAAGTCTAAACAAAACTTGCTTTGGTCCGTAATTTTAAGCATACTTTTATTATTTTTAAGGGATCAAAGCTGGCAGGAGATTTGTGTTAAGAAGATTTTACGTAATTCTAACGAGAATCTGAGCCCTTTGTCAGCACGCCACCAAATCCTAAATCATTCCCAGAATTTAGGGTGGTTGTTAATGTTATCCAAGAGTATTTACAGAGCGTTTTTAAATGGCTGAACGTCACTTTATAACGCATCGGAGGCGCTCAGGGGCTTGCAGTCTTGCCGACCCAGCGTGCGGGTGCAGGCACCCCGGTCGGGATGTGCGGCCCCGCAGCACCGGCATTCAGCAGCGATGGGAAACGGCAGGCTTCGGGGCTGGGGTCGCTACTGCCGGCCTCCATCTGCTATTTCGGTCAATTCAACTCTGTCAATTATAAGAGGCTTTTAATCACCGGGTCTGGTAGTGAGACGTAAAATCAAACCCAGCCCTGCTCCCTGCCGCCACCGGAGCGTGAGGGAGGCGTGAAGCAGGCTCTGTCGGCCCCCATCCGGGTCCCCATCCGAGCCGCCCGGGGCAGCCCCGTCTCCCCGCCGGCCCGTGGCGCTCAACACTAGCCAAAGCCCCCGTGAGTTGCTGCCCCAAAACGGGCGGTCGGGGAGTCCCCACAGACAGTCCGTCCCCGCGCAGCGTCTCCTCAGAGCGGGTCCCGGCCCCGCCGCGGCGCTGGCGGCCGGTACGGGTGTTGCGCACAGCGCCCAAGCCCCGCCCCTGCCGGGTTTTGGCGGGCGGCGCGACTGTTTTGCCTGTTGGGGATTCGGCCGGCGCCGGGAACGTCCCGCAGCCCAGCACAGCCAGTCGGCCCTAAAACGGCGGGGGTGCTGCACAGAGTCGTGGCGGTAGAGGCTCTGGGAGCCCTTCAGACTGAGAAACGAGCGTGGCGAGGCTCAGTAACCTGGCACCAGCTGAGAAAGGGGTCCGGTGACCGGGGAGACGAGCGTTGTGTGCCGTGCACGGCTGTGCTGATACATGGCAGTTGGACAGATAAGCTGGATGAGAGCTCTCTAAACCCAAAAAGTGAAAGCAGAAACCCTTGAGGTCCTCTCCGTGTTGGCACCTCCTGCTCGGCTTCACACGCCTGCTGCTGCCAGTGGTGTCAGGGCTGCTCCTGGAAGAGACACCGTGCTGCCAGGGCCAGGTTAGCCAGCCTCAGGGCAGCCAGGAGTCAGGCATTTCTCACAGTGAAAGGCGGTGGCAGATGGGTGTAGTTGAGGTGTTGGTGTTGATGGCCATCCTTGCCGACACTTGCTCTTCTCCCAGCAAGTGCTGAGGTGTAGTGATCTAGCTAGTTCAGTTAACTTCTGTTCCTGTCTGTGGGAATCGTTGCAGCATACTGTGTGTAGCTGTGAGCAAGAGTAAGCTTTTGCAATAAAGAAATACTGCACGGAGTACTTAATCCTTACTGCATATGTAGCCTATTTCCAGTGTCTTTCTGTGGTGGGTTGACCCTGACTGGAGGCCAGATGCCCACCAAAGTAGCCTGACCTATATCTCAGCTAGGCAGGGGAGATAATATATGATGAAGGGTTCATATATCAAGATAAGGACAGGGGGACATTATTCCACAATTAAAGTCACAGGCAAAACAGACTTAACATGGAATAAAATGCATCTGATTATTAAAATGCACCTGATTATTACTCAATAAAACCAAAGTAGGATAATGAAAAATAAAACCAAATCTTAAAACACCTTCCTGTAGCCCTCCCTTCTTCCTAGGCTCAACTTTATTCATGAATTCTCTCTCTTGTCTAGACTTCTTCAGTATGGTCCCCCATGGAGTCACAAGCCCTGCTAGTAAACCTGCTCCAGCGTGGGCTCCACTCTCCATGGGCTGCAGGTCTTGCCAGGAGCTTGCTCCAGCGCAGGCCTCTCACAGGGTTACAGCTTCCATGTGTCTTCACCTGCTTCAATGTGGGATCCTCCATGGGCTGCAGTGAGATCTCTGCTGCCCGTCATCTTCCATGGGCTTTAGGGGGATAGTCTGTTCCACCATGGTCTTCATGGGCTGCAGAGGAATCTCTCTGGCACCTGGAGCACCTCCTCCCTCCCCATCTTCACTCACCTTGGTGCCTGCACAGTTTCTTACAGCTTCTCACTCCCTTCTCTGGGGGCAGAAAGCAGACACTTGCATTCGTGGGGTTTTTTTTTTTCCTCCTTAAGTATGTTACCCCGGAGACACTACCACTGCCTTAGTCAGTGATGGGTCCATCCTTGAGCTGCCTGGTATTTATTCTGTCAGACATGGGGGAAGCTTCTAGTAGCTTCTCACAGAAGCCACCCCTGCAGCTCCCCCACCACTACCAAAACCTTGACACGCAAACTAAAACCGCTTTCTTTTTTTCTGTTTTTGACCATTTGGGCACTGCTGAAATAATATGTTAGAAAGGAAACAGAATGTGCCTATGTCCTCAGTAGTAGGCTTCAATTTCTGGGGTTTGTAGACTTGTGTAAAATTTACCTTACCTGTGTTTCATGATTTGGTGACTATTTAGTAACAACGGTCACCCACATAGCGTGCCTGAATGCCATACTGTTTGATAATGAGAGCTCCTGGAGTTCTGTGAAGGCCCCAATTAATCATCATAGTGCCAATTAAAAAGGCCATTAGAAATATTGTCCGTTGCCATCAATCCTGCATAGGTATTCCTCCTGGAAGAGATGCATATGTAATGCACTCAGGTGTGTGTTTCTGTTTCCAGGTCAGTACTACCTGGCAGAGCAATTGGGCAAAATGAAGTGGCAGCAGCAATTAATGTAGATTCTGGTTTATGTCATATTATAGTTACAGCCTGAATTTATTCCAATCTGTTAAATCTGAAATCGGGTTTTGTTTCTGTCAGTGGGACTAATTCTTTATGTTGCAGTTATCAAGCTCCCATTGGTGTTACCCTGAGCATTATCAGGGTATGATTTTAAGGCTGACATTCCCCAAATCATTTCAGAACAGGGACATTGTTGTCCCACAGTGCCTGGTGGGGAGCTGGCTGCCAGTTTGGGTCTCCAAGCACTCCAGTAGTATGAAGATAAGTGTGCATGAAGGAGGCAGCATTTTTAGCTTGCATTTTTTGTTAATTTTCACTTTTAATTCTTTTTGACTGGTGCTTGTAAGTTCTTTATATTTCACCTGTTTGAATCAAGACACTTTTATACCCATTGTGTGCCCTGGCATGGTAGTTTTTTTCCTTGAAAAGTCCATTTGAAAAGTTGAGGTATTTATGAGACCAGGTGAAAAGTACAATGTGTTTTTGTCCATGTTTAGCATTGTGGAGCTGTGTTCGGCAAGAGGAATGGAACCGGGTGGGATGGATCTGTACAGAGTGCAACACCTTTATCAACAATCTGTAATTAAACTCAGGCTTTTTTTCTGCTGTTAGCAAATACTTTATGAAACACATTAGCAGATATATATGTTATCATCCTGTTATAGAAGATAATCTGCTGCCTCTGTCTTTTACCTCAGTTCCTCAGGTAGCTGGTTTTTGATAAGTTTGGAATTGATGGTAGGCCTGTTGGCATCAACCTGGGCTCCTTAATGGGGTAGCGGTTTGGTTTTGCAGTTGACATGTAAAAAGGAAAATACCCAAACAACCAGTTTACATTAAAAAATGATAATCCAAGCAAATGGATTTTGATCTTTTTTCCCAACCTCCAAACCCCAGAAATTAGATACCGAGACTGTGCATTAAAAGAAGGTCAGGGAGCTATAATCACTTGCACAATTTTGCTTGTCTTCTCTTTTGTCTACGGGCATCGTCATATGGTTTTTAATAACGGGATCCTCAAGCCCAAAAGATTTTTTATGATTGCATAATATAGCTCTATGAATCAGGCTTGTGCTGTGAAGTAGCTCCCTGTCTCGTTTTGTTGCTGAAATCAAGAGATGGGAGTCTTGCAAAGGAGAAGAGACAGCCCATTACTTGTGTCATTGCATGGCCACCATCACTGTAATCCCTGTGGAGAACCCACTGTCAAACACACAGCTCCAGCCTATGTCCCTGAGCGAAGAGCTGGAAGCCTGGGCAACTACACTCCTTACAGCTGCCACTGAAGTTAGAAGAGCAGCACCCTGAACCCTGTAAAATACAAAGCAGTGCTGAATACCCTTAGTGGGTGAACCTGCTGGCTTTTCACATGGACGTGCAAGGATCTTGGAGTCAGTTGACCCATACCCCAACTTTTATCCATGAGAGGATAAAATGACTTTGTCAGATAGGAGTGGGAGAGTTTGCAAACAGCAAATAGCCTTGTTTTCTTTTCAGTAGCCACATCCTAGCATGCTGAGCACCATAAAAACTAGGATGGCATTAATAATTTTACATTCAGAGCAAAATCCAGAGGTTGTTACAAGACAGCCAGAAATTACAATAAAGCCAATTATGAACTAGCTTCTTTCCTTCTGTGGGACCCCGTGTTTGTCATTTATATTTGAGCAGAGAGAAGATGCAGCTTGTGGATAAATGTTGGGAGTTCAGAAGGATGAAATTTTAAATGAGAGTCTTCATAATAATAAAGGAACATAAAGCTTGTATCTGGTAAAAGCAAATTTAAAACTGAAGCCTCTTTCCTGCCCTTCAACTTAAAATCTTATGATTATCTTAAATACCAAAATGTGGCTTCATTGTTCATTTCCTTCTTCCCAGAATGTAAAATAACAGGAGCTTGAGGTTTTAGTCTAGAAAAAAAGGAGAAAAATAATCCTTTTTCATTATAACTTCTGGTAGTGTTTTAATTAAAGGTATTAGGAGAACCAGCATGTGCAACACATTTTAAAATTCCTGTACAGTGTGGTAGGAATATCTGGGAAAGGGATTATGTGCATCAGTTGTTCGCTTGCACGGTGAAGTAGACCAGATTTTGTTGTTTTTGACTGTTTATCCCCCACAACTTGATCATGTGTTTTTACATGGCTGAGCGGAAGCCTTTGGTGTCTTTGTGTCTGTTGTTTGTGGTTTGTAATCTTTTTAACAAATTGAGACTGGTTTTGGCCAAGTTCAGTGTTTTTTCCTTCATACGGGCAGGAACCTCTCTGAAGAAAGCTATGTCAGGTTTTGATGCTCAGTTAAACAGAAGACTGGGATAATTATTTATCAGCTTTTTTGAGTGGCTTTCATTTCTTCTTGGTTTCGCCCCACCACCTTTCCCCACCTCCCTCCCCAAATGTGCCCTCATAACACGATGCAGCCTGTATTTGTATGTGCCACCTTCAGTGAAGGATTTTGAAGATTCGCTCTGACAGGCCGTGCTGTTCCATCGGGATCATACGGTGTTATCTGCCCGGCGTTCTGGGCTGCCTGACTGGCATGGTGCTACCCTTCCACAAATCCCATGAATTTAACCAGGTAATCCAACAGAATCCTTTGTGAGCATCCTCTGATCTGGTGACTGTTTGGGTTTTTTTAATGCCAGTATTTTTTCTTGTGTGCTTTTCTCAAAGAGTTTGCATTGCATCACCACCCTGTGACTCCAGGACTAAAGTACATTACGGTGATGAGGCTGAGCAATAGTCGTTGCACTGGTTGCTGTTCAGAGCGAATGGGTTTGGGTTTTAAGCTCTGACATTTTGGATGAGAAGAGGATGGAGGAAGGAATTGGGGCGGTTATCCCCAGAAATTATCATGTGACATGTGTTTGTATACATTTTATTGACAGTACAAGGGGCAATGGCTGCAAGTTAGAGCACAGGGAGTTCTGCACCAACGTGGGGAAGAACTTCTTCCCAGTGAGGGTGACAGAGCCCTGGGACAGGCTGCCCAGGGGGTGTGGAGTCTCCTTCTCTGGAGAGATTCCAGACCCATCTGGATGCCTGTCTGTGCAATATGAGCTAGGGACCCTGCTTTGTCAGGGGGTTGGACTCAATGATCTCTGGAGGTCCCTTCCAACCCCTACGATTCTGTGATTCTGAAAAGTGTGAAGTGTGAGGTTTTAGAAGTATGTTTTAAAAGTAGGATGGTGTTTCCACCCACTCCCTAGCCGCCAAGTAAGGCAGGAGTGGCACTGCTGTTAGCAGCAGCCAGTGCAGCTAACCTGGGTTTGAATGGGAAGATCCCACTGATTGACATTTAAACAAAATGCTAATTTGTTTACATACTGCTTGGTCCCAGTGGACTTGCTTAGATCACCAGATGCCTTGAAAAGCCAAAGTCCTTGGCCTCTGTAAAGAATTTGTGCAGTTTTTCTGTTTATCCTTTGTATGTTTCTCCAGGAGAGCTGAAACACTGTAAGACGTCTTTAAGTAAGTCCCCTGCTTTCATATTCAGTTTAGAAAAAAAAAAAAAAGGGGGGGGAAAAGCTAATTAGGTGTTTAAATTCAGCTGAAGTTACTGGATATAAGCATGTAAAAACAATTTATGAAGCAAAGTGGGGTTACTGTTGGGAGAAACAAGTGAAATAAGAGTAGATGTTGGCCACTCTGCTTGGACAAGAGGAGGAGTTGTGTGGTTTTGCCACTGTCATGCTCTTTTTGATCAGTTAGTAATTTATGTCAGTTAACTTTGGGTCTTTTTTAGTTGTGTAGCTGGCAGCTGATTGATCAACCACTCCTCCTAAAGCAGATGGGAAACTCTTTTCAGTTGTCCCTTCTGTATTTTTTCAGGTTTTTTTAAGTCCTTGGGATCTCACCTAATTACAAGGTGCATAGAATGCCTGTGGCCTAATTCCTTTTACCCAAACAAGCAACATCCCTCCAGGAATCTGGGTGTTCCTCACATGTTTTCCACAGATGAATGGATCCCAAGCGTAGTTAGCAGTAATACAATATATTGCTGTGAACGTATTAAAGAGAACATAAAATAAATTGAAACGACTTCCCATCTGTGCTTGGTACAAGCATAGATGGCACGAAAAGTGTTTCATCAAAACCAGAATTTTGTCATTTCTTATTACACAAAAGCAAAGTATTGATCTTGCAAATATTTGAAGGTTTATGGGGTCCATATGGAGAAATTTCTGTCTGTTAATGCATGTTATTAACTAATGCCTCTGGTTCATTTGGGATTTTTGTAAATAGGGCACAATATTAAGAGACTTGTGTGTATGATTTTTTCTGAAGTCTCTGGAACAATATTGACTTAAGTGCAAACATCCCGTGGAGGCTTTGCAATACCAGCGTTTCAGCAGAAAGCCCAAGGTGAGATTTTATAGACTGTAGTTTGGGTGTCTCAACTGATCATCACATTAAATAACTAGAATGCTATGTAAATAAAAAAAAAATACTTGAAGAGCTGCTACAGATGTCTTTCTATAATTTTTATTTGGTGAGGCATAAAACGATGCGGTGTGTGAACTCTGTGGGTTCTGCTGCAACATCTAATTGACCTAAGAGCAGAATGTATAGACCTCTCGTTTTCAAAGTACCCTTAGTTATATCGTTTCACTCTACTAGAAGATGTGTGTGTGTGTACACAGCCACAGGCATACTCTTTTCTTCTCAGACATCTCGAAAGACAAAGCTGGAATGCCAGTAGTTTTTGATTGCATGGCCAAATCTCTCTTGTAATCTCTCAGTTATTAGCAGTTTGTCACCCAGCAAGAGCAGCTTTTGCAGTCACGGAGTGAACTGAAACTCTTGGTTTGACCGATGAAGCCCAGAAACACATGTGGGAACTGGTTAAAAATCCAAGATAACTGGGAGAAATTAGACCCTCCTTCCCCCAGGTGTCAAGGGACCCTGTAGCAAATTGAAGCATACTTTCTGTTTCCTTGTCAGTGAGATGAAAATGGAGCCATTTCCCCAAAAGCGGCCACGCAGTGTAACTGTCACCTTCCTGCCCTCCAAGGCTGCTGCTTCTAGAGGGGCAGGCAGGTTTCAGGAAGAAGTAGGGAGAGCAAACAGCTCTTGCTGAGTTTGTTCCTTTATTCCTTCTGCAAGACAAAGGGAAGCCTCTGTTAACTCACTGCTGGCAAAGATGTTTCATCGGTTTTCACTGTCTCATACGCTTGGGTTTTGATATGTTGAGTAAAGTGACCAAGTGTAAAATTGAAGGAGGGATGGAAGAGGGGGAAGAGAAAGGGAAGGGCCAGGCCTGGAGTGTGAGTTAGACAATGCTTCGCCCTTAAAGCCTAGAAAAAAAGCTGTTTGGAATTGCTGAGTATGAAGCAAACATCGCCAGGGTCAGCTTTCCAGCATGACAGCAATAAACATGCGACCAGTAATTCAGCCTGGCAGGGGAGGTGTTTGAGAATACAGATACCGCGAACGCTTGGTTCTGCTTATGCACCTAAAATGCGATATATAAACCCAGAGTTCCCTGACAGCGTGCCGTCTCTCGCATCCTTGCCTTGGACAAGTGCCTTCCATGAAGAAGTGCAGCTTTTCCTATCCCATCAGAGAAGAGAGACTGTGTCTGTGCAGCCCTTTTTGCAACTCTTGTGCTCTGAGAACCACGCTGTGCATGGGGGATTCATAAAGGGATGTGTTGGGACCTAATATGTCACAGGCAGGCTTGTTACGGATGAAACCCGGTTGACAGAAAGGATTAACTGCAACTGAGAGATAAAAATAAGGAGTCATGTTTTGTTTTTTAAGGGAGATTGTGGTGCAAACTTTTGATTATTTATTGGGCAAGGAGATAGTCAGGGCTTTGTGTTATTAGAGATTCTGTACCCAAGGAAACTGGCAGCGAATTTAGTCTGGTGCTGCCAAACTGTACTTCAGAATCTGAGGTTTCATATGAAAAGGGGGGGGGGGAGGTGGAAGCAAAACAAACAGAAAAGCCTCTATACCCTGCAGCTGCAGAGAAAATACTCAGAAACTCGCTGTGACCAGAGTTGTGTTCTTGTCTTGAGTCAGCAATCAGCTTGAAGCAATACCTTTGAGAAGAGCGAACTGTGCTGGTCATTTCAGTGCATGTGAGCTATGAAGCCTGACATGTTTACACAGCAGCTAGCTCATTTCTGTGCTGCCTTTTTTTTTTTTTTGGAAAAAAAAAAAAGAACAACCCCCAATATAACACGTGCTCTTTAAGAATGTATTTTCCTGGGACAGAAGAAAAGGATCAGAAAGTTTATTATCATTTTTCATGTAAATTAAAATTAATGTTAAATGTTTCTTCCTTTCTTTTTCTTTCCCCACAGTTGTTGTCATACCCCACCCCCAAAAAAAAAGCCAGCATGAAAAAAAAGAGCCAGCAACTTTGCAAATTGTGGAGAAACAGAGAAACAAGGGATATTTTCTTTGCCCACCGGAAAGAGCTTTAGTCATATCCGGACTCTTGAAAAAATCAAAACAAAACCCCCTTCTTCCCACTAACTCCTACATTCTCCTTAGTGCCATATGCCCCAACTTAACAATTATCCAGCTTTTAATACATTCCACTTCTGCTCTGACAGCTATACAATGCGTAACAGTTTGCGCAGAGTCAGAAGGCAAATCTGTGAAGCACAAAGAATAAAGAATTCAGTGACAGTTTAAAACAAATGCAGTGAATGTGAAAGTAAATAACGTAGGTAAAACTGGCTACTGAATGTATTTTCTCCTTTCTGTATGTCTGTCTAAACCTCCTGTCTCACATTTACTTACATGGTGCTGAGGTTTTTTTCTCTTCTGGTGTCAGCCCTGCTGAATTTACATTTAGCAGGCTGTAGAACAATGGGGGATCCTTTACCTAGTGCTCATGTTCAGCCTGAGGAACCTCCTAATCAGTGGAACAATTGTATGGTTATATGGCTTACATCATGTTTGAGCATTGGAGCTCAACGTGTGAAAAGCACTGTAATTGGTCATAATTAGTAGCGGGTAAGCCTCACAAGGTTTACTTAAAGTCCTCTCGTGTCAGATTCATATCCAGAGCGTATCTGAAGTATCTGAACTGCTTAAGGATCTAGGAGGTAATACTCTTGTCATTGTGTAAGGCAGAAGACCTGTATATGAAAGGGCAAAGGGATTGTGAAATAATTACTGGCTCTGCATTTAATTTGAGTCAATGAAAATGCCAGAATGATTGAAGTGTTTATGCTGAAGATCAAGGAGTTAGATTGGAATAGGGTAATCAAAACCAGGGACATCTTTCTTAAGTTTTTTTTAATATTTCTTAGGGAAGAGATAGTGGAGGGCTGTGAAGGAAGGGACTGTTGGAAGGAAAATCAGGATCAGAGGTCACACCTGTGTGAAGCGATCATTTGGAAATGACAAGTAAAAGTAGAAATATGCTTCGCTTGATGGTGATGAATGGGTTCCTTGAACTGAGGAGGAAGACTAGACATAGCTTTGCAGTGTGGATATGGTAATGTGATTGTGGCAGTTGCAGGTGGAAAAGTTTGCCGTTAGAAATACAGTGGAAAAAAATGATTGGCCTTAATTATGTATGGGCACTTGTGTCCCTGGGCCCTTGTTATGTAGCTGTGCTTCGCTGCAGCTGGGGCGCTTTGTTTGCCATTTTTCCATAATTCCAGTGCGATTCTCCATCCCTGTTTTCTCCAGCTGTTCTCAGTATGCCTTTTACTTTGTGTTTGTCCCTGCTTCACTTACCTTCATTGCCAGAGGATTCCGCACCACTCACCTGAGTGGTGAGAACTGTTGGGCTGGTACACTGATGAGCAGGGCTTTGAGAGTCGGTATTGCTATACCTGGGGCTTTACGTAGAGTTGCCATGATATGGGAGGCAGGATCAGTCACATCTTGCTTCCACAACTCTTGCATCTCAAGGGCAGGGCAACATTTGCCAACGGCCTAGAACTTTGCAAGCAGTAAATGCCAAGAGTCTTGTCAGCTTTTTACATACGAAGACAAAAAAGCATGTTACGGGCTGCTGGCAGCTTCAGTTCAAACAGGAAGCATGGATTTTGGGGTTAGAACAGGTCTGTTTGCTTAAAAGAGGTTCTGATCGAGATGAATTATGAAAATGTCAATAAATACCACACTTTAAAAGGTAATAAACTGCCTATTAATGGTGAAGGCAGACATCCAGGCAGACATTAGCAGCAGCCTGATCCCCCTACTTTTACGTACCTTCTTCCTCCATAACACACACACAGCATGAGGAGCTGAAACAACCCTGAACCCCAGAAAGAGGTTCCTAGAGGTCCAAGAAATTGAAAGTGCTTCACAAACACCGTGTTGTGGGTTTTGTTTCTCTGTGTGGGGGTTTCTGCCACAACTGATTTCCTTATGCACATGTGACATCAATCCATCTCTCAGCTAAAAATACACAGTACATTGCAGTTGAGTGTGGTGCAGTTAATCATGTGTTTGGGCACCGTGATGCCAAATTTTGCTTTGTTTTGAAGTGGAAAAAAATAAAATAGTGAAATGCCATGTTTAGCAGAATTCCTTTCTTTTGCTAGTCTAAAAATCTACCCAAGATTCCTTCTAATGGCTTGAGTCTGGATGCACCAGGTCAGGGTCTAATTGCTTGCCCACCCAGTCAGGAGTTCCCTGCTATTTGCCAAATTCTGATCCGTGCACGATCGTGGCACCAGTTTAGAGATTGCCAGCTCAAACAACCCATTTGGGGAACACCCATAGGTCTCATCCGTCCCCTTTGCTGGACTTGAAGTCTGGTGAGTGTTTAGACATCGCTTTGAGATAATGATAATGTGCCTTTTAATTAGCATCAATATTTCTAATCTTCTGGGAAATAATAACGTGCTGCTTTTTTACACCTTGACTGTTGACAGATGGCCATTTATTAGACATCATTAAATTCCGATATCAATCATTCTTGTGCTTTTTAAAATATGTTTGTCATTTAAGTGAGAGGAGGTTTACGGGAGGAAGGTTTCACACTGGGTCGTGCAGCCTTTCAAGCGGTGCTGCAGCAGCGTTTCAAGGAGGCCTTGGGCTTGTAGACGTTAGAACTCTGATCTCCGAGGCCTTGCTAACTTGTCGTGTCAGCCTACATCTGTGTGTCAAAGGGGCTCTTGTGTGGAAGCAGCCCGAATGCTTTGGAGACAAAGCCACTATTTAAACGTTTAGAAACTTGAACTTTTGAGAAACCTGTGCTTACACGCAGAAAACATTTCATGCATTCACCCAGGAATTCATACTGTATGTGCTCTGGTGAACGCTCTGAAGCAGCGAAGATGGATTCCTGGGAGCTGTTTGCAGCAGCGCTTTATTTGACTTGATGCATTCTTGGCTGGAACCTCTAATTTGTTATTTGTGAAACTTTGTTTAATGGGTACAATTACGTCCTGCATTGTGTCCTTGCTCATCTTAATAGCAGTATTAATTTGCGGGAAGGGACCAAAATTATCTTGCGGAGTTATCAAGTGGTGTTTAGGCTTTCTGAATGCTAATTAATTCAGAGCTCAAATTCTGTACCTGCTGTTTAAAAGGCTGGCAGCTTGTATTCATCACCTGAGTGACAGCTGCTCCTAGCCTTTTTTACTCTTAAAAGAGAGTGGGGAAGTTTAACTCCTTCCATGCTAGCGATTGCTATTTTATTCAGAATTTAAATTTGCAAAATTTTATCTCTAACGGATTTGCCAATTTTGAAAGTATATTAGAGAAAGGACAGGTGACACATACTGTTAAGCAAAATTGCTAAGCACTTCTCCAATACACTGTTAGCTTTTCTGGGCAGCAGAAAAGAAATCTCTTTGACCTTTGATGACAGAAACTGATCCACCATGTAAGCTAGAAGAGAAGGAATTAAAACACTGCTAGCTGAATTTGAACTTTTATAGTGAATATGGAATCTGAAGAATTTTTCTCTTGGAGTCATATCCCTTTTTTTAATATTTACTGCTAAGGAAAAAAATTATTAGTTGAAATTCAATTAAATGTTCACTTAAGCCAATTAAATGTCGCACACAATAGTAAAGAACAGTTTTGTATTTTATATGCTGCATTCAAAAGATTATAGAGTTGCTATTTGTTAAACTAAGCTCCTCTGCACTAGGAAGAAACGGGAGTCTTTGGTGATAAAAAGAGGGCTTAAAGACATTGCAGGTAATTTAATTTAATCTGAGAAGGAGCATCATCTGGTATAATGCAGATGTTCATATGTGGGTTTGAGGGGACTGTGCCGTTTGCCCGAATGATTGCGGAGGCGAGATACTAAGGCAGGATTATGTTCCTTCTTTCCCACACGGAGGAACAGATAGCTGAAATACGTCAACTCCATCGCTCCATTCTCCCCTGCTACCCCATCAAAGCATTTTAATGGTACTACCTTTTCTTTTTTGAGGAAGGGTCAAGAAGGCCTCATGTCAAAGTGTATTTCTGAACTCCTGAGACCAAAGAAAAGTCCACAGAAGCTTCCGCTTACTGTTTCAGGGTAAATTCAAGAGGAGAAGGAAATAAATAAATACATAAAAAACTTATATATATAGTTATATAGTGTAGGCTTTGCTATATAACTTTCAAAAATACAGATATACAATAGACATGTCATAATGATAAAATTTTTATTCTCAATTCAGAGGCCCTGTATCTGTAGGGAAACTCTGGGCGGATTGACTAATGCCTCTGGGCTTTGATTCTCCTCACATCGGGTTTTTACGCATTCTGATCCGGTAAATCTCATTAGGCACGTGTTGAACTCCCAGTATTCACTGAAAGTTCCCTTGACTTCAACAGCAAATTAAGAACATGCTTAAATGTTTTTCAGAGCCTTAGGAAAGGTGATTTAACTGGAGAACAAAGTATGCTATTAAAATACTTTAAATCATTAAAATCCAGCAGATTTGCTGATACTGATGCACTGAATGCTCTGTATTGAAAGTAAAACAATTATGTTGTAGTTGGCTGGCTCTCATGCAGCTTGAAACACCAGCATCAGTATTAGCTGGCTATTTCTGCTGTGACAATACGTTGCCTTTTACTTTTGACCTAGTGTTCTTATAATTAATTAGTGATTACAGTGAGTGATTGAAAATATAGTGGGAAATAAAAAAAGTTTTCTTTGTTTGCTAAGTGTTCTTGAAAGTAATTTTCAAGAAATTGTTGTCTTGTTCTGGGTTACTCAAATGTCTTTTGTTATCACACTAACTTCAAAAGACATTTTTAATTGCCATGCACAGGGATGATTTTTTGAGACTTAAGCATTACTGGTTTATTGTTCTTTGTGTATGGATACCTTCTGTTAATTTATCGATACAGAGTAATTGAAAACCAGGCTTTGGCAAGACTGAGATGTAGCCTTTGAATTAGCATGTCTCTTAATGAGTCCAGTAAGCATTAAGAAAATGCACTGCAGTGTGTAGTTCTGTACTTCCTATGTTATTTACGAAAGTGTTCCTCAATTTTTTAAGCTTTTGTGAAATACTTTCTGTAGCGGAGATGTGTTGTGCTGTAATCCATGGGGAGAAGGTTCTCTGTGATGATTCAGAAACTAGAAGATTCCTTAAGTGTTTGGGTAGGGAGGCAGCAGGAGGTTAGAGGAAAGGTGGTTGGGTGTTTTTTCCTTTTATTTAGGTTACCATAGTCAGACCAAGACTGGAATACCAAGACTGGGAGACCGAACATGTCATCATTAGTTTTCCCAAGTTCCTGCCCTGTGGAAGTTTGTACCTGGTACAAAGTCACAAGCTCATTGAAATCCTGGAGTGAGTTACTTAGAGTCTGTAGTCTGTCTGCAGCTTCTTGAAATAAGTCCGAGTGCTAAAGCTACATAATTGTTACTACTGCAGTGTTAAAAATCTTCAGCGTGCTCACTGAGTCAGACCAAGAAACCATTGACTCTGCTGACTCGTGTTTGCTTCTTGACCTTTTGGCAAAGATCAAGTGTAGCATATGTTTTTATCAGTTTAATATCTGTTATGTCCTCAACTTGAGGATTTGATATTAAATGAGTTTGGGGACTGGGAAATGTACTAGGAGCTTACGCCATCCTCTCTGTGCATGAAGCTGCTCTTGCTGTGTTTCTAGAGTGGTGTGAAAATAAAAAGAAAAGGGAAAAAAAGGCAGCAAGTCCCCTAGTGACCATAAATGAGCGCAGAGGGAAGAGTGGGAACAGAGCAAGCATCGTGTGTGCTTTTCTAACTTCCTCCTATTTTCAATGTGGGTTTTTTCTGTCCCTCAATAAAACCCCTGTAAAAGAAAAATTAATTAAAATAAAATAACATAAAATAACTTAAAATAACATAAAATAGCCCTTCTATTTAACCTTATTTTCACTGTCTTCTTACTCCATGTTAATATCCATGTTGTAATGTCCAGTTTTATAACATCAGGTTATCACCTTAAGGATTGGACATTATGTTGTATGTTATAGTTATACATAGCACGTTATAGTGAGCCTGGACTTAGCCTCATCCTTGTTGAAGAGCATGTTTCCGCCTCGCTGTTGCTGTTGACTGTCACTGACCACTCTTACAGGTGCTTATTTTCTGGAACGTGAGATAAAATAGCAGTCAGAAATAACAGCAAAACCCAAAAGAGAAGGAACACACAGGGCTGTGGTGGAGTGGTGTCACACAGGGTTTGATTTGGGTTTGGTTAAAGACCGTTGGAAAGAAGCAGACTGAGGAAATACCACTATCACAAGTATTCAAAATTTATTCAGAAATAATACCAGAAGCTGTGGAGAGTTGGTGTTCACACAGACGTTTGTGATTGATGGAATGCCAGCTTGTGCCATGCTGTAAACGGGAGGTCCAGAACCGTTCATACGTGTGGCGATCAGTGGGGAGCTAACAAAAGCTGGCTTTGTTTGGCCCGTGACATGGCCCCTGCTGAGGTCTGTGTAATGCAGCAGGTGATGACAAGCATGGTTTATGACATCTCTTGAAAGAGAATCAAACCACTAAACGCCAAGTTGATGTGACAGGGTGAGAAGTGGAAGTTGTGTTAGAAACTAAATTAATACAGTTCAGATAGAGGGTGATCAAAATCATTTCTAGATGACATAAGAATTTGACCCTTCAAGGTTTTCTTACTAAGTATGTGAGGTAATACAGAAAAGAGGAACCTGTGTCATTGTAAATTAGTGTCCTTGAGTTAAATCTCATTACCAAGACACCTTGAGTTTTTTAATTATTTGACCTGCCATGGTTAATAAAGAGCAAGTTAATTTGGTGTGACATTTTTGGTGGTAGCTTGGTGCACTACCAAATTAATTGCTATAAAATAAAATAATAGTTTTCAAAGAAAACCCCACCCCAGGCTTCCTGTTCCTTGCATTTCCAATTGGTTGATGATTTCTTAGTCATTATTTATGGCCGCAGCTCTTAAATGAGGACATGTTTGGGGGGAGGAAGAAATTAAGTATTTGCTAGTTTTAACTATTTTAATGTCGCTATTTAATGGAAAGCACGCTATTTGGATTCTTTATCTTTTCTGTTTAGAAGCAAAAAATAGTGTCTACAAGATAGAAATCCACTGCAGCAAAATACCATCTTATTACTATGCGTGCTACGATGCTTACAGGTTATTGTCAATATACAGTGTCTACTGGCTAGGAAGCTTTTGTTTGTCATGGGAACAAAATGATTGCTCCTCATTTTTCTTCACTGCTCAGCTCTTTAAGCGAAAAGCATTTTGATCCTGGAATAAATATTGATTCTCTCTTTTCTCTCGCTGAGAAAATTAATTTAGTGTGAGTTATATTCAACCAGGTGAGGTAAGGGCAGCTCAGGACCCCACAGGCTACTTAAACCTGTGTCACAGGCCAGTGTGCAAGAAGTGTCTTCATTACCCTTAGGTCAGCACATAGATGCTAGTTCTTTTGAAGAATGTCTCCCAGGACAGAGCAAGGGGAGGGTATGGCAGTAGGACTGCAGGCTTTCTTTTTTCTGGCCTCAGAGTAGAGTCTATCTGCCTTCACTCTTGTCTACCTCCCCATCTTTGGAGTGGTTCTGTACCCTAAACCCAACTTGTCTTGCCCAAGGGCACTAATGCATTGTGCCTTTCAGAGGCAGCCTTTGGAGAAAACTAAATACCTGCATTTAGGTGCAGAAATCTTTTTTCATGGTGCATTGGGGGGAAGCAGCAAGGGTGGCAATAGCCAAGTCTCCCCATTGTAAATAGGCTGAAAACATAGAAGAGAGAGCGCAGAGCGTTGAGATAATGCATGAGAATACACTAACAGAACTGAGCATCCATTGCTGTGGCCACTCTTCGGCTGACAGGGACACGCTCATCCTTGGAGAGAGGCTCATTGGCATGTTTTTGGTACACAAATTGAAAGAATAGCCAAGGGCAAATAGGAAGAGTTGGGCAGATTCCTTTAAAGAATTGCATGCTTCCATTTCCTTCTCTTTGCAGCTCTCTTAACACGATGATGTGAGGAACATCTGAACCTTTGCAGATGAATCATAGAATTGTAGGGGTTGGAAGGGACCTCCAGAGATCATCGGGTCCAACCCCTCTGCCAAAGCAGGGTCCCTAGGACAGGGCACACAGGGAGGTGTCCAGATGGGTCTGGAATATCTCCAGAGAAGGAGACTCCACCACCTCCCTGGGCAGCCTGTCCCAGGGCTCTGGCACCCTCAACTGGGAAAAAGTTCTTCCACATGTTGGTGTGGAACTTCCTGTGCTCCAGCTTGAGGCCATTGCCCCTTGTCCTGTCCCCACAGACCACTGAAAAGGGGCTGGCTGATTCCCCCTGCAACATGACTACGTGTGCCCATTGCTATCGTAGTGTTTGGTATCAGCCCATGTCCACGTGCATCCCTATCAGATTCACAGCATAAGCCTGTGTTACTGTACCAATTATTCCATCACCCCACCTTAAAACTAACCTCCATTAGTCAAGTAACAATTAGACCAGATTGCTGAGTTCCCTTTAGAGAGCGATACCTATGGTGCCTTAATTTCACCATTATAAAAGCAACAATTAGCATACTAAGAAATTAGTGTAGTGGAATTTATAACAAAATTATACACTTTGATATTTTTTAAGTCTGTATAAGCTTCTGACATGCTGAGTCACTAGATACTATTGTGAAACTTTTTTTGACGTTTCTGTGGCTGTTTGCTTAGTAAAATGCTTTGAAGAGGTGAAGAAAAAAATGTTAAGGGTTGTACATCTCTAGCACAATGTTAACTGTACATCTCCAGCATGATGTAATCATGGCTTTTTTTTTCCCCTGTGGTCAGTACTAGTGAATCAATTTTGAATTCTTAGTTTTTTTAATTATTATTTTTGACTCCTTATATTATTTTTTGAAAAGGTCTCCACCATAATAAAAAACCAAACAGATATAACTTGCTCACTTCTTCTGGTCCTCAGACAGAGCATAATCCTGCCATCGGCTTTCTGAAAACAGTTAGGACTGTTTGAGAATGTTTTAGGCTAAAACAGGGACTTTCAGATGGCTTCTATTACCTCTTCTCAAGTGAATGTGTTTTGTTAGAGTGACGATTTATGACATTCAGTACTAATATCAAACTTTGTTCTGCCGTCTCAAGTACATAATTAAAGCACCAAAATAGCACAACACAAGCAGTGGAATGTTGTTGAATTTGTAGATATTATCACGTAGGTGATTTAAAATTTGATGGAGCAGTGATGTGAGTGTTTGAGGCATGTCCATTGCGGGATGTAAGAAAAAACAAGCCTTAAGCACCTTGGCTGTTTCCCTCAGAAGTATTTTATCCAGAGAGGAAGATGCAATATTTATGTGTAATAGCAGCTGGGTATTTTTAGAATAATTTTATATTCCTTTATAGTAAGTCTCTGCATGATTAGAGAATAGATACAAATCAGATAGGGTAACAGTTTGTCCCATTTCTGTGAAATGGCCTTCCAGGATAAAATTACAATTTATTTCCCTCTAAATGCAGGTATTCATTTGGGAGTAAATTAATTAAGGCTGAGCTGATAACTGTCTGCTGTTACTCTGCAGTGGTGACGTGGCAAGACATCAGGTATCTACATAGAAAGCTCACCTGTACATTAAAAAAAAGAAAGTGCCTGTGCCTGTTGTTTCTGGAGGTCTTACCTGATCCTTTAAATAAATGGCTTAATTCCATGCTCAGAACACCCAAAGGTGTAATACTGTATTGTTCTTAATGAACTTAGATTACATTAGTGTAACAGCTCTTGCCTCATTTGAGAGCCTTTTCTCACCATACGGGAAGGTGGTCTCTGCACACCGAGCCCTGCCTTGTTTGCTACTTTAGCCGTGCTCTGATTTGAACAAATATAGAAGAAAGTAATGTCAGTGGGGGATCCTATAGTGACTCTCAGTTTGGGGTCCCCTCAGTGATCTTCATGGATGGGGAAGATGGATATGGAGGGTTTATCAGTGAGACCATGATGTGAATTAAAATTAAAAGGGCAGACAATGGCAGGACAAGGGGGAATGGAATAAAGCTAAAGGAGGGAAGGTTTAGATGAGATATTAGGGGGAAGTTCTTTACAGAGAGAGTGGTGAGGTGCTGGAACAGGCTGCCCAGAGAGGTGGTGGTTGCCCCATCCCTGGAGGTGTTGAAGGCCAGGTTGGATGGGGCCCTGGGCAACCTTGTGAAGATCCAGGCCTGAGGTTGGTGTCCCTGCCTGTGTCAGGGGGTTGAAGCTCTCTGATCCTTGGGATCCCTTCCAACCCATGCCATTCTATGATTCTATGAATTACTTAGTTACTCTGTACAAGCTAGAAAACTGGGTGGTTTCTTTGCTTCTGTTTGAGGGGAGGTCAAAAATTCATGTGGCAACAATCACAGAATCAGAGTTGTAGGGGTTGGAAGGGACCTCCAGAGATCGTTCAGACTGTCAGTGTTTGCAACAGTTAAGACAACAGATAACCACATGTGAGCTTTCCATTGAGTTCTAGATCACTGGCTTGATGTCTCCATGTGTTTAAACACAATCACTTTCTATGCTTCTTCCAGTCATCCTGGGTTATTTTCTGCCTTAAAATTAAACTAATTACAAAATGATGTCACAGTAATGATAGAGAATATAAAGATACATCCTTCTACATAAATGTTCTTTTGTATGAACTCTGTACAATGAGGTGGATGGAAAACCAAGTGCTTTTGAATGCTATTTTCAAGCAGATAGTATGAAGAATGAATATAGCCAGAGCTTAATTGTAATTGTTTTCCCTTTCCTGACAGTAGTGACATTTACTCGTTTCTAAACAAACAGAGGAATAAGAGCTAACAAGTTGCTTTGATCATTTGATGCAAAACCAAAGCTCATATACTTTGACCCTATACCTCTGAATTAACTGTAAAAGGCTGAAAGCCTAGAAGATGATGCTTTATAAAGACTTATGCAGTACTCTAAAAGTTGCTCCATTCAGTAGGCTTCACCCTGGGAGGCTTCAACCACTGGTGAGCCACGGATGACTGCCTATGAAGGGAATCTGGTGGGTGATCCATCATCCAGTGGACATTTGCTGGCATGTAGCACTGGAAGCTGAATATTTAGTGGTACTCTTAATTTTTTTCCATGTGAATCTTTACCTGCAGCTCTTACTGTGAGTGAAATTGAGCCTGTGATCCCAGGGAGTCTGATTCACAGCAGGCTTTTTAGTTAGAGGGTTTCACATACAGGTTAGAAGGTTGCACTCTGTTTGCACCTCTTACTGCCTGCTCGGTTGTCTGAATATCCTCTGGTAGAGTAAGAAATGAAAATGTGGTTATTTGGATGGGAAAAGTATTTATACGCTGAATGTAGAAAATAAAAAGGGAAACCTTGGCCAGATTGAGACAGTTCCAGTTGGAGTATCCCTGGATTTTGGTATGAAGAGCAACACAAAGGACTCTAGTGTTTCGAAGAGTGAGGATCTGCACATGCAACGTGTTGGGTACAGGAATGAAATTTTGGTTCTGAAGTTGGCTTCCAATAGTCAGGATAGGAAGTATTATATTAAATATTTATCTGGGAAGTGGTATTAGGCTGTGTGCAGTTCAGCTAAGGTAGCCCATTTTTTCCTTGAACCTTCCTGTTTCTGTGGTTTAATTTTTTTGTTTACCCCTATGTAGGAATTTTTTTAAAAAGTAGATATCTAACCCAGGCCATATAGAAGCCTTCAGGTTTAACCTTTTCATATTGCTTGATGTGCTAGAAGAAGATAAGGAGGGAATGCTGTCAGAGAGTTTACACAGAGTGTGGAGAGCAATGGTGGTGACGGGGGTAATGACTTCAGCTCTGATTTTCTTCCTTCCACTGCAACAAGGCATCTGTATTCTCTGCTGGGTACAACCAGCCTGTGGGAAGCTTTTGTTCCTGCAAACCACAAGTAAGTCAGCAGATCATCTGGGAAATTAAAGAGACATCAGAGCTGGGCTTGTGGTGACCAGTTTAAAATAAATAAATAAAGTGTGGATGGATTGTGGAGGGGAATGGTGGGAAGAATGCAGGAATGACTTAGGTATGTTTCCATCTGCAGTATTGTAAAGATAAATACTGCTGTGGTACTGGGTGTCACGAGCTGCCAGCCAGCCGTAGCAACAGATCTTTGTCTCCCATTTCATGTACACAGGGGAGAGCTCGTTCAAAAATCAACTTGGGGCTGGCTGGCACTTTAGGGGGATCACTGACAGTAGTGAAGGAATAAGACTGAATGGTTTTGGGCTGCAATTAGCTGAGGTCTTCTCTTACAGAATGGCTTATTATACCAGAATATTCAGGCAAATGTGTATAGTGTGACAGCATGTCAGTCATTTTGTCTAGTAATCAGACTCTTCATTTTGTACTGCAGGAAAAAAAATGCCTTTTTCAATTACTTTAATATGCTACATTCTTTAAATTAGATGGTCTGTAGGCAGCGTATAAACAGCACTCTCCCAATATTATCTCAGTAAATGAACAGCACATGCGATGCCCATGCTCATCTAGAAGAGATGCTGCAGAGTGACATAGGTTCTTGTTGTTTGCTTCCAGATGAGCAGCTCTGAGTAAGTGTCCGTTCTCAAGAACTACACATTTGCTGCATTCTGGCTCGGGGAAGGCTGTGTGTCTATTTGACATGCTCTCAGTGGAGAATTGCTTATCCATGCCTGATCCTGACTGGTTTCACCTTCCAAAAGAAACTAGCATAGGTCAAAAGTTGTCGAGATGGATTGAAAAGTGTTTCCAGCTGATGGAAATGCTTTTGGTAACCAAGTTGGAGAATTTGAAATCTAATCTGTTCTCAACGGAAAAACAGCAAATAGTCCATGTTTCAACACGAACAAGCTATTCCGGTGTCTGGAGTGCTGACATATGTGAGGCTTTCAAATAACAGAGACTGTGAACCAACTACTTTTGCATGAAAGGTACAGATACAAAATACCTTCTCTAATGGACTGCGGAATGGCAAGAGAACTTTCTTATTTACTGGTTCACTGCATTGGTAACGGCTACACCTGCATGGGAACATCTTCAGACTCTCTTTCCTCCTCCAGTTCTTATGTTCCATGATTTTGAGATTCCTAATTTCCCATTTCCTTCTCTTTGTAATTTCTTAATATTTTCCCTTCTATAGTCGAAACTTTCCCTCATTTGGATATTCCCATTTTCCTTTTTTTCTTATCTGAATTTCTTTTTCCTTTTTACTATTTTCAGTCTTGCTGTTTGCCTTGTTTAGGTTCTTCATACGCCGTTTCTTCATAAGTAGTTCCCACATTGTCCAATACTTTTGAGGGAAACACACGTTCTCAATTGTTGCCTGTTCCTCCTTGTAGTAGACTCGTTGTTCTGTGAGCTGAGGAGGAGAGGAGCTTTGTCTTCTTGGACAAAGATTATTTAGCTGCTCTTCTTTGCCCTCCATTACATCCATCTGTCTCTGACTGTAAGCAGAGTGTAAGCCGAAGTAAGGTTAGTTAGGTTTCCTGTTGAAATACAGAATAGTGATGAGAACATGAGTCAGAGACTGAGTAACACTGGGCACAGCAGTGTGTAAGTACTTTGCCCGTATTTCTTTATTATAATTTCCCTTTTTAAAATATTCTACTATTTGTCCTTTTTTTCCTCTTTGTACCTCTTCCTGGTCGTTCATACAACTAACTGATGTATTATAGGAGATCTTTAATCAAACCATTGTTACATTCTCATTTGCCTGGAACAGGGAGCTCCTTAGGTGTAGGAATTGCACCAGGAGTGCTAAGCTGTCCTTCACGGCTTTGCAGGGCTAAGGAAACCTCTTGTTACACCCACACCTGCCTTTGCACACCACAGATTTCTGAGTCAACCTGGGATGTGCAGATTCCTAGCGCAAGCTCAGAACTAAAGGCGAGCAGCCCTTATGGTTGTTTTGGTAAAATCTTTAAAAACAGTTTCAAAATTTAATTTCTCCTGACAAGGGCAATCAGCAAAGACAGATTTCTGTATTACAGAGGCAATCTTGTTTGGCTGGCTTGGGCAAATTCTCCCACTGCTGACGGACTACTGAGATTAAGTGGAATTTCTAATAAATCTTGTTACAACGGGTCAAGCACTGCCTCGCTGGTTGTACATCTTTGTTGGAGGCCTCAGTAGAAGTTTATTTTAATGCAGCCATTTTATGGTGCTTGGGATATCTTCATACTCTGCTATAGGTAACGGATGACCACTTGGTTAATGTTTGATGGCAGTTACAATGCACATCTTCCAAAGTCAAGTGTCCTTACGTCTTTATACAAGAACTGACCTTCAGGGACAGTAAACATATTGTTTGGCAACAAGTTAATTACAGACTTTATCTTCCAAAAACATTCATGTCACGGGCGGGATAATTAAGATGTCCTTGCAAGTGAAAAAAGTTCTTGAGTTATAGTAATGTTCCAAAGTAGGTGTTAGAAACCGAGGTCACAACAGTATTACAAGAGCTGTGTACTCATGTTATTTTGACTAAATAATTCTCCTCTTCAGGCCGTAAAAATGAAAGATGGACTTAATGGATGTGTATGGCAATATATTCTGTAAGTCTGTGGAAAAAAAAAAAACCCAAAGGGATTTAGGTTGTGCAGCAGTGTGATGGGCAAGCAGAACTGATTGGGTATGATTCACTGAAGGATTGATTACTAGGCTTTATTTTGGTTTTCTCCTCTTTCCTCCTTTTAAGCCCTGTGTCTTTTGTTAAAAGCTTAGGATCATGTTGGCCCTTTCTAATTTTATAATGTGAACTTCACGGTGATAAATAGCTAATTATTTGCAATTGAATTAGGCTATGAATTTAAATATGACACAAACAGATGTACCGGTGATTACTGTCAATGCATCGCTCGGGGGATCCAAGTGTAAACACCTTCCAGAAATGTTAGTCCTGAAATGGAGCAGTGCAACTACTGAAGAGTATCACAGAGATGCTAGTGAGCTTTGTGATACATGAACATTCTTCAGACTGATGCTTCTCAGGTATGACATGTGTTTTGGTTTGGTTTTTTTCCTGGAGGAATTCATGGAGGGAGGAGAGGAGAGCTGTGTCCACTGGTAGCTTCTGAAATTCCAGTTCTGGAGTGTTGAATCTGAGCTGGAAGCATGTTGAGATGAACTTAGGGAGTATTTCTTTCACAGTGTACATTCCAAAGAGGTCACTGAGTGTTTTCCAAAGATGCAGCCCCTAGAAGGGCACACTGCAGTCCTCGTTGTTGGCTAAATGAATTACAGTGTGATGCAGCAGGTTAACTACCCCAGCATGCATTTGTATGAATGTGAGAATAATGTAATTTAAAGATTTGAATTGTAATATCTGAAAAGAGCATGGACACTGCACATGTTCTCCCTCAAAACTTGATTCAGGAGATCAGTAGGTCCACTAATCAGACAATTCTGAGCTACTGTTTTCGGTTTCTGTTTTTCTATTTGGAGCCTTGCATTCCAGCAGAAGTCAGTCATTCCTTTTTTAATAGACAGTACAATTTTGGACAATACAGTAACTTTAGAATGAGTTTTTGATAGAAGAAGAGTCATTTAAAATTAGCAAAACATTCCCCACATATAGCCATGACGCATGGAGGCTGATGAGTCACACCTTGCCAAAATATAGCAGGAGTATGAATGATTGAAACACACCTTGAGACCTCTTTCCACATATCCATTTGTGGTTAGAGTGGTGCTATTTAAGCATCTCAACATTAGAAAGTAGTAGAAAAATGGGATCTTAGCACAAAGACTGTGCTTAGATTGATGGAATTGTGTTGGTCATGTCTTAACGCAGCACTGGTAAGGTGCCCATACCTAATTGATGCAGTAACACTGTGTGTGTCCAGGCTGTGTTTATACAAAGTGCAAGGCAGCAGAGCAGCACCTTCAAAATGGATAATCTTGAGGCTCTCTTGGTGACTTTGGAAGCTAAATCCCTGTATCTTTGCACTTAGGAAAATGTTGTCCTCAGATATTGGAGCATGGTGGGCTGAAGAACAGTCAGATAATCTCTTCCAGATTCCCACATTATTAAATGGCACTAGAATGCAATTTTTACTGTGCAAATTCAATTCAGGGGGTTCATATTTTAAATTCATTTCCAGCCCTAAAACAAAAACTAGTTCATACTTGTTTTACCTTCTGCAGTACAGGGGACTTGAGTGAGTCTGGATGCAGTATGTCTGAAAATGAAGTTGCCAGTGAACATCATGTGCACCGTGTAAAGCTTTTATTTTCATGTAAACTAGATACTTTCTGGTGAGCCAGCTTTTCAGTTCTCATGTTTTTACTTTTTGAATATGCAACTTCCTCCTTGATTTCTTTTTCAGGGGAACTTCATAGATTGTTTTCAAGTTGTCTCTGTTGTTTATCAGGTTTACTTGTGTGTTCTACTCAGTGGCTCTGTTGAATTTCATTTGAGGTGAATTTTTTCTGTAGAACTGTGTGCAAATAAGTGTTCTGATAATCCTTTTTACATCAGCCAGTTTAATACTTGCTTCTGTCACTGGTACATGGAGATGAGAGACTTGACCTATTTTTTTTTTGAAAATGAGCTTTTTGGCTTTGCTAGCTACAGGGACACAGAAATTAAGAGTTTTTAGAATTCATTTTTTCATGAAACACTTGCCATTAGGATTTGCTGGGGCACACGTGGTTGATACTTTGCTTTTAATTGTTACCTTTTGCAACTGAATGTAGTGGAATATTTCTCTTCTTGTAACCTCCTAGTGCTTCCTAACCTTGTTAGTGCTCTTCAGCCTTTGACTTTGACCTGCTGCGTTGGCTTCAGCTTCGCTGCGTTAAAATTGCTTGGGCCCTGCTAGAAATGTACAGATGATTGCATTTTGTGTGCATTCAAGCAACAGGCATGAAAGTTGATTCATATATGATTACAGTTATTTCTAAAGTGACATTAACCCCAGAACTATATTAAGTTGTTAGCCCTGGGGGAAAAAAAAAAGCAGCGTTTTGTTAATGCTATTCTGTATTCAGTGGCTTTCATGGTACTTGTTGCAGATGTTTCAGATTACTGTCAAAACTTCATTATCAGTGATAATATACTAATGCAGTAAGTTGACATAGAGGTTGACTGAATGACTATTGCAGTATATAATTAGGTCGGTGTAATGTGATACTTTTCCACTGATCCTACACAGCCTTTAAATGAAATCTGTTTGAGACTGAATTCCCTTGCTGCATTGTTACCATTCCCAGTGTGACTGCTACCATTTTTCCTGGGATTCTTGGGGGAGAGGGGGTGTTGGGTGCTCATACATTAAAGAGGCTCCATGTTACACAGCAGCAAAAACATTTTTGTTCAAAAATTTCTTTTAATATTGAGATCCCTGCGGAGAATAACACTGTTACAGAGTTAGCAATCTTGTTTGGAACATGTATCTCTGTCTCAGCCTAATAAATGAAATAAAAATATATGGTGTTTATGTTCTATGTAATCCTTATACTGTGTATTACCAGTATTTAGAAAGATTAAGTCATTTGAGAGCTATTGCAGCTTCTGACCTGTATAAACAGAAGATTGTTTGCAGAGATGTTTGCCTGCAAAGTGAAAACCCCAAATTTTAATGGAATCCTTCCAATAGCTGTCAGTTTCTTCCTCAGCTTTTGATAATTGAAAGGTTTGTTATTTTTTTGAGAAAAGGAAGGTGGTTTCAATTATCCCAAGCTGGCAGAATGTTTAACTACCCTTCTGCTATCAGTGGACTTGTTTACATTGGGATTTTGACTAAATTGAGATTGCACATATCCAGATGTTATCTGCCTGGGTGACTTTTTCATTTACTTTGGCAAAGGAACTGATGGTATATTGCTACCATCTCTTTGTCAGTTTTCACGTCGTATATTGCAGGAGACATTTAGACTTTTCTTTTATAGACTTCTTCTGCTAAATTGTTAACTCCTAAACTTTTCCTGCTCTTTTCCAAGGGTGATTCCTCATTTTCCACTAAGCTCATCTGAATAAAGATTGCAGGATATGGAAAGTTGTAGGTTGTATCCTCTACGTGGCCATACAAGCAGCTAAGTTTTATTTTTCAGTCTTTATAGTTAATGTCTTTTGGTTTTACACACATGGGGAATATCATTGCTGTAAGTCCAGACTGCAGCCTTGTGTTTCGCCTCATGTGGAAAGCGTGGTGTTAGGCTGCCCAAGGAACAATACTGATGGGATTTTGAGCCTACTGCCGGTTTTCTCATTGGTTAGCATGAAAAAAGCCGAAGTCCCAGACAAACAAACCCAAAACCCAAAGGAAACTTTTCTTGTTCCTGATTTTTATCTCTGCTTTTCAGTGCTGAGGGGCAGGGATGCATCTGAAATGTATCCACTCGGCAGCGTCCTTCAGCAAAATAGGAAAGGCAAAGCTCTCCACTAAGAACTACTTTCTTCCCAGCGCCCAGTGACCTTTTATGCCAGTTCCTTGCTCAGAGGAGCAAAGGCTCCTTGTACAAGTAGCTTACAGCAGGGTAACATTCCACAGAGTATCAGTGGGGAATTGTAGAAAACATTCTCCAGGACTACTCAGGAGCAGAACTATAGAACTGAAAAATAGGACTACTTGAAGAAGAGCATCATTTAGTTAATTGCTGGCATGTCATTTTTCAGTAGTGGTGGGGTTTGGGAGTGGGTGGGGAGAGAGAAATACCCTATCCCAGAAACCTGCTACTCAGGATGCCCTGTGGTGAGAGGCAGCTGGAATAAAGAATCCTTTTTTCATGTCTTCCGAGTGCTAAAAATGTAAAGTGAGTGAGTGCTCAAGCTCAGCAGTGGTCAGACAGAGCTGCAGCCAACAGAAACAGTGGTTTGAAAGTGTAAGATCCTAATCTTACGTCCTAGAGAACTTCCTGGGGAGTTATTTTACCTCTTTCAACCTCCAAACCTGGTTGCAAAGTGAAGGGAGTTCCCGCCAGTGCTCACAGGACACTCAGACGCATACATCGTACGTGAGATCTGAATGGAGCTCCGCTTATTAATATCCACACAGGCTGGGTCGATCTAATCCGATTTGCAGGCCTTTTAAAATGCCAACCTTTTATTTTAAACCTGGTTTACTTAAGCTGCAGTATTTAACCTCAGAAATGTGTGGGTTTGGGTTGGTTTTTTTTTTCCCCTCAGTGGTATTTTTTTAAAAAGTGTAAGGCTTGAAATCAGTAAAAGCAATGAAAATTTATGTGCTTTTTTTTGCACGTATGAGTTAAGGAAACCTATGGTAACCATATGTAGTGGGATTTGAATCAAGCAGATTTAATTCTTGCTAATGCTGTTTATTTCGGTAATGCCTGAAGAGCAGCTTTGTTTGGTAATGTAGAAACACATGGGGCTGGGTTTATAATCTCCTGTAGTAGCCAAGGGATGAGTGATATCTGTAGAAGTTTGTGGTAAAATCCCTGGACAGTTGATGTCAGCAAATATCCAACTAGTTCCAGTTTGAATATGGGAGAAAAGGGAAAGGGAGAAGAAAAATTGATTATGAAGATGCCAGATAGTTGAAAGGAAATGCGAGACTGAAAAGGGAGAAATGAATATACAGTGAAGCTGAATTGAAGGGAGGGAAAGAAAAGATGATCTGCTGAGCAAAAGAGCAGTTAGCACAGGAAATCACAGCAAAACTTCCGAGATTTATGAAATGTCTGGTTTTGGCAGCTTTTGCAGCTGCTTTTACTAGTTGAAGAGGGGCTAGGTTTCTCTCTGAGAATTTTACCCTAGGCCAAATAATGGAGAGAGGTTGGGCATCTGCAATTAACTCTCTGCAGTTAATAAATTAATACCAATTATTAGATGGTTTTAGACGTGTGCTTACAGTATACAAAGGGCCGTGCAGTAGGTGGGTGTAAAACTGTGTCCTGTCTTCATACCACTTCACAGCATCCATGACAAGTACAGAGAAAACAAGTGGTGTGGTACAGTGGCAGTGGTGGGAAGGCTTAGCATGCCTCTTTTCCTTCTCCAGTTGAATTTCCTAAGAGAGCAGGGGTTTGCTCAATATCGGGCATGAATCATCTTCTCAATAGGCAGTTGACTTGCTGCATAATGACATATTTCTATAAGATCTGCAAGACTTTGAAGAAGTATTTGGAAAAGGTGGCTATGAAAAACATAACATGAACACAAGTCTTATGTATATCTTGCAGCAGCAGCTGGGTGGGGAGCTAGCCTACAGCATTAGCTTTTGTATATATATTTACCATACCACTTTTGGGTACAGGAGCAATAGCAGAGTGTCATGAAAATCTGAAAGAACTAGTAATCCCCTGGTGCCTACTTTTTTCCACTGGCTTTTTTGAAGACATTTTTGTTTTCCATAGAATTTTTTTTTTAAGATAATGGTGTTTAAAAAAAAAATAGGAATTTTGTTTTCATATCATGATTTTACACAAAGAGAGTAATAGGGCTGTTGATTCTGGGCAAGTGAAGGTGGGGAGAAGTGTTGGAAACCTGGATCCTCCCTCTCCCTTGGGTAACCGCAGATCAGGTGCTTAGCAACATGTTGCATTGCTACATTAGGCAGTTTTGGCCTGGCCAGAAGGAAAGGGCAAGAGCAGGGGAAGAATTACCAGTGCTGCTTTTTATGTCAGCCAAGTTTTCTTCAGGAGCTCCCAGCAGAATGTTCTCCTCTTTGCTCCTTGCCTTGTATGTAATTAATTTGTGCTGAATGACTGTTTTTTAACTGAGTTAGGTATTAGCTGCTCATTCAAAGAGTGGGGCCAAACTGTCAGCCTCTGATCTGTTCAGTGTTATCAGATGTCTTCTCATTTGCTGGTAATAATTCACTTAGAAAAAAAGAAAACGTGGGCTTTGCTCCAAACCTGAGATTCCCATCTCCTCTTCCCCCTCAGACTTGGGAGTCTTGAGAAGAAAGGTGATTTTGACAGAAGGAGAGCAAAGAAACCAGTATTAGTGATAGAATCAAAGGAGTTCAGAAGTGTTTGGAGAGCTGGAGCTCTCTGGCTGGAGGGCTTTATGTAGAAGGAAAACCATGTGCCAAAGGACATAACAGGGAAGGTGACCAATGTCATCTACCTGGACTTGTGCAAGGCCTTTGGCATGACCTCCCACCACATCCTTATCTCTAAATTGGAGTAGATTTGATGGGTGGGCCATCCAGTGGATAAGGAAGTGGTTGAAAGGATGCAGACAAAGGATAGTGGTCAGTGGCTCTGTGTCCAGGTGGAGGCCGGTGACAAGCGGGGTCCCCCAGGGGTCTGTCTTGGGACTGGTGCTCTTTAACATCTTTATCAATGACATTGATGATGGAATTGAGTGCATCCTCAGCAAGTTTGCAGATGACACCAAGCTGAGTGGTGTGGTTGACACAAGAGAAGGAAAGGAAGCCATCCAGAGGGATCTTGACAGGCTGGAAAGGTGAGTCCAGGTGAACCTAATGAGGTTCAACACTGCCAAGTGTAAGGTGTTGCACTGGGGCAGGAGGAATCCCAGACATAGATACAGACTGGGAGAAGAGCTCTTTGAGAGTAGCCGTGCGGAGAAGGGCCTGGGTGTTGTGGTAGACGAGAAACTTAACAGGTCTGTGGCTTAAGGTCTGTGGCCTCTAATAAAAGAAAGATGTGGAACTGTTGGAGAGGGTTCAGAGGAGGCCACAAAAATGATCAGAGGGCTGGAGCACCTCCCTTACGAAGAGAGGCTGAGGGAGCTGGGCTTGTTCAGCCTGGAGAAGAGAAGGCTGCAGGGGGACCTCATTGCAGCCTTCCAGTCCCTGAAGGGAGCAGAGAAACAGGAGGGGAATCAGGTTTAGATTAGATATTAGGGGGTAGTTCTTTACAGAGAGAGTGGTAAAGTGCTGGAACAGGCTGCCCAGAGAGGTGGTGGATGCCCCATCCCTGGAGGTGTTCGAGGCCAGGCTGGATGGGGCCCTGGGCAACCTTGTGTAGCTTCAGGCCTGGAGGTTGGTGTCCCTGCCTGTGGCAGGGGGTTGAAACTCTGTGATCCTTGGGGTCCCTTCCAACCCAAACCATTCTGTGATTCTGTGAACACAAGGCATTCAGGAGTGAAGAAAGTGAGGCTTTGGGAGGGAGAGAGTTTTGGTTTGTGGAGTTTTTTTCTAGATTCTTTTATCTCTTGCTGTATCTAAGGTCAAGGCTCATAGAAGTTCTTTGCACAGCTGTATGTTCCAGATGTCATCCAGAGCTGGTTGCTGGAGAGAGAGAGAGAGGCACTGTAACTCAGGGTTCCCAGAAGGAAGGAGCTGTGAGAAAAGGGTAGGTTTAAGCTATCAGGTTGTTAATTTTTTATGAGAGGTGTTGTGAAGAACTAGGGAAGCTGGGGATTATGTCTCTCAGTAACTTGGCAGAAGAAAGAGACTGATCTGGTACTAACTTACACCAAAGGAAACTTGAGAGCACCTGGGTGCATACCATGTCTAGTTATAACATAAGAACTGCAGCTGACACTATTTCCCTGAAAACTTGACAGGTTGAAATAACAGTGGGAGTCTTATGAAGGGAGTGGAAAAAATATTGTACAAAGAAGTGCATGGCTGATTGCATCGGTGCCTTTATGTCAGTAAGTCTTCACCATGAGACATACACGAAGGCTCTGGAGCATGTATACACATATGGTGGCATATACATGGGGTTTTTTCCTTGTGAGGTGTCATTAGCAATAGCAGCTGTTTCTTCTAAACATTTTCAGGAGTTATATTTAAATTAAGTAGCTGAACCACACCCGGATTTTCAAACTTTAATATTGAACTCACTGTGCTTCATTTCACATTTCATTCCTATTAACAGGCAGACAGGATTAGTTGGAAGCAAGAAGGCGCAAACTGTTTTTATTTGAGGAAAGAAGGTAAATTATACAGTATGAAATGAGCAAAATTCCAAGAGAATTCAAGCCTTAGGACCACATTTATAAATTATGCTGTCTCTTAAGTCTCTGAATTACAGCTCACAAAAGCAAAATGAAACAAAACTGGTACCCAAACTTCAATTTATCAATCCAAATGGAATGTGCAGAGGTCAAGGGAGTGCCAGAAAACAGCACCCTTCAACCTGTTGTAGATCAATGAAGTCTACCAACCATACTTCACCAAGTCCTACTCCATTAACTTGACAGTTTCCCAGTCACATTTCACAGAGTGCATTCCCTGGTCCCAGGTGGGTATCTATGTGGTTTTGCAGAACTATCTGTAGGGGTCTCTAAGGCTTTGACTAGAAGCTGCAAAAAAATGAGTGTGTTCCCAGGTGACTTCCTAGCCATCCCTATTTCCCATTTTCTCATATTCCTTTAATGTGTGTTTTCAAAATACTCTTAATCCACTTTCTCTAGACTAGATTCCATATTTGTTCCACCATTTCATTTTCCTATATTTAATATTTTTCCCAAAGTAAATTTGAACTCTGAACAGTACAGTGCATTTGCATCGAGGACAAAGCATGTAAGTTCACTGGCTGCCAGTTGCTCTTATTTCTACAACAAGGACATCATTTCTTCACCCTTTAATCCTCTTTACTTTAAGTTCCATGCACAAACATTTAGCTTTTGTTGAAAGGACAAAATCAGTGCATATTCTGAATGCATTAGAGCCAGGAGGTGCTCATATTTTTCACTTGATCTCAGATCCTTCCTAAAAGTGTGTCCTTCGCTCAGATTTGCTATGCTTGTCTCAAGCATGTGAATGTTGCCTTGGATCATTTGCACTGAACAGCTGCAAGGGGATCTCAGAAAGAGAGAATATGCTAAGTAAATTAGCAGTTTTAACTGCACAGCAGTCAGCAGTCTTTCATCTGCGATATTGTGTGCTTCTCTCTGAATTCAGGAGTAAGTTTCCGTAGTTCCAGAAAGCTCCTGGTTTCGATGTGTGGAATTCCAATGAGCAGGAACTTCTGACAGCAGGGTTTTTTTCCCAATATTTAACCTTCACAATGTCAACGAATGTCACTGCTCTGATTTTTCCCCTCCTTGTGTCACCCCTAAAATACTTTTTCTCTGCACCGTTAGCAGTCATTGTTAAACCCATTGCATGAAAGTAGACTGTGCTGATGAACAGAGCACCCCAGCTCATCCACACCCCCTTAGTATGGAAGTACCATCCCTTGGCCCTTTTTACATCAAGGGGGGTGTAGGTGTTACAGGAACCATATTTTACCCATACAGCTGTTGTCCTGGCCATCACTCATGCATTAACACCACTCTTTGATGTTGGAGAATTTTGGGGTAAAGTGACAGTCATAAATCTTCATATTGGTAAGATTCCTGAAATGTAATCACTGCATGCACTTCATTATATATTTTGTGCTTCAGCCTGTTACCACATGATGAAATTGCAGCATTTGGGGTATATCTTTCATGTTTTGGAAGATAAAAGACATTTAATACATCAGTGTCACTATAGTATATGCCATCATTTCATGGTAATTTATGTAAGGTAGTAAAACATGTTTGTTCCCAACTACTTCTCCATTGTGCAGTAGCACAAACTGTTAGGATAGCTATGGAAAACAGCTTTGAAAAAGGTGGTACTGTCCTAAACTGGGTTTAAACTGTGTGGAAAGCACAGTGTACTTTGAAATTGAGTTCTGTGCAAAATTTCTTTGTGCCTTCTTTAAAACAGAGAGCAGAGAAGTTCTGCATTCATTTGACAGATGATGAAAAGAGTCTGAATTGAACAAAACTTGTCCTACTACCTACCTAGCATGTTGTAGGTCAGGTTAGAGCAGTATTAATCCTTTATGAATAAGATGCTGGTAATAAAGGTTTTGTGAAATACATTAATTTGAACCAACTTTCAGAAACTCCTGAAATATGTTGAGATTTTGAGAATACAAAGTGGCTACCTAGCTGTCCTAAGAAACACCACTTTTTTTCTGCTAAAAAATATGGATAAATCTTCTTGCTTAAGTACATGCTGAGCTATAATTTATCATACTGTCATTTTACAGGGGAACAGTGGTGTGCTTCCCCCAATATGTGTAGCCATCAGAAAACAAGCTGATTTTCATTGCTGAAACCAGTATTTTCGTTTTGTTGGTAACTGAAGGGTACAATATTTTCAGTTGCTACGCTGGAGACCTACATTGTTATAAATACACTTCATACTTACTGAAAGGTTTTGGCTTTAATAGAGAGATGTGTTTTTGGAACTTCTATGAGAGCAGCGGATGGGATGGCTCTGCATTAGCACTTCTGGGATTTATGCTGTATTTTGCACTCCAAGTGTTAAAAATTACTCACACAAACACCTGCATCTGCAGAAGAAGAATTATCCTAGACCAGTAATAGTTCCAAAATCTGTCTGTTTTTTTTTTTTTTTTTTTTTTTCTGTGAGGAACCAGGATTTGAATGCAGCATTCCAGCTGCTAATGGATATTCAGGGTCCTTCCGGATGGAGTCTTGATTAGTAGATGACAGATTAACAGAAGAGCTGTGTTTTATGTTTAGGAAGGTTAAACTAAACTCACGTTGCCTTCTGGATGGAGGGGAAGCAGGATCATTCGGAGACTTTACAGGAAGTCATGGGAGGGGAATGCCATCGTGATTGATGAAGGTGGTCCATTATCAGACACTTTCTGAAAACTTTTATTTCCTCTAAGTAAATCACACAGCTTGTACAGGGCACAAGTAGAGAATTAATTTTGTTGCATTTTGCTGGAAACATGTCAAACAGTATTCAAGCCAAAATTTAGGAAGGGAAATTGCAGCGTATTTAAGCCAATCATGTAGTTGATGTTCCTTTTGAATTTAGCAGCTTTTATTTCCTGGTGAAAATGTTTTGTTGGAAATTAACTTCTTACATGAAGGTCTTTTAGATTTGTATATCCAAATACATGAAATAGAGCCACAGAAGTTACAAGTTTTTCTGTAAATATATACATAGGTTGATTATTTCCATCTAACTTTGAATATTGCAATTTTCTTTTATTCTTACCAAAACAGCATCTAAGCATTATTTAAGGAAATTGAATTTTCTCACTTGCTATTAGCATTTGAGGCAATGTCTATCCCATAGGTAAGGAAATCCAATCTTGGAGAATAATAATTCCCTACGTGCCATGTGTTGCTAAAGTGTAGTTTTGGATAGGAAAGCTATGAAGGTGTTCAGGCTCGAAAAATTCATTTGACAAATCCTTCTGAACAGGAATGGTACGTGCAGTCATCCATGGGCTTTACAGACTGCACAGTCCCCAAGGAGCGCAGCAGCCTGGCATGTAGAAAGGGGTATATTATCCCTGATTGATAGAGGTAGGGCTTGTTCTGTTGAATGGCCCTGGAGTTCAGGATCAAGGTTCTCAGCTTGAACAGACATGGGCTGGGGTCTACTAAGGAGTATAAGGTAATAACTGTGAGGGACTGTGAAACAAAGTAATCCCTTCTCATTGCAGAGCTGCTAATGAATGTTTCTGAGCAGCCACATTTTGCACAAGCTTTAACCTTTGCTTTATGGCTGGGTCTGCCTAATAGGTGCTTATATATGGCAGGAGGATCAGTATGGTACATGTCTGAATTGCCATTCAGGGAGCCCTGTCTGTGTGGTAAAAGACAGTTATTTTAGGTCATCAACATAATTATGATTTAAGCATGATTCCAAGCTTCCCATCTCACTCGAAGGAAGGATGGGGGAGTTACCAGCTGGAGAGGGAAGCCATTCCCCAGGAAGTCCTCTAAAAAAATACTCACATCAGATTTATTCAGGTTTATTTTGTGCCAGGTGTTTCTTTGTGCAAGAAACTGATACTCCTGACAGTCCGAAATAATCAGGATTTACACATCTTCTTTTAGACTCTGGAACAGTTTATAATCCGTGAGACAAGAGGGAGATCAGGTTTATCTCCTTTTATCTGGCACTGTGCTGCTGTGACCTACATGTCTGGTGGCAGATAGCCTGGATATCCCAATGCAGGGAGTCTCTCTGTAGCCTGAAGTGTGCTATCGACTCAAGTCTGCGAACCGAAGTGTTGGTTACGTGAGTGACTTGTGGAACGATCCCAAGTAAACCAGAATCTGGGGATTAATACGTGCCATTTATCCCTGAAAGCATGCCAACCGACCAAAAGCTGCCAAAGTACAGTTAATATTCAGCACTCTTCCACTGTGGCTCTTTAGAAAAGTTCCCCACGTGGTTTCCTCCCTCGTGTGACACAAACTGAAGTGTCGTAAAGCTCATTTAAAATTTCAGTCTAACAAAAAGGAGTTAAATGAAAGGATCTAAGGTTCAGAGGCCTCGGGCTAATACTGAAGTTTTCCTTGCATACGTAGGTACTTGAAGGTAGTCTCAGAATAGGTCTTAGTTGTTTGTTAAGAAATCTGCACAGAAAATCTGTAGCTGTTAAAGAATTATGTATATCTCATACTGTTTCCTTGTAAGAGGGGCTGAAGGGGTGAAGGGAGGTAGGCCGTTCTTTCCATCCCAGGACAAAGTACTCATCTTTTCATTGCTTCCTTAAATACGTTTAACATTGTTCTGCAAAATTTTTATGAAAGAGACTACTGAGTCATTAACAGCCTGTTAACTGACTTGAGTTTTATTAGCTATACTTCTTCTTCAGAAAGAGCTGTATGCTAGATAAATCTCAGAACTGGAAGATCTCGTTTGCCTTCACATCCAACCTGAAGTTAAAAGCAGGAAAACCATTCCCTACCCTCAGTCAGATGCAGCCAAAGCTTCTGCCCTCATATATGTTGGGAGCATTGTTCAGGCTGGAGAATTTCACTGCGTTCCTGTATTACCCACATCTAGATTAAAGGTAACAAATCTTTATCCTGTTTGTAGCATGGCTTCCTTGGTTGCAGTCTTCTCTCCATTATACTTTTCCTAGTTCGCTAATACAAGTTATCCATTTCCTTATATTTGGTTTTTCTTGCCTTAATTCACTTTCTTCCTGCTGTCCTTCCTATTTTCCATTTCTTCATTTCTTTGAAAAGTAACAATAGCATCTCTTGATGCTATTGTTTTGTTTGCCTCCATACTCTCTTGCACACAGTGTGTCTCTTGCCTTTTGTCTAAGTATTTTTGTGCTTTATTTGCTCAGCCTTCACTAGGGCTTTTGCTCTGCCAGCTTTGGACAAAATAATTCCTTTTTAAATGTGTGGGTGAATCTGTTCTCCACATATTCAACCCTACTTGTCTTTCACTTTGAAAGGCCTATACTTATCTCTAGTAACACTTAAATGGTGTTACAATGCATTAATTGTTAAAGCATCATTAAAGATTCTCAAGCAACTAACAGTATTCTTGTTTTCTGGGTAAAGCAGTGCAGATAAAGGGAGAGACTGTTCATGACCCAGGGCTTTTAGGTGATAATATCCTGTGTTTTTCCCTCTGAGATTTTTCCCTGCATCTGTTGAGCCTTTTGAAAATTTTGCTTGAAACACTTTGCTCAGAGCAAGGTGTAAATAATGCAGTGAGAAAGTACTGTGGGCTTGCTCAATAAAGACTGTTGCGGGTTTCCTTGTCATGGATGAGCAGCACGGCTGGTGGTCTTCTCTGGTGAGTTGTTGTGACAGTTAGAAAGATGCAGGAGCCTCCCTGACATCGCCAGGGACATGCAGAGTACTAACAGCTGCAGAACTGGTTTTCCCTTGCTAGAGCTTTGTAAAGTCAAAGGGACAAATCAGGGGTTTTCAGGAGCCTGGTGTGGGCTTATGTGGCACAACAAAGGGTTTCCCATTATTAGTAACTTACGTCTTTTTAAGGTGCTTTTAATACTTGGAAGGAGAAATGCAAAGATTGCAACAGGCATCCCAAAATCCAGTCTGTTCTAGCAGTGTCATAAAGGAATTCTAAAGAAGCCTTTGAAGAGACCTCCATTGTAGGGTGAAGGCCTAGTCTTCTCTATTGTGTTTGACCCTCTTTGCCATCTAATGTTTATTGGAGCCTTTTAACTCGTAATACTTTCTCCCAATTAAGATGTCCAGGCCTTGAACTTAAATATCTTCTCTCGCCTTATGCCAGCTGATGATCCTCTGGGTAACTCTAACTAAACTTCCACAAAGGCTTGTGGAGGGCAGTAAAGAAAGGTTTTTTAGTTCTTTTAAAACTGACCTCACTGTAGAGCTGTCTTTAATTTCAAGAGGTATGTGGTATAAATCTGATGTGTTTTACTGCTTGATGTAGTGGGATTTCTAATGCAAATCTGCCATTGAGGTGAAGTGCACCAGGAAAACAAGGAGCCAGTTGTTGTATTACCACTTCGTATCAATGTGTCACTAAAGATTCCAACTGACTTAGGCCATTAGGACTGTAAAATTACCTGATTGCAGACAATGCAGGCCTGGAATCTCTGATAAGAAAAATAACAGAAGAATTTCTACAAACAGATAATCATTGACTTACCAAGTCTCTTTAAACTCTCCAGCTTTTCTATCCAAACAGATTAAATTTACAACAGAATCTGCAACATTACGTGGCTCCTTGCCTTTATGAGATGTCTTCATGCCTGTACCCAGCTTAACTTCCTTAGGTAGCATAGTGATTTCTTCACATTTCTCTGATGCCCACCATTTTGCCCACCATTTTCCCCACTAATGGTGCTTGCAAACTTCACTCGGTTTGGTAGAAAAAGACACCAGGGGGTAAGGCTGTAGGCAGATTTTCTACAGCAGCTTCCTTATCCTGCTTCCCCACATTATCCTCAAAAAAGAGAGTTCCAAGTTGAATGTTTTTTAGTAGCAAAACCCATGTTCTGGTAGATTAGATTCAAACTGGGTTCCTCAACTTTCACAGTCATCACATAGAAATGATTTTGAATTATTTTTGCCCCCACTTTGATGTATTAGTAATCAACTTTCATAAATGAGGTAATAAGAATTCTCCTATA
This sequence comes from Hypotaenidia okinawae, assembly GCA_027925045.1. NCBI lineage: Eukaryota > Metazoa > Chordata > Aves > Gruiformes > Rallidae > Hypotaenidia > Hypotaenidia okinawae. The sequence goes on from BSDF01000003.1 coordinate 7,655,076, forward strand.
GAAAACGTCTAAAATGGAAGTACAGATTTTTATTAGTTACTATTCCTGGCAGAAAGTAGCTGATTTGTTTCTGGTGTGGGGAATTTCCAGTGTGGCTTCGTTGTAGACTGATGATTGGCAGCTGAAGAAGATCCAAACGTTAGTTCTTCAAATTGCCACCTGTTGGTATTGCACATTGAATGTACTACTCAAGGTAGAGCAAAGTCCTTAGTAGATTGACAATAAAATCTTATGTAGATGACAACTCTCTGAATGACAAAAGGTGATCTTGATGTTCATATGGAACATCATCATCCTGGCTCATGATTTGAATTTTGTTATGTTCAGAAATGCAAAATCTGCAAAGATTTTGCAAATCAGGGACTGTTTAGATTTATTTACATGTGACATATTTGTTTCCTTTGTTTTGACAGCTAGCCTTACACATTTCCTCATAAATAATTTAAAAAATCAGATCCATATGACTTCTTTCAGACAACTTCTTTAGAATCTGCTTAACGATAAGCATAAGGAAGGTTCAGATGGTTCGAATATAAGTTCACTTCTGAATAATGATGTATTTAATTGCTTTGCTAAATTGAGCAATGGCTTCCATTCAGCAATAGCACATAAGCCTGTCTCTGCTTAACTTCATGTTCAGTGGTTTTTGTGAGTAGGGAGATTTGGTTGACTGTGGGCCTCCTGTACCCAAAGGGGGTGACTGATCCAGAAGGAGGAGGAGGTATGAAGGATTAGTTTTCAGAAAAGAACCATGGACTGTTTTGCAGCATTGCTGTTGCAGAAAGCAGTATCTGTGTTGGACACTGTGGCTTTGTACTCTCTTTGTGGGCTGCTTTCTGGGGCCCACAGGTGCAGTCTGGTTCATGTCCAAACCAGCACCCTCCTGAGTGGTGGCCCAGGGCTTTTTTTTGCTTCATTTGTGGCCCAAACATTGTTATTTTTGGGACTGGTTTTGGTTTTTCCCCAGAAACGCATGTGACTGAGACAGCATTCTGATTTTAGAGACACTCCATAGTTCATCATGAGGATAAAAGTCCTTTTAGAGCTTCTCCATTTTTCACTGTGACTGACTTAGAGGATGGTAGTTTAACTACTAACATGTAGAGAAATTTGATTTCTTCGTTATGTAAGTGTTCAGTTAGCACAATCTAATAGGGAAGAATAGTTGTGAAGAATTGTAGGATTGGGATGGTGAAAGGCCCCCTCTTTAAGGTAATTAAATGGTCTCACTTTCAGTGTTTCCTTAAAAACATCTTAAAATATCAGCAGGAAGTGCTTCCCCTTGTGTGAAGCAATGAAAAGAGTGGCAGCTGAGCTCCCTGGGAGTTTTGGAAGGTGTGTATAGGAGCCAGGCAGCTTTGTGGGTTATATGAGATAATCTATACATGGGGGGCACTGGGAAAAATCTGTTAGGGAGTTCTGCAGTTGTGTGAGTAAGATGAGATAAGGAGGGAAAACGGGTCTTCTGTGGGACGGGGAACAGTCACAGCTGCTGCCATTTTGTGAGGAGAGGACTACTCGGCAAGGGTGGGATGGGAGAACAGTCACAGCTGCTGCCATTTTGTGAGGAGAGGACTACTCGGCAAGGGTGGGATGGGGGAACAGTCACAGCTGCTGCCATTTTGTGAGGAGAGGACTACTCGGCAAGGGTGGGATGGGGGAACAGTCACAGCTGCTGCCATTTCATAGGGAGAGGACTAATTGGCAAGGTTGGGGAGATCTTCACAGGTGATGAGCTGAGGAGAAGATGGAAGCTGATGCTGTGCAGCTGTGGTAAGAGAGAAGAGCAGGGCAGCGGCTTAGGGGAGGCGAGCTCCTGGGTTCTTGTGTGTGAGTCAGATCTTGCACCTTCCGGGGTCCGCCATTTTGGGATAGGTGAAGAGTTGTTGGAGGAAAGGAAGCCTTGCTTGGAGAAATGAGAGCTGTCCCTTCGTGCAGGACGGACTTGCATCAGGTAAGGAGATGGGAGAGAAATGTTCATGATAGCCTGAGCTGGGCTTGTTTATTGGAACTGGCAAAGACTCAAAGGAATGGGTTTTGGTTTTGGGGAGGGAGTGAAGAGGCAATTTGAAAAGCTTATGAAAGGATTTGTGTGATGCTGTCCTTGAACTGGCAGATCTTGAGGCCCCTCTCTCTTCTCTGTGGCCATATACTAACTGGATATTAATACTTAGTACTACTACTAGTTACTGTACTGCTAAAGGAAAAGTGCTCTCCAAGAAAGTCCTGTGAAAAACCTCTTGTACATACTGCAGAATATTTTATGGATGTGTTCTTCAGGTGTGTTTTTCTGCTCTTTTGCTGAGGAAATGTAAGCTTGAATTGGCTGCGGTATTGTAGTAAGATGGCTTGAGCCTCATAAGCAAAAGATACGGTAAATTACACTAAAAATAACAAGTGGTGATTTATTTATTTTTGGTAGGTACTGTTTATTGTTTTCTGATGTTGTGGGGTGAAAGTAAATGATGTATAATCTAGCTCAATGTAGTTATGCAGATTTGTCTGCTTTTTCTTACTGTACTTAGAGTTCTTAGTAAATCATGGAATATAACAAGTGCTGTTTTAAAGAACAACAACAAAAAATACCACTACCACAAACCACTCCAGCAGAGTTAAGTGTGTTGTTATGCCCTTAATTCTGTATTTTTCTTTCTGCCTGCAATCATTTCTATTATTTGGTGATCATTATGTGGTGTAGTGGAAGTGAGCTGAAACACTAAGCATGGAGTTGTCTCTATGAAGAAATTTTTTAGAAAGAAATGGGTTGTGGCAGGGGATTATTATCTGAAATACATCGGCATACACAGAGTATCTTTCACATTTAGTGGCACTATGAAAATACTCATAATTAAATGTGTGATACATGGGGTAATTCTCATGGGCGCCATTTCGTATAATTAATTTCAATAATTGCATTACTATGTAATATTGTGTCACACAAGAAGATAAATACTCTGAATGGTATAGTTGGAAAATAAAAATGGCTAATTCCTCAGTTCTTTAGAGAGAACAGATCCATCCAGACGTGGCTTCTTGCAGGGGGGTAATGCTGATGAAACGTTGCATGCTCTTTGAGGAAGCAGTGTGGGGCTTTCTCCAGCAGGTCTTTATTAGGAGTGCCAAAGAATTCATACTTTGGGTTGAGGTATACTTTTATTTATGGTTTTGGAGCTTATTGGGTCAAGTCACAAAAGAATTTGGCTTTTTTATTATTTTTGCCTCACTTTGAAATCACAGTACACGAGAATTCTTTGAAGTAAGTTTACTTATGTAAGCTGCTGAATATAACATTTTTTTCATTAAAACCTAAGTCTTCTGGCTTCCAGTATATTCAAGTTCCTTATGTGTTCTGTAATAGCTAATAGAAGGCCCGATTAAAAATGCAGAGGGCTTGTCAGAGTGTGAGAAGTGATTTACACAGCATTTGGGCAGCTTTCTATGTAGAAAACCAAGACCTTCTTTTCACAGTGTTTTTTAAATCTTTCATTTCTGCCCGCCCTCTTTTCCATTATCTTGCATAGTGCTGGTAATAACAATGTATATATTGTGAATGTCAGTTTAAAGCCAAGTTTCTGTCTATTATAAGTAATGAAAATATATTGAATTTAATGTACTTGGTTGGAGATATTAGTTACTGACAGTAAATGATTGCTCACACTAATTACGGTCATTGTCATGCAAGTATAGTGTATTCTTTAAACCTGAGGTATTACTGGTATTTGAAGCTAAATATGTTTAAGTTTAAAAGATGTGTTAAATTTATTTTTGTCATTGCTACTTTTTTTTGGCCACTCTTAACAGAGCTGAGTCCGTCACATCTCAGTAGGCTGGCAAGGAAGCTCCAATACATTTGGAATTGATTGGCTTGCACGGGAGGGGGAGGAAAGGTGGCATATTGACTTTGTGGGTCTATTTTCCATTCTTGGTCTTTTACCCCTTCTCTTCTACTTTATACATTTTGTATGGGTAGGGATGTGCTGGTTTTGGTTGGAATGGAGCTGATGTTCTTCATAGCTAACGGGAGGCTGTACGTTTTGGATTTGTGCTGGAAATGCTGCTGATAATAGAGACTCTTTCGTTCCTGCTGAGCAATACTTGTACAGAGCCAAGGCCTTTTCTGCTTCCCACCCCACCAGTGAGTGAGTTAGGGATGCACAAGGAGTTGGAAAGGGGACACAGCTGCTGGGACAGCTGACCCAGACTGACAAACAGGTATTTCCATGATGTCATGCTCAGCATGTAAAGCTGGAAAAGCAGGGAGAGGGATGACGTTGAGACTGATAACAGTTACTTAGGAAGACAAATGCTATGTGTGATGGAGCTCTGCTTTCCTGGGGATGGCTGAACACCTTCTACAAAACAGTAGGAGAGTAGCAGCACAAGTTCATTTCATAGGTTCAGCTTAATGCAGTGTTTTGTTGTTGCTTTTTGTTACCTAAGCAAGAGTAATCAGCTGTTATCACCTGTAATTTGTGGGAAAATCATCTTTAAAAAATCCTCAGGATGTATCTCTTCTACCAAGACCCATGGTCCCAGTCTACTTCTAGCTGCTTAAGAGGAATACCTGAATATGAATGTCTTTCTAAATTGGGGCTTTTGACTATAATTTTTTGCTGATTTTTTTTCTCCTTTTTAATCAGCTCATGATAGCTGTAATTCACATACAGTAAAGTGAGACTCATAAACTGTCAGAATAATTACGTTCTACACTCTTCTAAAAACTTAAAAGGATGGAAATATTTAAGAAGCATAGGGAATGTTTTCAGGATACTATCATGCCTCTGTCAAAGCTCCCAAATTTGACAATATATCTGTGTGTGACTAATGGAAATTCTAATTTTTTTCTTTAGAGCGTGTTTCACTTGTATATGATAATAAAATTCTGAATTCTGCAGTGAAATGTATTGGATTTAGCATACTTGCTGAAAATCTGTTTGTCAGCTGCATCCAATTGTTCAATGTAACTAATTACTGTATGGTAAATGAAATGCATTTTTGGAGATAAAAATAAGGGTGGGTTTTTTTCCTTGCCCCGTTCCCTCAAGGCCATGGAAATGAAGAATTTCAGTTCTGAAGTGCAGTAGGTACATGTGCGTAGCTGGCTTGGGCACCCAGATCTTAAACGCAGAATGCCAGATGAAATGGTAGGCCGTGGTTTTTTAGGTATGCATCGTTGGCTGTGCTTCTGTGGTTTTATTGTTTTGAAAGAGCATGTGCCTTGTTTATCTGTAAGGCATGAGAGCTGAATGATTCTGGCAAGTTAAAAATGTAAAAGCGACATTTTCACTGTTTAAAAAATGCAGGAGTGTAGCCACTGGTATATTAAATCAGGGTAACCACGAGTGAATGCCCAGTGTACGTTGATTTAGCAGGTCGCTTGAACTTGCTAGTTGGATGGCTACTGGGTTGCTTTGTATTACTGAGCAGATCCAGCCGTGAAGAACAGAGAACATCTAGAAGTAGTTAATTCATCCGTTCATCCAGCCTGAGCAGCTCTTAAGGCCTCTGCAAAGCTTAGCTGCCTCTCCAATTTTCATAATGCGAATGAAATGCAGGATCTATGTTAATTTGTATTTTTTTGGTAGGAGGCAAAAAGGAGGAATGCATTTGTTCCTTAAGAAAGTAGTTATTGTATCATTTCCTTTGACTACATCAGCAATCTGCAGGAGTTTTTTTTACTAGTTAATAACCTCTTGCAGAAGAATAATCTTTCCTTTTTTAGTGGTGAAGTTGGGGGGGGGGACCCCTGCTAGCTAATGTGTTTGTACTGGCTGTAAGACCAAGTGCTGCTCAGACTACCTATTCATTTATGCTTAATTTTCCATGCTTTTTTAGGAATTCTGTGTTGGTTGTTTACTGGACTGACTTTTTTTTAAAATTCAAAATGGGAATGGCCCCTCCTGATGTGCTAGAATGTCATCTGCTAATCAGTAAAGCACATACTTCTAAGAAAATGAGTAATTTGCTGTATCCAACTTACAATTTGTATCACTTTTGGTTAAATATATCAAACTCTAGCATTTTCCAGCTACTGCCCCTCCTGGCAGTCTGAAAGAAGGTGGGGAGCCGGTGACAATTAATGTTTAGTTTCCTTTCTTTCTCGTGGTTGTCACAAAGTTGTCACAAACCTGTTTGATGTTAGATTACTGCTGCTTCTCCCCACTGCCCACCCACTCATTATTTGTGAACAAATCATTTAGCAAATGAATATCTAAACCCCATGGCTCAAAGGCAAGTAAGAAAAACTGGTAGCCAGGAAAGACTATCTAAAAGTAGGGGAATTAAGTGCTTGATACTACCAATAATGGTCTGGCCGTCATAGGGCTGATATGTCTTGGTTGACAAGAAGATGAAAAGCAAAGCAAGCATTTAGACCATCTGTATGTTGTTAAAGTGATTTGGGATCCAAGAAGACATCTGATTTCACTAAAGAAACTAAACATTCCAAAGAAGATAGTGGTAATATCGAGAGCTAAAAGGTGATCCTATTTTATTTTTCTCAAGGATAATGGGAAACAGCTCATCTGAGGGAGCTTCTGTTTTCACTAAGAATAGACACAATTTGCTGAAACTGGAAGACTTAACTGCACCATTCTCTGGGCCTAAAATACTGTAATTTTCTTTAATGAATTTTCCCTTCTGCTTTTCCCCTATGCACTCATACTCTTTGGCTTGGAGTGGGTCCCAGTGTAATGTTGCTTTTTGTACAGTTAGCCTTATTGCATCTACTTATTTATCACATGCACGCTGTAAAGATTAAAATGACATTGTTGTTTTGAAGAATAACAGGGAAATTATCCTGTAAATAAATAGTAAAAAAACCCAACCCATGCCCAGTAAGGGTAAATATCACTACTTGGGTCAGAACGTGCTCAAACATGGGAGTCTGAGTATTTTGAGACTTGCTGAAAATAATTTTGTGGTTGCCTAATGTCATTGTTTTGCACAGATTGCAGTGGGATGTTTGGATTCTTACTGTTTTTTTCCAGATTGTGGATAGTTGATGGCTTGGTGTTCATAGAGGTTCCAGTTCTGTGAGGTGTGAAGTTGGCTTTGACTCAGTTTCTGTATGACCCACGTATGAGCAGGATAATCGCTGTCGTCTTGAGTAGCAAGTAGCTTGCATGATTGTGCATCAACTGTGCCTCTCAGATCATCTAGCACCTCGATCACTTTGTGCCACAAGACTCGTGGTAGTGCCTTTTCTAGTAGCACCCAGCAAACAGGATCCATCACCCTTGTGTCATGTTACGTGAGAGAGTTTATCTCTTCCATTACAACATTAAACAAGATAGAAGCCACTGGTGGCTCCTCACCACTGCTGAAACTGTCCAGTTTAAAGGACTGGATCTGATTATAAATCAAAGATTTTCCACCACTGTATGGTTTCCTTTGGATGTTTCTGGACGGTTGACCTGTCTTTGGAAGATGTTGGCTTCTGACATTCATGCAGCCTTTGTGGGCTGTGTATACATCAAACCGGAGCTATGGATGCATCTGGTTGTAAAAATTAAAATCCCTTACCTATCAATGCTTGTGGCATCAGTTTAGGGTATTTTTGAACTTCATGTAGGTGGATAGTAGCTTGTGGTTGAATAGCAAATAAGGAAGTAATTTCTTGCTAGTGCCTGTGCTGGTTCCTGGAGATGAGGCAAATGCTCTGAAGAGGCCATGTCTCAAAGGTGATGAGGGGTTACTGTTTTCTTGCTCCTAAACAGGTAGCAACATCTGTATTGGGATGCAAAGAAGTAGATCTAAATTTGACAGTCCTAGTAGCATGATGATCTAGTTAATGCAAAAAGGAACTCTGAACTAATAAGGATTTTTGAATCTCTGCATATGTAGGTCTGTATGTCGTTTTGACATGGTATCAGTGGGAAAAGACTATTTCTTTTTCTTTTAAGCAAGCAAGCCTTGTTTACAGTGCATAAGTTACTTTCCCTACTGTTAAAAAATACTTACTTCCTCTTGGATAAATGTCTGGCATAAGTTCCTGGCAGGCAAGTTTTACCCGGTGCTTCAATATATCATCTGACTGGGAAGCTTCGTGAGATGATGCTTGGGTTTAATGTCACTGTTGATTAGAAGTTGGGTAGTTTGGGTTTGTGTTTCTAAAGAGAAATACTTTTTCTCACTGGCAAAATTATCATGGTCGTCAAATGAATTACGGCTTTCCCTTGGAAAGGAAGTCTAATATTATTGAACTTGTAATTGCAAAAGAGTAATGGAAATTTGTTGCATATGAAGGTCTTGAGTTGCATGAGGATGCACTTCTGACAGTTTGTTTTTATCTGAAATGCCACTTCATAGGTTAACCTTATTGCAATGAAGCAGAGTATAAAGCCTCTGTTGGTATAAGATTAAATAATTAAAAATGTACTGGGTTGATTAACCATCTTAGAGCACAGCATTTTTGGAGATGCCATTTTAAGACACTGATTTGTTACAGTTTTCATAATTTTGAACCAAATGATTGAAATAATGGACCAGCTACTCTAGCAACTTGTCTAGGGCTTGTTTATGTGGTATTCTTTTTATCTAGGTTGGATCACTCTGTGTCTGTTGTAGTGGATACTTAAAATAATTTGCCTTATTACAATTTAAGAAGAAAGAACCACCACGACATTATATGATACTTTAAAACACTTTTTGTCATGTCCTCATTTTCAAAGGCATAAATGCATTGAGAGAGGAGAACTGCATTTTAGTGAGCTTAATAGTATTGATAGAACTTCTCTAGCCTTAATCAGTCCCTAGAGCAACTGAAATCTATATATAACGAGCATTCTGGAAACAGCGTGTCTGTCTCTACTGTTAGAAACCACAGCTTACAGGGGTTTGTTGTTTTGTAATTGGTGTGATGTTCAACTTGAGTAAATTTCATTCACATTAACCTTGAAGTAAGGAGCTTCAAGCTGTTGATTACTGTTTTTTCAAGCCTTGAGTGTTTTGTTTCTTGTTTCTTTGTGCTTTTCATAATAGGAAAATGAAATGGAGTTGTTAAAATTTATTTCTAACATCTTTCTGTATTCTTTAGTTATGAGGAAGACTTTCAGTTCCTTGCATAAGGAAAGCAAATTAAAACAGGTGACACCAGCTCTACTGCTTCCAACTGCACTTTTAAACAGACGCTAACAAGGCTGCTGGGTTTTATAGGCTTATTGACAGACAGCAAATGAATTTTATCCCTTTTCTTCTATTCACTGCTCCTTCCTCCTTTTTCCTCTTAGTTGTGCTTTTCTGGGCAGGAATAAAAATAATTTAAGTGTACAGCACATGAATGTTCCTGACTGGCAGTGTGTCAATGTGATACAGACTATGCATGGCTCCTGACTTCATTGCATATGAATTTGAGTCAATTGTTTTACAGCTTCCCTGAGAGAGGATTTTAAAAGGCAATAATTGAAGAAAAGTAGATTATATTTTATTGTCTTAAAAGATCTTGTTTCAGGAGTGAAATACTCAAACTTCATTTAAGGCTCTGAAAAATACAGTAAATATTTTAAATAGAATATAAAAAAATTGCTATATAATTTTTTTTGTCACTAATGTTATTTGACAGTCTTTGTGAATTGTTTCCTCTCCCTTTTTGAGCCGTAACTCAAGATTGGATTATCTTCTGAGGTTTTTCCTGACTTTCCTGTAGGGTTTCATTGTCAATTAGCCCTGATTTTGGAGGATAACAGCAACGTTGGTTGTGTGGTAGGAAGTTGTCTAACTGGTGCCATGTATGTTTGCTCTGTTACTTAAGAGTTCTGTTTTCTCCTTTGCTGACCTGCTTTCCACTTTCCCTCCTTCTCAGCATTCACCTTGATATGTTGCTCTTCCCTCTAGTGGAGGATCTTGTTTTCTTTGACGTTCAGGTGGTGTTTCACAGTTCTTCATCTTTTTTAGTTTGCTATTATGTTTATTATTTTAAAGCCAGTATTTCAACAGTGAAAGTATATATGTGTATATGTGCACAAAAAAAGATGAGCTGTGTTCAGGGAGCTGTTTCTGTGTAGTAAAAACAACGAGAGTAATACCTGGGTCTCCTTGCAGCTGGCTGTGAAGCACAGAGAGCCATGCTGTGGAGCATGTTGCTGTTCCTGAACCTTGTTTCCCCAAAGATTGTATGCGTGTTGCCTTAGTTCTGTACTGCAATGCCCTTTCCTATGGAGGGGTTATTAAGCCAAGGAAGAAACAGAGCTAAAACCAAAAAAACATATGTGAAAGCATATATCTGGTAAATATTTCATTTGCTATACATGAAAAATGCTTTTTCTGTGTTTCTCTTGGCTTATTTGGTTTTAACATATGTTCTTCCAAATCAACGATTGTATTTAAACAGCAGTGTTAGGTGGGAAGTGGTTTTGGTTATGCATTAAAATATTGCAAACAACATTTCAATTTAATACTTTGTTCTGAAACAGGGTTTTTAGTATATGGACTTATTTATGAGCAATTCTTGCAAAATGTACATTTTCTTAATTTTTAATGCTGTGTGATGACATATTAACAAGCTGTTATCCTTACAGGTAAAGTCAAAGGCTTTTACGAATTCATACATTGTATAAAACATAGTGATAGTATCATGAATGAAATTTATGTATTCATAAAACACTATAGGAAGCTGCAATTTAAGGATGCTTATAGCAGTCTGAATAGGCAGGGGTTTTCTTTTGATGGTGGTGTGCCATACGGGAGAGCATTAAATGCTATTAAATTTCATACTACTGTAAGGACTTGTAGTTGAAATTGTACTGGAAGCTGTTTAGTTGCAGAGGTTGGAAAATTAAAAATCAGGTCTGTTAAGTAGCTGGATTTTTCCAGTTTTACACTTAGTCGCACTTACTCCCTGTTCAGTCACGTTATTTTTGTTAAATGCACAGGTGAATAATACACTTTTAATAGCTTATGCACACATAGAAAATTAGCATTGCTAACACAAATATGTTTTTAGATCAATTGCTAGTTAAAATGTATAGGCATGGATTTTGGTTGGGTGATGTATACTACGGGAATGTCCCCAGTAGCAGATCTGTGAACTGTTGAGGTCCCCTGAACCAGTGTGTGTTGAATTGGAGGAGGGAGTTTTTTCTACCTGTCCTTGGGGTCATGTTTGCAAAGGCAGGTGGGATTACTTAAAGCATTATGTCAGACTTTTTTGTGCAATTGACATGATCTACAAACCCTATTAGATGTTTTGTATAATGCCTGGTCTGGATGAGAACCCTTCTTGGTCAACTTGCTGGCGTTCCTTGTAATTAGCTCTCTGATGATGGGAAATAAGCAGTTGTTTGACCTTCAGAAGAAATGCTGGTGGGTGAGCCCAGTGCAACTCCTAAACACGGGAGTACTGCTGAGGTGGCCTGTCCGTTCCAGCCTTGTGGGCTGCAGCGACATTAAGCAGCTCCCACATGAATTTGCAATTCAAACCAGAAGATAAGTTGGGTGAATGTGGTCACAGCTTGTTATTAAAACAAAAGAGAAAAATATAAAAAAACCAAAACAAAACAACAAAAAAACCCAACCACAAAACCCATCAAAATGTTTCCTACAAGAAGCTGTTCTTTCATCTTGGATTCCTTGTGCTCTCTTGGCTCATTGAAAATGTGACTTACTGTGCTGTAATGCTTTATTTGCTGTGCATAAGAAACATCCCAATGACGTTTCTGTGTAGTTACTCAACTTTTTTTTAATTATCAGTTAACGGAGTAAGAACATGTCTGTACCTAGCCAGAAATTACATTTCAGGAAGAAAACTGGAAGTTCCTGAATTACCAAAACCCTATTCTTTACTGTTCCAAGCCATGTTTGTTTTGAAAATTAGAATTAAATTAAATCTAATTGAAAACCTGTTCAAAACTCTTCAGAGGTGTAAGGTGCTATTTCAGGAGTAGTTTTTTGGGGAGGGTTTTTTGGCATAGGGAATGCAGGTTTGCCATCTCTATTTGGAATAAACAGTTGCAGTCTGAGATGTGCCGGGCTATGTGGTAGCTGAGTGCTGTTTAACATACACTTGTGCATACCGAAGGGTTTGCTGCCCAACTGGGGATGCACATTATCAGCATTGCTCTGTCTTGCTGCTTAATTATTTTTGTGTGCAAAACTGGAAAGAGAACACAGGAAAGAAAAATGTCTTTGCACAGCAATAATCAATAAGACCAGCAGTATTTTAGGCCTCTGGTGATCACAATTTAGTTGTTTTGAAAACAATTGCAAGAAAGACTAATGATGTAGAACTTGTCACTTACTGATTGTTCCTGACAACTTAAAAGAATTTGTGTTAGGAATGGGATTAATTAAATATTCTGTTTATCTGATTGCATTAGTGAAAGTTTGAAATATTAAGTGTAAAATTATACTACTCAGTTTTAAATCAATGGCAAGTTTTACTTCCAGATTATGTATCTTGAAAAGGTTTTGGGGGCTTCATGTACCCTGCCAGGTCCAACTTTGTTATAAACTAATGGGAGTTGAAGCAGCTTTGCAGCACGTGCTTTTGGGACAGTGCTGTGGTGTGTGGCTGAAGAGATAAATGACCAATGCCTGGAAAATTACTTCTGGCCTTGCCCACTTTCATCACAAGGAAGTGCCAAGTTTTCGAGGGGTGGGGAGGGTGGGTTATGCTTACGTGTCAGGTTGGAGGGGAAATACTATATAACTCTGTTAGGCTTCTGCTAACCAGGTTGGATGGACTATTTGAAAGTGTTCTGGTTTAAAATTAACCAAATTGTCCAGTCTCCCTTTTTTGGAGTTCAAATGCGTATATATTTCTATCAGGAAAAGTCTTCCTTCTTGGCTTTCTAAGGTGAGCAGCCAGGCAAGTGATAATGAGTGTTAGTTGTCCTGTGTGGTAGTGGAAAGTCACAAGATTTGCTTTTGGGAGTGAAATTTCTCTATTATCTATTGGTTTGCATACACCTTGTCCAGCCAGTAACATGCTACGTTCACATGATTTTATATGAAGAGCTACACATAAATAAGTCCAGGCTTGGAAAACATTGAAGCTGCTTCCTTTGAGACCCCAAGTCTGAGGGTAGGCTGGGGAGCAGAATGTGATCTACCCAGTGGATTTGTTGCAAATATAAAATCAGATTTTATTAAGTAGTAATTTTGGCTGCGCTGCCGAACTGTGTAGCAGCTGCTGTGAGGGAAAAGCAACAAGGATGTAAAGATCCAGGTAACTGGCTTAACTGGTTGCTGTGGTATCAAGTTATGATTGCCTGTGGACAGAGAGTTAGCGTGTAAAGGCTTCTAGAAGGAACAGTAGCTTTGGAACTGCATTTTGCTGACTGCCACTGCATCAGCAGTATGATGAAGAGGCAGGAAAGTGCCCAAGCGAGTGTACTGTAGGAATCTCATGCCTGAATCTGGGTTGAGGAGGGCACAGTGGTGCTGTTCAGTGTTTCCAAGGCTACTTGCTCAGAATTAGGGTGCTTAAAGAAGTAATGAATGTGAGGAGGTGTAGAAAGTGTGACTTTAGAGGGCTTTTTTTAAAAAAAAAGTAGGTTTATATTTAAAAGCATGTTAATTTTCCATGTCTTGCAGGGGAGGCTCGAGAAGCAATTGGTTTAGTTAGAAGCAAGGATGCTTTTCCTTAGATGTCAGAAAACCTTTTCGAAGTCATTAGCTCAAAAGAACTTTTTAATGGAATTTCCTTTATGGCAGAGAATTCATATATACTTATCTGTTGATCTAAACCAGCCTTGTAGATATGCAAATGTGTTCCTGTAGAAGTTATGGAAATGTATCTCCATAGAAGGCTTGGGACTGTATAATCTCTTCCAGCTCTCTCTTTGATAGTTTGGTGGGGTTTATTTTTCTTGCTTCGGACTAAGATTGCTACTTGAATTGTGCATTAGTAGTTATTTCATGTGGTAGGTTCTTGAGAAAATGCTCTGAAATTCATTTTGAAGCAGCAGGTACTACAATCTGAAATTTGTGAGTCTATTGTAATTTTTTTGCTGTATCCTAATAAAGAACCAGTTAAACAGTCTATTTGAAAAGAGAAAATTAGAATGAAGAAAACCAATTTTCTTCCACGAAATTTACTCCTGAGCTCACTTTCTGGTCTTCAGATTGACTGAAATTACTGAGTAAATAATAAAACTAGAAAAGTAGTTCTTAATAATAGAAAAATTGAGTGTCCTGGCCACTGTGTAAGCAAGTATTGTTATAAGCATTAATGATGTCCATTTACCTTGGCTCCCATGTACCGTGTTTTCTAATGAAGTGTCTTTTTTCCCCCCTTGTATTCAGTTTTCTCCTTCTCTGGTAGACTATTATCTTCCAGTTATATAATTCTTCTGTCCCTCTAATAAATCTGAGATGTAGACAGAAGGTGAATAATGTACCTTGAAATGTTAATTCTGCCTAAAATGCTAGGAAGATCCTGGTATTTCATTGAGAACCTTGTCAATCATTATATTAATGGGAATTAAATATATTCTGTTGGGTCATTCTAGGCTGATCTGCATGTGGAGTTGAACCACGGATTTCTTTTGAGTGCTGCCCTGAGGCCTCTATTATTGAGGGTATGTCTTCATAGTCATTTCCAAGTAAAATTGAACAAGCTCTACCTATACTCAGAGCTGGCTGGACGTTCTCTGACGGTGCTACCTTGCTGGGGAGTCAGCTTGACTCTGAGAGCGAGCAAGGAGAGCAGTCATCTCTTAGCATGAAGAGTGAGCTCTTGAACAAAAAAAGGGTTTTGCACTAGTTGTTCAGTCCTGTGCTTTATTAGCAATAAGGTCTTCATCTTCCTAATTGGGAAGAAAATTTTTAGAATGCAAATCTGAAAGTCTGCAGGGTTAGAACACAGCTTAATAAGATTATTTTTTTTAATAGAAGTTTTTATGTGTTGACCAAATTGTGAAGTGTTTGTTTTAATTTCTTAAAACTTAATAGTGTAAAACACATGAAGATTTTTGAACTGTAATTTTTGCCCTTGGACATTTTAAAATTCACAGGACCTGGTACCTTGGGGACTGAAATGTAGTGCAAAAGGTTGTGCTTGAAAGCAGAAGCTTTAGGCTACACCCTACTGCTCTCCTGGGCTGGTACTGGTGGTGCTTGACGTGAGGGGAATGAGGCTCTCTTCATAGGCTGGATTTACCTGTTTATAGGGCAGGCTTAGTGATCAAAACATAACATATTACTGCATTTTAAAACACATTTGTATACTTGGGGAAAATAGTGTAGGGAAGACTCATGTACAGCAACCAAATTTAGTTTTACACACGCAGTTTGTTGTGCTTTGATATATCCTATCCTTTCTTCAGAGTCAGCCTGACTTGTACAGGAGCTCTCTGAAAAAAGGCTTTCTCTGCCTGGTTTTCAGGCAGTGGTTTTAAATTGTCATTAAAATCAGTTAGTATCCAGGACTTCTCAGGATGGGACTTAATGACTTGTTTGGCTAGAAGTGTGCGTGGCACTCGGCCCTCCTTGCAAGCCAGCCAGAAATGAATCTTCCCTGTACCTGAAATGATGCTTTTGCTGCTCTGTGGTTTTATGGGACTAGAAGTATTTTACACAGCTGATAATCCCTCGTTTGGCCTGCTCTTATTCCTCCCTTACATAGATTAGAGAAAACCAGTAGACAACTCTTCTTGCTCTAATCCCTGAGTGAGTTTCATTTATCACTGAAAGGTTCAATTTCAAAATGCAGCGTGTGGAAAAACTGCTGCATTGGGGTTTTCTCTGCAGTTGTACATGGAATCAAATGCACATTTTCCATGTGTGGCATGTGGAGAGCTCAGGGATAAAGACTGTCCTGTGCCCATCTATCATCTAGGTCGAGACCCTTCCTCCAGAAGACTCCATCTTGAACAACAATGTTTTCCATTTATCTAGTACTGCTCCAGGTAAGAGATAGGGATTCCTTTTACCCTGAAAGACCAGGAATGTGTTGTTTCACACAATGCTTTAAAAAAAAAAGTGCAGAGGCCCTGATAATTATTTTCCAATCTTCTGCCTTTAGTCTTTTGGGATTTTTTTTCAGAGAAAACAGAAGCTAACTTACTGTGAGACAACATAAGCGACTGAACAGTACTTAAATACATAAAATGTTCTACTTTTAAACTATTTCAGAGTTATTAAAAGGCAGATTTATTGAAATTGCATACTGTTGTACATCAGAACTTCTAACATAATATCAACCTCAATTATTAACATTTTTAAGTAGAAAAGATCACTTCACTGGGAATATTAATGGGCTTTGTGGCTTATCCTGAAACTTTGGGACTTCTTAAAACTTCTAAATGTTTTTAAACTGCTGCTTCTGTATCCTGTTTCTTCAGTGTGGCTTTAGGAGGTTAATGATGTGTATGGTGACAGTTGTAGTAAGGAAGATAAACACAGGGTGGAAGAAAGGGCTTAAACATAACACACTGTGGAAGAAAGGGCTTAAACATGCAAGTAAAAGTGGTGGTTAACAGTGGCTGTCTACTTACGTGTGGAAGAGGGAGAGTAAAATTAAGTTTCCAAAGGAAAAGGAAGATGAAAGGTAGAGATGGAATTACAGAGAGGGAGCCCACAGTGCTGGAAAACCAAGGGGGGAAAATCTCTCATACCTGATCTAGGGATGCGTTCCCCCTTCTTCACATTCATTTTGCCCCAGTCCATGGACTGTGAAGACCAAAAGGAGAAACGTGGAAGATCAGATGTCCCTCCTTGTGTGGGATGTATTCCTGCAGGGTTTGGATGCTGGAGAAGGCAACAGGGCAGGGTTTGGGCAGAAGAGGTTGATCTTTCAGCTCTTCTGTGCTGCTTTAGTTCCTTGGGAGGTGGTTTCTGAGCCTACTTGGCTTTTAGGAGAACCATCTACATTGTTAGGTATCTTGTAATTTCATAGAATGCTTTGGGTTGGAAGGGATCTCAAAGCCCATCTAGTTCCAACTCCCTGCCATGGGCAGGGACACCTCCCCTCAGACCAGGTTGCCCAAAGCCTCATTCAACCTGGCTTTAAAATGCCTCCAGGGATGGGGTAGCCACAACCTCTCTGGGCAGCCTGTGCCAGTGCCTCACTACCCTCATAGTAAAGAATTTCTTCTAACATCTAACCTAAACCTGCCCTCTTTCAGCTTAAACCCATTGCCCCTTGTCCTGTCACTGCAGTCCCTGGTGAACAGCCCCTCTCCCACTTTCCTGTAGGACCCCTTTAAGTGTTGGTACACTGCAATTAGGTCACCCTGGAACCTTCTCTTCTCCAGGCTGAACAAGCCCAGGTCTCCCAGCCTGTCTTCACAGGCTTCAATTTAACAATTATTTTTGCATTTACTGTTCTAAACTTTAGCTAAAGTTTAGTGAAATCTTCAGTTGGAAATTGTACAGGGACTTGATGAAATGAGAGATGTTGTTTTGGGCACCTCACTTCTGAAACCTCCAACTTCAATATTAAATGTATTTTTTCCAGCAACGTGCTGTTGGGTTTGCATACGAATATTTGCCTTTGCAAATCTTTTTAAACTTTAATTATTGGGAAGGTGGGTTTTTTGGATTTACTGTTGTGGTTCAGCTAAGGCCAGCCTGCTACTAGTATGAGGAAAAGATAGATTTACATAAGCCCTAAGTGTTTGCTTCTGTGCTTTGACATCCGGTGTGTGCAGTATCATTTATCGAGACAATTAATTTATGGCTTGGTGGCTTGGGAAGGCTTATGTTGAAAAAGAAGAAAATAACTTAGCTGACATGAATTTTCCTAAAATATTTTCTTAGTGGTCACATCATATGATGTTCTTTTGTGGTATTTTGTTTTTCCTGATGCATGGGAGGGGAAAAAAGAATAACCACCCTGCCTTTTATTTCTGGAAGTTTTCTTGAAGGCTTCTGCTTCTAAACTGTGTCTTTTCAGAGTATGAAAACAGACAAGTACCTAACTAGTTCCTTGGAAAGTTTGCATTGATTTTAATTTAGTTATGTGACTAAATCAGGTAAACTTATTCAAGGCATTTATTGCTACTTGCTTAAAAAGAAGAAAAAGCTATTGAATCATGGTATGCATTTTAAAATCCAGTAATAAAATAAGTAATATCGCTGAAAAATGCACATTGGAATTAGCTTTGACACTCTATTTGCTTTATGTCTAGCTTTATCTTATGATGCATTATTCACTGGTAATATACAGACTACTTTATTAGGTCTTAATCAAATGCAGTTTATAAGTGTCAATTAAATATTTTGTTATTGTATTTTTGTTTTAAAATACTGAGCTGTTTGTAAGTGGAATGATAAATGTTTAGCAGTTGGGTCAGGAAGGGACAGTTTGATATTGGCATTTTGTAAAATTACCTATAAACTGTAGCTCTGCATTCTCTTCTAAAAGGCCTGTGGATTCAGTCAGCTTTACTGCAGTGTTGAGGAAGCAAAACAGCTTTATCACATTTAGATGTGTTGGGAAACATGTTTGGAAGTGTATTGGAAAGTGAATTAAGGCTTTTTGATCACTGCAGATTGCATATCACAGAATCACAAGGTTGGAAAAGACCTTTAAGATAAGAGTCCAACCGTTCCTGTCCTGTGCTAAACCAGATCCCTAAGCACCTCATCTACCCCTCTGTTAAACACACCCAGGGGTGGGGACTCAGCCCCCTCCCTGGGCAGCCTGTTCCAGGCCCTGACAACTCTTTCAGGGAAGGATTTTTCCCTAACATCTAATCTGACCCTGCCCTGGCACAGCTTAGTGCCATTTCCCCTTGTCCTGTCTCCTGTCCCCTGGCTGAAGAGACCATCTCCCACCTCTCTACACCCTCCTGTCAGGTAGCTGTAGGCAGTGATAAGGTCTCCCCTCAGCCTCCTCTTCTCCAGGCTGAACACCCCCAGCTCCCTCAGCTGCTCCTGATAGGATTTGCCCTCCAGCCCCTTCCCCAGCCTGGTTGCCCTTCTCTGGACTCACTCCAGGACCTCAATGTCCTCCTTATGGTGAGGAGCCCAGAACTGGACACCATTTGCATTAGAACTAATCAGAGTTATGTGTAGGTGATGTTTGTGGTGCATGTGCAATGTATGACTTCTGCATGCAAAAATGGGGACTAGGAGATTGTGTATGTTAATGTACACAAATGGGTAACACCATAGCTAGAGATACACGTGGCTTGCATACATGAGTCTGCCTTTTGGACTCTAAATATTTGGGTTTGCATAGCAAAAGATAACTTTGTCTGCCTTGAGTTGACTGGGTAACATACAGCAACCATTAATAGCTGGTTTAAATCAGAATCTTGGCACTTTTCCTTGCTTTCCTAGCACAACCTGGTTGTGCTCTAAAAACGTGGAGCTGGACAACTAGCCCCACATACAGCTGTAAGGAGATTGTAGCTTTCAAGATAGGTTAAAACATAAGATGATAATTTTGAATTTTCAGCATCGTAGCTGAAGGCTTGTGGTATCTTCTGTACCAAATACAAATAGGTTAAATGGTTGGTTAACTGTCTCCCATAATGGAAGCAAGAATTAAGTGGTTTCCATGTCACTAATCAATTTTTTTGTTACTCCCATAAATTTACATTTCTCTGCAGCAACAAAGACTTGTCTGACTACAAAGCATGCTTAAAAGCAGCTGCTATTTTTCATTAAGAGGGACCAAAAGATAAAGCAACTCATTTACTTGGGCTAATGCAAAAGCCTTCATTTTTCTCTATAAATTCTGCGTCGGGCTTCGCTAATGCCACTGGGGATTAAGCACGTGTGTAGTAAAACCCAGACCTCTGAGGCTGTAATAAATTCTTTCACAAACAAAATAGATGATGTTCACTGGTGATACTTCCACCCCACCACCCCAGCCCTGGCTGACTGAACTGTTTGGTCAGAACACACATCATGACAAACAAAGCAGTGTTTATAGTAGCATTAGGAGGTTTATAAGCTCAGAATCAGTGCAGCAGTCGCAGTGTTACAAGTTCGGCTCTTTTTGTCTCAATTTTCTGGCCCTGAAGATGTGGTAGCTAGGAAAAATAAGGAAACTATCAAAGAAGGATTGGGAAGTATCTATTCTATAGACAAATGAAAGCTTACTTGTGTTTCTTCTTTCATTTGTCTATAGAATAGAAGTTAAGGTAGAGGATAACTTACTTTCCTAGAGCATGATACAGTTACATTTCAGACCCATGAAATAGAGTCATGCATCCAAGTGCTTCTCTTGTGTCTCAGTGGGGCTGTGCTTTGCTGCTCTTCGTGGGTGTGTTTAATGACCACAAAAAATAAAAAGCTTAGGTCAAGTGCTGCTGTACCAATTGGATTCAGTCCTGCTGTTCTCAGATATTTAAGTGTTTAAATGAATTAATGTCTGTGTGCAGAAGCAGCTTTTAAGTTGTAATAAAGGGCACTTTAAATATGTGGCATGCTATTTCTTGCATATATGCTATCAGATGCTGTTTTTCCATGTGTGCTTGAATAAGATGTATATTATATACATTATTTTAAAATGTGAGAGTTTTGAGCTATGAATAGCAGCTGGAACAGTCTTAGAGTTGATGTTTGACTTGTTCAGCCTTATACACAACAATCACTTGTATTTGACCATTTTGCAATATAAATTGAAGAGGTGTGTAGGATTGTTAAGACAAAATAAGCTGTAAGAAAATTGGATGGCTGTAGCTTGAGAGAGGTTAGAAAATACTCCTGTGCCGAGACCACTGAAAATAGGCTGAAGTTCAGCTGAAAAAATTTAAAGGGTATTTAAATGGTAGAAATGGTGAATTTTCACTTTGCACTTGAGAGCATTTTTTTTCATGAAACGTATGAAAAATCCCTGCTGGAAGGGGTTCTGACTTGGGTTATAATAGCTCTGGCTCTCCTTTTTGGACAAACACTTTTGGCTGAACAGGAGGCTTTCCTAAATTCCTGCTTGGGCTTAGCTAGTGGGTATAAACCTTTGCTTTGCTGGCAGTGCTGTGGTTTGAGTCACATGGAAATTGTATGGCTGGGACTTGGTCTGGCTCAGAAGTGGTGGGTTCCTGGCCAGAACCCACCAGGGATGTACTGAGGTGTGCGTGCACCTTTCTGTATTGAACACTGTGCTGCTGAATTTGAGTACTGGGATATGTTGGTATCTAGTCTGATTTCCTTAAAGACTTTGTTGTTATACCAAAGCTTTTAGTGTGTTGCCAGTGGGATTTACGTGGGTTTTTCTTTAGCTTTTCTCTGACTTGTAGGAAAAGATGTTTTCAGATTTAACTATTTTTGGACTTGAAGGTGCCTTTGGAATTGCCAAATTTTTTTTTCTTTCTATATTGAAGAAAAAAGTAGTATAAAGCTTAGAGAAGTGATCGACTGAGAATTTGCTAACATGTCACGCTTCTGATTCAGGTTTAGACAACACAGATCTTTCTAGCTTGAACGAAAGAAAACAGCATGTAGTTGTTAAGTACTGCATTCGTTTTTAAAAGTTCCACATTACTTTGTGTTTCTCCATTCTTTATTTTGAGTTAATTTTCAAGAAATGAGAACACTGCTTGACCTGTCTTGCAGAGAAAGAAATGGTTCTCTTGAAAAATGCATATGATTCCCTACAGCAGATATGCTGGAGGTCTGGGAAGAGAGAGCTTATCATTGATTTTCATGTGGCTCCACTACCATCTGAAGCAGGAGAGGTTTCTAGGAATTTCACCTACTATTTCTGTATTTCCTGTACACTTACCTTCCCTTTCTGACCTCCATCTATATTTCCTGTTGTCTCCAGTTAGTGCCTCTGTGCAAACTGATGCTGCTGTGCCCCATGTGCATACACATGTATGAATTGCACGTGTACACATGGCTATGCACATTTCTGAACCCCATATTTCAGGTTCCTATTATTATTAATTATCAGTCTAAACACAACTTGAAAAGACTATATCAAGACTATGGCATTTCAGATAAACCCTGTAGAAAATATCCTTCCTGGTAAGGCAGGTAGCCTTTCAGAGGACAGAATCCTGGTCTTCCAAGTATGTCCTGTGTTTGGGGATCTATTTCAGGTCTTCAAAACATGAGCTGCTAGATCCTAGAAACCTTATCTATTATGCACTATGACAGTCCTGCCCTTTTAAAACGTGTTCTAAAAGATACGTAAAAGTCTAGGAGTAATTTGCAAGTGAAGTACACTTTCCCTTTGGGATGTCGTAATTATTTTGGAGACGTAATTTGTCATGTATTCCCTGCTGAGTTCTTGAAATATTAGTTTGGGTTTTTTGAGGTTTTTGTGATGTGCAAGGACAAATTTGGATATTTGACCTTCTGGCTATAGCTGCTATTGGTAAGACAAATAAGTCAATTTGTGTTTCTAATCCTGCTGATAATGTAGTAGTCAAATTCTTGATGACAAACAAACACATATGTACATTGTGGAAGAAAATAAGAAATCTCTTCAAAAACAAAAAAAAAGCAGCAGGATGTTTAGATGAAATTCTTCAGTCATTATACTTTGAAATGTAACATTTATCTTGGCATTCAGTACTCTTGAAGGCCCCCCTCTCATTTATTACTGTTAGCATACCAGAACAAATATCTTTCAGATGTGAAAAATCAATCATCTCAAAAATGTCTCCAGTAGTTATTTGGGTGGATTAATGCAAGGTGTTGGGAGAGTAAAGTTGAAATGAAATGTCATAATTGAGCAGCACAAGTCACCAGAGAAATAATAGTCAATTGATCATGGTTCCGGCTTGAGCAGCTTTTTAAAAAACAAAACAGGAAAAAAAAACCATAAGGAAGAAACTCAGCGATATCCAATATGTTCCATGCTGGAATGAGCACATGCATTGTGAGTTAAACTCACCAAATACAGCTTGCAGTTCATTACTTTTCAGACTTTTCGGTTGTTGGCCCTGAATGTGTTTTCAGAGCTCCTTTGTGATACTCTAGAAAATATAAACCAGTAGAGATTAATTATTCTGTAACCTCTGACGCTTGAGTGTCAGGTCCAAAATCGTTATCGAGCCCGCACAACCTTGGCACCTGCAAGGGAAAAGATGAGTAGTGATGGCCTTGGCAAAGGAGAATTGCAGAGGAATACTGTTTTTCTTATATCAGGTGTCTACAAATATTGAGGGTTTTAGCTGGTTTCAGGTAGGATAAATGCTGTGTGGCAGAGGGAATGTTGTCCAGTTAATAAACAAGTTGTAGTAAATCTCTTTCCCCTGTAAAATGCTAAAGAATAACTTATTTGTAAGAGATCACCCACACCTACAGTACTGCCTGTGTAGTCAGCTGAAATGAGGGAAAACGCATTGCTAGCTTGTCCACGTCCTGACTGTTGTCTTCAGTGACTGAAGCTACCATGAGAGGGAGGGCCATTAATAGATTATTAATAGAATAATCTATTATTAATATAGCATATTTTGAAAGCAGAGGATCACTTTATTACACAAACATAACCTCTTCCCCCAGTGGTCTGATCCCCTTAACTTCGTATGCAGATCATTTTGCCCTTGCAACATACAAATAAACTTGGAGAAATGAGAGTTGTGTGCCTGTGTTAGGGTTCCTGGTGCGTTTTCAGTGAAGGGGTGTCCACATTTGCTAGTGTGTTTGGATAAAACACTCAGGATGATTTGGGGAGAAGACATTTTTGAAAGCTAAGAGGGTTTCTTTGGGGTTGGTGAAATGGATTAAATTCTGGTAATGCTTGGAGACTTTATGATCTTGTCACACATAGGGCTCCTCTGACATACGTCCATTGCACTGCATCTTAAGAGACCCGTGAGGGTGTTAACGGGTTTTGTTTGGGGTTTTCATTATTTATAATGTATGAAAGCTCATGACATGGGTTACTTTAATTTGCATTGTAATGAGGCATTCCTTTTCCAGAAAGTGTCAGTGAGGCTAAAGTGTCTGTATGCAAACTACCTGCAGGTCATCCTCTGAAATCAGAGTGCTTTTGTGGAAATTGGGAAACTAATTATTAAATGCCAGTTGTCATTGCTGCAAACTCTAACTGCAAGAGGAACGAGAATCTAATATAAACCACAGAGCAGGATGTGACAGATGTTTCAAAGTTAACCCTGAGTCGAAAGGAAGCTGGGGGGGAGACTGTTGTTTGGTAGTATTTTGACATTAATTTTGACATTAAATTAATTAGTGGAATTGAGTTCTGCCCTGGGGTTTTTTTTTAGTGCAGATATGAATGAGGGTATTGAGAGGAGAAAAGGGAGTGGTACATGGTGGGGGTGAGTGGTGACGTTGCTTTGGGATCTCAGTATCAAATACCTTTTCTCAGTGCAAGCTTGACAGACCTCTGAAGAGCTGTTCCTGGGATTGGCTTTTAGGTCGAAATGTGATGTTTGCCCAAGGTAATGGGTGAGTGTGTTGTCAGTGGTTATGTTGCACATGTTCAGGCTATATTAATCACTGTAATAAGTTGGGAAAACTTGGAGTTTAGCAGTATATAAGCTATTTAAGGTCGGGGTATAAACCAAGTTCTTTAAGGTTCACAGGCTGCTTTCTTGTTTTACTGAGCAGAGTCAGGAGAAAAGCCTGGTCCCCCTGAGTTCAATAGCAAAACTTGTGTCAAGCCTGAAGTCAGAATTTCATCCTCTTGTTTGTGCCTCTTCATTCATTTCTTCTATCCCTCTACATCCATAGAAAACTGGGAGTTAAGTACAGTATATCTTAAGATCAAACCATTACAAAAAATGTTACAGTGCAGGCTTGCCTTGATAAATGATTACATTAACTGAGGAAGATGTGCAAGTTTGCTGAATGGTGGTATCTTTCTCCTTTCCTTCCTTGCCCTCAGTTCACTTGTATGTGGATCGATCCTTTTAACTGTGATATCCCTGCTCTAACTTGGATATCTGCAATTATTTTTTTTTGGATACTCCTCAAAAGGACAGAACTGAGTGATCTGTGTTTAAATTCTGTGTGTTAATTTGGGTTCAGCATTGTTCTGCCAGCATGCCTAAGCGCAATAAGGCTCTGCAGCCATACGTCATGCTTGTCCTTCAAGGTGAACTGTAGCTTCTGTTTATGAAAAGCATTTATAAATTAGTGAAGATGAAACAATAGAATTCAAACACACTAACAAATTAAATAGTTTTGTTTAGATGGTAAGTAATTCAGCATGGATCATTAAAATTAATTAGAACCATGTGCTTATTTTGAAGCTCTAAGAATTCAAAGCAGATGGGAATTTGAAGGAAAGGGTAATCACCCCTTCTGCATCTTTTAGGAGTTTTAAAAATAACGAAGTGACTTCAATAACATTCGGTCCAGCAAGGCTCCTTCAGCTGGTGTGCTAATACTGCAGCGATGCCACCGCCTTCTTTCTAGCATCCCTTCAGATTGCTTCACTGAGCTTTCTAACTCGCAGCTAAAGCTTTTGAAAGCAGTAATCTCCTGATTAATAAACGTAGTCTGTTTTAAGTTTATCAGGGACTCCAATTAGAGAATACTCACTGTTATGGAAGAAACCATGGCATGTGAGCCAGAGCAAGCTCTTGCACCAAATCCAACCCTGTGCTCTCAGTTTGCCGTTGCAAAGCCTGGTTCAAGAAGTGGAAGCTGTAAGGGTGAATGAAGCCAAACATGCAAGTTGCACAGGTGCTTGACAGGTGAAAAAGAGCAATAAAGAACATCATGCACAATACTCATTACTGCTTTGTTTTAGTATTAATAGTGCTTCCACTTCTGTAACTTTCAGGTAGGATTCTATCCTGGTAACTAGTCTGGCAAAGGTCATCATAGTTTTGTTCTTGGTATAGTAATGAAGCTTTGTAATGGTTATGGGACCTAGAGGTGGTGTGGGGAGGTCTGTGGGAGTATGAGGGTCCAGACCAAGCACTGCTGGTCATCCCACAGTCAGGGTGATGACTGGGAACTGTTGTGATGTTATTGGAGTATCTTCAGTGGATTCGATGTCTGAGGCTTTGAACCTGGGTCCAGTTTGGACTTAGACCACCAATTGTTCTATTAATTTGCAGAACATTTTTAAACTTCCATGATTTTGAATTTGAATAAATATTCCTGTCGCTTTGCTCAGCTTTACAGCCTCTGTAGTCTCTGGCCTTTCTAAACAAACAGCCATTGGTCAAGTGGGTTTTAGGTGAGCCAAACTCTTTGCTGGAGACCCCGGTATTTGAAGCTTGTATTGGCTTTTCCCTGTCCTACTTAGTGCTCCCTCAGTGACTGTAAATGAAGCCTTTGCTGTAGGCTGCTGGAGGCATGAGCTGTCGCCACACAGGCACCCACTCACTTCCCAGAGGACCAGAGATCACACGTTAGAACTTTAAAGGTAAATCGATGGCTCCTATAATCTATTAATGGATATTGTGTAAGTTTAGAGGGAACATCCAGTGAGCCAGCTAGGCAAATGTTAGTGGGGAGGCTGGAAAGAACAGAGTTTTACTTTAAAACAGCAAATAAAGAAGCAGGCTAGCCCAGATTATTTCTTTTTCAGCATGCTTGTTCCTTACGCAGGCATTATCGTTCTCTTTTTTTGGGGGGGATGAGGGGGTGGTGGAATCTTAATTCTTCTGCTCTAAATAATGTATGCAGCTAGTACTCCTGTAGTATGTTGGGAAATGTCTGCCAAAACCAAGATTGACTTCAATATATTTTTTTCTAGAAGTGGAATTAAGGTAATTCTCTCCAACTGTAGGCTTTTTCACATGGAGCACTCATGACCTCAACTGTCAGTTCAAACTGTGGAAGCTTACAGGAACTTGGCCACATTTAGGGTTGGTAATTACCAAATCTGAATTTTCTGAAGATTGTTGGGGAAAAGAATTTTGAATTCCACGAGATTTATGAGAGTCTGTTCTCTGGCTTGCTGTTGTGAGGAGCAAGATGAGCAGCAACAGGGTAAAAACTAGAAAGTTAAACCTCAGGAAAAACTGCCTCCTTATGAAAAAGACATGGAGTAGAGCAACGTGGGCAGGTGGTGGAGTTTCCATCTTTCACAACATTTAAGGATAGTTCTAGCAACATCTTTAGTTGATCCTCTTTTGAAGCTGGGAAATAACTTCCTCAAATCCCCCGCAGCGCTGCTCTTGGGCAGGGTGTGATTCCTGCCCCTTGCGTGAATGGGGTTGGTGTGCTGGCAACCACCTGGGCGTGCAAGGGAAGGACTGGGCTTAGACTAGTTTAGATTTGGTGTAGTCAGTTGCTTTGCAGGTTGGGTGCAGAAGACGTGTGAGTGCTTACATCTTGTGCTAGTGGCACCAGCTTTTCTCACAGTTAAAGGTGACCTCTTGTAACTCTGTAGGGAGAGGGTTTCTGCTGAGGTGGGCTACAATCCACTTTAGAGGTAGAATCCTGAGGAACTATAAAGCTGTTAGATGCAAATGTAGATTAAGCTATGAAAAACTGACTTTTGAAGTATATCTTAACACCACGAGAGTGTAGTAACCTCACAAGACTTCTGAAGAAGTGCTGGCAGGGAATAAATTTGACCACCTTGCCCATAGGTGAGCTCCTGATGGGCTCCCGATAGCCAGATATTCTAAAGGTAGCTTGAAATGGATTGTGCTTTTATTTCATTGAAGTACATGACATGAAGTTCATTACAAATACAGCAAGTAAGAAGGTCAGACACCTTGCTGCTTCATTGAAGAGTCTGATTAATCAACTGTTGATCTATAGTGGGAGAAACAATGTAATTAGAAAAATGGATTAACTGTAAGTAAGCTTAAATTACACAGTGTAAAAAATTGTATAGAAGGAGGAAATCTCTCTTGCAAACTGCATTCAAAATAAATTTGTGAGTGGGTTACTTTTCCTTTAGAGATGAAGTCTTGTCTAGGTAAAAAAAGAAGGGGATCTTGGTGACGTTGTTGTTACCATATCTCTTCTGGGCTTCAGCAGTATGACTGTTTCTATGGCATGGCAAGTGCTGGCAGGAAGGGAGCAAGTGATTTCAGTGTAATGCATCTCTACACTGCAACCATGTTGATTATTGGGACAATAGCCACACAACC
Source organism: Hypotaenidia okinawae (assembly GCA_027925045.1). Taxonomy (NCBI): domain Eukaryota; kingdom Metazoa; phylum Chordata; class Aves; order Gruiformes; family Rallidae; genus Hypotaenidia; species Hypotaenidia okinawae. Next base: position 7,682,951 of record BSDF01000003.1, read on the forward strand.
ATTTCTGGTGGGGGAAAAACTAAGATGAAAAACAAAAATCTAACCCCAAATTCCCAACAACAAAATATCTTCCAGCCAAAATCCAAGACCCAGCATGGAACACTCCCTCCTACCCCCTGTTCCCATATGTGCTGGGAGCAGGGAGCTGTGCTTTGAAGGCTGTGGAACAGCTTTATCTCTCTTCTCTTGGGCCTGGGAAATGCATTGTTTGATGTTACAGTAGCTTTGTGACTCCAAGATGCTATAAGCGTAGGAGGGAAAGTAGTATGAATGGTCTGTGAATGCAACTTTAAATGAGTCTCTTCTCACCTGGTCTCTGCCTCTCTCTAAGCCATTTCATCTCCCCCTCCAGCAGAGAAAGAAGGGGCTCTTTCCTCACTCTGCCTTCTCCTTGTTTCTTTTCTTTGCCCTATTTAGCTTTAAGCTCACTGGGTTTAGGAAGGCAGATGGGTGTCTCTGAGAGAGAGAGAGAAAAGCTTTCATTTATCTGCCTTTTCTGAGCAGGGACATGGAGACATAAATGCAACCCTACCTGACTGGAAACAAGGCTGTGTGTTCTCTCCTCGTGGACCTGAGGTGATCTGGCAGGTTCAGGCCCTCCTGGATAAGACTGCCTTTATGCAGGGAGCAGCCAAGCTGTGGCAAAGTTAGAGAGTCCCAGGTGCAGCAGTGAAAGCAGCCAGCAGGAATTGCAGGGCTAATTTGGCTCTACAAAAGACCTGAAGGAGTAACTTGCAAGCCGTTTCAGCTAAAAGCTGTAGGAGGCTCAATTGACTGTTCCTGCATCTGAGGACTTGACTTTTCAGTGGTGCATAGTGGTTTTCTGGAAGCTTAGCCCAAAAACACTTTGTTTCCGTTGTCAATAAATGTTTAATTTTATCCATTTTGCATTTGATATGCATCATCTCTTTTCAGACCTACTTACTCAGCCAGTGATAACCTTCAAACCTTTGAGCATGTTGCTTTCTCAGCAGCAGAAGTTACCAGCACAGAAGTAGCTGTGGACAGCAAAGCCTTTCTGATCACTAATGTGCAGCTGAGCTTTTTTTGTCTCACAATTTTTCTCTTTTTTTCTTTTTTTTATTCTGCTGGTCATTTGTTCCCCACTATCTTCCAGCAGGAGCCTTGTTTTATGTGCTGATGGTGGGACATCTTCCTCACAGTCTGCTTCCTCATATGCATCGCTTATCTCACCACTTTCCCAGACTCTCTTGCCCTTTTTTTCTTTGTCTTGCAGCGGCCTTCTCATCTTCCTTCCCCCTCACCCCTTCATATTGTTTCTTTCTCTTTTTTTTTTTCTTTTTTTTTTTTCCCATTTCATTGCATCTCCCTTGGCTGTTCCTCACTCCCCAATGGCCCCGTGTGTTTTGTGAGTGTCTGCCAAGTGCAGGACATCCAGTGGGGTTGGCCAACATGTGTTTTTGCAGCTGCTGCATGAATCCAGAAGGGACATTTTGGGTATAGAAGCTGCTCTTTGCTTGCCACTCTGTATGCATGAGTTATCATCTCAAGTGTAGGCCCCCTATGAGAGCTGAAGGAGAATGGGAAAGGGATTTTGAAGCGGTCAGCTCTTTATCCATAGTTTAGGGATTATGCCCGCAGTGGGTGGGTTAGATACACAACTTCCCAGCTCTACAACTTTTATCTCCCCTGTATCTAACAGTGCTAAATACCAGTAAGATTTCAAACAGCGAACACACTTTTGTACCAAAGTTTAAGTCAGTTATAGGTTAGATTAAGCCACTTTCTGTAGGGAGGGAAAGTATGCAAAGATCTTTAAAGGTCACAGAGTGGGAGGTGATCAGAAGAACAGATGGTGCTTGCAGCTGTGTGCAAGCACCAGGGAAGATAGTTGTATGGGCTGACTCAGGGCAGTGGGATTTCATGGTTCCATGTTTCTCTTTCCTTGTAGCCGTAGTGGTTGGTGGATTAATGGTGGAAGCTCAGAACTTACTTGTTACAGTGTGTTTCAGCGGTTCACTGCCTCTGGCTTTGGGAAGTATTGTGTGGTGTTAAGGTGACTGATTTCTGAGAACTTGAGATACAAGGAGAAGCCATCCAGCTTGATGGATCCAGTATGTAAGGTGGGTTTGGCGGAAAGGATTACAATGAAAGGCTCTGAGACTTGAGCCAACTGATGTTAAACGGAGTTCTGTCCCACTGATGAGCTGGTATTAAAATCATGCAGCTGGAAACCCTCAAATGCAGTGGCTGTGGATTGCTCTTAAGTTGGAAACGTTTTTGTACTCGTTTGTTCTGCAGCTGAATAGTCCTTATTTTGCAAGGGCTTGGTCGGAGACTTGTAGTTGATACTTGGAGTGGTGACGTTCAGGTTCAGATTCCCTTTAGCTTTATTCTGCCCAGCCATACTGAGCATTATTCTACTACTTTTGATTCCAAATTAAGATACTGAATTTTCACAATTATCAACTATCATGAAGTCTAATTGCTCTCTAACTCAAGTATAGTGTGAACAGCAAACCCAGGGACTTTTAGTATGGGGTTTGGGCTTTTTAGCCAGCATTAAAGATTTCTAAAATATATTGATGAATATGCAGCTCCTTAAAGCTTAAAATTTTTGAGATACCAAGATAACAAATGTCATTTCATGTAAAAATGTATTTTCTTTAGCTGCAGACATTATTTAAAATGAAATCTGGATGTAAGTCTCTGGAGCTGTAGCTATTTAATTTCTATTTTCAAGACATCCTGCTACAATCAAAATTCAGTGTGATATGTGATTTGCTTAACTCTGCAACATGCCTTATTCAGTCATGGTTCCTATCATGTTGTTCAGCCAAGAATTCTGTTTATGGTAATAAGGATAAAGTAATCGTGCATCCTAAGGGGTTATAGTAGTTTAGAATTTAGCTTCTGCTGCTTTCTTTTTTATGTTTCTATTTTCTTTTTAATTTTAAGGTGGATAGGCCAGAACAACTATGTTGAGTCAGGTATTTTTCCTGAAATTGTTTTTAAATAGGAAAGTTCTCTGTTTCTCATTTTCATTTACAAACAAACAAAAAATCATTATATTATTGCACTACTTTCGTGTCTGTTAAACACATCATCCTGTCTTGTGCTGATGACTTAAAGGGAAGCTTTAATGTCACATTGTTTTGTGGTTGGTGGCTTGTTTTTTTCCCTTCTGTTTCCTTGCTCTGTTCTGTTTCTTGATTACTATTAAAGTAGAATTGCAGGGGAAAGCACAGAATAGGTCACGTCTCTGCCATGTCCACCTAATCTGGTGTACGTCCAAAAAAAGGTTGAAACTCTGATACTCCAGTGAGTTAAATTGCTTGATATATCTGCACAATTATCGCTGCTGCTTTGAGGGGGAAGAGGGGAATGTTGGACTGCTGACCTTGCAACTGCAAGGTTAAATCCCCCTCTGTGCTGACTCAGACGTGGGATGGTGGCAGCCGATTAGCCAGTCATGTGTGCTGGTCCACCTGGAGTGTTACAGCCAGCAAATTAAATCACACTGGGTAGAAATGACAAGGGCTTTGTATTTTAGGCCAGCAAACATCAGCTTTTATGGAAAGTTGTGTGAAAGAAGCCAGGGCTCTGCTTTTTCTTTTTTTTTTTTGGAGGGGTGGGGTAGGGTGGTATTTTATCTCAATATATTCCTTTCTTTGTCTTGCTAGAATTCAGTCTTGTTTACTTAAAAAAGAATCAGTGAGTATTCTAGGTAACAGAAGAAGTATCAGTCTTGAATATGCAGTGCTGCCTTCAGTGTACTTCTGCTCCCATGTTAACATACAAAAGATAAGGGAAGAAATCAATGCAGTAACTAAGTGGATCCCTCTTAGTTTACAGGCAATTGATTTTTAGTAGGCATTTGTGTATGTTAGCAGCTCTTGTGCTGCAAGTGGGATGGTGCTTCCAGTTAGATTTTTAACTGCCAATGACTTACCAAGCAAGTTATGTTATTGATTGTTCCAATCAAGGGGGGGGGGGGAGGGAAGAAGAAAAAAGTCTTTTTCTGGCCCCAAGTGAAGGCTGAGCTTTTTCTGTTACGCCATTGTTACAGATGACTTTTTCTAATACATTGATTTTCCCCGGTGCCACTGCTTTTCATGATTAGGTTTGGGTTTATTGAAAAGTTTATACTATAATCAGATTGGCTTCACGGAAAATTCTGCTATATCATTTTAGTGCTGCAGAGAGAGCCCATATAAAGCATGGAAGAAGAATGGCTTCGAATTTTATATTTGAATTTCACTGCTTTTCAGGTAGTAGCATCAGTCCTGATTAGATTTGGTCAAATAAACTCAAGGCTACTGTGTTGGAGCTGTGATGCATAGTGTAATGCATGAGATTAATCCATTTTCCTACTGTAGGGCACAGCTACTAACTTTGCCCCTTTTAAGGCTTGTATTCGTAATACATCATTAAAAAGAAAATAACACTTCGTACTTCGTATTCATGTCTTCCCTGCTAAGCCATTTGAGTTTGAGCAAATGAAACTGAATTTGTAAGCTACTAAAGGTGACTGAAATGAGAGTGGCGATAGCAGGAAATTCTTGCGTTGCTGTAAACTGAGTCTATTGATCTTGAAATGAAAGTTCAGTGGAAAAGCTGATGGGAAAAGTAACAGCACAAGCAGACAAGCTGCACAACCGATTCAAATGAACTGGCTGGCTGTGAACATTCATGTGAAAGAAATGCGAATGCAAACAATGCAGAAGAAAATGTAATGGGGAAAAGTATACTGCCAGCATTACAACTTCTTGAGTATACATAAGACATGTTTTCTTATGGAAAAAGAAGTTAGTGGTTAGTCAAATGACAGTGGTGTGGAGTGTCCGTGGAAGCAGGATCCAAATACCTAAAGGTTTCTCTACAAACACCGGTCTTGAACACATAATGACTGGAAGTCCAAAACTTCCACACTATCAACATGAATGTGCTACTTGATCAGAATGTGTTTTGAAAGGCAAATGCAATCAAAGTCCATTATAGTGTTTCACTGGGTGCAGTAAAACAATGTCAGCTCCAAAGACATTTTGAAAACAGCTGAAAGGCAGATGTAGAGAGGATGCAAATTGCTGCTACTCGTTACGTGCCCGCGAACGTATGGCGTACAGAATGTATAGAATTTGAGTGTGGCAAGGATGTCTTTTGGAAATGCAACTGATAGGAAAATATGACACGGTGCCTAATGATTTCAGGCAAGTTGGTTATATTGATGAGCGAATCGCGTGTGTGCGTTCTCACAGGTACACTTCTGAGCTCATAGTCTGGTTTTATATGCAAATGGAAAGAGTAGTTTTCCTATGAACTTGACTGAACAATTGGGAACAACCAGAGAATAATAGTGAGAACAGTGATTGAGGTTGATTAGGGAAGATGTAAGGGATGCCCCATGAAACTCTATGGCAATCTTTTAGGAAAAAAATGACAAAGTGCAGGAAGCTGTCAGAGAGCATTTTTGTTGTCAGTGTAAAAATTTAAAGAGTGACATTAATTTTCTCTCAGATGTAGCATACAGCGTCTGGTCCCTGTAACACTACTGAATTTTCTGTCTTTATTGTGGGTAACAAAATAGGGGATGGGGAAGATGGTACCCAGAGTTGTTAACAAAACAATGTTGTGTTTCTACTTAGTTACTAAGAGTAGCTTGATTCACTAGTAAAGTTGTATACATATATACTGCATGAAAAAAGGCTGTGATACGAATCAGTACTTCTGTAAAGTGTTAAGTAAAGATGCATTTCTGTATCGTGTTTGTGATTTCCATTTGGACTTTTACAGATTTTAGGGGGTTTCATGACTGAAATTTGGATTTTAAGAGGTAAAATTTAGTTGTTAGGGAAGAAATAATTGTTCTGAAGTGTTTCAGTTCACCAATCTTCTGGCCACCACAAAAGCCTCCAGGACTCCAGGCTTTTTTTGAGTGCTGATCTGCTTCTGTTTTTTATAAGCACTTCTTGATCTTGTATGTATCCACAATTGACTTTGTTTCCATTGTACATAAACTACACAGTGGAGAAATATGTCAGGATTTATTTTTAAAAATACTTTTTTGGTTTTCATATAAACAACCTGGGATGATCAAAATGAAAGACAAAGCATAACCCAGATGAAGGGTCAGCATCTGTGTAAACCTGAATGCTAAGCACATGTGTGGCTGGACTGTATCCTCCCCAGGAATATGTGTTATTTATCATGTGGCTTTACAGCATTTAAAAACCAAACCAAAACAAAAACCTTAACCCTGGTGTGCTTATTTTAGCCAGTATAAATACATTTGCACAACGAAGAATTCAGAGTTGACCTGAGTTTAAATCCAAAGCAGCCATCTACATGCCTAAAGCTGAATTGCATAACTAATTCCTGGTTTAAGACATCCAATAATCATCCAATCACAGAATGTTTTTGATTGGAAGGGACTTCAGTGATCATCTAGTTCCAACCTCCTGCCATGGGCAGGGATACCCTCTACTAGACCAGGTTGCCCAAAGCCCCATCTAAAATGCAGGGAGTTAAAAGACAGATGATCAGATCTGTTTTGATCATTGTGTTATAGCTCTATAGCCTATATTTGACCCACACCGTTCTGTAATTTCACTTCTCCCGAACAGCTGAATAATTAACCTGTGTTTCAGCCTCTGTGTTGTGTATTAATGTAGTCGAGCTGACAGCTTAAAGGAGAGAAAATACATAAAACGTGTCAAGGAAACATTCCGAATAAATTCTTCTTTAATTGGAGAGGATTGTAGCATGAAAGTATGACAACAGAAAGTTCAGTGCTTTAATATCTAAAATTAACTATTGCTATAAGTGCTAATTGAGTAGAAATATATTTTCAAAAAGCTGCTAGAAAGTGTATGTTCATATGACGACTCCTCTTAAACAGCTCTGCTTTTATCCTTCAAGGGTATTGCATCAGCACAGATCAAAGTCATCAGACATATGTTGCTTTACAAATAATGTATCTATTTTCTTTTTCTTCTAAAAGATATGCCAAATAAAGAGAGTTATTAAGCTTTTTGAGGCAATTTGAATAAGATGAAGCTTGTCGGTGGTGTTGAGCTGCCAGAAACAAATAATATCATGTCAACGTTAGAAGAACAAACTATTCCCCAAACAGTCTGTTGGGCTCTTCTGCCAATCAGACTACACCATATTTCATTCTGCAATATGATCTGTAATTCCATGATAATTCCCCCAGACAGTGATAAAAATACTTTAGGTAGATCTCAAGCGCTTCGGCAGCTCAGGTTATGGAAGAATAAAGGGTCCATGTTATACCAGTATAGGTCAGCCAGCATCGCCTGTGCTGTCAGTGGCAACAGCATAGCCAGCCTGACCTCTCCGTGAGCCCTCTATGTCTTACTTTCTGTGTCTGTACGTGCAGATGGACTGCAGAGGACTGACACGGCTTGGATAAGTGTCTGTTTAACATCCAGGCCTACGAAGTATAGGTGGAAATGGATCATAAGAAGATTAAATTCCAGTGAGCCTGCTTTTTGTATCTCTTGCCATGCCTGTATGAGTAGCAGAAGAAAATCACAAGCCATCACCCTGCAAGGATTTATCTCAAACATGCATGCATCCTTTTTCTTCTCCTTGCCTCGCATTCAGCTGCAGTGTTCAGAGGAAACTAAGTACCCAGCTTATGTGTTATTTACATATTTCAACATAAAGGAAAAGAAAGCCTCTGTTGCTGCTGCTGTGTTTGTGAGACTATGCAGTCGCATTAAGACATCTTATTTAAAATACGAGACTGGAAGGGAAAAGATGAACTGCTGTCTGGAGCAGAGCTGTGCTAACATGGTAAATGTGATGGTTGCCCAGACAAATCTCACTTTAATTCTTTGCAGAGATTATAATGAAGCATAAGGAATTTATAAACTTTGCTGAAGTACTACAGCTTGAGTTTGTGATGGTACAAATCGGCGCTTGACGCTGATGAGAAGCGTGGCTGGACAGATGAGAAGAAAATGGCCAGAGGGATGAGAGAAATGCATGGCAGCATGGCAAGGCGTGCAGTTTGGTATGGAGATGCATTGGTTTTATTTCCAGCAGCAATCAGTCCAGGGAAGTATTTCAGCTACTTCAGATGGCCTCTGAAATGGTCTTTAAAAATGAAGACAAAAATCTGATCGGTTTAGTCAAACTCCTTGGAAGCTTAAACAGTGAAATCTCTTACTCTGCAAAATTTCCTTTTCTCTTTCCTGTATCCACAGTTTGTTACTGAAGGGTTTCTGAAGGGATTTGACTTAGTCACTTGTCTATCTCGCAAAGCAAAAGGTGGTTTGAAAACATCACCTCTTTAAAAGAATCTCTATGCAACATCAGACTTCTGGGTTTGGGTTGGGGGGTGCCTAGCCTTCCTACCCTGAAGACTGCAATGCTTGTTTGGTGTTGGGCGTCTGTCTGTGTGGAGACAAGGCAGGATGGGTTCAGAGAGGGCAGACCTGGCACTGGGAAAACCCAACTGCTGTGCTGTAAGGTAGTCTGATCCTTCTTTGGGATTACAGTTTTTAATCATAATTGGAAGCTTCTGATAGCCTGGAATTTGGAGATGTTCCCCAAACTCGTTAAATAGGAAGGAATACTACTTTAAGTCCGGATTTCTTTGTTGTTTGGAGTCCAAGGCACAATTCCTGGACCTCCCCTGCTGTGTTTTGCTGTTCACATAAGTTTGTGCTCCCTTTCCAGATAACAAGTTCCTATTTTGCAATAATACCAGAAAACATCAAGTTACTTGTATGTTTTTGAAATTCTTGAGTTAGGCAGACAGCTTTATGAAACATCCAATTCTGAATCAATGACTGAAGAGTATAATATGAGGTGTGAATTGAGATGAGGGGACAAGCCTGAATGTAGTGCAAATTATTACTGTTTTTAAGGAAAATATGTATAGTTCAGGTTTAGTTCCTTTCCAAAGCAGTACATTTTGCAAACAATAATAGAAGTCACATTTTTGCATAGTTTGCTGTTTGACATATTTGGACTCTGATGCTTTTGTGGAGTAAAGTATCCTACAAACCCAGTTGAAAGCAGTTACTTGGAATGTAGCTGCATGGGAACTGATTGTGCATATATGTCATAAGGTGAGGCCACATCCACATTTTCATTCCAGGAAAGTACGTTTGTGATTACTTTTTTCATCTCTCGCTGTGGAAATGCTCTCTGGCTCACAGCACATGTATATGTGATTGTATATGAGCACCATTACCACAGTAAGTTTGCATTTCTCTGAATGGGGATGGATAAAAGGTTTTCCCTTCCTTTTTTTCCCCCTTTCTTCAAGCACAGGAGAAAAAAGGATTTGCACTTGTAGTAAAATAAATAGGCTGTGCATCCCATGCATTGTATTGATCCTCTTGCGTACAAGCTTGTTAGTAGGGGAGTGGCTTTCCTCTGCTGAGGACCTGACTCTTCCCACATGATTGCCCTGGAAAACCAAATCAGTAGTTATACCAGAATTTAAAAGAAAGGAAATCCCTAGGCTTGTGCTCTTGTGAAAGCTGATGAGCTTGTTCAGGACAGTCCCTCTATATAGCCTATTGAATACTATGTTGACTTGTTATGCAAAGTAGATGTAAATTTATGTAAATGTACACACAGAATAGCTTTGACCCTCAGGCTGTTGGCTAGATGCCAGCATGGTCCTGGGTACTACAGCACTTTGGATCTCTATATCCTGGCAATTTCCTGGGATTATGTTATCATTTGATTTTTAATGAGACTTTCAGCTGCTTTACAGTATGATGGGTTTCCCTTTTACCACCAACTTTGCTTGTGCAGAAGTAAACAAACTTGTTTATCACCCCTGGGATCAGCAAGTGCTAATAAAGTTGCTGTTGCCTGCATATTGGGTTTGGGTTTGGTTTTGTGACGGGCGCGTTGCAAATGAACGGGTCCTGTTGTGCTTGTGCTGCAGCTGAGTGGGAAAGGTAAAGATGTGAGCTCAGCAGCAGCACTGGGGTGAGAGCATCGCTGTGGCTGGGCTGGCGAAGCCTGTGCGTGACCCCTGGCCCGTGGGTTACCTCTGCGAGAGGTTTCTCATCGGTCTGGGGAGCTCCCCGTGGCACTTCAAGACTTGGTATTTCAGGTGGCATCATTTTGGTTCCAGTAACTCTGTGTTTGCAGGGGAAGCAGAGATGAGAGTGCAATAAAGCTGAAGCACTGTGAGGTTCTGATTTGCCTTTTTAACAAAGTTTGCTGCAGTGTGCCAAAGCTGGCTTCATACTGGTGGTCTCGTTACACATGGAAATCCTGTAATTACATTTCTGAAGGTGTACCTAGGAGTCTGTCTTATACATGTTTTTCTGGGAATCTGTAATGATACTTCACGTTTCTTTAAAAATAAAATCACTGCAGCACATTATATCATCACACATACAGGACACCATATTGTTCCCATTTGAATTTTTAGGTGTTCTAATCCCTGGTCTCAGCTATGCCTTTTAAACTAATTATCTAATTGTTTGCTGTCCCTTGACAGATATTTCCAGTGGATGTTCTATGTTAAAAGTTACAGGTTTGGGATTTTTTAAGCAATATTTACGTATGTAATTAATTACTGAAGATTAACAGAGTTTCTTTTTGCAAAAGTGGCACTGACTGTGTGGTTCCAGCATTTCTTGCAAAGCAATATTGGTTTTTCAGTACAGATCATATTAAAATATAAAAGTAACTTCCACATTAAAGTGTGATTCTTGATTAGTATAGGGAAAAATGTTGTATAGCTTTCCCATGGGAGTCCATAACTATTTCAGTTATAGGCTGCTACGCATGTAATCAAATATGTAAAATAAATAAGATGACAAATAAAACATCTCTCTGTGCCCCAGCCAGGAATTTAAATTCCTTTTAACTTAGCAAGTCCATTCATATCTTTTAATTTTGCAATTTCCTTTGACAGTCGTGTTATAGGGCTAACAACACTTTCTGAACACTGACTGTTAGTTTTGTATATTGAATTATTCTTGCATTTTAATTTCCCTGTTCTTGTGAACTTCTTGTTCCTCAGCTTATTACAGGCCTTGGAACCATCACCAAGCCTGCTCTCACATGTCAGAGGACAGTGATGTTCAGGAACACACACACGTGGTGGGTTTGTGAAGCAGAAAGTTCATGCTGCCTTCACACATGCATTAAAACAATGTATTTAGTATCAAGTCATGCAGAAAATACTTAGAAAAACTTGAAATAGTTGTGAGAACAAAAAATAAACAAACTGTTACATCTCATGATGATGTTTGTCTCCTGAGAATGCTTCATAGATGCCTGCTTTTTACATCTGTCCTTGGCTCCTGACCTTCAGCTCTTTGCAGCGTGGTGACACATCCCTCCAATTGAGCAGCTCAAAACTGCTTTAAGTCTAAAACATCTAACCAGTTGGTGATGTGGATGTACCTCTTCCCATAGAGTTGACTCATCTTGAGTCCTCCCCTATGTATATGGGGGATCTATAGCAGGAATATTACAGTATGGTATTTTCTAGAACGGTTTGTCAGCCTCCACGTTGGCTTCTGTAAAGCTTTATCCCAACTGTGACTGGTATTTACTGAGATGTCTCTTAGGGAAAAACGTTGTGTGTACTCTTGCAGTTGCATTGTCTTGCTTTTGTGTGTCTCACAGCTGTAGGCTTTGTTGTTAGCCTGGAAGGTCACTTTCTAAGGAAGCAGCAGCTTCCTTATTTACGGAATGGAAAAGCTATGGAAAATGGAAAACCACTCCAAAAAAGAGTGAAAAGTATTAGGCAGATAACTTTGAGTTAAAGATTTTGAGGTGGTTTGGAAAGGTAGCTGATGGCATCTGTCAGATTTTGAGTCTCCTGTTGGGCTTGTATTTTCCTCCATGCTTTCCAAATATTCTATGCCAGAATTGAGAACAGTGTTTCCGTTGGGCTTTTAGAGCTCTGATGCTAACAATGACATCATAGTAGCATTACATTTGAGAGACAAACAGCACACAAGTGCTGAGCAAACGCTCTTTACATGAAGAGCAACCCACTTTGGTTTTAAAAGGTTATTCAATGGGTTTTTTTATTACCCTGGACTTGGATTGCAGAGTCCTGTAGTATTCTGTGGGTTTCAAGTCCCCTGTAGTGCTAAAATGTCCTCTGTAATGAAGAATTTCAGTTACTTGTTTTAAAAATAAGTATCTTTGGTTTCAAATCTTGCGCTTTTTTATATTAAACTTGAACATTTTTCATATTAGACATTTAGTTTTAGAGTGATTCTTGCAGCAAGAGGATTATACTTGTGGAGTTGTAGTCTTTCAAGTGAAAAGGATTACAGAGGTAAGCACTTGATAAGCAAAGGTGCCATCTTCATCTGGTCACACTGGTACGATCCATCTTCAGAGCAATGTTGAGCCAAATCAATTACTATGATGGAAAAGATGTAGATTTTTAAAAATTTAGATTAAAAAAAAAAAAATTCTGTTGTATTGCTAATTAGAGTTGTCATTGGATCTCATAAAGCGATTTAAAAGCTGTTGTGCTAATCTTTCACTGCAGTGTGTAATATCACTCATTCGTAATAACATTAATGAAGTCACTTAACTTGGCTCTGTGGCTGTGGATGCCAAGACATCAGCCACTCGGCTGCTTTCTCAAAACAACAAAAGGCCCAGAGCCTCAAACTACTGTCAGGCAGAGAATTTTTTTGCCTGCTCTGTAGGGTTTTGTTTTACTGAGGCCTCCAGGCATGTCAAACTAACAGTGATCTTAGTGTCTGGTCTTGGACCCTAGGCTTTCCAGAAACTTGTTTCTGCTAAGAATTTTCCCTCCTCCTTCCAGATGCAACTTACCATTGCTTCTATTCCTAGCAGGAGTCTGCTTTTTGCAGAGCAGATTGTCATCTCTGAAATGAGTTCAATTTGTTTCATTCCTTCCGTGTTGTTTATGTAGATTTCTCTTACCCCCACATTAATGTGAGATGATGGATACTGTAAAGAAGAAAAATTTTCAGGATGATATGTGCAGTGCTTGGCTCTGGGCTCTATTACAACAGAACACATAAGTTGGCAGTGTTTTCCTTCTTTTTTTCCTATTGATTTGCTTTCCTGTCACCCCCTCAGTAACTCATTTTCTTTGAGGCTTCACGTTGGAGGAATAACTAAAGAGGAGTTTACCCACGTACTTGCAGTGTAAGCCATGTTTAGCTCCTAGTTGAACATTGTTAGTACCAAAAATTCTTTAAAAAATGTTATTTCTTTGTGGTAGGGTCCTTGTGACAACCAGCTCTTTTCTGGAGCTCTTGGATTTTAATGACCTTAATCAGAAGATGCATGTAGGGGTCCGTATATTTGCTGTTCTTGCTTCCATGGTGTTTTTTGGGAAATGGCTGCCCTAGTTTTCAGCTGCAGGTTTGTTTTGTCTCCTGTGGAAGTATGATCAGTTTAGAGCTTACAGAGAACATTCATTCCTATTCACCTCTGCCACATCACAGTGTTTGGGCAGGAATGTGAGATCTAGTCTTGGAGGATGGAGGGCAGAATAGTCCCGAGCAGGCTCTGGTGAGAGGGAAACCTGGAGCGTAAAATGAGACAGTAAAACCTGTTGCTCTTTGCAAAGCAGATGAAGTCATCTCTGAAAGTAGCTTAATTTGTTTCATCATGTGGTTTGCATAGAATTCTTACCCCCATGTTAACGTGAGATGATATATATTGTAAAGCATTTGTTATAACACCTCTGTTATACACTCAAGTTGCCCACAGTCTGCGTGATTTTTTTATTACAAAAATTACATGAAATATTCCTTGTGAACTGCTGGCAAGTTGCTGATTTGTCTCTGAGATGTACACGTCAGACGGCCATGCAAAGAGAAATACCAACCTTCTGGATTCATTCAGTTGCAGTACAGAAATGTATGTTCTCTAATTGTTCACTTCAGCATCACAGGAACACAATCCCATCCACATGCACTTGAGGCTTAAGAGTTCCATGCTGTTACATCTGTGTAATTTAGGAAGTTTAAAATAGGCTTTGCAGATGTTGGGAGTAATGGAGTATGTTGTTTACTTTTTATTCATTTCCATCATATGTCATACTCTGCACATGAATAGTCAATCATATTGGAGTATATCTTCTATAAGGATTTCCTGTGATTTCAGTGTCTTGTTTATAAATATTTAACTTTTGTTTGTTAAATTTGGGTTAGGCAATATTTTACAAGGGTCTCTTTCCTAAGCATGGTATGCAAATTCGCAGTATAGGTACCAAATCTTTGACTTATCGGTGGTTTTACCAATGTGTCTTGCAACATGACCATAATGCTTCTGAAATAAGGTGCCAGGCCTTTGTAAAGTAGGTATTGAAACAGCCAGAGGTCAATACCAAAGATCATCCATTGTGACTTGGCTTGTGTTGCTGTGACTAAATTAATGCCCAACATGCTACAATTCTCGCCTATAGTGATACCAACCGAGTAAGAAACCTTAACTGTGAACTGGTAAGTCACTGTTATTCCTGGAAAGGTCCTCTTGATAGGAGGTCAATGTGACATCAGTTTTGCTAGGCAGTATGTCTTTGGTAAGACATACCAAATAGCTATACTTTGGGTCTCCCCTCTCTCTCTTTCTGTGGCCTGCAGGTGTGATCTCTGCTCTCCATCATCTTCCATGGGCTGTGGGGGAACACCCGCTCCACCATGGTTTCTCCATGGGCTGCAGGGGAATCTTTCTTTCTGGCACCTGGGGCACCTCCTCCCCCCCTTCTCCAGTGACCTTGGTGTCCGCAGATTTTCTTACATCTTCTCACTCCCTTCTCTGGAGGCAAAAAGCGGCTGCTTACATTTTTTTCCCCCTCTTAAATGTGATTCCCAGAGGCGCTGTGACCGTCGCTGGTGGGCTCGGCCTTGGTCAGTGGCGGGTCCGGGCTTGAGCCCAGCTGGCATTTCCTCTGTCAGGCCTAGGGAAAGCTGTTCACTGCTTCTTGCAGAAGCCATCCCTGCAGCTCCTCTGCTCCACCAGAACCCGGCCATGCAAAACCACAACAGCTTTACACTGTGACAAGTTAGCATGTGTTACACATGTGAGTAATTGGTGCTGCTTTCGTTACTGTTTGAATGAGTTTCTACTGCTACAATAATGAATTCTTCCATGTTCCTGTTGCAGTAGCTCTCTGCCTCTGTTTTACATACGTCTTTATGCTGTACTAAAAAATAAGTGAGATCAAATCCAGTCACAGACTTGATCTCTGGACTCTTAGTCCACCACTTGTTTTCTGATGGGCAAATTGTCCCTATAGCTGAGGGAGGAAAGCTGGAAGGATGCTGTTGAGCCGAGAGGTTTTCCAGAGTTCCTTGCATTATTTTAGGAAAGAGTAAAATATGAAAGCAACATTTGCTGTAGGTATAATCAAATATTCTATGATGATTTAACTAACAACTGCGGTTTGGGGAAGAAATGTTTCCATCTCAGCCAGCTGGAACTGCGTTGGGCTATATGTTCACATTCATTCTGGATTTTTGGTGTCTGTGTGTTCATAATGACAAATCTTGTTAAATTAGATCCAGCACTTGCATTTATGTATGCAGTATATTATCTTTAAAAGATAAGCTGGTATGCATCTGCATATTTTATCGTAACTCAGATTTTAACCTATAAATGCTTGTCCTCAGTGCCAAATTTCACTGATCGTTTGCAGTGTTAAACTCCCTACCATAATTTTTTTGATTGCACGACATTACAGGTATTCAATGTGCAAACAAAGAAATGCTTGGGTTTGACTTTCCTCTGTAGGCAGTGCTTTTATTCACACACTCTGAAACTAAAATTTGGGGGCCCTTAAATTCCTAAGGAATGTGCTGCTAGCAGTTAATATTTAAACTAGGCACAAAATGTAAGTATGTGTTTCACTGCCATCAACATGTCTCTCAATAATTGTTTTAGCTTGTGCCCTAGGTGGCAACTGCAACTTTTAATATTCTCATCCCTGTATCCCTTTTTATTTCCATCTTTTGTTTTCTTAGTTGCAGAGAAAATGGGCTTTAAAAATTTTTTAGGCTAAGCTTTTACTTTTGCCTTATTGTCTCCCGTGTTTTTTGAATGTACTATGGCCTGGTGAGGGAGGGAAAAGAATATAAAATACATGTTTTGTTCTCCAGTGTGGAAAAAAGCCCTAGATATATTAGTGGGTTGCTGACAGTCCTTCCCCTTGTGAAAGCCAAAGAAAACCAGTCACAATACCTCTCTAGTCAGGAACCTGAAAGTGGTTGGAGGTATCACCTTGAGGTTTGTGCTTTAAAGAAAGCATTACTTGAAAGGAGAAGCCCAATTCAGGAAGTGAATGGCAGTCTTGGTGGTATGGAAGAATGAGGAAAAAATGCCAGCGATGAGATGAGTTATTCCTTGAAGGTTATTAATAGTACGTTGTTGCAGTCTTGTAGTCTGCCACTTAGAGACTTCCCAGTGAAGTTCAAGGGGTTGGTCTGAGCTTTTAACGAATACATAGTGTTGCAACTTTGTTGTAATCCCTACCTTTCCCTCAGGAAAAGTCTTCCAGTTCTTATTCATGTTATTTAGCAGAAGCATCTCATCTGGAGGGTGTTTGGGGTTGTGTTCCAAGTGTACAAGGGCTTTGTAGTGCATTGCTCTGTCAAGACCTTTGGTTTTGGAGCTGGTTCCTTATGTGGTCCTTCTGGATATGCTTGAAATGCTGCTTTGCTCTGAGGCTGGTAAGGTTTGATTTGGTAAATCGAAGTTTTGGAGGGGTGTGAGATTAAGAATAGGGGGATGGATGGATGGCATCTCAATAAAGCTAATGGTCAAACTGTGCCCCAGTTGTGCAGTCTGCAACACATGATTGTAAGCTGAAAGGGCGAAATAGATGGAATTGAAGCGCATGAAAACACTTGTTCATAAGAAGCCATGTTACAGGATGGCAAGAGGAAGGGGAGCAGAAAGCCCCAGGGCCAATGTTTTTAAGTTGACTTTCAAAGCCTATCTGGTGTGCAATTGGGTACCTGATGTTTCCATTGTGGGCTGGCATTTCTGCTGCATCAAGCACTGTCTGAGAGTGCCCAGACCTGCTAGAGTAACACCAGATTGCTCTGGAGGCTTCCATGGAAGTATCTTCTGTCACAGGAATGAGACTGTCACCCTGATACTTGTAATGACAAAGTGCAGGAGTGACATCCTCAGACAGGAGACATGACAACAGGTGCACTTATGGCCACTACCTTTGCACTGTGCCATGATGCAACTCCGCCCCCAGAAACCTGGAACAGCATAATAACAGCCAAGAACATCTTCATCATCGCTTTCTTCTCTTTCAAGATGGATAATGAAATGAATGTGTAGGGATGCTACTTACTTCCTAATTATATATAAAAGACTTGAACGAGGGATAGCAATTTCTGCTTTCAGTTTGAAATGTGCTTCTGAAGATCAAATCTTCTAATGTGTCTTCAAAGAAAAAAGTTTATTAGTAGCTGGGGAAACAGTGCAGAGGCTCAACTATGCTTAAAATGTAATATATGCCACGTTGGCACTAATCATTCTGTGATATGTGGCATGATTCCTTTAATCACCTATGAGAACTTTCAGGAATTGTTAACGTTTCTGTCACTTGTACGGCAATGTCATTCTCTGTTTTTGGAGGAAAGAATAACCCTCTGTTGGCTTATGCAAATAAATCATCTCTTAACGCACTTGAAACAGAATGATTCCCGAAGGAAGATGAGTGGCAAATCAAACTGGCTGCAAATGAAAGTAACCTCTCAGACCAGAGTTACAAATGTTTTATTCAGATGAACAAAGCGCCTTTATTTTAGCACTTTAATCCATTTTCCTTTTGCTTTTTTCCAAATAGTACTGTCATCCCAAAATGACAAGGATTGATCGTTAAATTACCGTTGCGTAATTTGCCTCATCATTCCTCTGTAGACAGTGTGTGATTGAAAGTTCAAGTCTTTTGATGGGTATTGCTAATGTGGAATTTTTTTAAGTTTTGGGCAATACATTCCAATTTTTGACAAAAATGCAAACAGTTTGCTATTTGGATGATTAACACTTAATGAATAGCTTTGAAAAAGAATCAAATGTGTTGTTTCTAATTAGTTAAAGAATTGTATTCTTAGTGCATCCCATCATGACAGATTTTTCCCTGATTGCCTCTGTAGCTGCTGATTTGAAATTCTGAACATCGCTTTCAACATGGATACTTTTGCAGTCAGTATTTTCCAAGTCACTTAAATTTCACTTCTCTCTTAGTCTGCCACAAATTATCCAGGGAATAATGGTCTGTAAGCATTTTTTGTAGTATTGTGATAGTTTTAACAATATAAAGATGCCATTGTTAAGGCGAGGGAAGAAAAAAAAAAAGGTACTTTTTTAAGGAAGAGTTTTCTAGATAAGGGTGGTTTTCTATGAAACCACCCTTCCCCAGCTGTCATGGATTATATAATTGTATTTATACCTGCCTCACTTATGGTGAAAGTTTTTCTTGGAAAGGCAAAATGCAGCAGGTAACTGTTGTATTGCTTTTGCCAGCTTGCAGAGCAGAGGGATGATTGGCTGCCTTTGTATGCGGGAGCTCTTTTTTTTTTTTTCCCCTCCCTCCGTTCTCTGAACCTTGCATTTCTGAGTATATTGGATCGCTGTCTCCCTGCCAACACTGCGTGTGTTTCCATGTTCAGGAGGATTTTTGATGATCCAGCTCTCAGCTGCCAGAAGCGTAGTCAATGAACTGATGCTCCCAAGGTCATCCATAATGCGTGTGGGTGTATTTCCTCGCTGTAAACTGTGTTCGCAGCCATCCCAGGAAATGGAACTGGCTTTGATTTTTGGCTTTGGCTGTAGCTTCAGACAAATCTGCCTCTTCGCTTAAAGCTGGCAAGACAGAAAGCTGACAAATATAGGGAATAAAGAAGTAGAAACAATGCAGTTTATCGGGCCAATGGCTTTAATTAAAATCCCAGTGCAGAGTTTACCGAATGTACCGCCGCATGGTTTACGCTAAAGTTTAGTAAAAGCACATTTAAGCATTCATTTGTTAAACAGTTGGGGTTTTTTTAAGCAAGGGATAGTTGATGCTGGCAATATAGAAGATTCATTTTTATTTCTAGATTGTAGTCAGCAATGTTCCTATGCTGTTGGGTTTATTGGTCTTACAATATTTGCTTCTGATGCGAAGGAAACTAAAGGTAATGAGGGATTTTATTTTTTTTTAAGTGTTTGAAAGCAACAGAAATTCCTGTAAATTAAATCCAGGTCTCTATAAGGTGGAATATTAATTACCCTATATATATTCCTGTATAATGTATGTATATTAAGAAAAAAATTGTATTTATCTATGAATGCTTATGCAGGTGGCCTTTATTTCTTTTCTATTTTCTCTTAAAACATCAGGTAGTCTTGTATTTGGACATATTGAGGGCATGCTTTGTGCTTAGTTTTGCATGAGTGGAAGCAGATACCAAAATCACTCTAGTCATCTGGTCTGACTTTTTATGCCTCTCCTATGCAACGCAGGAAGTGTTTGGGCTGGATTCCCCTGATGTATGAAATCCTGTGGTGTAGGCACCTCTGTTGACATTAGCTGCTCCATAAAAGAAAGCATTATATTTGTCTGTGTGTTCACAGTGGGTTGCATATAATGTACAAGGAGCAGCCTTATCAGCAAGGCACCCAGATGCTAGCGAGTCGCGTTTATCTTGGTGGTACTTTGGCTACAGCTCCTTTGAGAGCCCAGACAAAGCCTAATGTGTCATATACTCTCATTTGAACCTTTTCTCCAGGAAGTAAAACTACTGAAAGTCCCAAAAGTGAGTCTGTAGGTAGTTGGGGAGATATAACCAGAAGGCTGTAGGCTGTGTTTATTGATTTCTGTTTTGAACCCAGTCAGCAGCACAGAAGACTTGTTCTTGCTGAAGTCAATGGGACTTTTGCTCTTGACTTCAATGAAAGCGCAAGTCCCAGGTGAGAGAACTGGCTGTGGATCTTTAATAGAAAAAGGCTAGCATTTCTTACCTTTAACTGTTTGGGTTTCTGTCTCTAACATCTACACAAAAAGAAAGATCTTTCTTCACTGCAAACTAAAGTTGATGTTACATAACATTGTACAACGTCTTTTGATGGTTTTCATAAGGATTTTATTAAGTGGCATTATTATTTTACATATAATAAATGAAGGATGCAGAGAAATTGTGATATGTATTGAAAGCTTTTTTCCCAACAATATATTATTAGTGGTAGTTTTAAAGGTGCTGAGTACTGATTGCTGTTTAGTGCTTCTGGTAATTGGGCCTACCTCTATGGCAAACAAATTAAGTAGCCAGGTGAATTAGAGGTAGGATGCTGCTGTGCCTCTGCACTGGAGCTGTGCATCAAGAACAGAAATTGTTTTTCTGAAGGGGGTTTTAAAGAATTTTCTTTTCCCAGGTTATGAGGACAGGCTTACTCCCAGTGGCTTCTCCCTGCAATCCTGTGGAAACTTCTTAACCTTTTAACCGGGGGATCCTCTTATGTGACCCTGCAGGGCCTCTATCATAGAATCATGATTAAGTTTTGTGGGTTGTTTTTTTTTTTTCAACCTTTTAAGGTTGGAAAAGACCTGTAAGATCAAGTCTGTCCAATGCCACCGTGCCTTGTTTAGCAATAAGAACTAAGACCCCTACCCCCAATAAACCACTGGCAGAGAGGTGATCTGTTGAGAGCTGGCTAGGTGTCTTAGTATTTCTCTAGTTACATTGGCAGTTGTTTATTAAGGGTCTAAATATGCCACCAGGGACTTGATAGAGCTGAAACCATGATAATTACAATGAGCTCATGATTCATCCTAGGTCCTTATCCTGCTGCTAGAGTTTGGGGGCATGCATGACTAATTCATGGACTGAGGACTAGGTATTCATATTGTAGGATTGGTTTGGGTTTTTTAAGGTGCAGTTCATTTTTTGTTCTATCTTCATTTACCTGCATACAGACTCGCTTTCCTAGTCTATGGTGATCACAAAAAAAGCACTTTACTTTGTAGTCTCCTGTATCTTCCTTCACTTTCATTTGGTTATTTCGTACACCCCTTCCTTTGCTTTTGCATCCAGCTGAGACAGCTCCTTAGTGAACAACCATCACCACAAGTACCCTTTGTGTGGTGTGGACTCAGGAGCTTCTACAGTTTTAAGGATAAATCTCTGTCTAGAGAAAGAAAACACAGGGAAAAGCCAACTCTGTGTAGTCCTGTGTAGCCTCTTTGGGTTTGTAATTTAAAGATACCTTGTCAGAAGGATGAGAATTTGTTTTTTAACAAGAAAATAAAGGTCACAGGACTGTGCTGTACCTAAGAACGTAATATAGATCTTTCTTATTCAAAGTAGTTTGCTCTAATCATGTTTATCATGGCTCAGAACAACTGTGGAAAGCATAGAGTGTTATGTTATTGCCAATGCGACCTGATCAGTGGCACTTGGTGCTGTATAAAGTGCTATATGGGATTTTTCTTTCCTTACTCTGGCTGGCATTGTAAAGAAGGTGAATACCATTACAGTGTTTCCTTTATTGGACAAATACACAGGTGCATGCAAGTGACTTGCCCAAGACGTGCAACCCACCAGTGCTGAAGACTAGAACAGTAACTGGATTGTCTTGTATTCTTTATGAACGTATGTATGTGGAAAGTACTCCCTAAGCTGCTTGGAATTAAATGCAGGGGAGGGGTCTTACAGACTTGTTTACCCATAATGACCTTGGCCGTATGAGGACTATTTTTTCCAGTTTGAATTTGAGAGAGAAGACTGAATAGAGTAACTTTTAAAAATGCTGTTCTTGTCTTTGTTGGAGAAAAAAGTGGGAAGTGTCCCCTGAAAAATCCTGGCTGTTCAGAAATCCGGTTCAGCTTCAGCAGCCGTATTCGATCCACAGCTTCCCAGTCTTGCTTTAAGGATGCTGAAGTTATTGACAGTCCTACGCATCCGTGAAAGGATAAGTTAATGAATTGTTATTAAGGAGTGTTGTCATTGAAGAGTTAGGAAAATGTTAATGTCAGGATTGACAAGGAGGTAATTATACTTCAGTAGCTTCGTATTCGATTGATGTTTACTGGCAGGAAATCTGGAGAGTATTTCATAGGCCTATAGCCTGACACCTCCTTACTCACATTTTCTGCCTCTGTCTCTCCTTTCTCCTTTGGTCTCATTTATCCCTTTCATGTATGCGCCCTTGTATGCATATTCTCATGGGGGAGGGGTAGGTTAAGAAAGCTGCAACCTTCTTTCTCCTTTCACCGGATGTAAAAAGATGATTTCATTCAGGTTGGAACTGAATTCGGTTTAGTGAAAGTCATTATTAATTATGAGAATGTGTATGGGCCCTGTTCTGAGGCGCTCCGTGCCTTTGGTTATCTGTGGTTTAAATGGCAGGGGCAGGAGGGAGGTTCTCAGTTTACAGTAGGCAATGTTGGTGTTGGTCTTCTCAACTTCATGAGCGTTTCTAAAGGCACTTATCAGAAAACTGCAAGCGTTGGGCTTATTTCCTAAGAGAGGAATGCCTGGGGAAATCAGTGTCTGGTGGGTTTGGTTTTATTTATTGATTAAAATTTTTCAAGGCTGGAGTTTGCTGTGACTGGGAAGTTGCATGTTCCATCTGGTGCAAAGCTGTAGGTTCTGACACCCCACTGATCTTCCCAGGTCCTGTCCCTGTGTGTCCAGGAATTCGTGGCATTTCCTTCATATCTAGTAAGGAAGCTGTCTTCATAGTATTGTGTTAACAAACAGGTTGTCCTCAGCAACAGTTACCTACTCCTCTTTTGGAGCTTTCGAGGCCTATAATTAGTAGTGCCTTGCAGCCGCAAGGTGTATATGAGCCAGCACCAGCAGCAAGAGGACTTGGAGGGTTTTTTAGTATGTTTTACACCAATATCCTTAGCCTTTTTATGAAAGCATTACAGCAGTTGCATCTTGCTATTGAACTGTTTGGGCAGAAGCTACAGGTAATCGTCTCACTACTTAGCATACAAAAAAATCATGTACTTGCTGTGGTCCCTTCTGGGATGGTGCAGAGCAATGGGAAGGGTGAGGGATGCTGCTTTCCAAAGGACAGAAGCTTTTGGGAAGAAGCCCAAAAGCTCTGAAAAGCTTGGAAGCTTTGGAGCGATTTCTGACAGTGTGGTATCTTCCCCAGGCTGCAGTTGCTGCAGAGATGTTTCTGATGAGTAGAGGGAAGAGCTGGTGCTGCTGCTTGAGTTGCTGGTGCAGTCACTTGAGTTCTCCTGCTTGTGGACAAGGTTTCTTTCTGAACATGAAGAGCAGCTTCA
This sequence comes from Hypotaenidia okinawae, assembly GCA_027925045.1. Classification (NCBI taxonomy): domain Eukaryota; kingdom Metazoa; phylum Chordata; class Aves; order Gruiformes; family Rallidae; genus Hypotaenidia; species Hypotaenidia okinawae. The sequence goes on from BSDF01000003.1 coordinate 7,706,166, forward strand.
GTTCCCCCTGTGTCTAGTAGAAGACCTTATATCTGTCTTCAGCGTGACCCAAATCAGTAACAGTCTGGGTTTGGGTGTTTATCTGGTACTACCACTGCAGAGACCATGGAGATAAAGCCAACCCAGACCTGAGGGGACTTTGTTTTATTAGTTGTGTGTCTCCTGTGCCAGAGATGGCTTCTTGCTGTATTAGGTTGTAACTAGCTAATGCAGGAGACTGTGTCCTTTGCCTTTAGGAACTGGGGTATGAAAAACAAATGCTGGACCATGCTGAACACCTGTAATTTCTCTTGGTGGGGAGACAGGTGCCAGCACCTCTCCGTAACTGGCCTTACAAAACAATTGGCTGGCAATTTACAGACATAAATAGCTGCGGTGCTAATTTTTAGAGGTGCTTAGCACCATCTGCTCTCACAGGACTCACCTTACTGAGGAGAAGGTTAAGTGGCTATTTAATCATGGTCGGTAAGTACCCACTGAGGGATAAGATGTCTGGAGTAAAGGACTCTTTAAACTAGCAGGCAGAAACACAGGATCCAGCGGCTGTGAGTTGGAAGTCAGCAAAGATCAAACAGGAAATGCAAGACATATTTTTAAGTGAGGGCAATTAGTCCTTGGAACAACTTGGCGATGGATGTGGCGAAACTGTCCATCATAGCAAGAATTTAAATCACGTCTTACGCTCTATTGCAGTCACAAGTAGTTGGGCTAGACAGAGAGGCTTGGCAGGGCGAAATGCTGTGACCTGCGTCATGTGGGAGGTCACACGAGATGGTAATGTAACCCTTCTGGCTGTAAAGCAATACACCTGGAGTCCGGAGTGCTCCACAAAACCCAACGCGACAGGAGGATTTCTTATAGCCCCTCTCCAACATTCACAATTAGCTTTCATCCTCCGGTGAGCTACAAAAGTGCCTTTGTGCTCAGATGATGTGCAAGCTCTACAGATGCACACTTACGTTACTGAGCAGAGAAGTAAAAATTCCGGTCCCTGCTCTGTGTCAAGTAGGGCAAGGTTTTTCATTGCTAGTTGCAAAATTAGACAATGTATAGAGAATTGAGTCCAGCCCTCCCATCTTCTTAGCTGCTAGCCTGTCAACTTAAATACTTCAGGTCTGCCCCTGACAGCTAATCTGAGGGAGGGGGAAAAATAATCTATGAAATGATACAGCTCCAATGAAATGTGGTGCGTTCATTAAATCTTCCAATTAGATCATGTGCTTGAGACCTGTGAAAATCAGCTTTGAGCGAACAGGAAATGAAACAATCGCATCATGATTCAGGCTGGAAGAAATTTTGCGATTCCTTTGAAGAGATAATGCCGTTCTACAAGTGGAGGATTAACCATGACAATCTTCTTGGGGGGTGGGGGGGAGAGGGAGATGTTTTGTTGGGGATTCAAAGAGAGAGGCCAGCTGGGGCAGGCAGTGAAAGGTCTTTCAGTTGCAGGGCGCTGCTGTGAATAAAGATGCGGAGCATCACGGGAGAGCGCGGTGGAGGAGGGAGGGCGAACCTTGCGCTCTCTGCCTGAGCGAGCTCACCAGCTGGGATTGCTGGACATGGCTTATCGGGCTGTGCCACGGATCGGTTCAGATCAACGTGTGCAGTGCTCGTTTCCATCCAGGAACTGGAGCCAGGGGATGGGAACAAAATGACTGAGATCGTACCCTCTTCCTCCCAGTAATGCTAAATTCATTAATTTAGTGCTTTACACTAAGTTATGGTATGTTATTGGAGTCCACTGAAGGGCTTAGATATGTGCATGCTGTTCTGCAGGGGGCGGATGCCCAGGCTTCATTTTTGTTTAATGTGATGATTTTTGGATTGCTTTCTTGAAGCTGACGAAGCATCTGTGATCTGGACTCCCTGAACGCTTAACAGGAAGGATACTTTGTGCTTGCAGCTTGGAGATGGTTAGCTCTCTGTTCTTCTGCGTTTATAGTGATCACCCTACAGATACACCCTTGTTTTGATGGTGAACCACTGCGTCTGTCCAGTGTATCTGAATTCTTCAGATGCATGGCTACCACTTCGGTCACCAAAAGCAGCTTCAAACCGCCCAGCTGGTGGGTCAGCATTACCTGCCATCTAGTAATATATCACTCATATGGGATGCTATTCTCTACCCTCCCCAAAAAGTGACACGAGGGTAGGGAAAGAAGTTCAAGTTCAACCCCAAGGCAGGTTGAAATGAAAAAGAAAAGCCTGTCTTGGACTTCTCGGCATTTTGAGTCTGTCAGTTGCTGCTAGTTGCTGCCCATGGAGGGCTTAGCTCCACTGGCACAGCATTTTCCTTCCTTATCAATGTTACCACAGTGCACAGGGCCTTTCTTTAAAGCTTTAAAGAAAATCAGGGGGTTTAGAGAATGTAAGCTTTTCCTAGAACCGACTGTCACTTGTATGTTGCACTGTTAATACTAATAAGTTAATACCATATGTGCCTGGAAACAAACGCGCTTTTTCATTAATACCAAGAAAGTCTGGAGGCTATTTGATTTGTATGCTTGTTTGATGAAATTACAATACATCAGTGGTCAAAAAGATGTTACATGGTAATTTACATGACACTCGGGGCAAATTGGAGAGAGCAGCTTTAGCTGACACGCGTGGCAAAAATGTGCAGCTGTTACAATACTTTTGGGCCCTTAATTTGTCTCTGAAGCATCACATGGGTTTTGATTTTTTGCACAGGCAGCTTCAAAATCAAATATTTGATGGAGCCTTTTCGGTGGTTTGGTTTGTGTTTCTGCTACGTGTTTTAATAGTGTCTGAAACCACTTAGAAACTTTGCAGAACAATATGGAAACTGTACTTGCGAGGAGAGACAGCCTTCAATAAAGAGGTGATTTTTGGACAATAAGCTTTGCATGCAGGGTTTGCCCTGTGATAGTCAGAGAGGAGTCCTGGATGTCTGCTCGTCACAGGAGAAATCCATTGTGGTCTTGATGTCCAGTCAAAGCCAAACTGGACCAAATTCTATGTTTTTAAGAGAGCAGTTGTATTAATTAGCATTATTTATGCTTTGTTTTCTGGTTGGACACAACCTGACCTTTTTGAATGCGATATGAAAAGTGTAACAGGATATAACAATAACAGAAGATCCAAGATAATATCTTCAAAGCTTGTCTCCAAAAAGGTCTGCAGTCTTTTCCATCCCCCTTTACAGACAAAGATTGGAATAAATGGTTCAGATAAAGTGTGCCCAGGGGAAGGGGGGCATGGATGGCTTCCTTCATGTTGAAGAATAATATACATGAACAAACTCTACTGCGGTCAGGTAACCACAAGTAATGTAGACTAGCATCTGGCATTTTATATGTACGGGCTTCATCTGCAGCTATGATCATCAGGGGGTTGGGGTGGAAAGGGAGGGAGAAAGGGCTAGACTTGATTGGCTTCTGTATTTTGGCTAAGAAAATTTAAACTTGGTGAGAGGTATCTGCTTTATTTTACAGAAACAAAAAGCAGATGGGGATGAGGATATAATCCAGACAACAGTAAGGTGCGAGGTTAATGGGTTATAGCTGTGTCTGCTGTTGAGATACCTGTGTATTTTTTTGAATAAGTAATACACAATTAGAAAAAAAATATAAGGCTTGTATTCATTATCAGTAACAGGGTTGAAACTGTTCTAACACTGCTGATGTGCCATGCTTACAGGAAAAGATTTATTTTTGCTGACGTACATTGGGAAAAGAAGTTGTATCAGCAGGAATAGGATAAACGGGTCTGTTGTGAAATATATGAAAAAAATATTCTAATACTGCCAGTAGCATCATTTAAGTGGGTGTCTCCATTTTAAAGCTGACTGGGTGATAGTTGCTTCTGCCAACAGATGCTCTAGCACTTAACCCATCCCCTTGTGAGCCTCAGAGCTGGAGTCGCTTTGCCAAAGTGCCCTGCGCTTACCACCAGCGCTATCAAGACTGCTCTTCTGCGTTGCAGAGTGATCGGTCCCAGTGAACTTTAGGGGCTGTTGGCAAAAGCTTTGCTGACCTTATTTTAGCAAAAAAATTCTCATATTTGGGAGTGAGAAATAAAAGGTATTTCTAATCCTTTTACGTTCGGAGATAAAGCAGGCTGCTGTTCAGTTGAATCTCGAACTGGAAGAGTTGAAATGAGAAGCAGGCAGCTGTAGTCATGCTCTCTTCTGATGCCAGGCCAGATACAGCATTGGAGTGACTCAGTCATAAGCAGCCAGTTCAGTGATAACTGATAATTCATTTGAGGAGAAATCCCTCAAATCCCAGCTGTGAAGCCCTGGGTATTCTTGCAGCTTTAGTTTGAAGGCACTCAGAATGTCAGGACTTCACAAACATGACAATAACTCATGTGAAGTAGTTTCTGTAAACAAATACAGCTGAGTGGGTGATGCATAGAGTTGCATCTGCGCTTGTGTAGTGTTGGGCAGCAGCCCATGCGTAGGTGTTCACCACATGGGATCTCTCCTGAGGGTGTCTCTGCACCCCATGCTACCTCTGCGGCCCAGCATCGCAGGGCTATTCAGCTGGTGCCCAAAGGGCGTGGTGCAAAACACACCTGCTGCTCATGTGCATATGAATCACAGGTTAGGAGGAAAGAAATATCCTGGGGTGAGTGTTTGTGGGTTTTGGGGTTTGTGGATGTGGCATCCCTGGATTCTGCATGGTCTCAGTTCAGTAGCCCACCAACCATGCTGAGCACTCTCCATCATGAAGCCTTTACATTGTTTATCCAGTTGAAACTCTGGATTTATGGCCCAAAACACATCAAAGGGAGAATGTAGCTGAGGCTGAGTTGCCTCTGGCCATGTATAATGCTGTCACCTCCCTGCAAAGCCCAGCACTGTTTCTACCTGCAATAGTTAAATCCCTCCAGTGCCCTGGGCAGCTGAACTCACTGCTCAGAAATTTTGGCAGCCTGATGTTTTATTACTCTTTCTGCAGAACTTTAATGGGAAACATTTAGTGTGAACTTCTTGCATTACTTTTTCCTCAATTGTAAGCAACAAGGCTTTTAAGGACAGCATTTTTTTTTATCTTCATAATAAATAATGTTTGTGTCTGTGTGATAAAGAATGAAGGCATGTGTTGAGGTAAGCACCCAGGCACATACTTATATGCATAGATATTCTTTCTTTTACCTTCCAATATCACCCTGGTATGTTTTTTGGATTAGACTGTGCATTTCCTTAGTCAAAGACGGTTTTTGTGCTGGGTGCTAAATTGATTTATATTGTAACAGCTCAGTTATAAACTTAGGACACAATATGAACTAAATATTTTATTATGTTGTTCTTACTATCCTAAGCTTATATATAAACGTAGTCATTGAAGTATGTTTTAAAATGATATCTAAGTATTTGTTGGAAGGTTTTATAGCTTTTTATATGCTGGACTATTTTGATGACAGTTTTCCAAATACATGTGCTTGGCCATTTCTTTTCAAGAAAACTGAGTTAAAGAAATAATAAAGATCTTGTGACATAAGAATGTGGGAGTTTTTCTAATGCTCTCAGTCATTTCGGCTGACAATTTCTAATGAAATGCAACATCCCCACGTTCAGTGTGAGAGTTGAATACAAATATGACATAACAGCATTTAATTCAGATGCTATTTAAGCTGATCTTGTCTTCGATAGTAATAGAATGAGCACATTTCCATTGGTTTGCAATACTTCGTACTAAGTTTTTTAAAAAGAGTTCGTTCTTGATGTTTTCAATATTAAATATATTTGCTACAACTAGAAATACTGTATTTCTGGCAGTAACAAAAATCTGAAACACTTTAAGGTGAAACATTTCAAAACTATGGGAGGCTTTGGAAGAAGCCACCAAGTTTTGGGTTAGGCTTTGTAAACCTAGCAGTAGTTAAATGTGTGATATGCTTCGATGGGATGTGTAACCTCTGTGCATTTCCTTAGTCAAAGACTGGTTTTGTGCTGGGTGCTAAATTGATTTATATTGTAACAGCTAAGTTATAAACTTAGGACACAATTCACATTACCTATGTTTCCATTAAAACCCAGGTTCAGGTATGAAATGTCAGGATGACAATAACAAATAGAGCTTATGCTTTGTGTGTTAAATCTTCTTTGGACTCTGTCAGCACATGGAACCTGGATATTAACTCCCAAATCAGACCAAAAATGGGTCTGTACATGTGGCTTCCTTACACCCAAGAGTAACCTGCTCAGTGAAAAGGAAACTGAGAGCCTGCCAGAAAACTCTCTGAATCTGGGGAGGGGAAGGGAGAAAAGCGTTGTCAAGAGATGGGGCGGGTAGGATGGGCTGATCTGAGATCAAAACGTTTTGTGTGTGTTTTCTACTTACTACGTGTAAGACAGTATGTTACTAGGGGCTGGCAACTCAGAAAAATGCTCTTCCAGTAGAAAAAAGGGCCACAATTACTGAATATGGGTGAAAAGAACTTCGTCAAATTAATCTACTTCTGTACATGAAGTTCATTCCTTTCAGGAGAATTCTTCTGGAAACTGGCCGGATTTCAAGCTATGTTTTAATGCAACTTTTTGGCTGCCTGCCTCCTTGGAAAGTCAAGGGTCACTGCTCAATAATTGGGTATAAATACAGTCAGTGCAGTAGGCCTTCATTTCAGTCATGCAGAACCAATCTCTAGTTTGATGGTATCACTGTTGCATACTTTTAATTGAAACCGTCCTGAGAAACATTGACATAAATCTCATTATTATTCTGGTTTTCCAGTAAGCTTATGGTGCTTGTCTGGCTTTGATATTGCTATGATCACCAGCACTAATATTCAAACGTAGATGTATCATCAAGTTTGGGAATTGGGAAAAGAATTACCTTTTGATGATTAAAACCAGAGTACTAGAGAGTTACCAGTGTATTTGTATTCATTGTGCTGTTAATCAAATGCTGCCGTTAATACCAGTTGTTATAAAGATTTAATATGTTTAAGGTGGGGCTGTAGCACAACCCCAGTAGCTCTTAGTGCTTCTTACTGGATCTAAATATTCATCCTGGCAAACAGACCTGATGTTTATTCCCTGGTGATTTTGTCCCCTTGCTCCCCAACAGACAGAAGGGAGCCTCTGCTCTCTGTTGAATATTTCCTTCAAAACAGTGTTTTTAAGGTAACGAGAGCCTTCCTTGCAAGTCTTGATTTTTCTACCTTATTAAAAGTAACAGTTCCCATGAATAAGTCATCTCTAGAAGATAATTATATCTTTTATAAAGAGGTTCTTTTAATCAGTAACTCTTTGTTGTTGATGGCTCTTGTACAGAGACACTTAGGTGCTGAAAAAGATGATGTCAGTATAGTCGACTTGTATGTCAAAAAGTGACATAACTTATACCATGCCCATAACTTCTGCTGGGCATGGGTCCGAAAAGCTCTTCCCTCTGTCCCAAGCTCTGGTACCTGACTCCCAAGAGGAAGGTCAAAGTCCTGAATAGTGACTTCATAAAGTGAATGCAGTTGGTAGAGAGAGGTGAACATCTCTTTTGGCAAGAGGGAGGTTTTGAAATTCATCCACCACGTTCGTGCAGCTTGCAATGGAAACGGTTGTACAGGGTTTATTCCTGACCCCTTCCAGCCCCCTCAATCTTTACAGTATCTCAGGAAGAATTTAAAATGCAGCTCTGCAATGCCATTACTAGGCAGGGGAATGTGATTTAATTTTTTTCCTTCCTTTCCAGTGTAATGACTGATGCTGTAGCACAGGGGAGATGAAAGGATGTAAGCTGCTAGCCCAGTGTCGCTATTTTGAGGAAATCTTGTCTGGTCGGTGTGTTTTCAGACAGCCCCTGCGAGGCTCAGGGGATAGGTACTTCCAGTGACCTGTCCCAGTACAGAGCCCAGCACAGGGAAGGTGGTTCTTTGCCCCTTTTTAGGTGGGATTTCACTAGGTGGGTTAATTTCTCTTCAGGTATTTATATATATGAAAGTAATTCTCTTCCTTAACTAATTTATACCCTTTTTATGGACTGTTGTGATCTGAGCTCTCTAATTTGTGAGATAAGGTGATGGAAAATAATAGCAGCGTTTAGCCCAAGTGATGGCAGCTCTAACGCTTTAATATCAAAACACCTCGTTTCCTTTTGTCCTCTATGCATATCCAAGTCTGTCGTATGGCTTTATATGACTTTTCCCTGTAAACAAGCATGGAATTTCAGAACTGGTGTGAGAATGTAAGCAGTTGTGGTTTATGACCTCCTCCCTCTTTAAACAGATCTCACTGTGTCTGCTGCGGGCAGATCTGGTTATTTACTTTTTAATACTGCCTTGGTAGCTAACGTGTTTGTCGCATTCTGCTACCTCTCTGTAAATATAATTTAAGATAGTAAAATTCACTTTTAGCTCATCGCCATCCTAGTCACTCGAAATGGGTGACAGTCCCTATTTGAAAAAGTAAATCTCCACGTTTCTTTGTGTGCCGCCTGTATTGTTAAATATTTGAATGTTCTCAATATTTAATCACTTAGGGGTTTTTAAAGGCACACACAGAAAGCTGGCAATGCTTTTGTTTATTTAGAAGTAGTAGGCTCAGGTAGGGTGATTATACGTTGTGTCAGTAGCAGCAGGAAAGGAATGTTTGGGAAGACTCTGAAATGTAAATTTGGTGAACAGCCTACTAGGAGGGAACAAAGGCAGGGATTATAGGAAAGAATTTGCAAGCAAAAACAGATTAGAGAGACTTTGTTTTTCTCATTAGTTTCTGTTCCTTCAGGAGATCAGCTACAAATCACCCGAAAAAAAACCCAAGAGTCCACTTGCAAGCTCTGTGCACTTGAAACTGCTGGGTTCCCCCTCCCACCACCACTCCTCCAGTACCAGCCTAATTGGAAAGAAAAAGTCTTATCTGCTGTGTCTGTGCCGATGGGTACCATTGATCCGCACCCTTCATAGGACACTCCAGTACCTTTAGTGTTCTGTGGGGAAAGCTGGGCCCGAACTGTACTGAGTTCCACCTGAGCTCAGATGCTATCTGGGGAAGAGTATTTCTCTGAAATTTTTGTAGTAACTAGCTAGGAAAATACGTGCTGATGTGAAAGCCATGGGCTTCTTTGTAGGAAAAACAGTGGCAGGCTGTGGATAACCTGTAATGTCTTGCTCTACCTTCCACTCCTGGCTCCTGAGTTCCCCCAGGGTGGGCAACACCTTTACTTTCTCTGGTCTCTGCAAGTCTGTAGGCTTCAGTTGGATCCAGCTTTACTCTTGAAAGTTGCACGTTTTCCTCCCTGAAGCTAACAATTGTAGGCAGTACTGGCTCTGTGTCTTTAGGAGGTGTAAGCAGCTTAGTTAACAGTGTGAGGAAGGAATTTTGCTTCCTGCTTTGAGGAGCTATAGAAAACTTCTCTCCTTGACATGGAAAACCCACCGGGCCAGAAGTCTGCTTTCCGGCTCAGCGTGGCCATCAGGCAAAGCCCTGTGCTGATCACTGAGGAACACCCAATTACAGCACAAATTTCCCAATTCCGTCAAAAATAATTTAACCAGCGGCTTGGCCAGCAGTATAATTGCAGTTTGAGATTCACATTAGATAATCTGAGCAGACAGGTAGAACAAATTAAAGAAATAACATGGTGGGGTGGGGTAGGTCAGTGGAGCGTGGCTTGCTGGTCCCCTGTTTCTCCTTCAACCATCCGAGTTTTTCAGGGTTCTTTGGGCCTCATGCTCTGCTCTGCACTATCCCTGCTTTCATCAGGTGTCACTTGGCAAGTAGTTGTTGGGACTCCTCAAAACCTAATCTGTAGGGAGAACAGGGGCTTTAGTTTTCTTTTGTTTGGGTTGGTTTGGTTTTTTTTGACTAATTCCTCTTGTCTGCTGATGTTTGCTGGTGTGTGACTTCCCCTCGCTCTGCCCCTCAGTTTCTGATTCTGCGTTGAGACTATAATCCTCCTTCACCACAGAAATTGCAAATTCCTCGTTATGAATCTACTGTAGGGTCTGCCAGGGTGAGAAGCTCCTTTTTGAAATAGTATGTTGATAAATTTCACATGGATTGTGTTCTGCAACAACAGTCCCTATTCTGTTTTTGTCTTTTTTTGCACCCTTATTTTAACTGAAGGCAGTTTGTGTGGAGAGTGGTCTGCAATTCCATGCAATACACTTGCAAAACCTCTCATGTCTTACTGTACTGTTTGGACATATGCAAGACAGACTCAAGTTTTATTCACTAAAAAGTGCTTATTTTGAGCAAGCTTTGAACTTTTGGTTTTACTTTCAATTTATAAGACATAATTAACTTTTTGGCTCTTGTGTTATCAAATTAATGCAGCTGAATTTACTATAAATGCAAATTAACTTTCTGTTGTAAGATATGTAGCAATTGAACTTACTATTTCCATTCTCTGCTTTCATTTGGCTATGTAACACAAAGGATAATGAATACATGATGGAATCGGGTTGGCTTGGCATAACCAGAGGTAATATAAAGTATTAATTGAAGTATTTGTTGGTGGGAAAATATGTATTTCAATCTTCCCTTTACTGATGTACAGAGAACAGCATGATTTACACCTTAAGAGACTGTAGCTTAGCTTTCAGTGGTCATCAGACTCCCTACAATGTTTTTGCATTGCATAACATCTATGAATTGCTCTGCTACTTTTTTGCACTAAACCAATTGAGATTGATAAATATACCAATATTCTTGTTAGAGAGACAATCTTAATAAAAAGTGAAGGCTTCATACAGGTTGGCAGTTCAGTATTGCAAATAGCTTATCATTCCAGCCCCAGCATGTTTGCCTTTTGATGTTTTTTTGTTCACCAATTAAAAACAAGCAAAACCTACCTTTTATCCCCCTTCCCCCCAACTTATAACAAGGCCACCTTTTTTTTGCTTCTTGGATTTTATTTCAAGCACATCTTTATTCAAAATATGTAAAGTTGACTGTCAAAAAAAATGCTCTGAAGATACTAGCTGGTGAGAGAGAATAAACATGTCATTAGGTATTCAGAAACATTAACCATAGTTTGCCTTAAGCGTTGTAGTTGTTATTCACATTCTTTTCTATTGGAAAGGTTTTATTCATCTATTGTATTGCCTCTATGACTGCAAATTATACTTTTTTGCTGATAATATACGTGAATTCATGAAATTTGCAAGTAAGAGACATGTTTTCAGGCAACAGTCCCATGCAGTACTTCAGTATTCCATTTAAAAATAAAGAATAGTTGCAGAATATGATAGCATAGCAATTTGCATTGAGTAGAAATTTGGTTAGATAGGTTTTCTTTGACTGTTAAATCCTGACTTTGGATCTAGATAGTTCATAGTGTGATGTTTGCCAGCCTGCTGTCGTGTGGCATGGAGTTCATAAGAGAAGTCAGGAATGGCATCCGGACTTTAGAACTGTTACATTTATGAGCTCTGCATCTGTTTGGTCTGTAATTGTTTGGGGACTTACTGGACTTCCCCTAAATCTACACCACTGCCAGAAAGCCGTCGTGCATCGCACTCTCAGGGACACGGTGTGTTCTCTGATGTGTGAATTGAAGCGGATCTCTTTTGGCTTTAGTGACTCTTGACGTGTTTCTTTTTATATGTGAGGGCGTTGTCGTGGTTGTATTTGCAGGCTCTCCTTGGGATTTCGGAATGGAGAGTAACTGGCAAACTTTCAAAACAGCTTTTGCCATTTTGCAGTATGGATCAACCCTCCTCTCTGCACGTTGGGGTCTTTCAGAGTAAAACATCATTGTAATCAAAGATCATACTCATCCCTCCAGCTCCAGTGACAGGGTTTGGGAGATCTTAGCATCTGTTGTCTGACTCTTCCCAGTAATTTTGGCATTGAGCAGGGCTCTGTTCTGAGCAGAGGCATAGTGCAAGAAGACATGAATAATCTGTAACTGTGAGCTATCCAGTACATGACAATGCTCTCAGGGACTTCCTAAGGTCATTATTTGTTCTACTTACAAAATAAATTGTCTTGACTTCATCTTTGCTGGAAATGTCCACACCTACTCTGGTGTGGACAGAACAACAAGATCGGTGTTTGCACCAAGGCAGCTGGACCTGTAAATTTGCCTTTCATTGCAGTGCTTTGAGTTTTCAAATGAAAATCAAAGATCTGCTCCTGACAGCAGGTGGCTATATTCTCTGGGAGCTGCTTGAAAAATTCAGGAGTCCATGGATGTGACTGCGTTAAGGGGTAGGAAGGTGTGGGGGGGCAGAATATCTTTAAATGGTTCTGCTAAAATCAGTGCTGCTGGTGCACACTGGTTCACTTCAGTAATATATTGTAAAACCATTCTGTAACTACTGCTCTAAGAAATCTTGTACTGAAGACATTTGGATTATTTTTGTAGTGATGCTGTGAAAAGCCACAATCAAAACTCAGTAGCCTTGGTGACTATTAAGCAGGTATTCTTTGTAGCAGTGCTGGGCACACAGGGAATGCTCCTCCTAATGCGTGTGCCCTAAAGGGGCAGTTACACAGCTTTTATACAAGACACATATGCATATTCATAGGGTTTCCAAGGCATAGTTAGGTTTTGCGTTATGAGAACCCATTATCACCCCCTCGCTCATGAGCATTATAATCTCTTGGTGGGCTTCAAAGACATTGGGTAGTAATTGACTTCATTTATTCCATTACATGTCCTTTTGGTGAACTTTAGCTTTTGCCACGGAACTGGTGCTGCAGACTTGAAGTGCCCTCCTCTTCTTGCTCCCTCTTCCCCTTTATCATCCCCTTCTCAGATGCAAGTTGTTTCTCCTGCGGTATCACAATGCACACAATGTGCTAACATTGTAGTCCTTTAGGCAGAACTTTGCACATCCTTTACATAGTTCATCGCTGATGCTTATTTGACAAGATTAATTAATATTTATCATGTTCCCCGCTTCAGTAGTAGGCACTATTTATTTCTTTTCCCCAAATGCTGCTCAGGTTCTTTCCAAGGGGTGGCCAACTGTAAGGAAAACTAACAAATGGAGGATATCTTCAAAGACATGACAGCATAGATACCTGTTTCTGACTAAAAGTCAGCAGATGTTTAGCTCTTCCTTTTGCTACCAAGTGTTTTTGCAGATGCCTGACTGAAGTCGGAGAGGGATGAATTCAGGTCTGTTTCCAAGCGGCACATGTTCACCACACGTGAACTCATGCAGGGAGCCCTCAAAGCCAACGACATCTGGCAAAACTGCTGCCAGAAAGCCAAGGAGTAATTGGGACAGAACTGAGCTGAGACTCGGTGCTTGAAGTGAGCCCAGCTGGGCTGTGGGTATGATGATAAAGCAAAACATCTTCTCTTGCTATTCAGTCATTCTGTGACTCAGCAAAATGCTCCAGTCCTTTTGCAAGCACTTAAGTTCACAGTCTCAAATCTCAATACAAGGGGTAGAAACTTCTGTCATTTTGGCAAGTATCAACATTTTATATGACAATATTTTTAAAGGCTTTGTGTTCACCATACTGGCAAACTTTCATGTGTTACGTGGTCAGTTCCTGATAATTAAGTCCCTATAATTAAGCATCTGTCAACCCTGTAACAGTGTCATCATCTCGAGGATGGTGTTCTTTTCCATATGCTCAAAACGTTTTATCTTCAAACCTTATTTTCCTAAATGTGTAGTTCTGTTTCTTATGATGAAATTGATTTGTGATTATTTATAATAATAATAATAATAATAATCTACAATATTCTTTTGTAGGGATCATAAATGCAAAAGAATTTTTAAACTTTTTTTTTAAAGAAAACAGTCTTAACCCATGTAGTCAACTAAATCAGATGGTGTGTATCAAGGTGATCTGAGTTCATTCAGTTGAATATTGAGTTAGATTCTTGGGAATGCTGTAATACTAAGTAGTAGTGTCTGAGAAGAGGAAAACTCACTCATCACTAGGTTTAGTAATGGCAATTTGCATTCTGTCAGTTTTGTTAATCACGTCAAGCTTCTCTGGCTTGTGTTCAGTGTAATGCTTTTTTGATGTAAGGCTTGTTAACTAGACAAAAAGACAGTGGTTCAAGAGTAGGTATTAAATAACTAGATGGTTTTGAATTACTTTGCTGCTGTTGAATTGATGAAAGGCTGGTACATAAACACTGCTCTGAAGAATCTTGGGGGTTTTTATTATATACATACTTTACAAAGGTTTGCCATGTAGTTTATCTTTAAAATTTTATGACACTGGTCAGTACTGAATTGGATTTTAAATTTAACAACAAATTCTGCTTTGACATCAACATCACTGAAAGATACTTGTACTTGCATCTGATTGATTGTAGTAGAATTTAAATTTAGAGGAGGGTTTTGTGCTCTGCTGGCCTTAAGTGTCTCTACAGTTGGGCATCTATTTCAATATATGCATGAAATCTGCAGAACTGACTGATTTTCATGTTTCTTGCAGTGTCTAATTTTTTTTTCCCCACACATAAGCAGAAGGAAAAAGAAAGGATTTTGTCCCTTTGGTTGTTTTGGTATACAGATGCTGTCTCAAACTAATTTGATTTACTTTGTGAATACCAGATCTGTGCAAAGAAACAATGTTTTAAAATGCATAACCCTGCTGGCTTCAAAACATCAAAGAAAAACAATATCATGCCTCATTCCCTGGTACGCTGCCCTGCTTTTACCCTAGCACGGTTTGCTTTATTTTACCCATGGTAGCCCAAAAAACCTGTTGTGGAGAAGAGGACTGGTGAAACACAGCGATGTATCGAGCCCAGATCTGAACACGATGGTGGCTGCCAGGGGGTCAGTTGTGCCTGGGGTCACTGCTGCATCCCTGTGGTCCAGGTTGTGCCACGCAGTGAACAATTTTTATTTTATTTTAAATTATTTTTTTCTTCTCTTGATGTACCAGCCAGGGAATTATTCTGTGGAGATATTAATTCAGGGAAGAGAACTGACCTCCTGCTCTTTAGCAGGAATATCAAGTCACTGGATAATAGTATTGTGTGTTTCCACTAACAAGGAGGCTGATTTAAAGTCTTCCCAGTTGATGTTCCCATGTGGACCTGCCAAGGAGCTTTCCTAGAGAAAACTACCAAGCTAAAATAGAAATAATACGTGCTGGGGGGAATAGCAGCCATATAAAAATATTCATAATGGCTTGTGTTTAAATAACATGCTGCAGCATCTTGAGATGGATGCATATTGTGGGTAATAAAATAACCACATTAGGTTAAGAGTTGTAGATAGAGGTTATGTGCTGATGAAGCAAACCCCTTCTGTCCTTCGTGTGACTTATTTATGTGGCAGCACCTCATGGATACAATCGTGCTGTGTAACTTCACACAACACTATTCGCCCCTTAAAAGGGAAGAAACAAGCTGCCATGCCTGTGCTGTCCCTCTCACAGGTCGCTGGACAATTCTGGTAGAGCTGCAATGATGGAAATGGCAGTTTGGGTGAGTCCTTCAGAGGAGCCACACAGAATAGCAGCTGCTGTATTTGTCAGAGACTTGTCTGTCCATAATAGCATCCTGTGTTTGAGAGAGCACATGGATCCTGGTTTATAGCCAATGCCTTTTGGTACGTTGAAAGCCACGTTGTCTGCTCAGTAGGTATTATTGAGCGCACAGGCACTAGAGTGAACCTTGTCTGTATGTAATCAGCTTTGAAGGATCAGGGCCCACACATTAATTGTGGCCACAGAAGAGTGAGTTTCTTCTTTCCTCCTGCAATTTCTTCCAACTTGCTCAGACACATAATGACTATTTTGATGGCCAAGTGCTTTTTCAGCATGCTGTTTACTTTCCAAACTGCTTGAAGTATGTAATAACTAACTTCAGGCCAGCACGTAATTCACCCAAGATAGGATTCCGTGTTAAAGTTTAGTTTAACTTTTTCTACTACTTAATCTACTGCTCCCCTTGTTCTCTCACTTTGATATAGCTTTGTTATCGTTGTATAGGTTTATAACCATCAAGTAAGAGACATGTAGCAGATACTCTCAGATATTTCTGCACACAATATGCCATTATTTCCTACTAGCAAGGACTGGGGGCAAATCCCGGCTGCTGGATGGCACTCGCCCTTTGTGTGCATGTTCGCAGAGGGGGACATAGGTAGATACCCACATTCATACAGGTGTTCAAACCCTGGGCAGGAACAATAGCTTTGATCACTGACTCTTTCATTCATCTTCCTTCAGACACTGAAATTCCATTCCTCTGCTAATCTCTTGCACGCTCTATAATACATTCCGTAACCTCTCCGTAACTTTTACAACAACTAATAGATCATTGGGTGCTTGAAATCAAAGTGCTGTTTCTTTCCAGTTGGCTACACAGCATAGTCGTGCAGCGTGAGCATCGTAAAGCTTTTAACAGACTAATGGAAGAGAAAAGGGAGCAGCAAGAAAATGTGCTGGAAAAGCGCTGAGTGCAACACAAGTACACCTTCGTCCAGGGCTGTGAGGGGTAAAATACGGCACCTTTCAGCCAATAATCTGGAATCCCATTATCACTGATCCGTAAACTGAATTATTGGTGATGTACAGGCTGGATTATTCTATCTGCTTTTTGCCCATATATCCAAAAAGTTGACACTTAATTATGTTGTCCCACAGTAGATCAAGTTTTACAGCAGCAACAAAAGATTAAAACGGTTTTATATTGGGGACATTGAGAGTATAAACAGTGCTGTATTATAGGAGAGAGCAGTAGTCAGCTGTGTTGCCATCTGGGAGAGAAGCATTGAAGTGCTATTAATATTTAAACCTTTTAGATTTTTTTTTTTAGAGTTGGTAGCATTCCTAAAAACTGTTTATAACTCTGTAGTAAATTTTGGTGTCAAAGGATGCTGCAAATAGTATTGCAGCCGCAATTAACACGGCCACAACTATAATCTCATTTGCTTTTAAGGTATCTTCTTCAAACGCTAGTACAGCAAGAGTAACAGATCAGATTAGGATGCAATAAATACACTGTGTTGCATAAACACTCTCCATTTGACACAGAAAAGGACAGTGCAGACTCTCTTTTCTTGATCTCAGCAGAGCTTATCCATATTTATTGCAGCTAATCTTGTGATTCAATGTGGTAATCACTTAAATATCCTAATTGGCTAATTTTATTATTACATTCACTGCTAATGTGTTAATTGTTTTATTTCTGGGAAAGATGTAAAAAAAAATGCTACTCAATATTGATTTGTTTATCTTCTGCTTCATTTATTTTTATTAAATTACGGTTGGGTTTAATTCTGTATTTCAGAAAATAATTATCATACAGAAGTATGTCAGTGAGGAAGGGTAGGGGCAGAGTGAAAAGAAAGAGGAACCATTGAATGGAAGAGATGTGAATGCAAGGTAGAAATTTTACGTTTAAATGAATTTCTACGGTCTGGCTGCGTTTCATTCATCTAGCTTCCTTGCAATGAAACCCCAAAATAAAAAGGCAATCAGTAAAAACTCTCCAGGGTTTTACTGTCCTGGTTTCTGGTCAACAAGGCCCAGTTGCCTCTTTATGTTCTTGAAAGCATCATCCGTTTGAAAAGGCTCGTGTAGCTGTGCCTAATTGCTGAGAGTGTCTTTCCACACAGCCCGGAGCTATGGCAGGGAATTAGCTCCCCAGAGCCAGGATGCTTTCCTTCGCTGGGGGAAAGCAGGGGGGAAGGAACAGCTTCTTATCCTGATGAAACCGGGTGAAGGAACAAGAAACTCCAAAACCCCATCTGGGAACAGCTCCTTTCCTTCCAGGCAGAAAATTCACCTAACACTGTTTCATCAGTTTGTTTGCCATCTTTTTGCTGTCCTAATTTTGTGATGGCTGTGTCAGTTATTCCACAGGCCAGTGCTGGCACTTTCCAGGGTTGAAAGCTAGTAAATGCTAAGGATATGCTGGAGTTGGAATTTTGCCTGCTAGCCTATTGCCATTGAAGTAAAGAAAACGCTGTGCAGGAATGAGACAGTGCTTATCCTTAGAATTGAGGCCATCCTGAACGTCAGCCTGTAGCATTTTCCACCTTTTGCATTTACTGGGTCAATACTGGGAATAAAGCCTGTGATTTTGAGTCTTAGTTGTAGCTAATTCTGGAAACTTTATCCAACCATTCAGGTTACAGTATTTGCAGGAGGTGCTTGGTGGATGTGATGTCCCTGCAGATAGGTTTCTCTTGGTCCAGTGCTATTTGTGACCATCGATATGATTTACTCTTTCTGATATGGGGGAGGAAAAAACCCATGTTCTGACCTCCATAATTTCTCTCTGTCATGTTGCAACACAATTTAGACTCTGTGCACGCTTAATTTATAAGTAATCCAAATCTCTTTGGGTTTTGAACTTACCTTTTAGTCATGGAAATAAGGAAGGAATTTGAATTCAGTGAAACCACAGAAACCATTAAAGAATCAAATAAAGCATTTAGAAGGGTCAGCTGTGGAAAAACTAGGCTTGAATATCTGAAAAGCACTGAACGCTGTTCTCAAACACTCTGTTCTGTAAGAAAGTTTCCAAAATGACAAAGCAGCCTCCTTTAATCAGAAGGGTTTTTTGGCAGTTTTACTACTTACTGGTTGAATGATAAGTTTAAGTGTGCTGCTACCTGTGTTCTCATCATGTAGCACGGCTGATGCATCCCCTTCACATGACCTTAGGGATGCCTCATCGACTTTCTTGCGGTCAGTGGCCTTTCCATGTCATCTCTGATGAACCTCTAAAAATCCTAAGTGTTTTTGTATGATCTTTTTACAGGGTGCTGGGCTCCATTTCTGAAGGAGTTATCCTTCCTCTTTCAGTCCTCCTCAGCATTAAAAGTTAATGTCATGTTTTCTAGAAAGGGGGTCTTAGATGAGAAGTTTTTCAGGATAAAATGAATTGCACCCTGTGCTTTCTTAAGTATATCAAGTACACTTCTGTGCCTTGTTTTTCTTCATCATTGTGCCTTTCAATGAAATACGTAATTTCTGAATTCCCTGATGGAAGGAATTGGGCAGGGGTGCAAAAAAGTTCACTCCTGATGCTACTGAATTTCACTGTGTACCTTTCTGTGGCTTTTAGCAAGGCTGGAAACCTGTGAAAAGGATACTGTTAATTTGGAGACAGAGTTGGGTGCTAAGAAGTCTTTCCTGAATTTTACAGAACCACCTACCTGTATGTGTCTCTGTTGTGCGTGTTGTCCCATTGGCCCTCGGTCCATGTCCCCCTCCCTTCTCTGTTGCAGTATAATGACTCTTTACTGCCATAGGAGCAGGTCACCGTATTCATTCCCACCCAGGGCTATATGCTTTATGTGCATTATCTATTTCTAATATGAAGCTGCAACAGTACTCACAGCTTAAATCCGCAGTAGTCATCTATCACTTGAAAGAAGGTTTTAATTAACAGAACCCTAATTTTAATGAAGTACTGAGCCATGATCTTGTAAATTCTGCGGCACAGAGAATCACTTAGTTCAGGTTCACTTGTAACAATCCTCAGCAGCGTGGTGCTTTTTATGACATTGTTTAACAGATTTTGATGTTAATCTAAAAGCCCTTTCTGGAGTAACCATGTTCTTTATCTTGTAAGCATATTTTGAATTAATTGTGTTATGTTTTTTAAGCAAAGATAATACTGGTTGCCTTGTGAACATAAAAATTATGGTGTATCTGAACTATTCACCCTGTGTCTACCCTGGGACTCCAAGGGGGATTCACCATGCTCAAATCCTTTCCAAAAGCATCTTTGCTGCAACACCTAGGCCAGTCAAATTGCATTATTTTCACAGAAACCACTCGTGTTTAACAACCGCAACAAGGTAAGCGGGTTATGCCACTTCCCCAACCTGCAGCAGCAGGAAGGAGCTCTGGGAAGGAGGAACGGGCAGCTCTCAGCAGTGCCTCTGGTACCCAACTGAGACTCTCTGGGTCAAAGATGCTGCGCTTGACACAAGACCAGAAGGTGAGACGTGAGGCAGGGAGGGTTCGGTGCCAGCTTTCTGTATCCTTGTGTCTGAGCCGCCCGGTTTCTGGTCTGATGGCAAGTGACAGCGGCACATTGAGCTGCTTTAACCTGTGGTGAGCTCTCCTCACTCCTCTTTTTTTTTTTTTTTTTTTTAATATAAGTATCATCACTCAGAAGGATCCATTCAGGCTGTTGTAAACATTATTTTAATGGGGCTGTTAGACAGATTGGGGTTTCCCAGATAAACAAGAACCAGAAATGTTGAAATAGTTCCCTGACAGTGGGGAAAAAAAGAATATTATCCTGAAAAATTTAAGTGCTAAATATCCAGTTGCTTATCCATAGCCAAATAGGAAATTCAGAAGGCTCAAAGCATGGGGCATTCTTTTGCAGGAAATAATCTTGCAGTAGCCCAAGTTGGTGGTTGGTTGGGACTAATCCAAATGCTCCAGCATTTACTGTTGTTTAAACTATTTTGGACCTCTAGTAATAATTTTTTAAAAAAAAGATTTATGATTTAAACACACTGATATGTTGTTTAATGTCACACTGATTTACCATTCACTTCCTTGAGCACATAATGTTATATTCATCTTTACACTGCCAGGATTTCCACTTTTGAAGTATGGATTTTTGTTTGCATTTGTAAAAAAGTGCATTTCATAGAACTGGATTTCAACATAATTGCTGAATGTCAACCTCTATTTCATGTTATCAATAAGCTCTGCTTCCAGAATTTAACTGGTGGTTTTGTTTCAAATTATTAGAAAGCTGTTTTATACAAAGATCAGCAAGCAATGAGAAGTAATTTTATTTGAAGCTAAGTAATTTTCTCATTCAAGGGCTTTTAAAAGAAAACTTAAATCAGCATTCAAGTTACTATTCAGACTGTTTATTTTAACTGATGCATTTTCATGGTCATCTTGTCCTACTCATGTTGTGATGAGAATGTAGAATTAGACCTTCTGGTATCCATGGTTGGTATTGCAAATAAATGTAATTCTACCTGACTTGTTCATCAGCTGGTAACTGAAAACATCAGCAATGGTTTCCATTTTAGTCTCAGGCTCTGACAGGTTTGTTTGCTTGTTGTTTAGAATTTAGCATTTAGGCTTCAAATCAAATGTGTGCTTACTTGGGCAATCCCATTTCATAGGATGCTAGGAGGAGCTTCTTCTTGGAAGCATCTGTGTGTTCTTCTTGGACCCAAACTGCTGTTGAACACTCAGAACTACTCAACTAGTTTTTGCAATCTGTTGTCCTGTAAAGTAATAAATGGCCCAAATTTTCTGCACACTAATTAAAATTCCATTTCTCATGAATTCCTTAATCGAGAGCAAGTCATTATGTGCTTTGTTGATTCTTAAGTGCAAAGATAATTGCAATGGGCAGCATGAAAGTGGTTTGATTATTGCCTGTCGACCCTTGTGAATTCTAATAGGTCTAATTGCATAGCATCAATTCATCATCTCAGCATCACTTCTTTTTATTATTAGCTCTCTGAATTGTAATGTGCTCATAAAGAAGTGTAGTAGTATATCAGGGCTGACATGGTACCTGGCCTATTGTAATTTTCCTTCCTTACCTAATATTACTATTGAATTAAAAGTTTATTATATGCTCCCCCTTTCCAAAAACTAGTTTAAAAATTTGTATCCATGACGAAAGGTATGCTGACTCCTTCTGAATTTGCATTTGTAATTTCTCTGCTAAATGATAGTCCTATTTTTTTTACTTTTCCAAATTGTTCCCATAAATCCTGACCATAATGTGTTGGCTGCAAAACATCTATCAAAAGCTTTATGACAGGACTCTTTGTTATTGCTGAACATTACTTAGATGATGAAGACTCTGTAATGATGTGAAGTTCCAAAGAAAAAACGTAATTGTTGAGAAACAGGAGAAAAGAAACACTAGAATATCTTAAAATTGCATTCTGGGGTTAATCAGGAAGGGGAGTTGGTTTTCTTGGGTATTGTTTCTTTGCCTTTGCTTGCTTCCACACCTCCCCTGCACCACCTCCCATCCCAAGGGTGTGAGTTCTTAAAAGTAGTTGAAGATAGGTATAGACAAAGCCACAGTCTCGTAACTAAAGGTGACAAGGCTCTGGATTAATATTTTTGTAACAGATTTTACTGCAAACATGCAGAAACATCCAAGTTTCACCAAAAGATAATGTTTGTGTCCAGTTCTGGGTTCTCTGGTATAAAAAACACAGGGATCTCCTGGAGAGAGTCCAGTGGAGGGACACAAAGATGATTAAAGGCCTGGAGCATCTCCCCTGTGAGGAAAGGCTGAGTGAACTGGGGCTGTTCAGCCTTGAGAAAAGAAGACTGAGAGGGGATCTGATCAGTGTTGATAAATATCTGAAGTGTGGGACACAGGGGGAAATGGGCAGCCTCTTCTCAGTGGTCTGTGGGGACAGGACAAGGGGCAATGGCCTCAAGTTGGAGCACAGGAAGTTCTGCACCAACATGTGGAAGAACTTTTTCCCAGTGAGGGTGCCAGAGCCCTGGGACAGGCTGCCCAGGGGGTGTGGAGTCTCCTTCTCTGGAGATATTCCAGACCCATCTGGACACCTCCCTGTGTGACCTGTCCTAGGCACCCTGCTTTGGCAGGGGGGTTGGACTCGATCTCTGGAGGTCCCTTCCAACCCTCACAGTTCTGTGATTCTGTTTCTACTAAGTACAAGTATTAGAAACCTCTAAATTTCAAGACATTAACACTGTCAGCACTAACATGGGCTGTATTACTTATTTCTGAAATGCTGCTTCTTGATTTTTCTCAAAGAAAATGGAAAGCTGGCTTTGTGCTTACGCTGAAGCTTTGCCTTTTTCTAAAACTTCGTGAGCGCCGTGAAATCATTGTCCTAGATTTCTCATCCTTCACCCCTTCCATCTGCTGCTGCAGCCCTAGTAGTATGTCCAGACCTCTCAAAGCCCTCCCAGCCGTTCCTGCAAAGTGATCTTCCGAGTCATGCAACGGCCTAGGCATCATTAAGCAGTTCACTGTGGGAATGCCACTAGTGAAGCAAGTGGATCGAGTTTTTTCCCAGGTGATGCTTTCAGAAATGGGAAGCTACTTTGGAAAGCATTCCTGTGCATAAGGTCAGGATGCTTACTGTGATTAATACCATGAATGTGGCTTGTCTTGGAAAACATGTGAAAGCACATGTCTGTGTTCTCTTACCTTTGGTGTTGCCTTGTCTAAGTGTGTGTTTGCTTGCTTGACTCTCTTTTTCAGCTGGCAAGGTCAGCCAAACTGTTTGCTGCCTCATGTGCTCTGATTTCTGGCTTTTTGTAAGCAATAAGAGCTGACGTTATTCTTGAAGCAAATGCTTTCACTGTGAAAATATCAGTATGTCTTTCCGACAGCCCACACAAGGGGAACATGACACTGTGAAGTACAACTTTGTATGCAGGCTCCTGAAATTTCTACCTAATCCTCAGGCTGGTGTTTAAGTGAATAATGTGAGTTTGCAGACGCTTTCTCTTTTCCTGGAGAAATGATGCACTGAGCTTGTGGGCATTGCAGGTGGCAAAATAACCAGTTTCCTGCAAAACAAGTGGGATAAAATTTACAAATAATTTTTCTGTATGCGGCTTCACAGAGATTGAGCTGTACCCCTCAGCAAGGCACAGCCTCACATTTGGAAATGGCCCGCTTCTCTGACACTTTTGTCACTCTTGCAAACTTGGCTATTGCCACATTTGGCTTTTCTTCAAAGGCTGTGAGTGCAAAGTGTTGCTACTGTTTCCAGCCATGCTCTTTCAGGCTCCTGGTTCCTAAACTGCAGTAGCCTATTTAAAGAGACTTCAGTTTGAAACTCAGTTGCAATTGTCATGGAATGCTTCTGACAAGCTAATGAGATGCTACTGTGTTACTCAGACCAGAAGTTGACTGTGTTTACGTCTCTGTTGCTTCTACAGCAAGGCTATAGCTACAGACTGTCCTTTAGCAGCTATAATATAGAGCGTTACAGAATGAGAGGGTTGGAAAAGACCTTTAAGATTGAGTCCAACCATTCTTGTCCTATGCTAAACCATATCCCAAACCATGCAGAATTTGTTGTCCATCAAATTAAAGTTCAAAGTGATAAATACAGTAATTATGGTAGAAATACTATATTTTTCTTGAAAATAGTAGTATAAGGAAATTTAATAGGTAACAGAATAGAATTGTAGTTACTGCAGGTTTATGAAATAGTTTTAGAAGATTGACCAGGAAAAAGTAGTGAAACTTGGCTCTGAATATTTGATGTTACTGATATGCTAAATATGTAGATATGTACCCTGCAAATACTTTGGGCAGCTTAATCACAGAATCACAAGGTTGGAAAAGACCTTTCAGATCACTGACTCCAACCGTTCCTGTCCTGTGCTAAACCAGATCCCTAAGCACCTCATCTACCCATCTGTTAAACACACCCAGGGATGGTGACTCAACCCCCTCCCTGGGCAGCCTGTTCCAGGCCCTGACAACTCTTTCAGTGATTTTTTTTTTTTCCTAACATCCAATCTGAACCTGTCCTGGTACACTTTAAGGCCATTACATGACTTGCAGAAGGTTAAGTACATTTTCTTGATTGAGCTGAACAAGGTAACACCAGTAATTTTCCAAGGGACACTGACATGAAGAGCATCAGTAGCATAGTAAGTTCCTGCAAGATGCTAGCAGTTTGCTTTAAGATACGGTTTGGGTTTGGTTGTTTTTTTTCTCCTCTTGACCGAAATATTTCCCTGCACCTTATTTTGATACTCTTGCTCCTGCTGCTGACTTTCACTGATGCAAAGCACTCAGATGATGTTGTTCACTTGGGTTCACATGAGCGTTACATACTGTACAACATACCATAACACAATATTTATTGAATATTCTCATTGCATGCATTTCACTTGTCTACTTAGCTTGTGTATCTGCCACCATTTCTGAGCTGAGCACGTTTTCTGGAGACTCTTAGCTTCTTTCCCCCTCAGTGGTTCTTACCTGTGTCACTGGTGAGCTAGGCTGTGACATGGGCAGGCAGCTTCTGTATCAGGGTGGGTTAATGTGAAATACAGTCTCTGTGGAGTTAGATGTTGTGACACACACACAATCCAGGTGGTAAATGGAGTAAAGGGTGATGGTTTCTTGTCAGTGCTTTGTTTCTGTTTGGCTCTGCCTCTCCTCTGGTCTGCATGTATCTTGAGCTAGAAGGGAGCAGAGATCTGGGGGCTGCAGTGTGATGTTTCCGCCATACCTGTGAAAGATCTCTAGAGGTTTTCCAGCAAATGCTGGTAAAAGCAGGGCCAGTGCTAGGGACAGTGTGCCATGTTCAGATGTAGCTCTGTCAGCTAGGACAACAGATTCTCTTCCACTTCCCCACTGTGAGGCTGCTGCCCCAATCTGTGGAGGTACAGACTGAACTGTGAGTTGTAAGCTTGGACTCAAATTTAAGGAGTCTCAAGACACAGCAAGACAGAGCTGGAACATCACAGGCTGGTGACCGGTTGCAATGGGCAAAGCCTCCAGTCAGCTGAGTGTGTGTAGAACTGAGCACTCTAGGGCAGACACACCCCGACTGTACCCCCACCATACCCTTGCTCACCTCAGTGAAAAGTCTGCTCCCAGGCTTGATTCAAGCCTTGTGTTTACTTAGTTCTGCTAAAATAGTTGCTGGCTATTAATAATGTAAATTAGCCTGTTTACTCATTTTTGTTTGAAGCATTGAGAGAAGTAATAGATATTTATTCATAAAGCATGCAGGTGGCAGGGTCAGGGCACTGAAGGTTTAGATCTTTTGGTGGTTTATTTAGGCTGCACCTACAGTATAGTATCACCTGTGTAGATACATGTCTTTTGATTTTTCTCTACCCCCTTAGGTTCAGGCTTGCTCATACCCTCATCATCTGCTGGGTTTGCTTTTAAGATGTCTTGCAGAGCAGTGAATTCCAAGTGCTAACAATTGTCTTGTTGCCAGCTGATGAAACTGTCTTTCATACTAGAAAGCATCTCTGGAGAAGAGACGGAGAGGAAATGGACAGTGGAATTTATCCTGGATGCTCGGCATGTACTGCCTTTCCACAAGTTGGTATCTGGACAGCATTGATATCAGGAGGGCGCTTTAGCATGGTTTCAGCCACCTAAAATTAAAATAAAATTGATGATAGAAAGCAAGATTCCTTTTTTTAGACATGGCATCTCACGCTACGGTTCAGAGAGCTGTCCACTTTTGCTTATCACACATAGGAAGCAATTAAAGTGGCAGTGCCAACCTGAAATCTACTCAGCTGTTAAAAATTAGAATATTTTAAAAAATATTTAATGGTTTCAGTCTTGTCATTTTTAACTGTTCTCCCTGTGCATCCCCATTGAGAGGCGATAAATGGTGCCAACAGACTGCACAAGGCTCCCCTGTCTGTATTCCAAGAGTGCCAAGGGAAATGCTAAACCTTCTTAGCAGGGTCTCCAAAGTTTCTGAAGTGATCAGACTTTAATCACAGAATCGTAGGGGTTGGAAGGGACCTCCAGAGATCGAGTCCAAGCCCCCTGCCAAAGCAGGGTGCCTAGGACAGGTCACACAGGGAGGCGTTCAGACGGGTCTTGAGCATCTCAAGAGGAGACTCCACACCCCCTGGGCAGCCTGTCCCAGGGCTCTGGCACCCTCACTGGGAAAAAGTTCTTCCACACATTGGTGTGGAACTTCCTGTGCTCCAACTTGAGGCCATTGCCCCTTGTCCTGTCCCCACAGACCACTGAGAAGAGGCTGCCCATTTCCCCCTGCGTCCCACGCTTCAGATATTTATCAACACTGATCAGATTCCCTCTCAGTTTTCTTTTCTCAAGGCTGAACAGTCCCAGCTCACTCAGCCTTTCCTCATAGGGGAGATGCTCCAGGCCTTTAATGATCTTTATATCCCTCCACTGGACTCTCTCCAGGAGATCCCTATCCTTTTTATACCAGGGAGCCCAGAACTGGACACAATACTTCAGGCTGGTTAAGCTACCACTGTCTTCTATAGGACATAAGTGGAGAGCTTGTAATTTTATCTCTTTCTTTAAAAAGAGGGGGAAAATCCATAGCAGAGCATGTGTTTCTATGTAAATTAGAGAAGCATCATATGAAAAAGATGTGCTCTGGTTTTTGGAGGAGGAATTTTCTCTATTCTCATGACAATGTGTAGAAAAAGTAAAGGGAAAAAAAGAGCGATTTCTTATAATGTGGCACCATCAAGGAATAGACACATCACAGTGAAGGTATGAACAGAATAAAATCTTCCTTAAAACTTTAAGTCAAGCTTTATTGCTGCTTTAAGGAGCCTATAAAGCTTCCTATTAAGGAAACTGTCCTTCCAGTCTGATTTCTAGAAATCTTACTACCTGGAACGATCTGACTAAAAAAAATTTGTATCTCTTTACTCAGCAGACAAAAATGGTGCTGGCTATGTCCTTTCCTTGCATCTCAGGTTATGCTGCTGCTAACATGTGATTGAAGGCTGTTAGTTTGGTGATCTAATCAAGATTAGTGTTTTGTAAATGTTTGTGCTGATACTCTGTAATCCTATGTGAAGGACAAATAATTTGATTCACTTTTGGAAAGGGGAAGAAAGCTTTGAAGTACTGACCCAGCAACCCTTGGTTCTGGCACTTCCCATGCAAATGATTTGGGGACATGCTTATAGTGAAGACCCAGTTCAAGACTTCCCATGGCTACAGCAAATGTTAATTGTCAGGGTCTGTTTGTTGTTGTTTGGTTTTGGGATTTTTTTTTTGTTAGTCATTTTACCATAGTTCTCTTGGGATGCCTTCCTTTGCTTCAGCATTTTTGCAACAATCTCAGCCAAATAATAAGATATGGACTAATAAGAAATGTTAGTAATGTTATCAGCACAGAACTTGTACAGGAAAAATCCCTAAAATAGGAAATAAGGGGCTTTTCCTATAGATTTCTGTTAAATTATTAGAGTGCTCTGTAGCACTGTTTGGCATTCAGAGGAAAGCAGAAGAATTTCAGTTGCAAGAGCAAAACTTTTCTGGATAAAATTAGTCTGGTACTAAACTTTGTAATGAGACTGAGTGTGTGTGTGGGGGTTGGCTTTTGTTGGGTTGTTTTATCCCCCTGAAAGGCACATCCATGCTTTATTTGTGCAACATGTGAGCAGAGGTAACTAAATCAGCTTTAATGGAACTGGATCAGACCCTAAAAACGGATCCCTTTTGGTAGTGGATCTGTGCTTTAAGGAGCTGAGAGCACTACATTGCTTCAATTTGTGCTTCTGTAGTTAATTCAGTTCCAAAACTAGAACTGAGGTTGACTTAATCCCAAAAATATTTAAAATATTTTTTGCATATTTTATGTTTTGATTTATGTTACTCCCTTTTTGGGATAATATTTGCAAGCTTTTCATTGGAATTGAAAATCAAGTGTGGCTCAAGGCATTTTGAATTTATGTGGCTAGTGCCAGAGTGTGGTGAATACCTTCACCATACTGTGCAGTTTGGTTTGGGATTTTTGTAGAATGGCAGACCCAAAGTCTCCTCCTTGGTGGCTAAAAAATAAGCGCTCTCAATTGAAGGGAAAACAAGTTTATTTTTGAGTGCTGTAAAACCAACTGACTGAATTATTAGACCAACTAAAAACAAGCTCATTCCCAACAAGAGAATCTTTGTGGCTCGTGCTTTCCTGTGTAGCAAACATAAACCAAAAAAGCAGCTTTAAGACATCTTT
The DNA here is from genome assembly GCA_027925045.1 of Hypotaenidia okinawae. NCBI lineage: Eukaryota > Metazoa > Chordata > Aves > Gruiformes > Rallidae > Hypotaenidia > Hypotaenidia okinawae. Next base: position 7,734,675 of record BSDF01000003.1, read on the forward strand.
GTCTATAGCCGTGTGTGTTTGCAAAGAATAATGGCTAGTGGAAGGTGGAGAGCATTACTCAGGTCAAGGGGGTCACTTGGTATGTGTTTCCCCAGCCACTCAGTGAGGACAGTGCTTGGCCTGAGCTCCTCTGCTGCTACAGCAGAATGAGATTTGCCATAGCCTGATGAGGACAAAATCTGCTTGGGGCAACAGAGTTTCATTTAGCTTGTTGTGTTTTCCTGGGTATAGTAAGGCCTTGGTTTGGGTAGGTGATTTGTAGACGAGAACAAGAGATAGCCCTTAAAGCATTTCTGCTGGGAATGTTTTGAGTCCAGATTAAAAAAGAAAACAAATAGCAAGTCATGGATGCTGTAATTTCACGTGAAGTCATGTCATGTTCGTTTCACCTTCGTTCGGTGTCACGTCGAGTATCCCAAAAGGAGCTGTTGCCTTTTAGCTTTACATGTAGGCAGTTATTTCCATGGAAGTTGTGGGGCCGTCTGTCTCGTCGCTGCTTTGACATCTGTCATTGTAGTACTAAATTGCTTTGTAAAACCTATTACTTTGGGATATAGTATAGTGTCTCTTAATTGCACCACTTGCTTCTCCTGCCTGAACAGAGCCTACTTTTGTTTCCGACGTTAATGGCGAGGCCCTGATGGCAGAGCGATGCTGAGAGTTCATTGATGGGAGGGAAACTGCTCTGGGATTACAGAGGCATACTTGGGCCTTGTATTTTATGACGAACATGAGTGCCAAAAAACACTTGGGTTTTGCCTTGTGTGACTGAATTCTCTGGCCGGCTGTTGAGGCGGTGGTATAACCGTTGCGAACAAGCTCTCTGTGTTTTTTAGCTTCCCACAGATGCCGAGCGACCGCGCTCTGCTAAATGCTGGCTATTGAGCGCAGACTGCTGCGACTCCCCTAAGGATATCTCGGGCTCGGCAAATCCATTGCCCTCTCCCTTTGGGAATATTGTTTTCTGACTGTCTCTGCTGTCTCATACTTAAAATATATACCTAACCCATAGAGAGGGAGGTTGGTTAATCGTTTACAATAAACATATTCTTTACTTTTACTTGAGCAGACAACGCTGTTTAGGTGAAAAATGGCTTAAATATTTTACACAGGTGACTTCTAGGTATCAGAGCTTTTGCAACTAGTGAAACGTGGGTTTTTTGCTTCACCCAAAACACCTATTTAATCACTGAAGGCAGATATAAAAGGTATAAACTTCAGAATGAGCGGTCCTTGTTGCTTCAAGCCTAAAAAACCCCTGAGACTGTCTCTTTAACTGCTGACAAATGCAATATGTATCTATATAAAGCAAATACTTTCTGAACTGAGGAGCTGTGTCATATTTAGACAAGTTTCAGCATTGCATGATCTAGAAAAGATGTTGCCTTGCATTTAAAATACTCAACTCGGGTAATCTAGTTTTGTAGACACATTAGTAAAAAAATTAGGCTCTGGTCCTGGGGGATTCATTTAAGCTGAACTTAAATTAACAGTTGTTTGTTACACATTGAAAATGCGTATTTTATGTGCAAGTGCATGTTGCTAGAAATAGAAAATGAACAAGCTGAGTAAATTTGTATACCGAAGCGTGAGGCTACACGCATTCTTAAAGAGCAGGGATATTCCATACGTAGAAATTCCTGGAGGTAATTCCATTTCCCATCAGTTGAACTTCAGCACCAGTATGGTGCATGTTGATTGTATAAATCAACTAATAAGATTTACAAACGGAGCCCTAAATGCTCTGAGTCATAGGGTCAGACTTGGGGGTTGTTTTATCCAGCGGCGCACACCGTGAGATAGCTCCCTCCTTAAAATTCCTACCGCTCCTGCTGTGATTGACAAGGTACAGCTTCATTATGCGCTTTGCTAGATGGGCCGATGATGGCTGTGAATGCGTGAGTGGGATGGAGAGAAACATGTCATTGATTCTAGCTGTGGTCGGCTGGTTCATTAGCGGTGTGAATGCGCCATGCTCGCGGCTGCGAGGGAAGAAACAAGAGAAACTTATTTGTACTTTTTCAGTTGTTTGGAAGGGCTCATTATGCTAATTTTCTTTTTTTTTTTTTTTTGCCATCTAGTGTCACTTTTACGAAGAACAAGGGAAGAGCAAATTGCATCAAAAGTAAATTATATCTTTCCTCTGGGTCGGTTTTTGAGGCACAGTCGCTTCTCTTCATCCTTTTGTGACTGGAACTCGTGCTTTGTCTTTGTCCACGTTTCTCTGGCCTTTCTCCATAACAGTGTAGATAAAAATTTGAAGGGGTTTGTCACATGCTGTGACAAACAGCATGTTCAGATGCACGGAGTGACTCCTTTAATAAAAAAAGACCAGACAAAACGAGCCTCGCCGGCCTTTTTGCACATGGAGTTTGTATGCTACAGCAGATGTAGTTTCTTTTATGATTGACCTTTATGGGAGTTTGTGGGGAGAGTCCCTGTGTTGATTACACGTGCAAGTTATATATTTATTTTCACTGGTGGCTGAGTAGTGACAGGGATTCTTTAAATGCCCAAGCAGCTGTTAAACCACAAGCTAAATCTGGAGGTCTACATGAGATTCAGTTGTCTGCTTTCTTTATAGATTTATAGAAAAAATGTGTATATATATATTTTTTTTTCCTGAGGAAAAAGAAGCAAAAACTGAACAAAACCAAGCAGAGGTGATACAGGGGATGTGTGCACACAAATCGGGAGGTGACTGTCATGGACCTTGCTTTGGCTGCCAGAATTTCTAACCGAATGACTGAGAGCAGTAGATCCTGCAAGCTCTCCTTGGATGAGCCATGTGTAGCAATGCAAATCTTAGAAATGCCAGTGTAAAGAATAAAATGTTGCTTCAGACCTAAGTGAGCTCCAAAACGCAGTGGGTACAGCTTAGATCTGGGCTGATCCTTTCTTTTGACCACCCCTGTTTTCCCTTTGGAAGCATTTCTGTAGGAAAAGAGATCTCCTTCTCTTATAAATGTTGGTTTAAAACAAAGCAGCTTCATTAAGAGCATTAAAAGCAGTTTGATCCATTGCTGTGGCCTCATCCCAGATGAGAATATACCTTCCTCTGGGGCTCTTTGCCACAGCATACGATTAAAAATGTAAGCAAACATTGCTGCTCTGTGTACATAGAGTGATTTATGAACACACAGATTGCAGCTTTCTTTTTAATGAAGTTTCTTATCAATGTGCTTGGCTGGGAGACTGACCATTGTAAATCAGAAGCTTCAAAGCAGTGCTGGCAGCTTCATTTGACAGAAGAATTAAACTACTACAAATGGCGAGTGCGGCGTGCTCTGAGAGCTGACCGGTCCCAGTCTTACTCTGTTTACCTTGTTTTGAAGAATTAAAAAAAATCTGTTAGAGGACACTTTGAGAAAATGCTGCTGTTTGACCTCATGAAGAAGACAGCAAAGGGGTGCAGGAACCTCAAGAAAGAACGGGAGCTGTTTTGGTAGCAGGAACTAACCAAACTATATATAGAGATTTTATAGCCAAACTATATCTTCAGAGGTTCTCTCCATTTTCCCCAGTTTAAAAATCTTTAGGTGATGAGGCTGCTTCTGTTTCATGCTGTCATGTTTGTCCTAATGTCCAGTGCTCCCATCTGTGCTTCCCTCTGCAGTTGGCTTGCTTTCTGCAGTGGAACTCATCCCTGTGCGTGTTCTATGGTGGTTCTTTACTGTCACTGAAGTCCAACCTGGAAGTTGGAGTTGCCTTCAGAAAGGCTGCATGCTTCTCTAGGGTGGATGCTCGTTCTGGTCATGGGCAGACTGGTGTGGAGGATTGATAAGTAGGGTTTTCATGTGAATTTGTCCTCTCCAGCAGTGCCAGTTTGCATTTGGGGTTGACTGCTGTGGTGGGTGGCCAGAGTAGCAGGGCCTCAGCTCTGCCCCTTCACTTTTGGTAGAGGAATGCCTGTAGGTTTCCCTCCTCCAGCGTACCTGCTCTCTTCCATCCTCCGACTCCACGGCATACAAATTTCCCTGGCTCTGCGCAGCTGTGGGAGGGGAAAATGTGTGAGAGGAAAGGAAAGTTTGTTGTGACAGACAAGCTGGAAGATTGACACAGTCTTCATAGATATATTAAAAACAAATGGCTCTGCTTCAGCCTGTGAAGTCTGATCCTCATATATTAACTGCACAGGCTGGCGGGGGGCGGGAGCTGTTTTATTTTCTGGTTTGTTTGCTTTGTGCCTGTATAATCTCAAAGGGTTTTGCCTGCCTGGAAACCTTAACATACTGTGGAATAGCTTGAGCAGAATAATGTATAGTTTAGTTAATGTATGGATACACTGATTTTATTGACAAAAAACAACAATAAAATCATTACTTCCCTGTTTGTCTGCTGGTCATGAAACACTGACACATTATTAATGCTGCTCTGCTAGTAAAATCTTGCTCTATCATGTATTTCAGACTAACAAAGGGCCTAAGAAAAGCAGGTTTTGCCACTGATACACTGTAAAACATTACAATAGTTCTGATGTTTTACAGACCAATTCATAACCATCTTCAGTGTCCTGCCTAAAGAGCCACCAATGATGGGCTTGTAAAAATTAAACCGTGAAAGCTAATAAGTGCATTAAAGGTTACCTATTTACATGGTGTGTCTGGAGCCGTGGTGGAGGGTTGCTAACGAGACACCATGAAAGTGCTAAATCAGGAAGCTTCTGAAAAAAAGATGACAAGAAAAACATTTCCCATTTACTGAGCCAAGAATTTTTAAAATTAGTGTTTAATAATGGAAGACTAAAGGAATGGAGTTAAACATTTAATGAGTGAAATGCCTCTAGAAATTATACCAAAGGGACTTCTACATAGAAAGGCCCAAGCAAAGTTTTGGTACTTGGGCTGTTTCCCCAAAACTCCTTCTTACTGTTAAGTAATAAATTAATAATTTAAGCTGTTAAACTTCAGCTTTTAAGCAGCTGCACCTTGAAATGCAAGTTAACTGAGCCTTACAGAGAGAAGGAAATCTTTTTATGATTCTTTCTTTTATTCATCTTTTACACGTTCTTTTAAAGTTGGCTTTATAGTAATTCCTGTATTTTCTTGTTGGCTGGTGGGTGTTGTGAATTTGAAATGAATGGCAGCACCTCTGATCTTAGTGTCTGCAAATGTGGGATGACCTTGATTGGGATCAGATTCACCAGTATATTTCTTCCCCCTTGCTCAGTAATTGTGACTTGCTGCTTTCAAAAACAAAGAGACAAGAGGAGGGGGAAGTCAAGAGAAGCTTTTTCTTTCTCTGAAGTGGCTGACAAGTGCCAACACTTTCAAATAGAAACTTCCCTTGGGAATTTTCAACCTGAATGAAATTGCTGTAGGCATGGTCTGAAATTATGGCCTTTCCTAATGGAGGTACTCACACCACTTTATCTTTGTGAGCAGAAGTAAACACTGAACTAGCTATGCTATGTATTTTTTTTCTAGGTCTTAATAGATCTCAGTTTATTATAGTAGCTAAAATGCATGTGAAGAGCTCTTCTTTCTGAGCTCCTGGTTTGAAGGCATTCTGCTTGTTTCAATCGCCTGCTATCGCCCTGCTCATCAGTGGGTACAGACTCAAAACCTACTTGATAGTTCAGTTGCCTGAAATGCTGTAGGGAGGGTTTGCTGGAGTCACTGCCTGGCAGCTGTGACACTCAACAGGAATTATCCAATCTGTCCATCTTGTTCCTACAACTGGAGACAATTACTGTGATCAAAATGGGAAGAAGAGAGTTAACCTCCTCTTTACTTCACAGAAGGGTGGTTTGCTGCAGCGCTTGGGAAGTTTAGTCCTTGTGAGTTTCAGTTTCCCATCACTGTTAATTCTTCTGGTTTGGGGCACTGGGATTCTCTGACATGCTTTTACTTGTGGAAATGTCAATGCTTTCTGGCTACCATAAAGACAAAAATTTGGAAATATTCAAAACATCATGTCTCACAAAAAACCCAAACCCACCAAACCAAAACCAGGCAGTATATGCTTCAATGCTTGTTTGTCCATTTTCACCTATGCTGTGGTACCACTTGGAAGGAAATAATCAAAGACAAAGAATATTGGTGTGAATTCTGTAGAATTTGAGTAAATTAAAGCATTCTGCAGTGTAACAACGGCAGATGTTGCTTGGAAACATGTCCTTATGGGACAAACCCAACCAGTGGGACCCAATGGTCCAGCATTGGCCTAATCTGCTTGTGCTAATGTTGCACAGAATAGTGCTGCTGGTTATTGCTGTGGTATAAGCTATAAGTAAGGGAAAAAAAAGTGCCTTCCACTATAACTGATCGTGTTGTGTTCTCACATGCTATAGAAAATATGCTTCCTACTAGTGAGTCAAGGGGGTGTGTGGGAAAATAAAAATATAAAATCATGACACCTTTTATCTAGTTTTCTTTTTTACTCTTATTCACTTCATTTGTCATATATTGCTTTAAGAGAGTTTGAGTGCAGCATCTGACTTTGATGAGTCCAGAGGCATCATACCTAAGATATTCCCTGACTGTACTTTTCTCTTCTTGTTCATTAAGCTTCTTCAAACAGAATATTTGGTTTTATTGCATGATGTCTCCATCTGGTCTGATGCGAGTTCTTTGAATAATTAACACATTCATAGGTCACAACTTTTCTCCTTTTAAAATGGCTGCTGAGAAAGGAGTTAAAATATAAGGTAAAAGAGATGACCTGTGTATCACCATCAAAGTTCTGAGTTTTTGTGTAGTGAACTTCCCCAGTGAGAGGGTTTTCAATGGGTGAGAACAACTAAAGATTTCAACCAGTTGTACAGTATTTACAGTTGTACAGCACAAAATGCTTGGGGTATTTATGAACACATTTAATCTATCCTGCATGTGGACTGCAGTATGCTTATAACAACTGTTTAATGTATTTCCCTCACTTTTTCCTTCAGTGTAAATACTGTTTTTTCACTCTGATTTATTTCTCAGAGATGTATCTTGTTACATAGTTTCCAATTATAATTTTCTCAAAATATTATTGCTGCCTTTATGTCTAGGTACAATACCAGAATGGATTGACTTGTAATAAATAAACCACCTTAGGATCTCTAAATTTTTTTAACTTTTGATTTCTTGCAGATGTGATCCATACTGTTGGGCCAATCGCAAGAGGCCATCTTACTGATACTCACAAAGAAAACCTGGCAAGTTGCTATAAATCCTCTCTGAAACTGGCAAAGGAAAACAACATCAGATCAATTGTAAGTACTCAACACATTGGTTCTTTCTAATTTGGATCTTTGGGGGGGTTTTGCTGTAGAAGAATTATACGTGTAACTGTAGGCTTCCAGAAGGAGCTCTTTTTGTATGTGGTATGAAAGTGTAAAAAAATAAGTATTGTGTGGCCCAAATGTGGCTAGGAAAGGGATGTGGCTGTTGTAGGCGATAAGGAATGTTGGCCTTGTAGTAGGTTTAAAACCAACTGAATTGATAAGAAAGGGAGGGAGTGGGAACTGCTCCCATGACTTGCTTTTATCCTATACTGTTTATTTAAAAACACCTAAGAAGCCAGCGGTCTGGTGGATAACTGTGTGTGATAATTGCCTCCTGAATAGCTGTGAAGAGATGAATTTGTTACTTATTCTGTTCGTTAATGTGATTTTTTTTCTTAAAAATAAAGATATTTGTCAGGTGGTAACGTTTACAGCACCCCCTCAGCAAAAACCACCATACAGTAGCCTGTTACACAATTTTCCATGGAATGATAAAGGTTCTTTTGATTGTTTGAACTTTAAGTAATGTTTTTGTACCTCAAAAGGCCAGATTGTCCAAGTCCACAGAGCAAAGGAGTTGTTCCCTCTCCAGCTCTGGAGCTGCGATTCTGTATCTCAAATTGTAGTGGCCAAAGTCCTTAGATATCACTAGGTTAGTTCCCTGAATCTATAACCAAAGAGGAAGTTATCACCTAGCCAGGACTTCACACCTTCTGGGTCATTTTGCCTGATGGTATGATAGTGTGTACGTTTGGCAACTTAAAACACACACTCTTAGAAAAAAGTTAACTGAATTAAAGGTGAAATAATAGTAAGGGGAAACTATTCACATCTGAAAAATTGGAAGTGGAAAATAAAGCTTGTTGAGGAGAGCAGCAGGACGCGTGCAGGGCTTTGAGCGTGAGTTAGAGGTACCCTTCAGAGCTGAAGCTGATGAATAATGCTTTTTTTTCTTTCCTTTTTGGAGTAAACCACACTCTTCACGCTCTCTTGCTGAAGTCCTCTCTACTCAAAATGTTGCTCTGGAAGCCTACTCTCTCCTGTTACCCAGCTATGAGAGGTGGTACCTTGTTTAGGTATTCCTTGAGTGTTGTTGTGTATTGTCTTTAGTGCTATGCACATCCATTAGAACTGAAAGCAACCTGGGGTGTGGAGGGGGCACTTTTTGAACTCCTGTCCAGGAGTGTTGGAACACACAGGGATTTTTCTCTGTCCTGCTGTGATTCTCATTTGAGCTAGTAAGATCTCTGTGCTGTTTTCCTGCATTCATGCCTGTTCCTACCTAGAGGTCCAGGGCAATTACATGCTGTCTTAGGGGCACTACAGTTAGAGAGAATAATGTTCCTAACATGGGGGTGAGGGGGAGGACAGGACACTGTGTGTATAATAATGAAATGGCATAAAAATATTAAAATGAAAAAGGAAAAACACAGTGGGTGTTGTTCAGTGCTGGTAACGCATCTGTAAGGGTTGTGTGATTTTAGGACATTCTAGGTGGTATTTAATGTGGTATAACAAAGAGTAGTCATATTCCTGGGTTTTATGAAAACTAGCCTGGTGTTTTAGTAAGAAAAGATGACCACGGGAGAAAACAGCCCTGGATTATTTCCTTGCTGGTTAAGATCTGTTGACTGTGCACCTGTTTGAGATAAAAAAATAACACCCAGACTTGCAGAACACAGCTGCACAAGCTGGACAGGAGCCAAGAGCCATTCATTCATACCAGCATCAAGAAGCTTAGCCAGCAATATGGATTTTAAAGTCCACATGACAGATCATGGACCATTCTGAAAAGCCCTAAGTCCAGTGATTTCGGTGATGCTTTGGAAAGTGAGGGCCACTCGAGTGTCTACCCTAATGAACAAATCAAGCCTGAAGCAAAGTAAAATGTATAATTCATTCAGCTAAGGAGCAGTAGATTACTGAGTCTGAAGAAAAGAATGTAAAATGTGAGTGGCTTTCACAAGGTCCAGTGCAGTAGAGGAAAAAGAAAGAAAATGAATAAAAAAATACACCTAAGGACTTCTGAGGTTTGCAGAGATGTGGCAGAGAGAAGTACTCAAATTGACTTGAATAGGCAATATGCGAGGGTGGACTGGATTGTGGTAACAGATATGTTTACAGTGGGGATAAGACAAGCAAAAGGGGGTGGGGGGAAGCTTGCCCATGTAAAATAAAGAGCAAATCAGCTGTGCTGATCGGCGTGTTTTGGTGGCCTCAAACAAGAAGATGAAATGATCACAGGGAAGAGGAAAATGAGGAATTTAAAAATAGGTACTGTGCAAAGGCAGGAAAAGCTGTATATTTATGACACATAAATAAATAGGTGTTGAAGATAGTAAGTCATAGTATACTACATGAATTAACTAAACCGGAAAGCATTGGAGTAGTATCAAGTGAGAAGGAAGCAAGAAGGCATGAAAGGATTGTAACAGTATGAATGTGTTACTTATCTGTGAAACAGAAAGGACAGCAACTCTAGGAATTAATGCAGAAAGGGGGAGGGGGGCATAGCACGGTTCAAATTCCTTTGAACGTGAATTGTGTCATAGGAATGAGAGTTGCTGGAGGCGTTATGAATGAAGAGGAATGATGAATGGCGACGGATCGAGTTGGGCAGAAGTGTGCAGGGTGACTGGAGGTGCACCGCTGAACCTGCTTTAATTTCATATCCTTATTAATGGTTTTTGAAGAGTACACAAACAGCTCATTAATTACATTTACAAATGATGCCACATTTAGGCAGCGTTGCAAACACTAGGAAAGGACAGAGATGTATGATGACAATTGATTACAGAGACGGTGAATATAACCTCATCCAGCATCCGCTATGGCACCAGAAGGGAGGTTTTTTGCCTCCACTTGAGTGGAAGATAGGTCAGAACCTGAGCTGACAGCTACAGCGTAACTCGGCTTGGGAAAAGATGAGGTAGCATATGGTGGGGGAAAAATAACCCAGTTTGCAAATAGTTGAGGGGAGAAGCGTGCTGTAAAAGCAGCATAATGAAGAAATGGTCCTGAATAATAAGCCTCAAATTAGACGTGCTTACAGCAGTCACTTGTTTTGTTTCAGTATTACATATTGTTGAGATGCCTATAGAGAAATGACAAGGGGCCACAGAGGTTGTAGTTTCTGTTCAAAGTGGACTGGGGAGAACAGGAATCAGATTCGGAATAGATCAAAACTCACTTATCCATATGTGCATGGAGAATTTTTTGCGTGCTGAGGGTGGGAAGTGATGATCTGGAAATACTGTGTAAATTGTGAGATGCAGCTTTATTGGAAGGAGGAGAGAAGAATCTCATTGTGTGTATAACAAAAGGGCAATTAAATGGTGTGGCTGGTACTAACTGTGTGTCTGAGGTGCCCAGGCATGGATGAGAGCAACCGTGTGCGAACTCTTTAGGGAATCGCTGGAATCTCCTTTGAAAATGTTGTAATGTAAATATATTGAAAATAAGATGTGATGGGTAAAGCTGGAAATGGGATCATAGAATCATCGAATGCTTTGGTTTGGAAGGGGCCTCACAGATCATCTAGTTCCGACGCCCCTGCCGTGGGCGGGGACACTCTCACTAGACGTGGTTGCCCACAGCCCCATCTAACCAGTCTGGGGCTTCCACAGCCTCTCTGGGAAACCTGCTCCCAGATGAGGGGATGTAATGAAATGCCACTCAGCCCGATTGCCGACTTTGATAGTTCGCCAGCAGCCCAGACATGGAGAGGATTTGCAAGCCAGGAAGGCAGAAAGAAGAGCCTTAGGAACAAACTTGATAGTCTGCAGGGCTGTTGACAGAGAAATCAAACAGCCTCTGGCATTTCAGTGTCTCCCATGCCCATTTTTCTTGAAGTTTTTACGTTCAGTTTGAGGTTTCCAATGTTATATCAGCTGCTTTCACACTAGAGAGCGTGTGTCTCCCATCATCTACTCCACCTGCCTTTTATGTCAGGAAGGTAAGGTGTATGTTTGTGTTTGTACTTGTTATCTGACATTTCCCATAAACAGGTGTCACTTTTTCCTCCACACTTGTTTATGTAGCTGTACCCACTGTAGGACACTTGAGCTGTTGTCTGACTCTGGTCATTGGCTCTGGGTGAACCTTTTGTGTTGGTTGATTCTATTGTTTATTCAATCCTCCCGTTAAGAGGATACTCGAGACATTGTTTTTGTTTCTATCTGCTTAAATTGGTACAGATCAACAGGAGAAAATAAGGTAATAAGCAGAGTATATTTTAGGAGTAAATAGTATTTAAGCAAATTAAGTTTCTCTAAATCTTTGGAATAATTTCCTAGTAACATCAGAAGTTATATTTTGATGTTGATCTTATCAACACACTAGTAGCAATTGCTATTCTGCATCAATTACATCTCCACTGCCTGAAACACTGGGAATACATTAGAGGCACCAGATCTTCACTGAACAAAGAACTGGTGAACATAGTCCAACAGATAGTTTTTCTGTTTTCCTCTCTTGGTTTTCTAACTGAGTCTTAAAGGCCAATTAATTGTTGGGTTATCAGGCAGATTGGGGGAGTTGTAATCACTGTTTTCAGGGATTAAATTGGTCTCCTGCTTACACGTTGTTTGAAATTATCTACTCTGTGTGCTCTGACTTTCTCTGAGGACCTCCTGTCCTGCTTTACTTTGCATGCTCTGCTTTGAAGCCCTCTGATACCCTGGAACTTTTCTGACCATCAAGCTCTTTCCTGCCACGTATTTCATGCAGAATTTGCTTGTGGTTGGAAAAAAAATCTCAATTGCTTTGAGGTCAGTCGAAGCTGGGATTGAAGTTAAGCAGACACTTGATGAACTACACAGCAAATAAAAAAAATAAATGCTGTGTGTTATCGTGGCTGGAGTGTGTTTGCAGAGAGGGAAGCTAGTGCTGATACCTCACCTGGAAGGCAAGGCAGGGTTCCTCTGTGATGGTTACAGAGATGGAGAAATGTTATTTGGGACTATAGCCCTGCTGTTGTTCAGGACTGTGCTCAGCGTGGTAGTCGTCAGGATTGCCTCATATTGGTGGGGGGTGAATTGTAAAGCTTTAATAAGAAGCGTTTCTTTACACAGTGCTCTCTGACCTCCTCTTCTAGGGAGAATTATGGCTGGTGCGTGGGGGCTGGAGGAAATCCTCAAAGAATATGGCTTTGTGAGTTACTTAAGGGAGGTCTGCTTACTGCCACCACGTCTGTTAACAGGGTTAAATACAAAATACAGAATTTTTTCTATCACTACAGTTCATGCTATTCTAGAGCCTTATTGATTGCTGCTGCATTAAAAAAACCCCACACCAAAAATATCGGTCTGTCTTTCTGCCTGGGTGTTTGTGCTGTGCATGCACAAGGGGAAAGCTCCTGCTCTGAGGAAAGCCTCTTAGCTGGATTTTACTTCTCAGTGCAACCACCCTGCTCCTTCTGTCCAAAGTAAGTAAAGGTAAAAGGCCATCTAGAAATATCTCAGAAGAGGACCTATTCAAGGGCTGGCTTGCTCATCTTCAGGTCAAGTGGAAAAGCACTCATTAGGCGGTGGGATGCCTAGTGACCCGTAACAATGGGATATTTCTGGGAGAGTAGGTTGTTTGTTTTGATTCTAGATAAAGCACATCTCTCCTGCACGCTCAGCTTATGCTGCCTTTTGGTTGAGGTTATTATGGAAGTGTGCTAAATAAGGTCAGGGCTTGCCTTTAGAAATCCACACTGTGTGCCTGTTGGTGAGGTCTGAAATCGGCACACCCAATGTCTGTAACTATCCGTGCATATACAGTGCTTTTAAATGGAAGCAGTATTTGTGGATTTGTTAGATAAATAGGCCTTTCTCAGAACTATTAAGTTAATAGACAGGGAGTTTGGACTTTTGTAGCCTTTTGTAGGTGTGTTTCACAAATGCAGGTCACTTAATTTTATTTGTAGTCCTGGTATAAGCCAAGTAAGCACCAATACTAGTATAGCTCACTTGTACCAAAGCATGACCTATTAATTTTTTCCGAGCAACATGAAAATACATCAAGAAAGGTGCCTGTCACTTACCCATTTATAGCACTTCAGAAATAATTGAGTTGGTTTTTTAATTGATAGGAATATTTGTCCTCACCTGTAACTGTGCTTTTTAAAAATGGGCTTTGCAGCTCTGCCCTGATGTTCTCAGGATTTGCCTTTACCTGTGAGAGGAAGGCGTACTTCTGATCGGCTGAGCTGTTTCTTTGAGCTACACACGTTGAGCTCCTACGATGCCTGAATCTTCAATTGTAACTCGTGGACTTAAATTTTTAATATCAGCGTCAAAGCCAGAGTGTTCTGAACAACTCCTGTTCCAAATTATAAAATTCATCAAAGAGGAATTTTACTTGAACTGTGGAGAGGCACTTAGAATGGTGTTCTGTAATGTATGGATCTAATAGATGGGTTTATAGCCTTGCCTTTACCTGCATTGTTCTCTCATGATGCAGAGTTATGTTTTAAGGAAAAGTAAAGCAATTTTTAAAAACTATTTTTTATTTTTAAGGAAACCTATTTCCTGCTGAGAATGTTGCTATAGCAATGAGTTATAAGTCTAAAATTCCTAAAGGTTGACTTTATTCTATCATCTGGTTTTCTGATTATAGATTCATATCCATCAATCAGAAGAGTTACTTTGGAAGGAAATTTCCGCAGCATCATAAATCCACTTAATTTGTTTCTTTGAAACACTTGCTTAACTTATAAGCTATGGTATGACTGATCTTACCTGCTTAAACTGAGCTTTCCTCCCAGCTTAGCCTTCCTCCTCCTCTTTTTTTTTCCATAATACTTTCTTTTCTCAGATAGTTTCTAGATTATATCTTTAAAAATTGAGGCACTGCATTGTTCTAAAGTTTGCTTGAGTACCATGTTGGGTTTTTTATGTCTTGGTCAGATGAGGAGTTGATGACCCTATCCTTTTGGTTAAAGGAATTGCTGTAGCTGGCCATTCTGTTGTTAACCCAAGGTGAACCTGCTGCAGTGTGTTGCATGTGCTCCCAACCATTTCTTTCCAAATTGTCTTGGCAGATTGGGGTGGAATACTGTTGCTTCAACAAGGACTTCATTAAACGTGGTGTATTCAGCAAGATCCAATGTAAATTGTTACACCTAAAAAGAGATGCTTATTCAACTGCCAAAGGTTGAGAAGTGATTCCAGCCCTGGGCTGAGGCTCCTTGGGGAACAGGCTGGAGTTTGCTGTGGATCATGAGCTGGAAACAAGTTGATAACTTCACCCTGTCAGGGGGAAACCAAGAAAGGAGCAGCTGTAGAGCGACAAAAGATCTGAAGTTGCCTGTTGTGCTATTTTAGTAGAACTAACTGGACCACTCTGTCTAGTGTGGGGAACTGGAAGACAGTGCTTCATCCAGTGGTGATTATGGAGTTAGAAACACCACCACACACAGAGTGAAAAAGCTGTGTAAGTCAGAATAGAAGTCTATAGGTGAGAAGAGAAAGATAGAAAAAAATTCAATAGCACAGCTAGCATTAGAGTAAAAATAACCTGTCTTGGGGACAGGGCAAGAATTAAAAGTCTAAATTTATAGGCATGAGATTTTAGGCTAGAGATTGAGGCGTTTCCTAGTTGGGAGGGATGGTAAAGCATTGGGAAAGTACTTAGGAAAGTTCTGACTCCATCAGTGGCTATACATGAGCCATGACTAGCACTTGTTGAAACCTGGGTTCCTGATGCATCAAGAGTTGAGCTCTGGCAGCAAGGCTGGTGCAGCCTTGTGGCAACAGGCAGGTGGCCTAGTCACTGCGGGAGCTGGCTGTGCACCTTGCCTTAGGCTGTGAGCAGAACTCCTTTAAAAAATGGCTTTCATCCTGTCATGGTTTATTGTTTTGTTTTGGTCACACGGTTGCACAACTTTTAATTTATTTTTTCCTCCTTGCCAATCTGTTTTTACCACCTTGCCAGTGTGCCACTGGGAACGTCTCCTGCTGAGATGAATGCCTTCACTTTCTGTTTCTCCTGCTACCTGGCTACCCTTCTTTCTCACTGTGGAGAGCTTTGTACTGACACTGAGAAGATCACCAACTTAGGGTGCACGTACAACACCTGCAGTAACATTGAGACTTGCAACATGTCTGGTTTTTTTAATAATCCATCTAAATTTTGTTTCTGCCACCATGCAGTTATATATTCAGTATCTATTTCCCTGCAGGAAGCTGATTTGTTTTATTTGATGCTTGAAGCATATGTCAGGGTTTGATTCCTTATGGCCAAGAGTGGCTGGAGGAGCTCAGAGGGGTACATGGATCAGTTGTGAGTACGTCTCATAGCAACATAACACACAGAAATTAGTTGTTGTAATAGTAATGATGTGATTCTTCTTATTTTAAAGTATGGTATTTTGATTCCTGAATAGTGTTGTCACTACTTCCCCCCACACACACCTTCCAGATGTTCAGGAGTTTTTGAAGTACAGGCAGGGTCACCTATAGCCCCAAACTGAGCAGGTGCTTGAGCTCCTACTGACAGACAGGCCTTAGGGTGTTGAGGCTTATATACTGCACCAAGTGGCACTAAAGACGCTATAGCCCTTCCACCTGCCTGGTTCATCTCCTGGCCAACCATCTATATAGTGAAAAGAGCTAACAGTAGTGCTTTCATACAAGGATTGCATTGCTAGGACATCTCAGGTCAAAGGAGGTGATACCCCTTCTCTACTATGCAGTGGTCAGGCCCCACCTGGAGTATTGTGTCCAGTTCTGGGCTTCCTGGTATAAAAAGGACAGGGATCTCCTGGAGAGAGTCCAGAGGAGGCTACGAAGATGATTAAGGGCCTGGAGCATCTCCCCTGTGAGGAAAGGCTGAGTGAGCTGGGGCTGTTGAGCCTTGAGAAAGAGGGTTAAGAGGGAATCTTATTAATGTTTATAAATATCTCAAGTGTGGGACACAGGGGGACATGGTCAGCCTCTTTTCAGTGGTCTGTAGGGACAGGACAAGGGGCAATGGCCTCAAGTTGGAGCACAGGAAGTTCCACACCAACATGCGGAAGAACTTTTCCCCAGTGAGGGAGCCAGAGCCCTGGGACAGGCTGCCCAGGGAGTGTGGAGTCTCCTTCTCTGGAGATATTCCAGACCCTTCTGGATGCCTCCCTGTGTGATTTGTCGTAGGGACCCTGCTTTGGCAGGGGGTTGGACCCTGGAGGTCCCTTTCACCCCTACGGTTCTGTGATTCTCTGCTCCTCTGTGGTGTTAGCTCTAGCTGTTCTACAACACTGTGATTTTGTGATGGGAAGAGGGAGAAAGTTTAATTATTTTTGTTTGGCTTAATGAAACACTGAATGTACACCAACACTGCTGAACTGGTGGAATAGAAAAAGGAAATGGCTTGTTGAGGAACAGATTCTGTGAGTTCGTATGTGTGATGTGTTTAAGGTGTGATAATTTGCCCATCACCCTGTGGGAATCCTGTGCTTAAAAAGGATGAAACTTTCTAGAAACGCTGCCTGTTGGCTCAATAATTGGCCAACTGTCTCATTAGGGAAAGGACAGAGTACAAATCGGCCAAGCTGTGGACCAAGATGCTAGTTATGAGACAGCTCATAGAAACTAAGGGTTACTGGAAAGCCTATACCAGAAAGTGCAAGGGAAGAGAATGATTTATGTTTCTGTGCAGAGTAAATTGTACTGGGGGAAACAAAAAAAATCTTCATTTTGATTAAAAAAGAAAAAAATAGTTGTTTTTTTTTAAAAAAAAAACAAAACAGACCAGAGGAATTCTTACTAGCATGCAAATCTTAGCTGTGCAGGATCAAGTGTGTAAGAACTTGACGGCAATTCAGTGTAAAAGTTGATGGCACATAGAGGTGCCTAACAAAGACCCTAGAGCTGGTGGGTGGTGGCCATCAGGCCCTGCAAAGTCTTCATTACCCTTCTACATTTACTTCCTCCCATTGACTTGTTCCCTGTTGTCTTGTTTGCAGTTTGTAGGCTCTTCAGGAGAGCTTGTGTTTCTTCTGTAGGGACGGTCTGTGTGCTGCAAAGGGGCAGTTCCAGTTAAGGGAGTCACAGCAAAAGCAGGAACAGAAAATAACAGTTGCAACAGTCAGGTTTTATATATTTATTTAAACATGGGCTGCAGTGACTCTCCATCACCAAAAGTGGAGTCTGGAATTAGAAAATACTTATTCACAGCTTTTCTATGCTGGTGGAGGTACCCTCCAAGATACCTCAAAATGTATGAAGGGCTGTCTGGCAGATTGTGACTTGCTACTACCAGGTACTTTTTTTTTTTTCCTTGCAATTTAATGGTGAGGAAAAGAACGTGATGCTGCATTTTGGCACTGTGTGGTGCTCACAAGGTCCCTGTCACTTGGCATTTTTCATCTGACAATTTTGAGACACTTCTGTATATCCCATTTGTGGTTTTGGGGTTTTTTTTAAACATTGGCTTAATTCATCTATGTAAAAAGCAAACTGTAGTATGAAATTTCTATCTCCTCCTTTACTTGATATCAGGCCTTTTTCAAATAATAAAATATTTTGAATATTGTTTTTAAATTTGCATACCTAATTTAAAGCAAAGAGACAGAAAATACAATACATAAATTATTTTGCATATCAAGTGGGCATCATAAAACTTAACTAGGTTAAGAAAAGTATTTAATTGCAGCATAATATCTGTTTAGGATCAGAACAAATACATTGGAAAGCAGTTTTGAAAAACAAACAGAAGGGGCATGCTTTCATCAACTTTCTTTGCAGGTTGTTAAACAAATTTCCCTTGAATTGCTACTAATCACTTGGAGCCAATAGAAATGACATATTATGTCATAGGTACAAATAAAGAAATAAGAATGATCAGTAGCCAGCTACAGTATTTATACCCTTACCCAAGGTGTGTTTTAATATTGCTCCAGTATGATGAGGTTTTGTTATCTTTTAAGGGCCTGTACAGAGTAAAATGGGTCTAATTAAAGTAATATGTCTGGTACTTCAGTATTTCATTGTGCTGAAAGACTGATTTCTTTAATCTGAAAAACTGCTCCTATCAAATACAAACTACTCACAGTCTGTATTCAAGCAAAACAGTTTAGCAGCCTTAATTTTTTCAAGGCTGATTTGCTCATCAGCTCCCAGTGATGTCTGCCAGTGAGGATTTAGAGATCTGTTTGTACCACAGATGAAAGCAAAAATAACACATGGAGTTAGTTCTGGTGAAGAGAATGATGATAGACAAGATGTGTATTGTAGCATGACTACCCCCGGCTTGCCATAGAAGGACATTATTGCAAGGGGGAGAGAATTTTTAAATTGGGATAATTCCAGGAAAATGATTTTTTAAATATTATTTTCTCTTGTTATGCCTTTCCTTCCTGAAAGATGACTGCCCAAGTTCAAGCTGCAAGCTGAGAGCACACACGTAGACTGCAGCTAGGCTGTTTACTTCACTCGTGGTCTTACTGAGAATCATTTATTCTATTCACATTGGAATATAGAATATGTTGCATAGTAAACTTTTTCTAAGGGAACAAATCAGTGTATTGCTGGCTCTTATAAGCTGTCATACCTTTCTCTGACATACACTGGCTGGATTCAATCTTTAGGAACTAAATCTCCACCTATTTCTATTCCTCCAACTGTGCGGTTCCAGAAGAGGAGCAGACATGACATAGTGGGTTTGTTCATACCAAATGACATAGTCTGGACAAAAACCTGGGATGACTATCTCCATCAAGAAAACTTAGACGGTGTTGGGGCAGAATTAACCATTGATGTGTCCTTCTTGAACCACTGACACAGACTCTGCACTTCCATAAACACAGCACAGTTCTTTTTGCACAGGCAGGGAACAGAGAAGAACTGCAAGCATGCCTTACCCTATGGAAGGTAACAAAGCTTGAGCCCAACAAGTTTTTATATTTATTACCTCTTGGTCTTCCTTGTTGTGGAATGCATCCCTCTCAAGTCAGGCATAGACAGCTAGGCTTTGTGCAGGAAATTTTGCTAGCATAGTAGCAGTGGGATTAATCCTCCTAAGGACTGATGTAAGTAGATGATGCTGCTTTAATGTGACCACTCTACATTTTTTATTTTTGCCTGCCCTGGATCCATCTCTGGCCACCCTTGTAAATGTGCTGCTTCGTGCTTGGGTGCATTGGAAGTGAAATGTCACCCTGCTCATCACATACCTGCCTCCTGCAGAAGGAGGAGATGTTGCTGTTGGTGATTCTGGGTTACCAAAATGTTTTTGAAGTTGGTCTTAAATCTCCATCTCCTATTCACTTCTCATTTTATGTCCTTTCTAAGTCCTTGTGTGAATGTCTTTTCCAACTGGATCATTGCAGATCAGAATGTTGTTTTCCAAAGCACACAATGGTGCAAAGCACTTCTCCATACATCTGTTACTTGCAGGCATTCCTGTTGGACCACTTCTTATCTGTTCTTCTATTCTCACATACACCACGACAAATGTAAGTCATCAAACTGTCATTGTTTCCTTTCTTTCTGCTGAATTAATGTTTCCCTTGCATTCTAATTCCCTTGTTTATGTACCGTAGCACCATATTTGCTTGCTTTAACAGAAAAACACAGTGTTCCAAATATCATATTATTACTTACTGCAATCTTGAGGCATTACGTTTGTTGTTTGTAGCTCCTTTCCTTCTAAGTGTTTGTGTATGTCCCTTCTTTCATTCCTCAAAGTGTGTTCATAATGTTAAATTCTATAGGACATTTATTTATCCATTTCCCTAATCTCTCTCCATCTCTCTTTTTGTTCTATATTCTCATTCATCTTCATTATTTCACTCCTTTAGATTTATCTGCAAAATTATCAGGGCTCTTTGGCTATCAGAGCTGCTGAGTTACATTATATAGAAGAAAAGTTGTATCCAGACCTAAGGCAGCAGATACAAAAAGACTCTCATTTATCCCACGAACATGTCTCTTCTCTGTGGCCTTGGTACAGAAATGAGGAGTGTGGCACGTAACCTGAATTTTTGATGCAATGTTAATACCTGAGTGTTTGTGATGCACCAGTTCAGAAAATGTAGCTCCCTGCTTTTTCAGGAAAAGAAGCCTATGGCATGATGTCCAGGTATATTTGAAATCAAATGTAAAAATTTTGCTAAAAATTGGGAGTCATAAAAAATAATTTCACTAGCCTGCCAATTATTTGGTGGTCCAAGAAGAGTTTTACTAAAGAACTTGAAAGTACTTGGCACTGTCTGACTTTGATTCATTCAAATAAGCTGCCATCCAAGAAAACACATCCATCATGTTTTATGTCAGGACTTCACCCCCAGAAGCTAATGACATCAGTGACAGCTAATTCTACTTAGGCCTGATGATGGTGGTGACTACAGCTTGTAATCGGGTGCTAGGAACAAACCCACTCAATAAATTCAAGGATGCTGAGCCAAATCACCTACTGCACTGTTGACTAATTAAAACTGCTGGTGATGGATGCCTTTGGAAGCAAGAATTGCTGCTGTTCTTCATCACGTCTTATTGTGCTTTGTTTCGCTGGTTTATGTCTCTCTCCTTCATTTGCGGTTGGGATGGGGATATCTGGCCTTTTTTCTCACGTACATGGCCTAAGCTGGATTCATTTTAGGAAAGCCTTGTCCAGTGTCATCAACATCATCTAATGGATTTCTCTAGGTCCCAGAGGCAGTTGAAATAACTTAGCTTGTGCTGGCTAAATATTCACAAATCTCAACCAAGAGCAGCTCTGTCACAGCTGCACCACCTGCAGTCCCTGAACTGGGTAGCTGGGATGTGTTAGTACGATTTATCATCATACCTTTCCTTTGCAGTGCAGATGTACTTTAAGTAAATGAATCCATTTTTCTTTATTATCTCCTTGTTAAGAAAACCATCCCTTGTGTTTTCCCCAAGTGTAGGGCTTCTCTGAATAAATGTGCAAAGCATCATTTCACAAAATGACATTCTACTGAATCCCTTTGTGTGTAGTCCTGCCAGAGGAGGGAGAGCTGAGATGGTTTCTAAAACAAATACGTGCACCTTGCAGGTCTTTATGAGGTAGTTGGAGGAGAATAATGGAATGCTACAGGAGTGTCAGAGAAGTTTGGGTTAAATGACAGGCTCAGGGAATGGCTTCAGAGTATAAAATGCAAAGTTAAGTCCTTGCTAGTGCATAAATAACAGCCTGGACTTGATAAAAGCCAAATAAAATGTTAGATAATTTGGGCTGGATCGTGAAAGATTTATGTTAGTTAAAGATAACTTCCCTTGTAATTGTGACTTGTGAATAGTCCCTATTTCAACATTAAAGTCCAAGAGGGAGAGTAAGAAAGGGGCAGGAATGCTTGGGCGTGAATGCAACATTAGCGTAGCTTAGGAAGGGCTGGAAAAATCCCACCCAAGGCAAACTTACAAATGTGCATGTGGAAAAGAGTAATTGGAAGCAGATGCTTTGGAGTTATAGTGGGACTGGTGGCAGGTGTTGGGAAGTCAAAGACTTCCTAACAGTGTGCATGTATATTTGTAGTAAAATATACACTAGTCATGTAACCATTTGGTGTTCTTTTAAGTTATGAACGTATAGGTCTTAATGCTTAAACCAATCCTAGAGAGAGCTACTGTGTGCTTCTGATTTGTGAACACAGTCTTCACCTTGGTGCGTGCTGAGAGCATGACAGTGCCAAGGTGAGCAGTGACTGGGGTGTGAAAACACTGCTCACCTTTGTGTATCTCATCTTAGTGTCTTCTTGCCTGTAAAAAAGGTTGAGATTCTTAAGAGAAATAGCTACTGATTGAAATTAATTGCTCCTCCAAAAATTAGTAAGCAGTAGTGGTACTATGAATAGTGCTAAGGCCTTCCCATCAGTGGAACTGGTGGAGGAACAGGTTTATATTGACAGAAAACATTAACTGTTATGAATGTGTGTCCAGACCTTTGGCTTAAAATGCTCTGTGGTGACCTGTGCCTCTGGATGGTAAGCTACAGCTTTTGCTTTCTTTTTTTTTTTCCCCCTTTCTTTTTCTTTGGATGGCTCAGGAGATCTTTTTGTAAATCCTGTGGATTCCGTGGGTGTCGAGAGAAATGCTGTCCTGAAAGACACAGAACTGGAATCAGTTAGCTAAGGTCATGCCATATGATAGCTCACTTAGAATAAGAACCTGGGTTTATCTGTAAAATTTAGGATAGTGTGAAATCTGTAGGTAAAGGGTATATGTCAGGTAGACCACTTACCTGTTTTTCCCCAAGGTTTTTCTGATGTGTTTATAGTTTATTAAGCTCTTCTAGAATACATTGTTCTGATGTTTTACACTGAACAATAAATAAAATGAACCCCTTTAATGCATTGGGCTCTGTTAATAGTGAAGAGTAGGCTTGCAGCTATACCCCTATCCTCTTCTGAGGCATTATCAGGAGAAATAAAATCTTTCAAGAGCTCTTGAACAGAACGACATTGAGCAATTCCTGAGTATACATTAGGAAATGTTTGTTTTTACAAAAATACAAAATGTTTTGACTTTCAAATAGGCTGATTGTTAAGTGTGCTTCCTTCTCCCCCTCCCCAACTGCTGTGGTTGAAAAATTTGGACTCAGACGAAGCTATTGGAGTTGAGCTCCCATGTTATGCATCTGAAGTAAATCCTGTAAACTCTCAGCACCCAAAACAACTTCAATTGGCAGAAAGGCTGCAATCAATAAGTAATAATTGAATTTCAGATGGAGAAGGGAAAGATCTGTAAATGTTCTGGTACATCATGCATCACTGTGTTGATGTTAGAAAACAACATCGGTGGAAATCATCAAAGTCGGGCAATGTTCTGCAGCAAAAGTGTCAAAAACTTCAGTTTCTGCAAAAAGATTTACATGACTTCCTATAAATTTTCATATCTAATGTGACATGAATCATTGTGTACTTGGCGTCTCACTGCAGAAGTGCTCAGCTGTTGTTAGGAGCCATTTAAACATGTTTATTGCAGCTGAAGGTCCCTGGCTTGCAATCAGTTCAATGTAACAAAAACGATCCAAAGGCTTATGGGAAGTAATAATTTAAAAAACAAAACTGCTGATATACTTTGAAAGCTAATAGGCAGCTTTTCCCATAAGGAATTGTGATGGACAAAGCCCCAGCAGTGGAAAAGTTGCAAATGTTTGGATGTGTAGTGAGGGCTAACGGCAGGAGTTAAGCCTGCCTGGCTCAGTGTGATGCTTGGTCTGTGGGGAAATGTTTGACATGGGGTAGATTTCAGATTCATAAACCATAGCAGGTAGTACAGTGTGCACAGAAAACCAAGGCTGACCTCATGTTTGCTTTATTTTGCTTGTCTTGGTTTAACGTTTTCTTTCTACCAAAGTAACGTGAAGGCGTGTTGACAGGCTAACGGGGGTGAGCTTCATGGGGGAAGCTTTGTGTCGTGTTTAATTGACTGAGGGAGGGCAAAAGCCTTGGCACCTTATGAACTTGGAGACGTTCCTGTAGTTGTGTCCAGCATGGAAAAAGACACACTTAAGGGGATAGAAAATTAAATCTAGAGGAGCTCTGATTATAGGATCACTGACGGGAATAGAAAGAGTGAAGGATAATGTGATTTAAAAAATAAAAATAAAAAATTAGGTTACCAGATTAGATGATCTGGTTGAAGAATGAAGCTTGAGTCATAATACTTTGGAAGTGGAAGAGGGCAGAATAGATACAAAGTATTGGATTAATTTTTTAAAATTATTTTTATTTTAAAAATTAATTATGGGCCAAGGAAAAACAGAAGCTTGGATGTTTTGGGAGAAATCCTGGGGGAGGGGACCTGAAGTTTGAAACCTCAATGAAAAAGGCCGGGGTTGGGGGGAGGGAAAAAGAATATGATGGAGGCACTCTAAAAGGGAAGGGGGAAGACAATAAGGTTTTTACTAAGTAAATATTTTCGTGGTATTACTTGGAGGCTTATATTTTTCTTAGGAAAGCAGATAGGCAGGTATGGACAGAAGTGGGCTGGAGAAGATGGTTCCATGCAAAGCAGTGGCAGGAGTGCCTTAGTGATGCTACAGGAACCACATAAATAAATATTTCCATGGGAAGTGAAGGTTACTGCTCTCACCATGATGTTCTGTTGTGAAACGGGTGTCTCTGAGCCCTAATTACTTGCTTTCCACCTGTAACTTAACTGGTGTTGTCTGGAGCGGTGTGGAAGCCCTTTTACATGTGGGATGCATGTAAAAATAGTAGGGACTGTCAATGGAAATCATAACCTGACTCATTACTGCAGCTTTCGTTGTGGCAGGAAGAAAACTGTAACTCTTCCCTGGCGCATTCAGAGCCGGTAATTAGCCAGTGACACTGTCAGTGTCGTGCTGGTATCTTTATAGTCACCACAGATGAGCTGTTCTTAGGTGACTTGCTGCTCTGCTGTAGAGGCTCACGCTCCGTTCCATGCGGAGCTTTGCGGCGAAGCAGATGGGAGAAAACCCTCGACTTCTCTGAAGCAGATGGGTAGGAAAAGCCTGAGCTAACCGAACAGTGTATCCCAGGCATGAATGACTGCACGTATTGCTGAGCATTGGGTTGGTTTTTCCTTTGAAGAAGAGTCATTTGCCTCTTGGTGCTGCTCATACAGGCCTCAGACATCACGGTGGTGCACATCGCTGTCCTCTCTGCTTGTAGGCTGCACTTGTATGTAGGGAGGCTCGGTGTGCGGGCAGGCATGCAAAGCTCATCTCTTTGCCTGCTCTTGAGGCTGCTGGAGTGCTGGCTGCTATTTTACAGGGGGAAAAATGATTTCTACTTGGGTTTTTTTCCCTGCTCCCTCTTTTCTTACAGCCGACACAGAAGGTTGAAGGAGAGATTACAAATGCATTAGAAGTATGTTACTTTAGGATGCTTTAAAGCATCTTGCGTGCTTTCCCAACAGATGCAGGTTTCCACATTGTTGTTGCTTTTGTCATTATACAGACAATGTTTAAATTAAGGATAGTTTTGAAAGGTCTTTTAATTATATTACCAACGTTTGTAATGTCAGCACGATAGCTGAACCTGAAGTATTTGTAATTAAGGCTTTTTTAACATTGTTACCCAGATAAACTGAACAAATAGAGAAGAGCTAATTGACTTCCCTTGCTCAATTTATTGGTGTGCTTTTGATAACATTTGACATCATTTTATTAAACATGATGGAGAAGGGAGAGCGGTGGAATGTTTTGTTCTTCCTGGCGCGTTATTTTTGGTAAGTGTCTAGGGTGCATTTAGATAAACTACAGTGCTGAGTCTGAGCAAGAAAGACCTAAATATCCAGTGAATTACTCCTATTTGCATTGAGAAATTAAGCATAATTAGCATTCAAGTTTTAATGATATTGTATTTGTGAAGCTGATAAGGCCTCTGGGAATGTGGTTGCAAGAAACTTCTATTGTTTACTATATGCAAATGTAGCCACTTAGCTTTAATTAGAGGTTGAAACCTGGAGCAATTATCAGCAGTTGCTTTAGTATTAATGAGCTTGACAGAGCTGTCCATCATGGTGTGTTATATGATTGAGAATTAGAATATTGAATCCCAGTTGGTTCACTGTTCACAGAACTCACAGGCTTCGTTGAGCAAAGCCGTTCCGTTTAGTATGCCATACATTTCGTTAGCGACAGTCACTGGAAAGACTGAAGTCCATATAAATTTGTATAGCTGCTATTTTCTGCATGGTGGTTTGAGAATATGAGAGAGAATTTCTTTTAAGGCATTTGTTGCCAACGATTTTTTTAAAATAAATGATTCTAAGAGCAGTTATATGGGTGCTATATAAAATTTAGTTGCTTGACGTCCCAATACTCCAGTTTATGATAACTGTTGGCTGATGAATTTTGTCACAGAATTAGCAGCTATGTCCTCTTATGTGATGGACTCAAATACTTCCATTCACATTCTGGTTTTAATGGAGGACAAGACATGTAAGGAAAACAGAGAAAAAACCTATAGTGCCAAGACTTTTAAATGTTCTTTATTTTACTCTCATTTGATGGAAGCACTAACCATTAGTGACTTCTGTGCTGCTTTTTAATGTTGGGTTTTTTGGGGGTTTTTTTGAAAGAACAGCTTTTGTGTTGAAGCAGTAAAAAGTTTCCATGAAAGATCTATAGAGGGATGAAAAAAAATTAGAAAATGCCACTTGAAGTTAGTACTTTTGGTAAACACTGAAAGATTTTACTTATTTTTGAAATGCTTATTAGTGGAACAATTCTCCCTCCCACAAGCCTCTGAGAATGAGAATAGATACTTAATAAAACTGTATTTAATGTTTTATGTGTAACAGATGCTTTGTATTTTTGCTATTGCAGTTTCATAGATGGCAGAATGTAATTGTGAACTTTCCTGTGCTCTGGCAGGTGAGGTTGAAATGAAACCACCAATGATGTTTTTAGCATCTCTCAGTATTTCTTAGGATGTAAAAATCTTTCCCATATTGAATGGCAGTGATGCCATCTAAACTACTGACCACTGGAGCATAAAATGCCCTTTTAGTTGCAATGTGTATTTAAATACTAGATGTTGTAGGGTTTTTTAAAGAGAGATGGGAGACTGGGAGCATTTACAGAACATTGTTTTATGAGGTGGTATTGAACAGCCTGTAAGTGTGGAAGAGCAAGGCAGGGCAAGCTCTGGCAAAAACAGCTTGCGGCAGGGGCAGACACATCTTTTGGGGGGGTCCTGTCCTGCCATCAGGACATGTGTTTGGATCTTTGTGTGGATGGGGAGTGCTGCCCTTAACTGCAGGCTGAGTTGTTCCTTCTGCTGTAGGTTTGGGTTGCCTCCTGTCCCTGTGCTGGTCCAGACCAGCTGCCGCTCACAAGGCACAGCCTGGTTACTTGCTCAGCGTTGGAAGGGTAAGACAGAAAAAGAAAGCCTTGTTTTTTAGGGGGAAGGACAACTATAGAAAGTTTTAAAAGGCTAAATAACAATGCATGTTCTAGATCAGTATCTCTGACAGCTAAATACTGTGGGGAAAGGGACACACTGAATCTCTGCTGTTTGTAATTCCAAGTAAGTCGGCTACAGCTAGATGGAGCAGAATTATGAATCAGATACAGAGATGCTGGTTCCAATTTATTCCTCCAGGAAAGCACAGCTTCTAAGCCATATGGTTTTTGGTAAAACCACGCTTTTTCACTGATTTGCTAGGTGGAGTTGAGGCTAAGGATATAGTATCACATAGGCAATCAGTTGGTTTTATTGTATTGATTTGTTATGTAGCCGTGTCGTATAGGAAGTGTACAATGGAGTGATATTCTTAGGCATTTCGTCTTTGGGAAAAGGCTAGTTAAGGATTATCAAATAAGTAATCCAGCTGGCTGAATCGAAGCCATTAGTTACTAACCAGCTCTCAGGTCATCACCCTTCCATTTCCACTTCTGGCCTGTGAGTCACTGCTCAGCTTGTCCGTAGCGGGGCCAACTACATGCAATAGCAATCTATAATTCACGCAGTGTCTGGTAATTTGATTTAAGCAACAGACCGCACAGGCTATGAAAGGATAAAAGACAGCACATAAAGTTACTCACCTTAACTAGGCTTGTTCGAGCTGTGCTTTGCCTGTTTATTATGAAACAGTGAAAACCAGATGAATTTTGCCCCTTTCCCCGCTGGCGTAAGAGGAAATTAAAAAGTTGCTGCATATATCATTCCCTCATTGATACTTTCACTGCTGTTAACTTTATAATGTGTATTTTTCAGTACCTAAATTACATACAGCGTTCATTCTTCAAAGGTTTGTTTTTCCCCGTGTTTTTCAGCAAGAAAGCTGTGATTTACCTTTGCCCTAATTTGCTTTAAAGGGTATGTGTGGTTACAGGGAAAGGAGAAGCTGGTGGTGGTGGCTGTTGTTTTTAAGTGCCGTTAAGCTTTTTAACTTGGTTTGTGTTTTTTTGGCATGTGGACCATTTACTGTTATTAAATATTCATTTTTTTGTACAGCACAACTTACAGTAATACATATTTAACATTTGTTATCTTTATTTATGGCTCCTATTAGTTACTATATTCATAAAGATAAAATACCCATAAATTACCAGTGAATCAAACCCATGTTAAGCTGTATTTAGCAATTCAGTCGGGTGATGTTTCTGTTGTTATTTAGGGCTCTTGTTCTTGTTTATGTCCCATTCCTCTTTCATATTTATAGCCATTTAAAGCCATTAACAGCTTTGTTAAAATTTTGCAAATAGGTGACACACTTAACGTTTCTTAGAGCCTTCCAGTGGTGGGGTGGTTTTTTTTTATTGCCACGTTTCATTTTCACATTTCAGCTGCTTCGCTTGCACTTTTGAAGCCTTGGTGGCAGGAAACCCAGAGAAGGGGAGATTTGGGTATTTCTTTATTTTATTTTTATTGTATTTGAAAATTGGAAATAGGCTTAACATTAGCATTTCTCTTAGGAAAGATTTTGCACACCCCCTGATCAGACGTGAACCGTATCAAGCAATCATCGCTGAATATAATAAAGTTTGGAAGCAGGGACTGTATTTTCCGGGGCCTCATCGGCGTTTCAGAAGACACAGTGTTATTTGTTCTAGATATAACTCTTCGGGCTTGCTTACATCAAATCTCTTTTGCACTCTCCTAAGTGGTAGCTCTGATAAGTTCCCCAGTAAACAACCCAAGGTCATTGCAATTCATTCCCACAAGTCGCTTCTTGCTGTGGAGCAATCACTTCGAGGCACACGTTTGTTATTTAGTGAAGAGCAAAAGAGAGATGGGACTGTGCGGCTGCTTTAGAGCGGCTTTGATCTTCTCTTTCCTAACAACAGTGCACAATGGCAATTACAGTTCCTTTTAAAACATATTAGAGAGGTAGGATAATAAGTGAAAAGGGAATTTTCAGTCATTTTCAGTGTCGATGAATGCGTTATTAACTCCCAGTGATTTTGCAGATGCTATTTCTGCCAGATGAGCCTGAATGTGTGGTGCTTGCCAGATCAGCTATTTAAGGAACTCTGTTTTCTGCACTCAGCAAGGGATGGTTCCAGTCAAGTCTACTTGTAAATCCGAATCTGGGAGACAGGGTGTCTGTTGGAGCTGCCAGGATATTATGTTACACCAGCTCTGATTCTTTTGTCTAGAACAAGAACAAAAACTCTGCTAGAAAATTCCCTTTTTGATTAATGCAGCCTTGGCTGGCTGGCTTATTTCTGCATCATGGCAGGGCAATTAGCTTTGCAGATGTATCTGGGCAAGGCAGTGGAACTGAGGAAGGCTGCTACAAGACAGCCCCTTCCAAGATGAAATGGACCCACCCCATCTGGATAGCAGAGCACCAGCACCCATGAGAGGAAGCTGTGTTGTTTGTCTTTGTACATCTGACTTGGGGACCTTCTGGTCTCTTATGTCTTTGCAGTGTGTGAAATTTGAATGAAGAGTTTGCATTTGAGACCAACTCAATCCCTCAACGTGAAAATATCTGAATATACCAATCACTGGGCAACTGGTACTTTAAAAATAAGAAAAATTTAAAAATCCGGCTTTTCATGTTAAAAAAGTAAGTTTTAGAAATTGTCCTCGTAAGTATGTATCATTTTTGTTTGAAATTATTGTGGCTTTTAAGCCCAATTCCATGTTTAGGAAAGGCTGTAATGGAATTCCTGAGCTCATAAATAGTAACCCAGCTAAGCGATCAGTTTTAATAATCCATTGGCAGTATTGCTTACCAAGAAAATGCGTACGTTTCTAAATGACTTCAGCAGAAAGCTAATCAAGCTTAGTCACACTCTTTGAATGACTAACTTCTGCCTAGTAATTTTGCTTGATTTCTCATATGCTGTAAGAAATGCAGGTTTGTGGTTTTGTGGAAGATTATCTAAACTAACAGCTTTTCAGGACAACTCTGCTGTTACAGAATGTGAGCGGATTTCCATGATCTTTTTATTTTATGGTCTTTTTTTTTTTTCTGGACAATATTGCAGGACTAAACCTGTCTTTCTCTATTTTGTTCAGTCTTGACAGTTGTAGCTCCTAATATGCTTTAGTTATCATTCTTGATATGCCTGGTTGGATGTGGCGAAGTGGAAAAAAAAATGACAGCTAGTCAAAACGTTCATGGGATCATAGAATCATAGAATTGTAGGGGTTGGAAGGGACCTCGAGAGATCATCGGGTCCAACCCCCTGCCGAAGCAGGGTCCCTAGGACATTTCACTGAGATAGGCATCCAGACGGGTCTTGAATATCTCCAGAGAAGGAGACTCCACCACCTCCCTGGGCAGCCTGTCCCAGGGCTCTGGCACCCTCACTGTGAAAAAGTTTCTCCGCATGTTGGTGCAGAACTTCCTATGCTCCAACTTGCAGCCATTGCCCCTTGTCCTGTCTCCACAGACCACTGAAAAGGGGCTGGCTGATTCCCCCTGCATCCCTTGCTTAAGATAATTGTAAACATTAATTAGGTCCCCCCTTAGTCTTCTCTTCTCAAGGCTGAACAGTCCCAATCTTCTCAGCCTTTCCTCATAGGGGAGATGCTCCAGGCCCTTAATCATCTTCGTAGCCCTTCTCTGGACTCTCTCCAGGAGATCCCTGTCCTTTTTATACCAGGGAGCCCAGAACTGGACACAATACTCCAGGTGGGGCCTGACCAGGGCAGAGTAGAGCGGGAGGATCACCTCCCTTGACCTGCTGGCTACACTCCTCCGGATGCACCCCAGGATCCCATTGGCTCTCTTAGCCACCGAGGCACACTGCTGGCTCATGGCCAACCTGTCATCCACCAGGACCCCCAGGTCCTTCTCCACAGAGCTCTTCTCCAGCAGGTCATCCCCCAGCCTGTACTGATAGAAACGGTTGTTCCTTCCCAGGTGCAAGACTTTACACTTGCTTTTGTTGAACCTCATCTGGTTTCTTACTGCCCAGCTCTCCAGCCTGTCCAGGTCTCGCTGGATGGCAGCGCAGTGTTCCTGCGTGTCAGCCACTCCTCCCAGCTTTGTGTCATCGGCGTACTTGCTGAGGGTCGATGCTATTCCCTCATCAAGGTCGTCAATGAAGATGTTAAACAGGACTGGACCCAACACCGAGCCCTGGGGAACACCGCTAGTCACAGGCCTCCAGTCAGATTCCACTCCACGAATCACGACCCTCTGGGCTCGGTCCGACAGCCAATTCTCAACCCACCTCACTGTCCACTCATCAATCCCATGCTTTCTCAGCTTTGCTATCAGGATGCTGCAGAACCTT
The DNA here is from genome assembly GCA_027925045.1 of Hypotaenidia okinawae. Lineage (NCBI taxonomy): Eukaryota > Metazoa > Chordata > Aves > Gruiformes > Rallidae > Hypotaenidia > Hypotaenidia okinawae. Next base: position 7,766,011 of record BSDF01000003.1, read on the forward strand.
TGTTCTTATTACATTAGAAAGTTGAATCTCAGATTTGTTATTTGAAATCTGCGTGCTATAAAGCAGGAAGCAAGAAAAGGATTTCCTAAGCAAAGAAATAATGCAGTGGCACCCGTAGCAACAGGATTGCTGCAAGCTGCTTCCTGTGTTAGCTTAAAAAAAAAAAAGGTTGGTTTACAGTGATCCAGAAAAACCTCAGTTTCTAGAAAAAGAAAAGTTTCTTGTCAAACTTTATAAAAATTATAAAATCTTATAATTTCTTATCAAAAATTTACCATGCTGTATTTTGCTTCCTTTAGACCCTGCAGTGGCAGTATAAAATAATAAACATTTCCAAGTTTGTATCAGTTTTTTGTTGACCCATCTGGCTCATCCTGTAAATAAAGTATGTAACAGTCAGAAAGGCATTTATATCCTTTCTGGTATTGATGCTGTTAAATTGAAATTCTGGGAAATTTAATAATGTTTTAATCCACAGTCACTTTATCCAATGGTTCCATTCTCCTAGCAGATGGTGGTACTGAGTCAGATCAGGGATCTAGCTCTCAGTGGCTGCTTGCAGAGTGGCCAAGAGCAAATACTTAGAGGAAAGGAGAAGCATTCAACGATATGAATATTTTTGATCTTTGTTTGCTTTTCTTAATCTCTGCTAAAGCACTGAGCTGATGTTTTTTGCAGAATTACATATAACTCAAGCTCTTGTTTCTGAGCCCTAATAGCTAAATTACAGCTTATCATTGTGTAAGTAAAGTCAGGAATGTTTTTTCAATGCTTGTTAATTTACATTTGTCAACATACTATTTCATCTGCCGTTTCATCACCTAAGCAGTCAATTATTGTGGCATCTTTTCTGCAGCTGTTTGCAGTGGGATTTGTTTTTCAGCTGTCGTGAATAGTTTTGCCCAGGTGCAGGTCCCTGCCAAAGGGCAGGATTTTTGTTTGGCTTCTTGGTGGCTACTGGCCATCTGTGCTGAGCCTTAGCTGGATCAGCAAAGGGAGGTGAGGTGGTGGTGCTGTGACAGTCCCGAGACCATAGTTTTGAGGGTTACAGTTCAGTAAGAGCTGAATTCACAGATTCACAGAATTGTAGGGGTTGGAAGGGACCTCCAGAGATCATCAGGTCCAACCCCCCTGCCAAAGCAGGGTCCCTAGGACAGGGCACACAGGGAGGCGTCCAGATGGGTCTGGAATATCTCCAGAGAAGGAGACTCCACACCCCCTGGGCAGCCTGTCCCAGGGCTCTGGCACCCTCACTGGGAAAAAGTTCTTCCCCATCTTGGTGTGGAACTTCCTGTGCTCCAGCTTGAGGCCATTGCCCCTTGTCCTGTCCCCACAGACACTGAGAAGAGGCTGGCCATTTCCCCGTGTCCCACACTTGAGATATTTATAAACATTGATCAGATCCTCAGATTTACATCTAGCACTATTAGAAATGCTTTTGAGCTTTGGTTGAGCTTCCCTTGCTTACTTCCATTGCTTGGCTTAAGCCTTTGAAGTAGTTCACCAGGTGTCTTATGGTGTTAGTGGTGGCTCACTGGCTTTTCCAAGCCCTTGTCATTTCATCTGTCCATCTGAATCCATCTGAAGATGTTGGCTTAATCTTATTTTGCTTCTGTGGGAAAGATGTTTAGGATTGGAAACAATACACCTTGCAGACGTTGGGGTGCTTCTGTACGGGTTAAGGCTTTTGATACACGACTCTCTTTTTGACAGGTCATAGGCCGTATCAGCCTGGTTTTATAATGTAATGCTTCTTCCAGAAATTGCTCTCCCAGTTGCACTGCTGTTGGCTCTGAAAATCAGCATGCCTTTTCTGCTTTTATTAGTGTTTGTGCTGTTACTGTGTCCATGCTTTTCTTCATAAATGATCCCATCCCGTCGGATTGCTAAAAAATGTTTCTCAGCACGTCTTTCTTCCACAGCACTGGCTATGGGTGCCCTTGGCGAGCTGCTTGTAGCAAACAGACTGCAAATTTTGGTGATAGGAAGCTAAACTGAAGTGCTGTCAGCTTTTTTAGATAAATGCCAGTGAGAGACACCGGGATGCTTAGCTCCCAGTGGGGAGCACAAGTCAACAAACGGGTGCTGGTGTGAAGATAATAAAGGAGTTTTGCTTAACATTCACTGCTTTGTCTTTCACTACTGTCTTAAGAACATTACTGCCAAAAGATTACTCTTCTCCTGAGAAGAAATCATGCACATTTGTGGTGATGTATTCTTGGAGAAAATGGGACCTCCTATGGGCCTTAGGTAACCTCATTGATTGAGGGGTTGGTTTTGGGTTTGGTGTTTTGGGGGGTGGTGGCAGTGATGAGTACGCTGGTGGTTTGGGTTTTTTGCATTTTAAATATGATGTGTTACATGGTCTAGATGTTTTGTGTGCATCTTCTGCCCAGATATGGCTAGGTTTTGAGCAGTGTGTGCCTGGGGAGAAGTGGGATTCTTTTTACTTCCTTGGAGAAAATGAATTTAGCTTGAGGATTATCAGGAGTATTTGCATTTTTAATTATCCGGTGCCTTCCAAATAAACTTTCCCCAAAAGCAGGGGGGTTTAGGAAAGCATATGAAAAGTGCCAGGACATAAAATACAAACCAGCGAGAGAGGCTATGACTGAGCTGTGGGACAGTGTCTAACTGATGATGTTTCACTCCTAAACAACTGACATGCTCTTAAACAACTAACTTTAAATAAAAAACAAAGCCCTGTCCTCCCTTTTCCCTGGCTAAGTGGTGCTTCAAAATGCTGTCGAAGTGTCATCCAAATTTTATGTGTTTGTAAGTTGTTTAAAGAAATACAAAGGAAGGTTTAACAGAGGATTTATTTTTGGGGAAAAGCAAAACACTAAAATCTAAATGAGTGCTTTAGTCATTTAAGTGACTACTGTGGGACAGCTTATTTTCTCAATAATTATTACAGTTTATTTTCTTTGATGATGTATCTTTTGCCAGAAAAAACAATTTAAATGTCAGTTTTAAATAATAGTTTTAATAATTTTCCTGGGTTTATTCCTGTTACTGGGAACTTTACTAATAAAGCTATTTTTTTTTAATCATTAGCATTTACATTTCTTGAGAACTAAATGCACGTTTCAAAATCTTACCATTTTTAATTCGTCCTGGAATGATGTGAGAGAATTAGGAGGTTGGTGTAACACTCAGTCAGGTACACACTGCTTCAAATCCATCTGTATCTTAGAAATCTTGTCAAGCTGGTGATTGGGCAGCTTTCTAAGACGCGTAAAAAATCTTTGCTCACAGTCGAAAAGTGATAGACAGAAGGTTTTGAAGTAGAAACAGGTTGTGACAAAGCAGTTGGCAGGAATATTGGATTTTGGAAGATTCATTAAAATCTCCAAATCTGATCTCACAGGCAGGGAAAAGCTGTTCTTTATTTCTGAATGATTTTTGAAGGACCCCAGAAAGATGCAGCAGTTTAACTGCCTTATTAATCACATTTTACTGCTGCTGTACCCATTGGAACTGGCATGGTCAGAGGTGTCTTGCTGGTTTTGCGTGGCAGGCTCCCGTTTCACTAGTCTTGGATGTTAACATTTGGTCCAGCTGAAAGCTTTGGGAATTATAACTGTATCATGATTCCAGTAATGGATAGATTTGTAATGCTGCATTGAAAGATTTGGGAGAGGGTAGGCTTATGCAAGCCTCATAAGTTATTTATTTATTTTAAAATCTACTATATGGAGTTCTAATTCAGTTTTTGGAAAGAAAAGGTGATGGAAAAATGTCACGCTACTCTGTTGAGGTCTCTTTCTGAAAAAAAAGAAGGGAGAATGAAAGTGGTTGTCAAGCAGAGTAGGAAAGACATAATGAAAATGCTATGCCATGTTATTTTGTGAATAAGCATCCACAGAAAGAAATTCTCTCTGCTAATTATGCAAAAGCTCATATGGATGCATTTCTCTGTCTTCAAATGTGAAAGAGAAACAGGCAACACTCTATCCCTTTTTTTTTTCTGTTTGGAAATGTCATGGAATTTATTGTTCCTTGCCATTTTGAGACAAATGTTGCAAATGCAACACCAGAGATTTACGTTTCCTCAGCCTCCCAAAGAGACATTCCCTCACCCCCCATTCATTCTCAGAGCTACCTTCTAAGCTTCAAATCTGATGTACGTGTTGTCTCCTAATATTTAATATAAGGAAACTGAAGCTTTATTGAAACTGTTGGCAGGAAGGGTGTGAAGTTGTGTAACTTAATTTCTAAACTCTCTTGTGGCCGAGTTCCACAGTTCTGTCTTATGTTGCTGATTTTGAGGCAATACAAATAAAAAAAAAGGAAAATATACTCATAATTTGTTTTTTCTGTATATTAATCACCCTCTTGGTACTTCAGTCTTCTTCCTTGTTGTGTTTCTTCTTTCTGACATATGAGTACACTGAATATTTAAGGAGTTTAAAAGGAGCCAGCTGGGACACCAGAAGCGGTACAGCAGTGCCGTATGGGCGCTGGCACAGGCTGATTTGCTCTGCTTCGTTGCACGTGACCCTGTACGATGTAGATGCAGCCTAAGGTAAATCATTACAGTCTTTTTAGTCTCTCTCTTCATGAGAGCTTTTCTAGGTAGTTCAGCAGCCTTTGAACCTTCTCCAATTCTACAAAATACTTGTGGTGGAACTTGGAACGCTCATAACTTCTCAAGTCATCCATGCTGACACCTACCTACCGCATTCCTCTGCTTCCAGTACCTTGGGCTCTCCTTATGGCAGTGATCCCAGTTAATTTTTGCAATATCAAAATACATAGGAACTGTTATGAAATATTTGTTATCTTTAACTCTGGGTTAACTTGATTTTATTAATGTCAGTCCATGAACTTTAGTTGAATGCTTAATGTGGTCCAATATCCTCAGATAGTTTATTCCTCTACTTCCTCACCCTTCCTTAAAGCTAAATGTGCTTTTTTAACCTGTTGTGCTGTATTTAAAGTATTGTTTGGGAATGCTGATGCTCTCCTATGCTCTGAGGTCAGTATGCACTCTCACATGCACAAAAATCTATAGGACTGGAAACAAAGGGAAGTTCTTTATCAAGTTAGAGTTCTTTTAAGATTTAGAGAAATCTGAAATATAGAGGAAGCCTTTCTCAGAATGCACTGCATTTCCAGAATGGGAGTTTCCCAGTGAGCAATAGGTGAAACTATGACTGAGATGAGTGCAAAATGACCAAAGCAAAACTTTTTTCAAAAATACTATCCTTTTGTGTTTACAGAGTGCTAGTAAACACTGGTGACCTCCATCATGCTTTAAAAATCATAGCACTCATTAATTTTCTATTTAGACATGTATTTAAATTTATTTAAAATACAATGGTCATGCTTTGCACTGAGAGGAAAATCTACAGGAATAGAAAGCAAGTAGATGATCCACCAATCTCCTCCTTTTGCATGTAAATAGTGCAATATGTTGACTGCTACTCAAAAAATACCGTGTTATTTTAGAGAAGTAATATTACAGTTCAATTATCAGGGCGTTTTGTATGGAGAGGTGCAGAATATTTGCCTCAGGAATTGTTTCAGTATTATAACTACTTCAGAAGTGAGGAAAATGTGGTTATTTAAAATGCTGTAAGGCATATTCCACGACCAAACATTTTTTTTGTGGATCTTTCTATTCTGAAGCTTTCAAAACTCTAAAAGAACAATGTAAAAATGTGAGTACGTAGGTTGGTGGGTTGCTTGTGTGAAGATGCAGTGTTCTGTGGGAAGGGTTTGAAGAATTAGACTTCTAACTATTGTTTTTTGGCACTTAACAATATGAGAAACGTAAGAGTTGCGTCAGCATGATGTTACTGGGAATAAGCATGATGTTACGGGGAATAAGCATGATGTTACTGGGGATACACGTTAGTAGGAATAGATCATTCTCTTAATTATACAAGCACTGTGCAGCGTAAGATGACGGAGTAGGAAGGAATGAAGGGTTGCTGTAACACGGGAGGGCTTTGGAAGAAGCTGGGGTAGTTCATAGGAATTAGAGGCAATTCTTTCTGGGAGTGGGCCAAACCACAACTGTTTCCTTATGCACTATGGTTTTTCTCTTTTCTCCAACTTCTTTTTATGCCTGTTTTAGTTTCGTTTGTCATCTTTAAGCAGCTGAGGACTGTTTCTAGCTTTACCATTTAGAAGGCTATCCTGAAGCTAGGAGCCAGGAGGAAAATTCTTGTTATCCCCCAGTTTCATTTTGGATTTTCACAAAGGCAAATATCCTACGTGATCCTCAGGAAGGAAAACAAAACACAGAAGTAAAAAAAATTAATACTGCATCATTTAGGTCATGTTTTCTATGTTGATGATGTCAGACATTGATGGGGCAAGAGTAGTGGGAACCAGAGGCTGTGCCACTTGCATGCCCCCTTGTTGTGCCCTAAACCTTTGCTCAAGGTCTTGCATGAACCAAATGAAATGCTTAAAGGGTTGCAGTGCCTTTGGGAAGTGAACAATGATTAAGGCTCTTGGGGAAGGTTTCCCTAATGTTTTGTACACGTACAGTCACAAACAAATTTTTGAATTCAATAAGTCATGCCAGTGCTGTGTGCCTGCTTTGCAGTAGGGTTAGTGCACCTGGACATGCAATGGAGAAATTCTTACTTTGGATTTGTAGGTAGGTATGTTTGCTTCTCCTTTGTCTTTTGGAGACAGTCAAAAGGAGGGAGAGAGGAAGTTCCATTCTATGAAATATATATAAATACAAACAAAATAAGTAAAATCAAGTGCTTAGAGACATAGAATTGTATATATCTAAACAGCATGAGTGTTTGCACTGTGGAAGTTCCCCCTCTTGAAGAGATAAAAAACCACAGCAAACAACCACCACAACAGAAAAAGAACATAAAAACCCCTCACCTCAAAATCAGATTTCTGAACCGACTGGTGAATTATAAAAAGCATGGGGGGGATCAGAGTAAAATGTGGGTTGTTTTTTTTCCGTGTTCATGGTGGCATATTTTTCCTGTGTTAAGTTGGGCAGTGTGTGATTTCCAGTCAGTGCCATCTTGCTTGCATATAATGAGTGAAGAAAAAGAGGCTGGAGGTACGAGGTAGCACAAACTACCTTTGGTTATCATATCATACCTACCTGTTCAGTAGACCTCTCTTTCCTTGAGAGAAATCACTTCAGTTAATTTGGCATTGTTGTTCTTAATAGTTTTTGTACATTCTCCATGAATAGTTTCCCAGAGCTTACTGAAATCAAAACACAGTTCACTGGAAAATTTAATTGCTTATTGCTAAAGGATACTTTCCACAAAAATGTCATTTTTTCATCTCCTAGCTGTTTCAGCACTGAAGAAGTTGAACAAAAGGATTTTATTCATTATATTTTCAGGGGGAAAAAAGTGTTTTCACTGTTCATGCAAAAATGGTTGAATCTATTTCTTCAAAGCACCTAGAAAAATTCAGCTTAGGACACAGGCTGATAGGTGGAAATTTCAGACCATATTGAAACTGAAATAGTTTTAAATAGAAATCCCCCCCTTTTTTTTTTTTCAGACTGTCATAAAGCCTCTGCTCTGCATGCTCTTCCATCTATTATAAAAAGTCTGAGAGAATTTGGTGTCATATTAATCTGTAAAGATCCATTTAGCAAGAGCATAGGTCTGTGAAGGGATTGTACTAAGCTAAATAACTTGCTGAATCGGGGCCTCAAACATTAAGTAAAACTAACTCTTTTAACTTATACAAATGTGAAATAACGGATAAAGGCAGTAGATTATGGAGGGTAAACTTTAAAACTCAATTTTTTAATCCTTTTTGTCCTTTTCCCTTTCTCCTGGTTGCAGGCTGCTATGAAACTGCTGATATCTCTTAGTTCTGTGGGACATGCAGATTTTACTTGTTGGACTTGCCTAAATTTTTTACAGCCATTTTTGTCGTTGATGTTTTCTTGCTGTCACCACTAATGTGATTTATGTACCCTGTAGTGAGCAAGTTTGGCAGTATGTATGGATCCTCCATCTCAGAAGCTGACAATTCATCAGTGCACATAGATTTTTACACCCTAAGTCTCTTCAATCACTGGAAAAACAAAATACTCCTTTTTACTCGAGCTTGCATGAGAGATTCCCACTCCTGGGTGTTTAGCAGCAGGAGCCTCTGCCACTTATCCCCACCTCACCTCAGTGAATAATTTGGCCCTAATAGACTTGGCTGCTCCCTGACACTTAGCAAAGTCATTATTAGCAAAGGATGACCTGAGTGGTAGGTTGCAGAGTGAACAACCTGTTGGCATACGTGAAGCAGGTCAAATCTCAGAAATATTTTCTTGGGGGGTTGTGGTCACAGGTAATTGCTTTGTTGGTTATGGTTGGACAATTTCTTTGCACAGCTGCAAGAAGCTTTTTCTTTAGGAAAAATAGTGAGGCTGATGTTCTGGTGCAGTCAAATACGATACCAGTATGTTTGTGAAACGCATCACACTATCCTTGTAGTTCCAGTGCTGAATCATTACTGCACTGTAGATGTTACTGTAAAATCTACTTGAAAGGAGTGAAAGCTGGTGTAGTCAATGCATACCTTGTTTGCATTTGTAGACTTGCCCTCACAAAGGTATGTTTCCAGAGTCCCAGCAGGGGATTCCAGTTTTATGGACTACCAGTATCCAAAATGCATTGCAACTCTTCAGCACAGCATTACCTTGCTGATACGTGAGCCACTCTCAGCATAGCTAGCAGATATCTTGGGGTTGATGCTTAAGGCATTCTTCCAGCCCATACTGTTATGCTTTTCTGTCATACTGTAACTGCTTCCTAATCTTACTTTTTTCAGCAACATTCAACACCGCAACGCCTGAGAGATTAAAAAAATTAACTTTATTACTAAGGTAAAACCAGTCATAGCTCAGTTGTCCCTCACTCTAGATTCAGTACTGAGATAGGACTTGCCTGAACTGCATCAGATGGTGTCCTTCCATCCCCAACGCTGACACTGGTGTGTTAAGGTACTTGAGAGAGACAGTTCTAGTATTGAGCTAAAGAAAAGGAGGCAAAGACCTTTTGCTAATGATTTTGGAGAACAAACTGAGGATATTGATGCTTCTTTATTTTTTTTAAATCCTTAAATAGAGAAGCAGGGAGATTTTCTTCAAACCTGATGCTATTCTGGGTCACTGATTGCTGACAAACTTCTGCTAACGAATCTATTAACAATTTCCCTAAGCCTCTTTGCCAACAGTTTCTAGCTCTAAGGTTGGGATATTAATTCTTTTTTAATCTAATTTTGAAGCTTGATTAATTAAAACACTTGGATAATGTTGTTAATAATTGAACCAAAGACCAGCTTTACAGAGAATTTCTGGGTCTGTTTGGAATGAAACAAAAATCTTTTTACAACCTAAGTAAGATGTAGGAACCCTGCTTTAGGCTAAGCAAGAGCCTCACAGATAAGATGAGCTGTGAAAAACACACACTTCCATGGTGCTGCAGCTTTTCTCTAAACCTCAGATGTTTTTTTTCAGCCTCTTCAACTTCTCCTCATGTCCCTGTTTTATTTTTTATAGTTAATTCAGATATGCATCCCATTGAATATTTATGTGGATATGGAGAGAAGTACTGATGCCAAAGATTAGGGATTTGTTCCATCACATGGAAAACCCACGTTCCATGTAACAGTCTGTCCAGTTCTCTGACAAAAGAGTATTGAGTTATCTTGGTTAACTGGAGCAGCTTTAATTGGGCCAGCCTGGGTGAGAGACTCCTTAATCTGCTAGGTAGGGAAGTGCTCTTGAAATACGTGGAAAAAGGAATTCAGCTTAACTGCTTTCAACACCTTATACTATGTGTGCTCTTCTGTCATGCTAAAGGTATATTTCCAAAAAGAGTACATAAGAAATAGCTGTATAAGAAAACAGTTTTTAGAAGACAGTTCCTTCATGTTATTTGGTTTGTGTATCTGAAGCTTCTAGTCAATCATAGCAGAAAGCTTTATCCTCTGGGGACAGAAGAGGAAAAAAACTAGTATGAGTTGGAAAGAGATGTCAAATAGGCACCTTTGAAATGGGTCCACTGCAATAAACCACCTTACTGACCTCCCATATGCCATCACTACGGCTACATTTACAGATTGGGAAAAAGCCCATATTTTTTAGCAAAGTTGGTATCAGACGATTGCTTGGTCTATGACAGCTTCTCTTTAGTCTCTTAAGTTCCATATAATGCAAATCATGCATGCATAAGGTTTGTTAGATGTTGCGTTGCTTTTTAGATCTAGGTTTAGTTAGACTTATATATTACTGGCAGTGCTTTACACTCTCACTGGAGGTTAGTTTTAAGGTGTTATAATGCAGTGTACACTATCTCTGGTACTCGTTTAGAGTTTTCCTTCGGGGTGAAAAAAGCTTTGTAAGGAGGAGTGTGTTTCATACAGTGAATCAGATCAGTCTCTAAGGAATGTTAACGAGTCTAATTACTAAAAATTATGTGATGTTTGATTGTTTTACTAATTTGGGAGGAGTTGGTGTTTTATCTTGACTGCAGCGAGCAGTTTTGATGACATTTAAGAAAAGCTTTTCTTCAGGGAAAGAACGAAACCAATTTTCGTTTATTCTTTCATTTCCTTTTAGTTCTGGGCAAATATTTTCAGATTATTGTCAAACAATTACAGTAGGATTCTGTTTTGGTTATGGCAGAATATTAATTCCCTAAGATATTATTGTACACAAGTGAAGATTAGATAGGTTTGGGTAAAGGGCAGATGTCTTTTAGTAATGTCTAATGTATTTTTTTTAATGATATAGCCTACCTAAAGCCTTTGTTCTGATCTTTTGAAATCACATGGAGAAAATATTGAATCTAGGTTAGAGACAGGCAAATAGTTATGACCTTCATTTGAGGCATTAAGCCTTTGTTTTGGAACAAAGATTTTGTTAGGCTGAAGTGCTATAGTTTGAATTTAGAATGATGGAAGTGCTGAAGTTGAGGGTAAACTAAAGCAAGTATATCTATTCCCTCCACTTTTGACATAACTCATCTACCCAAGATGGTGATGGAGGAAATAGCTACTTTCAGGGCCTCAGCATTTGAGGAGAAGCATAATCATTTTTCATTCTTGAATGTTTTAAGAACTGGACGTGGCACTTTTACTGGTTAATGTGATTTGCTGGAGCAAATGCCGGCTACTGACTGTCTCAGCAACCACTAGCTGGGAACCACTGACCCAGCGCATGAGCAGATTTGGGGGCAGAGGGAAGTCTTGCATGGTTCCCTTCAAAAATGAAGATGTAGCTAATATAGTGAACATCCAAGCGCTTCTCCCTGCTGATGCCTTTGGCTCTTCAGGTCCTCAAGTTTACTGGGGTTTCGATCCACTTCTTTTATTTGTAAAATTACTTATTGCTTCTCAGAGACTGAATTAGTGATTGTATTTTTTTTAGTTCTCCTTGTATTTTATGCCTGAAGAAATAACAATTTTAGTAGCTAAGTGTTTAACAATTGCATGCTTCCAGTTAGCCTTTGACAAACCATCCCAATCTCTTATTCTTTTTCCTCCTCGCTTGGTTGTGCTTGGCCTGCTTGCAGAGGCAACTTTGATGCTGCTGCTGCACCTGTTTCTAAGACCAAACATCTTTTTCTTTGTCCTCACTTACTGTACATCTTGGCTCTGACCTTAACACTGTGAATCAGGTGCATAATTCTATCTCATTACTTAAATCACCAATCTCTGTTAGCTACAAAGGCCTTTTTCACCATGACAAGGCCTTTTATTATCAGCCATTATCTAATAAGACAAATCTTGACCAAATAACCTGAAAAAGAGGTGAGCTAAAATTTGCGTAAGGACTACCCATAAATTTTGCTGTGTTAATGCTGTGGGGGGACGTGGATGCTATTTTAAGCAGCTTATTTCAGAAGTAAAATTGGTTCCAAATCTCTCTTGTCCGTTGTGAGAATTCCTCTGCCAAGGTTGCTGTAACTTTTATTCTGTGCCTTTTCACTCATGAAGTGAACCCAGTGTGAATAATGTGAACCCCAAATTAGCAAAGGCTACATTTTTCTCTATTCCTTAGTCTTTTTATCTATGTATCTGTGCATCATTACATGTGATGTATGAATGTTATATATAACACAGCAGAGATTATGCCTGATGGATTATTTTTTTTTTAAAACCAATGTTTTACTAAGGTGCCATTCTGACAAATGAAAGGTAATTACTGAGGTATTAAAACACTATTACATAAAAAAGAATATCCTGGTCCTGTTACACAATGCCACGTGAGGTAAGGAAATGGTCCAGTGCATACAAGTCCCTTACCTGCTCCAGGTTATCCAAATTTACCTCTGTCTCCGTGTTTTAGACATAGGGTGCTTGTGAAAAGAAATGGAATAAACCATTTGGATGAAGGTTAGCTTTTTGGTTGACTTGAGTTCCATTTCACAAAGCATTCAGGACAAGAAATATTTTCTGTCTTTATGTGTTTACAGTTTAGCTCCATAACACGAGCAGATTCATGCTGTGTGGCCAAGTACGTGTGTGATTGCAGTATTCCTTACATAGAGAGCTCAGCACTGGCCAGTCAAATCAATATATATTTATGCTAAATTCAGCTGAATTAAGGTTTTCTATCTTCCATACGGATTTTAAGTTATCTCATCACTATGTACAATAGGACAGACTGGTTTGGAAAAATAAACACCTTTGTGTTTTTAAACTACTTTTGAAATGGCTGGTGGACACACATACTCTTCCTGTGGAGTCCTGGCAGTTCCAGCCACAACCTACCTGCTTCCTCTGTAATTTTGGAGGTAGCTTTCCTAGTAAAAGCTTTCCTCCAGACTGAGAAATGTCAAACTCCCACAAGTAATATGTCTAAACAGTCTTGTGGATGTGAAACACTTATTTTGAAGCCTTGTATGTGCTGTGGAAAGCACTCAGTCCAGTACTACTTGTTTGTGGTGGTCAGGCTGAAAGTAAAAATACTAGGGTTTTTTAGGAACAGTGTCTGTTCCTTTAAAATAAGGTGGCTTGATGTATGTGTACTCTGTGTGTGAGAAGAGTTTATTGCAAATGGAGATAGAAAGATGCTGGTAAAATTTTACCTTGCAGATGTCATAGCAGCGTATCATTGTTTTCCTTTAGATTTAGTGGTGACTGAAATAGTGATAATAAATTGCACTTACATTTCATGCTTGGCATATATCCATCCCCAAATACTTTATTCATGTTTGATGCAAGTCTGATCAAACTGTTACAGATAAAGGAGCTTAAAAAGACAAAGTCATGTATCTGGACTGGATGAAAAGCATGCATGAATATTACTGTGTGTTGAATGTTCTATTCCACCATTAGTGGATGTAATTCACCTTAGTCAGTGACAGAAAAATAATTTTAATCAAGAATCTAGTTGAAGGGGTTTGGGTATTTTAAATTCACCCTGATTTTATAACTAGTGGATGGAGTAGTGCTCTGAAAAACATAAAAGAAGGATTTTCAGTAACTTAGGGGAATATGGTGTTTATCAGAACTTTGCTCATGGCTGTGAAAGTAATGCTCTCTTACATGTTGCAGCTGAACATCCAGTTCTGCAGTGTTTCTTGCAGGGCCTGGGTCTTCTCCATGTTCCATCTTATACTCTGTGGAGGTGTAAAGATGTCTGCCCTTCGCTCATCTTAACCTTAGGCCATGGAGTAAGGTCGGAGGACAGCAGGGTGCACGACGGAGATAAATGGATTTGCTGAAATCTCAAAATGGATTTCAGCAAATCTGAGTTTTAATCTGTGGGACTGTGGGAAGGAAATCTATACTTCATTTTTGGCTTGGTCGGTGGTTCAAGCTGCTTATTATCTAAGCAGGTACTAGTTTCTTCCATTTCTATTGTCAGGCTTCACCTATGTCTACATGGTAAAGTGCAATGTGAACTGCCCCGCAGAGACACAAGTGTGAATGGGCTTGCATAGCACCCTATCTCAATGATAAATATGTGGTTTGTGTCTTAATATATATTACTATCTTAAATGAGCTTGAAGATCACAACTCTGACCTCTGGCTAAACAGCTTCAAATACTTGCACAGAATTGGTGGGTTTGTGTGTTGATTAGAGGCTTGTCCTGTGAGCCATGAGGGAAGTGGAATTATTTCTCCACTTTAGAGCAAATTTTCTACAAATCATTTTTGAGGTCAATAGCTTGAAAGTTTGACAAAGTATCTGCAGAGCTATTTGTACTCCAAGGGACAATTAAACAGTTACTTTAAAAGTATTTATGTAACTGTCACTAATGAAAATGGATGGTTATAAAAGGGAATTCAATGACCAAACACCAAGTTGGGGAAAAGAATATATTTGAGATAGACATAAGAAATGAGCAACAGCGAGTAAAAGACTTGCATTCTCCCTTGTCCCTCAATACATTAGAGCCATAAGATTCATGGTATCATCCAAAAGCTGTTCTGGCATTCTTACCCAATCGATAAATACGCTGCTGTCTGTTTGTGCTCTTGGACGTGTCCAAGAGTTGAGTGAGTATTCAGGATAGAATTGCTTTGCTCTGTGAGGCAGTAGAAAATGGAGGTGATATTTCATATTAGCGCATTTGTACGCTCCCATGATGATAATATGGGGGGTTAGGGATTACATAAAAGCCTAATTCCTTAGTTCTGTCTTGCCTTTCTTTCCTAAAATAAGGCTATTTGAATTTTATTTTTTAAGGCATGTGGGGAAAATCACTTCAGTAAAGCATAGCAGAACTGTGCTGACCTAGCACAGTAGAGGGGTTCATTAAGAGAGGCTCAAAGTATTCCCATTTTGATATCAGTTCTCAGAAATATATTGGAATCTGTAAAAGCAGATAAGATTTATTATTTAATAATATGACCTTATCCTTTCCAATGGATTATGAAAGGTGTTTGATAAAGCCTTGTTCAGTGTTGACTTTTTTTCTACGTGCACAAAAAGCAAACTGAAGTTTTAACTGCATCAAATAGCTTCTTGATGTAAAGAATTGTTGGGGGGTGGAAGATGTATCTTTGATTTTTGTGGTGTGTTTTTTGCTGTATGAAATCTACCGATGTTTTAAATTAGTTATTAATGAGGCACATGCAGAATAACATTTATGCAGTCTTCTGTAGATTCCAGTGTGGTGATCTCTTGCTCTGTAATTCATGTACATTTTTCACAGCCTAGCTGAGGTTGGGTGGGACCTCTGGAGATCATCTTGTCCAACCTCCTTACTCAAAGCACAGCCACTTAGAGCAGGTTGTCCAGGATCAAGTCCAGTTTCTCCAAAGATAGAAACCCCATAACCTTGCTGGGCAACTTGTTCTACGGTTTGACCATCTTCACAGTAAGTGGAATTACAGCAGACAACCAGTAAAATTTTACGCAGCTTACATTTTCTGAAAGCGTTGATTTAGAGTGGGGAAAGAGTTTAGACTTTAATTAAAAAAAGAAACAAAAAAGCTTAGAAAGATCTCTTCAGAGCTGTGTTAACACCTCCACTGTGGTTATTTACTGTAAGCTGCCCCCAACTGAACTCTGTGAAAAGCTACTGTGAGTTTAGGTAGATGCTTGGGTGTGAGTCTGGAAGTCTTGAGTCTGTAGATGTAATGAAGTCATTCTTTTTGGAGTGTGAATCAGGATACCTACTTCAGCAAGGTGGCATTGACTTTAAAAAATCGATGAGGCTGATTATTTGTCAAACTTGCATTTTACAAAGAAATTATAACAGTTCTTTCTGAGAAACTTTCCTTTTGGATGAGCAACCCATGTCTTGCTTTTCAAGTCTATGTCAGCGTGTTAGAGATGCTGTTTGGGACAGAAGAATCGACTGCAAGATTTTTGTCGTACGACGAGTTAACTGATTTCTGATGCAAGGCTTATGAGGACTGCAGGCTACCAAGAATCATTTCTGTTTATTAGAATGAATCCTTGAGGTCATTCTCAGCATATCAAAGCAAAGATCTTAATTAGGATAAGTTCCAGGTCTTAAAGAAATTGATTGTGATAGCTTAGGAAATTGGAAAAGATCTGAAGAGTGTGCTGTTCTTAGAATTGTCAGTGCTGAGATTTTTGATTGAATTAGAAGAAGAGTTTTAATGGCTTTTTTGTGGGCAAAAGGAACAATTGTGTTATGTGTTGGTCAAAGAATTATACTTCGTTTTTAAAAAAAAAAAGGCTTAATCTATTGAAGTCAGCCAGAGAAGTGCACATTATTACAATCTCTCCTGCATCCTTATTTGCATCAAGCCAAGGCTTTCTGGTTACTGTGAAGCTATAAAGATGCATGTACGTAATTTTATGTACAGATAGATTTATGTTAGATAGAATCATTTAGTGTAGAATTTATAGCAAGGCTTGTGTGATATACAGAAATAACCTAGTTCAGGTTTCAGCTTTACATTTAAAACTACTGCCTACAATGATTTTTGCCAGTTTGTTCCCATTCTCTTTAGCCTGTTTCTGAAAGGGAGAGAAGGGAGCAAGCTACCAAAATGATCCGTGGTGCTGCCAAGGTTTCCCAGAAACTTTGAGGTGGTTGTTAGTCTTTTGCTATGAGAAACTATATCTTCTTTTGATCACAAGAGGAAACTAATTCAGTCATGTCAGCCTGGGCCTTTTGTCGACATTGCAGAACCACCACCTCGTTTGACACTTTTTACTTACCTGATTTGGGAGCAATTTAGAACTGAAATAACGAGTGTGCTTTAGATCAAGATTTATATGTACAAGCAAGGCTCTACAAAGAGTTCGCCCATAGCTGCTGGCACTCTGCCTAGGGCTGTGTACGAATTGCCCTTACAAATCAGAGCGGGAGTCCATCTAGCTCAGAGTTTGCTGGCTGACAGCTGCTTCAGAAGAGCAAGGCAAAAAAGCCCATGGCATTGCAGCTAAGACATCCCCCCCATTACCTACAGTTAATCCCTTATTAGCAGAGGCTAGCTTCAGCTCTCATGCAAGACGACATGGCATCTCTTCTGGAATGCTTATAATGCCAGATAGCTTGCAGTCAAATTTATTATTTGATATTTTTATAGACTTTTTTCCTTGTGGTTAGTTCTTTAGTTAATTCTGCTGTCTAAAAACCTAGCAAACAAGCACCGATTCCTTTTGCATTTTCCAGTATTTTTCAATTTCATTCACTGCTGCTTTGATCTCTGAGAGAGACTAGAAATTCCTAGGACATATTTCTTATGTAATTTATTCTTATATCATCTTACGCTTTGCGTGCTTTCATCTTTCCCTATGCCTCTTGTGCTGTCCAGCAGTATAGTGATCAGAGAGGGGTCATACCAGACTGGAGCAGTGAAAACCATTCCCAGTCTGGTATGCAACTTACATTACATAAGCAAGTCAAAAACAACAGTGAGATTCGCTTGCAGGCACATCACTAAGTCAAGAAAACTGCGTGTGATCTATTAAATTAAGTTTAAATAGACCATTCTCCCTGTTCCTTTGTCAGGGTTTGTTTTGTCTGCTGGTTTTGAGATGCAAAGCGCACAAACTTTTCAGCCTCGCACCACTGCCCAGGTGTGGGAAGGCGTGGGACAGCAATATCCTGCGTGAATCTTCTAGTTGCAGAGCAGATGTGTGCCTGATATGTGGATGTTTCTTTTAAGTGGTATCTGCAACTTCATAGAATCAATGAATGGCATGGGTTGGAAGGGACCCCAAGGATCACAGAGTTCCAACCCCCTGACACAGGCAGGGACACCAACCTCAGGCCTGGAGCTACATAAGGTTGCCCAGGGCCCCAGCCAACCTGGCCTTGAACACCTCCAGGGACGGGGCATCAACCACCTCTCTGGGCAGCCTGTTCCAGCCCCTCACCACTCTCTCTGTCAAGAACTTCCCCCTGATTTCTAATCTAAACCTTCCCTCCTTCAGCTTCAATCCATCCCCCTTGTCCTGCCATTGTCTGCCCTTTTAAAAAGTTGTTTCCCCTCCTGTTTCTCTGCTCCCTTCAGGGACTGGAAGGCTGCAATGAGGTTCCCCTGCAGCCTTCTCTTCTCCAGGCTGAACAAGCCCAGCTCCCTCAGTCTCTCTTCATAGGGGAAAAGATGTGTAATCCACATCAATAGTGCATTACAAATAATTGCTATTGGCAAGAGAAAAGAAAGTTGAGTGTAAAGTGTTTCTGTTGCTGTTAGGAAAGCACACTCAGTTGCTATAATTGCTTTATACAGTGGAACACCTATATTGTCCAGAGTTGCTGTTGGTTTTTATGGCTCAGTTTGATTTAGGGTGTGTATTTAGGCCTGTTGGAATGCTGCTCTACGTTAGTATGAACACGAATCTCTTTTTCCTTTTTGAACTAGGCATTCCTGCTTACCCCATCGTGCCACTGTTAAATTCTGTAATATCCTTTACATGCATTCACCAAGAGCCAAGCCTGAGGTGGCCAGCTGTGGTTTGTTCTCATTAAAGGTGTTAAATCCCTGAAAGAGCCTCTTCTTGAGCTCTGCTGCCCTGGTTTCATCTCAGCACATGTTTGCATAGTGTTTCTTGAGACTTTTCTCCTCCTCTATAAAAAATGTAAGGGAAGTGGTGGTGTACTGAACAGTTTGTGGAATCTCTTTGTAGAGACCCATGCAGTAAAGATAAAAGGGTAGACTGGAAAACCTGAAAGCTTTAAAAACAATTAGAGAGGAAAAGCCCTTTTGCATCTCAAGCAGAAGAGGAGGATGGAGTTAACAGACACATTTCCATCTTCCTAATAGGCGGTAACAACGTGCTGCTGCTAAACCAGCTTGGTTCTTTATCATTTATGATTTACTAGTTATTTTAAAAGACCTTTATAATAATAGTCCCGTTTCACTTCTGTCTCTTCTATAACCACTTTCTCCTCTGCCACTTCATTTTCAGCTCCAGCATTTCAATTGCAGGGCACACGGAGAACTGCTGTTAGTTGCAGTTTTATGGTGGAATAAGTTTATGCTTAGTAGCAAAAGTACATTGTGTGTAGCTCTTAGGTGATATATTTTGCCTCATGCATTGGGTTTGAGTATGTTGTTTTTGAGAATGAATGGAGAGTGAGTGAGCAGAATGTGGCATTAGGAGGATGCAGCAGCTTGGCCAAATCTATCACTGACTTTACTAAGTGACAGAGGCAACACCAAGGCAATCAGTGCAACTGTCTGCTTTGCCTGCCAAGTACCTACAAGTTCTATTATGTGCCAAAAATACTTTCCCCAGCTTGCCATGTATTTACTGCAATGACTTGAGTCAAACGCCGGTGCTGGGGGAAAATATCAAGGAGTAAGGAAAACAGTTTGGTAGTTCAATGTGAAGCTGCCATTTAAGAAGGGATCAAATTATATTGACAGAGCCTCTGTTGTTTATGGTGATTTTTGAACCTTTAAAAATATGAAAGTGGAGATTAATGGTTTTCTGGCTTGACCTTCTGCTGCAGTGTGAATTCCAAGCTGATCGTTTGGTCTCTTGGCACTTCCTTACTATTTTAAGGAATATTGTTTTTTCCTTTATTAACTAACTCTTCCCTCCTATACCTTACAGTTGATTCTGTTTGGCTAAAAATAATATTAGAAATACCCTTTTCCAGTTCTGATGTTGCCTTTCCTAATGCAAATGATTGAGGAAGTATTTTCCTTTCTGTTCCTGCAAACCTTCCCCAAAGATTTATTGCAGCATGGGTTTAGTTTTGGCTGTCATACAGAAACAGCATTCTCCTGTGTTTTATGATCTCCATCACCTTTCTGGTTATGATAGTCCTGTTCCCTCCCCCTTCTACTTGCCCTTTGAAAATATAGACTGTTACTTTCTCCAATGTCACTGCCTCAGTGTTTTCTGATAGGTTTGCTTGTTTTCCTCTACCGCGCTGGTGCTGGCCAAGAAATCAAAGTATTTTCCCTTGTGCTAGCAACTGTCCTTCTACTTTGTAACTCTTGGCAGAGCAGAACTTGTCCCAAATGTGACTCTTCCTGGACCTGTAAACTTCCTTTCCCCAGCTCTTTGCCAGAGGGGCCCAGTCTGACATCTGCGTGGGGATGCTCTTGGTACCAGCAGTCCCCAGCCTAAGCCTGGCACTCTGTGGGGAGACTGTGCCTGGGGCTCTGGAGAGCCACACAACATGTGTGGAATAGCGAGTGCTCCAGGCTTGCCCTGCTTGTCCTCACAAAGAGGAGCTGTGACAACTTGGGTGGGATCTGAGGTCTCTCCACCTGTCCCTGCTCCCAGATGTCCTTGCCATCCAAGATTTGTGAGTGAAGACAAAACGAGGTGGATTTGATTACAGCAAGAATTAACTACTTGGTAGGAGATGGAAAATAACATTGCAAGATGTCAAGGTGACGTGCTGTTGCTGTCAGCTCAGTAACTGGCAAGTCCCTCCCAGGCTCTCAAGGGCATCCTGCTGCTTCACTGGCTGTGCCTGCATCCTGGCATGTCCCTGCTGCCAAGCTACAGGCTGAAATGCTCACGGCATCATGTCGTTTGTGAGGGACCCCCGGCTGTCACGAATTGAACTGCCAGCTCTGAGCAGGGCTGGGGAAAGCAAAGAAATATTATTTCAGAAGCAAGAGTTATACAAACAGCTGATTAATATCATGCCCTTGGCACTGCACAGAGATTAAACGTGACAGTTGACTGGAACAAATGATGAGGCTGAGAGAAGAGATGTTGACCTGCGTAACGCTCCCTTTGTGCTGATCGCTTGTTCCCCGGGACGCTGTCAGAGAGCGGATGAGCAACAAGTTGGTGGGGATCAGAGATCGGGAGATTGTTAGGAGAACTCGCTGAACTGGAAAATTAAAAACAAACTCTTGTTTGTGTCTTGTGCACAGGAAATGGAAGGGATGGTAGAAATTAAGTGTTAAAAAAAAAAAAAAACAAACCAAAAACCCAAAGCAATGCCACATCTAACTCATGAAGTCTCTGAGATTGTGCTTTTGGTGCTTGCAGGAGTCACTTACTCAAATGAAATGCAAGCCGATGCTGGGTTTGTTTGCATTCATCTTGGCCACTTCCGACTTTCTCTTTGGAAGAGAAATTTGCAGAGTTTAATGAAATTGAAAAAATACTGATTAATCTCTGTGTCTGCACACAGTCATATTCATGCCATAATGTCAGGGGTATCACACCGGGGATTGGCTTTGCTCTGTTCCCAGGAATCGGCAGCGTGGGCATGATACGATACCGCTGCTTTTGTAAACAAAGCTTTGTGATTGAAACCAAGTGTACTGCTCTCTCTAAATACACCTAGGGAATTGTGGAAGGAAATCACATTTGAATCCGTTGATTCAGAGTGATGCAATATAGAACCTACTTGGGTTTGAGCGCCTCGTTTATTACAGAACTATACAGGTAGCGTGTAAGGTACCGACACTGCCAGAGTCAGTCAAACATAGGTAAGACCTTGTCAAAACTACTGAAAAAGAATGACATGGTATTTGGCAATTAAGAATTTCAGCCCACAAACTAACAGCTGCGAAGTTTTTATCTTTAATATCTCAAATTGTGTTGCAGTGAAAATTAAATCTTTGAGCAAGGAAACAATTCCAATTAACTGTGCTCAGCGTCCTGCAAGGACCAACTGTCTTGAATGAAATACCTGACAATTGCTAATAATCTCCTTCAGATCTTGTGTTTGGAAAAGAAACACCGCTTCCACAGTAGAAAGGCGCTGATGAGTACAAGATAAGTTACCAAAAAAATATCCTCCAGTAGGTCTTGGGATCCCATCTCCTGCTGAGCTGTGGGTGAGAGAAGCGTTTCAGCAGCCAGTTCTTCCATCTGTACTACAGCAGGCTGGCAGCCAGGGTAGAGCTTGATCAACAGCCTCAAGGGGATGTGGCTTACCAGCCAATGAGTAATCTGTTTGGCCGTTTTGTGTTTTGTAGATTGAATTTTTTTTTAATTTTTTTTTTTTTTTTTTTTGTAGATAGGACTTGCCAAAGTCACAGCCCACCTGCCAGCAGCTCAGCCTTTGCCAAATAATTTGTGCTGGCATCCAAATTATCTGGAAAGTCCAATTCAGAAAACAGAGCTGCAGGCAGGAGGAGAGGAGCGTTGAAGACATTTTGAAATTGTTTTGCTGACAGAAAAAGACTTTTTTTTTTTTAAAGGAGTACAATGATGTTTGATTTCTGCCTCCTAGAAATGCACTGTAGTTTCCCACACAGCGTAAGGCCTGCAGTGGGTGTGCAAAGCAGTGATTGAAGCAGTCTGAGGGATGGGAGGCCTTTTGATGGAAGCTCTCCAAGGAAAAATCTGTGTACTTACAGGCACAAGAAGAGCGGGTTGGATGGTTCGGTATGCAGCCCTCCTTCCTCTGGAGTCTGTCTGTCCCCTAGCCATATGGGCAGCAGGTTTCCAAGCTTGGGTTTGCTGAGGCTGTGCAGTTTAGGATTGTATGTTAATTAACAAGAGAGCAGATTGAATTCTAGATGAATTCAGCATTTTTGCCAGATAGATGAACTAAGAAATTGGAGTAATGGGAATGGAAATGTAGAGAGATGAGTAAGGAATGATGTGGAAGATGCCAGCCCTAGCATCACCCAGCCAGTGTGTATGTCAGAAGCTGGGTTCTCCTGAAAACCAGGAGATTCCAGGAGGCCAAAGACTGGAAAGCTTTGGCTTCAGAGGTGAAGGGAGCTTAGTCCTGTGCTATCTTTAAGCATCAGGAATTTTGTTGTGGTGGTGCTGTGAGGCCAAAATCTTTTGTTAGAGGAAATGTCTTCTAGCAAATTCTAGACAGTCAATGCCTTGTAGTAAGCAACGCTACTGATGTCTTGTGTTCTCATGTTCACCCATTTACATCAAAGCAGTAGCTCAAGGGACATTTCCTACCTATAAAAGAGAGGGTCATGGCAACCAAGAAAGGTGAAGTGTCCAGGCAGCACTGTGAATTTGCCTTGAGGTCTCCTGACTTAACGGTACTCTGGCTTTCAGACGGAATGTTTCCCATGAACGAGTTCTTGTGCCCATGTGATTCAGTGCTAGCAGTCCGCAGGCTACTGACTGCCTTTCAAACATCTTCTGTTCCTGTTTACTTTGGACAGAGCCAAAGGCCTTCTGCAGCTAGCAAGACCTGGTATGCAAAGTTTTTCTAAATAAATGTCAAAGGCTCACGCAGTAGCAAACCTTCTTTGGCACGCCAGCAAGGTTTTATACGCCAGCTTGCACTAGCTTGGCAGAATATACAACCTTGTGCAGTTGGGCTTAGCAAAACACTGCATTCAGCCTCAGCAAAGTATTTTAAGTACGCGCTGAACTTCATCCCAACTTAGCGAATCCCATAATAACCGCGCTGCTTTGTTCAGCCGTGCGCCGTAGTGCAGGAAGCTAAGTCCTTTTCACAACCACAGCTCCCCAAAAGCAAAAGACCAGAAGCAACTTTGGTTAACTCACAGTTACTCGGTTGCTATGGTAAATATAACTGTTTCAAAAGGCTTTATTGCAAGAATAGTGTAGCTGATAAAAAAGCATCCTGTATTTTAAACATGGAGAGCAAATGAGATCTATTCTAAAGGGACATCTGCTTCTGCAGGAACAGTGGGTTTGGGGGTTACCGTGTTCTTTCCCTCATTGTGTTGTTAGCTAATGTAGTTACTCGTTATACCTAAGAAGAGTTTGTCTGAAAGGAGATCTGTTATTGGTGAACAAAGTTGTTTACAAGGATTTCTTTTGTTTGCTTGAATTTATGGAGCACACTTTGCTGGCGTTTCCAATTGCACTCTGCATTGGGAAGTTTTCTTTCAGCATGTTTCATTTGTGTGCCAGTATTGCTTATGAATAGTATATCTTGCACCTTACTGTTCATTATAGGATTGTTTTTAAGATTTGGCATTTTCACTAGTTTTTTGTGTGGTGTTTTTTTTTTTCCTTTTCCATTTGGCATAATTATTTGCTCATGATTATTACCTGCATAAGTCAGCTAAGCATTTCTTTGCTTGAATGTTAATCTTTCTCAATTCTTCACCCACTAAGTGTGAAGTTAATAGTATTGCTAACTGGTTTCTGTGAGGCTGCATGCTGAAAAACATTTCACATTAACAGGGTAATTGAAACCATAGCTAATGTATTGGTCAGAGTTGGTAAGCTTTCTAAAGGCTTCTTGCAGCGATCTTACATAGAGGCCCTGTGGCAATTATCTTAAAGAATAGACAATGTATGTAGCGAACTATTCAGAATAGAAATTCAATGCTTTACATGCCATCTGGGGTACTGATTTAATCACTCTGCATCTTTTGGGCATTGGAAGGGCTATGGGGGGAGTAATGTCTTACTTAGGCAGAATAAAAGGCACTGTAATTTTGTTTTGTCCTGTTATGAATGGTTCTTATGATTCAGCACACAGGTTGTGCATGCATCCTGTGGACATAGTTTGATTTTCATCTTTTTGCACCTGGAGTATTTTTTAAAGTTTGTTAAATGTAGAAGTTTTCAACTCATCAGAGAGTACTGAAAGTCCTTACGTTTGAACTCATTATTTTTATCCACCTGTTTTTAAATTTAAGGTATTTTTGCTGCTGTTTTACTAAGGGTGGATATTTCTTTCTGTATAACATCTGTGTTCTCCCTTTCTCTCTCTTTTAGCTGTCTGCATAAGCGAGTTGTCTGCAATTTTACATGGCTTTGAGGGGTTTTTCCCCTTTGGGGAAGCTGGGAAAAATGAGAAAAAGAGGTACAATCTGTTCCTCTTAAAGTTAGTGGCAAAACTCTCATTGAACTAATGGTGCTATATCATTCTAACCTCTCCGCTGATTCTTTTAGAGGATAGGGCAAATTGGTTGACACAGAGATTGCAAATTGTTTTGATAGATCTTATAAAGTAAACCCTCATTCATTACATGAGCCTGAATCACTGGAGGCAGCAATGTGGAAAAAAATTGGATGTTGTCCTCAACTTTTCTTTGAAAACAAACCTTAAAGCAAGTCAACCTGTGGAATCAAATCACTGCTGGTTCAGCTGGCCAACTGTGGGATTTGATGCTGGGCCTCTGCAGTATTAACTACTAGAATAACTGGCAGCCACAGGCTGGTGGGTAGGGAGAAGAGTCTTAGGCAGGGAGGCAGGGAAATGGAAGGAAAAACGGTATAAAATGAATGTGGATGGCTCCCTGTCAAAATTGGGTTTTGCTTTGTTTTCAGATTAAGTTTTGGCTTTCTCGAAACTCCATCCGTTGAATTTTTAAAGCAAAATGCAGGATCTTCCCAGAAATGTTGTCTCTGAAGCTACAATTACTGAGTACATAATAAGTTTTACTCAACCAAGTACTGTGAATGTGTTAGAGTATGGTCAGAATACATTATTGTAGTGGTTATTTTGGGGGTTGGACTGCTGTAAACGTTATAGAAGTAATTTGCCTCGAGGGCATGGAAAAAAAGGAAGAAATTCAAATATGTGGTTGCTTAAGCAGCTGTGGCTTCCCCTATGAACCTCTGTAGTTTGTTTTATGCTGTGGATGCTATATGGATCTATGCCCAAAGTATCTCTGTGTTTCCTGTTGGCTTCCCACGTGCTTACTGAACGGAGGTGTGATGGAACAGATTCTGGGGAGCTCTGCACAGAGGAGCCTTGAAGATTGCCCAGGTGCCCTGTCATGTTTTGTCAGTGGAGTGTACAGATTCATGGCTGCAATTGTAATGCTAATCCAGCTCTTCGGTGCGGTAGCATGTTCTGCTTAACTTCATAAACCAAAGAGGAATAATGATCTCAGGCATGTGCAGTCATTTCTAAGTGAGCAATAAAGCAAATAAAAACTACTAGCCCCTGGGTGTTGCCAGGAGAAAGGAGATACATGGTGCTCTGCCTCTGCCCATGAGGTATGAGGTGAGGATGTGAAGGCTTTCTATTCTCTCTGCAGCTTTTCTCTGTAGTCTGAGGAAAAGAGAAGAAAAAAAGAGAGACAGTAAAGAGACAGCAGCAGTAGGAACAGGCACGAGTAATAGTACAGACTCCAGCATACTACATTTTGAGTAAGGACCAAATGGTTATGGGTTTGATGTCTGCCCCATAGAAAGAAATCAGTATTTTCAATCAACCACCAAGAGCCCCAGTAATACCTTTCAAGTTTCTCCTAGCCACAAAGACCCAGAGCTCTCCCAGTACCTCTAGAAACATACTGAATATGACTTGGTCACAACCATGACCAATTTAGTCCTAATCCCGTTAACCTTCTCCAAAGTCTAGATTGATGCCTGGAAGACAGGCACAGTCACTAGGCTGACTCTGAAGAGAGGATTTTGATCACACTTAAATACGTTATTGTAAGAGTAATGAAAGATTTCATTCTCATCACTGCAGATCTGTCAGACTTCCAAATACTTGTTTTCAGGTTTTCTTCTCTCCCTATACTTAAAGATTTGCTTTCAAGAAGTCCCTTTGGAAAAGCTCAGAAAATATGAGCAACAAGTAGTTATCAACTGATTTTCTTGATGATAAATGCACTGACCAGTTGTGGCATTGCAGACATGAAGTCTTTCCTCTCCTTTTCTTGTAGGACCTGACAGTTTGTCTTTACATTCCTTTGATGCATAATTTCCAAATTTCATTGAGACAACACCTCATGTTTGGGCTTGGGATGGGAAAGCAAAAACTTGGAGTTGTTTTACAGCCCTGGTGAAATACAGCCTTTCACTTTATTGCAGTAGCTTGTCCCATCAAGGTCAGGAAAGCTTACTGCTTGCTGGTTGTTAGCATATCAACTTCAAGCAGAGCTGAAAGGTAATCTCACAGCTCAATGGGGATTTTACAAGATTTGTATAGTATTTTAAGGCAGTTATCATGAAGAAATGTATGTTTAAAAGAGAAAGGTGTTCAGGGACAAAAGGTAAAATATATATAATTTGTGCTAGTTAATTTTCTTTAACTAGTTGTTTTCTACAAATTCAAAGTTGTTTTTTTTTTTAGAGGAGAGAGTTAAGGAATACTTAACAGTATTGGTAAAGGTAACATGAAGTTTAAGACCCTGAGGTCCAGAATTTCCTTCCATTTTTGACTATTCTTGTCAGCTTCTGTGTTGTGCCAGCTTTTCTTCATTCCTGCAGGTATCCTTTTGAAGAGTTAAATCTTATACCTAGATGTTGGAAAAAAAAAAAAAAAGAAAAAAGCAAGAAGGCTTGTATCTGCTAGCAGATCTTGCATTAATAAGGGTGTTTGGCTGCTGCAGAACGTTAGTTCATCAGTGAGATGCCTGAGCAGCCTCAGCTCACCACGTGTTCCACTGTACACTTGAAAAAAACATAACTTGGCACAATTATCCAGGAAGAGCTTTATGGGTTGTGCACCACTTCTTACTTTTTGCAACTAATAAGTATGCAAACCGAATAGCAAATCCTGGATCTGTTGTGGGTACTAATGAGTATGTTGTCTCCTAAGATGAATTAGGGTGGCAGTCTAAATAGATCCCAGCAGAATACTGGAAGTCAAAGTCAGTACAAAAAGAAGGGATGCTTATGGTATGCACGCTCTCATCTTTCTCCTGGAACCTTCCCAGCTTGAGTAAACTGTATGTTTTCATTATTTATACTACATTTACCTCGCTTTTAACTTTGTTTTATTATGAACCAAAACATTGCTGATATTAAAAGAAACCCTGATAGCTGATTGATTCCTTAATTGATAAGATCTCTGTTGTAAAATTATTTTGCGGAACTCCAGTGTTGTTGAACATAAGGTGAAAAGTCTGCTACATTAGAAGCATAAGTTTTTTTATATATGCACATAGTGAAAAAACCCAACAATTTTATATCATTGTTAACTTATATAACAATTTATATGATTTCACTGATAATGGGCAGTGGTATACTGGTAAATTAAGTCAGAGCAAGATTTACCATAACTGTTTTCTTGCTAACATGATACATAATATTTGTAACAATTATACATTAGTTTATCAACAAATATATATAATCATCTAGCATAGTAAAAAATAAAAATTACATTATTAATGATTCTGTATAATTGTTACATATATACATTCACGTATGTATATGAACACTTTAGAAGAAAAGATCAGGATTTTGTTTTTGCAAGATGATGGTTAGAAAAGGCAAATGTTTGATGTTGATACTGAGTTAGTTTGAAAGCATCTAGTTACAGGTGAGGCTTTGTGATCACTAACAATCTCTTCCATTACTTGGTCTCTTTATAGTTGTCCTTCTTTACCGTGTTATTTTTTTCATCTTCATCATATGTGCTTCTGACGTTTACTTGAAGACTTGAAATGCTCTTAACTTTTTAATAATCTTTATTTTCTGCTTCTTTCTTCCAACTCCTTGATGGAAGATCAAGGAGAATATGGAGTTAGATATCCCCACTTACACACATTGCATTGTAGCTCCTTGCTTTTGAGGAACTTTATCTGACTGACTTAAAACAACAGACACAGCCAAGATCTTCTACGGAGGCCTCCCAAGTCAAAAAAGCTTACTTTTTCACCAAAACAAACCTGAGATATTTTCAAGGAGGGACTTGAAAGCCTCAACTGTCCTCTATTACCAGCTTGAGGTATAAGGAATTGTTCAAAGTGTTTTCAATAGGCAGAGATTGAGAATGGGAAGGCTGATGTGCTAGCAGATCAGTCAGAGGTGCAGTAAGAATACAGGACAAAGCAGGTTTGTTATTCCCAGTTAAAATCTTAGACGTGATACTTTCAGCCAAGGGAAAGATAGTCTACAGCAATCTGTTACAGCCAAAGACACATAGCATCTTGACAGCCACTATCACAGTGGCTCTAAAATTTTACCCTGGAAATTACAATAAATTCTTGCCAATAGATGCCCAGGCTTTCTGTGGATCAGCTGAGGGGAACAGGACCATTTTTTGAGGTTCCCTCTTCAAACGGTTCAGGCAAATCCCAGGCTCTAAACTGCACTTTATTTACATTTTTAAAGCCTTTGCCGGGCTTCTGCCATAGTAGTTATTTTAGTGTCTTTTTAAGCTGCCTTATTTTCTAGCCTTACAGTGTAACTATGAGCCGTGGCCAACAAACCACAATAACAACTCTCTCACTTGTTACTCATGTCCATCCTGCACCCTTCGCAGACACAAGGAACCGTACGCGTCACTTCCCCATTTGTTATAATGAGGTTTTTCTGTCAGCGTATTCACCCACCAGACCCCCCTCTGGCTGGTGCAGCTGCAATCTGTGCGGGCTGGCACGCGAGAGCTTTGTCAGAAGATCTCTGGTGTGTGGGTCTTGCTTCCAGGAAAATGACATATAGGGTCTTCCTCCCCCTCGGTAATTAAATCAGCCCATGATGATGATTGAATTATTGGCCTGAATGAAGAAAATCCATCTTCTAGCAAGTTGGTAAGGTAGCAGCAATGATTTCTGTCGTCCTAGATACAAACCGGCAAAAAAAACCAACCCAAAAACCATGAATTGTGGGCAGCAGGATACTGACAGATTAGGTCAGAGGAAGCTTTGGCATAACCATTTTCTTCCTAACGTCCAAATGGTGAAGACACAGTTGGTAGAAGAAAGGTAACTTGTGTAACCATCTTCAAAGAAGGGACAACTTAGATGAAACTACTTAGAAATAGCTCCGAGAAGTAACCTACAAAAATAGGTTAATAAAGCAGCGGATGGTCATTGGGAGAACAGACAGGGACTAATGTGATCATTAAGTTGACTCTATGCTAAATTTATTCAGTAGCAGAATTAATTTTCTTTTTCCCCTAAGGTTAAAAAATGATAATTCAGGAGTGCAGAGAGCTGTAGGTCAGCTGATGTGACTCCCTGTGCCCCTTCGCTCTTCAACGCCAAGTCTTTTGGGATGATAACTCTGTGTGTATATATTTAATAACAGTGCATTGCACAGTTATCATTGTAGGGATTTCTGTTTGCTGTGGTGATTTTAAAGATGAGTATGTCTGTTTTGTAAGAGGGATTTGTTGTATGGTATTAAGATCACAAGGAGGATGAAGCCTGCTGCATCTTCAACTCAAAACAATGGGAAAATGCTTTGGGAGGAGGAATGCCAACAATTTGGAGTTACTCCCATTTTACCTTAGTCATTGTTAGGTTTTCTGAGGTATTTTCCTGGTCATGGTTGGAGCTGGAGGACGTTAATGGATGCAAAATCCGTAAACTTCAGCTGCTGATAGGAGATTAGTGATTTTTATGCCTGTCATTCTGTTTGAACCTATGAATAGCAGATCAGATGAGGGAAGTGCAGTAGCATTAAGCCTAGGCAGCCCAACCTGGCTGAGCTCAAAGGAAAGAGGAGAACAGCAAGAGCTAAATAATAATTTTGCCAATTCTTTTTTTTTTTTTTCCTGTGATCCAGTTGGCAGCACATCAGCTATGGAATAGGAGAAGTAACTGGAGTCTGACTCTGGAGCACTTATGATGCTCAGTGTTGTTGTTCAGGACTCAGCAAAACCTGGGAGAATTGCTTAATGTCTCCCAGGGCAGAGGGGAGATGCTTTATAGCATGTGGGCTCATAACCAGAGAGGCAAAATAAGATGATGTAGGTGAGCTTAATCCTGCAGAGATGATGTCTTCCCAAAACCTTGTTTTACCTTGACTTAATATTGTTTAAAAGGGAGAAGTGTTATCTGTAAGTGCAGGTGGTGACTTCACTGGTGGTAAACCTGGACGTGCTGTGAGGAAAGCTGGAGAAAAACTTGTGGGTATGACCAAGAGTTGGGAATAAGTAGATGCGACTGTTTGGCCATAGGGTTTACCAGACTGGCATCAGGTTTCTGCAGAGAACATCTGAGAGTCATCTGTCTGGCAGAAGCCATCATGCACCATCGCTGTGTTGCCTTTTAGTCCTTGGCCTGTGACTCTGGCTGTTTCTTTAGGAGAGAAGCCCCCATCTGCTATGGGGTAAGAGCCAAAACCCTGCTCAACCTTCCAGCCTTGGCTGGCTCTTTGCAGGCACTGGGACTGCTGAGCTGGGAAGTGGCCTGCGGCTGCTTGTTTCTGCTTTGTTAGGAAAACAGGATTTTAATGTGTGGGCTTTTTTTTGTGAGCTAACAGGATTAAGTTAATGATGTACCTGATTCATGTTGCTGATTTATTGCATCATGAAAACGAGTCTGCAAAGCTCCAGCCCTAGGCTGATCTGTGAGGGCAGGCTGCTGAGAGGGAGGGCTCTCTGAAAGAGCTGCTCATCTCAATACTTCCAAAATACATAAGCACTGATAACTCTTTTCCAGGTGGAGCACACAGGGCTATTTCTGCACTCCATAAAGTTTGATTAGCAGAGCTATTATGGGAAAGTTGTTCCAAAAGGATATTGGACATCTTTTCCAGAAAGAAGCAGTGAAGGAGAAAATCCACAAGTATTTGTTTTATCAAACATAATCCAGGAGTGTTAATTAGATCCAGTTAGGATGAAATCGGGGCGGGGGGTGTGTGTGTGTATTTGTCTTCAATCAAAGATTGATGTAAAGCAAGATGTCATTGCTTCAAGGATGGAAATAGAAATGGAATATTTAATAAAAATCGAGGTTGCCAAACCAAATGCAATTTAATTTTGCACTTAGGGATGTAGCAAAATGCAAATGATTCCTAAAGTGGTTTGTGTCTCTATTCTGCTGACAGGTGGGATGCTTTCTTTCTGTATGTAGCTGGACGCTTTCCTTAACATTCTGTAACCAGACATGGTCTGACCAAAAGCATTTCTCAAAGTGAGGGCTGCTTGTACCATGCTGTTCTGTAAGGCAGATGATGTGGTGACCATTAATGAGCAGCTGATGGACATCAGGTTTCACTATTGAAGAAACAGGACATTTAGAGCTTTGCAGACACTGTGGAAGACATGCCCGATGAACTAGTTTGTGGTGTGTTTGAAAGTACCAGAATTCCAGCCCATGCTGCTTCACAAGCAATGGGAACTAGGCATCTGGAAGTGGGACTTCTCACCAGTAGAGAAAGGGGGTCTTTGAGGAGACAATGTAGATGAAACACACGTGCATGGAGCTAAAATTCTCCTTAAACTCTCAGAGGAAAACCACTGCTTTGCGGAGAAGGTTCAGCACGGTGCTTGTTTCTTGTCCTTTTTTATTTCTCAGATATTTGTGTGTCTCAGATTTAGTTTTTATCTGGAAATCATATTTTTTCCAAAAAAAGTAGCTTTGAAGTAAACGTTTCAAAATTGTAAGGAAATGATTTATTTCAGCATCAGAAGAAGGGAAAAGTGTTGTTGCACAAGGTTCTCTGACTGAGCAGAGCTGAGAGCCGGAGCAGTGTTGATTGGGTTTTTTGACAGCTGCCCACAGCCTGAGCATCCCAGGCTCTGTGATGCAGCCAGGTGCTGTTAGGTCAGCACTCAGACTGTGAGTCTGGAAACACAACCTGGGGCTTGGCAAGAGGTGTGTTTCCTCTGCGTCGATGCTGTCAGTGCACGAGCACAGATTTCATTTCATCGCTTCTGGGAGCAGAGGAATTGGCTGGACCAGGGATTGAGCAGTACAGTTGTGTGATATGCTGCAGGGTTGCCTTCTGGGTCAGCCAACCTGAGGGACAGGATGCGTGCTCTTTCCAAAATTTGTTCTTCTGATCTAGCTCTAAAAAGCTTAGGTGTAAGGGGAGCTCATCAGGGATCAAAAGACATGCACAGATCTCTCCCCAGCCTCAACAAATCTCTAGTGGGAAAAAAGAGAGATGAGTCAGGCAGCTCTATATCTGACTCTGATACTGGCTTTTTTTTTTCTCCACATGTGAATACCCTACCATAGGCAGTCAGGTTGCTCCTATTTCAGCTGTGGCCTGATGATCCAGTAAATCTCACTGCTCTCCCTGCTGCAGTAAGGCTGACACAGTCACCTGGGGAACAACACTCCTGGCATCAAAGCGTTAAAATGGCTTAATTTCAAAAACCTCATCATATTAGGTGTTACCTCTTGGCACCTCACTACTTTTGTGCTGGATTAGAGTCTGGTTGCTATAGTACAGCCAACCAAAACCCAGCATAAGCTCTGTATATGGTGTTCCAGCTCCTTTGCCTGAAGTGCAGTCATGAGTCCATCTGAATCCTGCTCTGGTTTATACTGGTGATGGATGCAGACATTCACCAAGCCTTTCAAATGAGCGTAGCATGGTTGCATTGAGTGGTTTGGAGAGTCAGGAAGCTGAGGCACACCCTTCAGAAGATGCTTAAAATGCCCTGGTTCATGCTGATGACTTGAATAGTGCTTTTATGAACTGAATGAATTAGGAAATGAGCAGAAATGCACTAGTCCATAAACTGTTAAAAAAAAAAAAAGGCAAGGAAGAGTAAATGAATGAAAAAATGAACAATCTTAATTCTTGACTTTTGTGATTTATGAATGTCTGCGTTTTCAGCCTTAGAAAAAGGTGTTTAAACCTATCTTTATATGCAGAGCTTTATTACATTTTACATTACTGGATTACATATTACATTAGTTCCCAGGAAGCAAGTGGTCTAATTGGTGGCTCAGAGTTTATCTTTCTAAAGATGTGTGTGAGAGAGAGAGAAATGGCTGAATAAAAATTGTTTTGTGTGCTGAAGAAAATGCTTTGTGAGCTCCAAATGCACTTCTCCAACACTTGTTTCCCCCTCTATCTGCAGTGGTATGGCATGCTCTATAGCAAAGCTTGTTTATATGTAAATGGTCCCGTGATGGAGAAATCGGCTTCATTGAGAATATGCAGCAGCAGGCTTTTGCAGGGACAATAAAATCTCTTATCATGATATGCTGCAGATAGGTTCATTTCAGTGGTGTATTTGTAATGTTTAAATCCTTGGAAACATGGACTTTTTTAGCTTCTTCCCTTCAATGAAGGACTGCTGGAGATGGTAGCTCACAGCAGAATTGCTCCTAGATTAGGGTCAGTTCAGCTAAGCCTATTACTGCTGCTCTGATAGCACCCAGAATACATTTGTCTTGAAGGTAATGACCTATTTAAGGCCTGCATCTTGGGTCAGGTTGAGATGTTTGCATGTCTGGCTTGAAACAAGATAAGCCATGTCTGCACTGTTGGAAGTACTTCAGGCAGTGGCTGTTGTGTGCCATTTTTCTGTAGGGTTTCCAAATGCACAGGTTTGGTGGGGTGGGTATCCCATGGCAATTTAACAAAATGTTAGCTGGCTGTCCTTATCATAGAATTGTAGAATCATAGAATTGTAGGGGTTGGAAAGGACCTCGAGAGATCATCAGGTCCAACCCTTATATTTTGGTTGAATACAGAACAATGTTTATGTGATGCTGATTTTCATGTAGCATGCATAATCCTCTTCCAACTTCATTTCTTTTGGAATTATTCTTTGTCAGGAAAGAAGTGAATATACTGGCAAGGTTGAAAATCATATCTTCTGTGGCTAAACTACCTCTGTGTATCCAATATATGTGAAATGAATGTGGTATCAACACGAAGGCAGCTTCCATTTTGGCAAAGGTCTGGCATCCCTCTCCAAGTGTCATATTGCCTCTGGCACTGGACTGAGCCTGTGTAAACTGGACTGTGAATAGCAGGTCCCTGCTCCACCTGTGGACCCATCCTGAACTGTGCAAGAACTTTGTTTTTTAAGGCAGAGTTGTCTTATTCTAGTTACCAGTGACAAAACTGGATCAATTTAGGCTGTGATTCTCATAATAATTCATAGCCTCCCTTTGGGATTTATGGCAAAGCATAGCACCTCTGTTGTGGTGAGAAGCATTGTGTATCAGCCTTTTTTGGTGGACTAAAATCTATTTATTTACTAGTTTCCTTTTGCATCTAAGTAATTAGAAACAGAGTAGGTAAACGTGGTCTTTTTTGGCATGAAGTAGAAAAGAATGGACCTTCCTGTCCTTCACCAATTAAGGTAGAATATTTTGCAGAAAGAAAACTTTGAATTTGTGCTGTATCTTGAATTATTCATTGACAATAATATTTCTTCCATTGTTAAAGTACATTTAGAAATTAGATAATAAGCAAAAAAAAAAATCAGTTTTGTATACAAGCATCTACTAAATCTGTGCTAAATATAAATCATCTGTCTTTTTTGGGAGTGGTTATTTCATGGCAATAGGGAAAGATAGTGATGCTATTGGTTCTGGCCGTTCTCAATTCTTGAGAATCAACATAAAGCATCAGGAAAAGCTGTTGATTACATTATTAAGAGCTTATGTTGTATTTTCATGAACATTGGTGACACAACAAATGCTCACTTATCTTTGGAGGTGCTTTAGAACTGCACAGGAGAGTTTGCAGCAACGCAGGGTAAATGTCACCAGCAATCAGGTTTAGAAAGCTGTGGGGACCATTGGGCTGGTCCGTGGGTGCTGCGGGCTCAGCTTTGAATGTAATGGTTAAAAGGAAAAACAACCCCCCCAAAAAGCCCACCAGCTCCCAGAGAGCAAGGGCTGCTTTTGTGCACTGATACATAAGCGTTTAGGTCCAAGCAAGTTCTGAGGCTCACACTTTGTATATCTGACATGTGGAGAAAAACATCCAGAACACTCTAGAATGTTCAAACTGCTCTGGAATAACTGTTACCATAAAGAATTTCCCCAACTTCAGCTGCACAGTTCAGTAGCTCAGCTGGATTTGCATCTCAGTGGTAGTGAGATGGTCTAAGACACAGACCCTTTGCAAGGGCACAGCTGGGTGCATGCAGTGTGATTTTTCAAATTCTTAAAAGTATTGAATACTCTGGGTTGCAGAACTTCCCAATAACTAATGTTGTTTTGGGAGTATAAACACCTATAATAGTTAAAAAGGGAATGAGATGTGGCTGGTGGTGAAATATGCACAAAGAAACAAGTCACCTTTTCTCTTACATGCTTCTAATTATTTTGCTTTCTGGGACTTTCCCAAAGAAGCTTTGAGTTGGGAATGGACCCTTTCCTCCCCGTTCCTGTTATTTGTCTGCACAGCTACCTGTAGTGAGATAAATTATTTTGCAGGAGGGAGGTGCTAGTATTTTATGAAGAGGGTTTGCTGCTTGTTTGTTCTTGTGTTGAAATAAAACACCGATCGGTTTATGGTGTCTGTGATTGCAGCTGCGTGCTCTCTGCATCTCTTTGATCTGACAAGTGTTGTTAGAGTAAGACTTGTATCCTCATGGGCTTTCCCCTTCTACCCTCCATCATCCCCTAATTTCCCTTAATTGGACATATTATTACAGTTCCCAGACAAGGCTTTCAGTCCGTTACAGGCATCCTGGGACTGATCCTTCCGCATCCTGAATGATGGCACAACCACACCCCAGAAACAACTGGGGCGTGGGACCTCAGGAAGGAGTATTGCAGCTGTAGGGATGGATGTGGAAGTTGATTGTAAGTTGCCAGTTTGCACATGGTTTTTGAGTCACATTATGGAGTTGGCCAGTTTCTGTTCCATACCATAATGCCAGACTTGTGGCTCTGCTTGTTCTAATACAGTAAAATGTATTAGTGTTGATGTTAATTATGGGTGAAGTGGCAGCCAAAATCCTGATTTATATTAAAGTGGGTTTAGTTTAATCTGTATATTTTAATGTTCTGCTTTTTTAGTCCATAAAGAATTTATGGGTTGTCTTTACTGACCCCAGCAGTTGAAGAGACCAAATCAGTCACAGCTGATGCTTTTTTATTGCTGGTGTATTTAAGAGTGCTCCTTAAAGACCAGGAGCCCACTGAAGAGGTGGTGTTAGCTGTCACAGTTTGAAGTAGGCTCAGTGTAACACCAGGTTACGTTTTGTCAAGTTTTTAGATGCTGATGTAAAAAGAAAAGGTTATTTAGGGAGTAATTTGAAGGAGAGAAATGAGACAGCTTTGTGCCTCAGTTGTGGTACTTGGGTAGTCAGACGAATTACTCCAAATATACTCCATGTACAGCTTAAGCCACGGCATTTTGATAGAGCAGTAATCGATGCATCACTGTTTCTCTGAGTGGTGCTTACTGCCATGACATTTAGAAAATAAAATCTTTTCTTCTTAAGAAGAAAAGCCAGAGACCTTTACCAGCGCTCTCCATCCTGCGGCCACGGGATCCAGCAAGCCGAGGCCAGGGGGGTGCTGCCCAGGGCTCTGGGTGCCAGGGAAGGCAAAGGCTGATGTTGCTCGCGGTGTCTGGGCTAACAAAGGTCAGGGACCACTGCTCAATAACATGTACCATTCGAGCTATCTCTCTCACTTATTACTAGAACAGGTCAAGACTCGACTGAAGTGTTATCTGTATTATTACTCCCTCTTTTCTGTTCACTTCCACTTGCTGGTTTTGGCCAGCTCTAGCCATCTGTCCTGGGCAACGTGTCCCTCCTTTACCAAGCTAGGGATGGAAGACTTGACTCTCTTATCTGGCAGCCCCAGAGATAGTTTCCTGCTTAATTTCTGGCACCAGCTAGGCTAGGGAGGCTTGTGCTGCATTGACAGCCTCCCTGTCTCTGCCAGGTATTGTTGAGAAAATAAGCCACGTTGTTTATTGATAGACCAAAAAAAAAAAATATTCACAAGATGGAGAATTTGATAGCCTTTGGAAATTATGGATTAAAAATCAATTAGCAGATGAGAGATTAATACAAAGAATGAAATAAGCTATTCTCTTGATGAAAGAGGTTATTGGGGGGAGCAGTGTCAGGACCAGTTTTGCTCCATATATTTAACAGCGTTTCCAGCAGTGCAGTAAAGAGGGCTGTAATTTGCTGATGACTCAGAATGACTGACTTTTCATATAACAGCTTAAAAGACATTAGATAAAAATTGCAGAATCCACAATGGAGTCATGTAAATGACTAAAACATGGATGGGTTCTTAATTAGTTGTAACTCCTTGGGGAAAATTTTTCTTAAAGTGATTTTGGATGAATTCTTGAAAACAGTGCTGGCTAGAAAGGCAAATAAGATGCCCAGCCCTTATGATATGGCATGGGATGATCTGTCTGGGTTTTTTTGGATGGGTAGCTGATGTGAATGCTGCTATCAGGTGGAATACTGAGTTACAAAAAAAAAAAAGAGGGGGGGGAGTATATAACAGAAGTAGTAAAGGTCTGTTAATTGTCACAATATTCTAAATATTTGATGTATTCAATACATTCATGAGAGTCTAAGGCATGCGTCCTACATGTGTTTATTTTATTGCAGATCAAGAGGGCTATAGCAGTGTAAGACAATGTAATATTTTTACCAGTTACTGTACAGGGATGAAGTCCTTCCTAAAGCCTCCCACAGCAGCATGTTGGGAAGAAGCAATGAAGGGCAGAGACAAAAATCTTCACAGGGGAATTGAGAAGGCTTCTTTGTGGCTGGAGGCAGATCCAGCAAGGATATGGAGGGTCCGTATTCCCTTTTATGATTAGCACTGACTTGTGTGATATGCATTCCTTGCTCATGCTGTGGGGAAGCAAGAGCACCTGGCACAGCAAATGTCCATGCCTGCCACTGCTTTTCTAGGGAAGGGTTGCTCTAAAGGGCATTCATGGCAGGAGATGGGATGCAAGACTTGGTCTCCCAAACTCTGTGTCTCAGGCAGGGCGGAGGAGGCTGATGGGATGCAGCTGGGTCAAGGAGACATTCTTTTCCCTTTGCAAAAAGGGACTCCAGCAGTTCCATACCTCTCCTATAGGTCCTTTTAGGCTGATTCTGGTTCTGACCTTTGCTGACTTTGTCATGTCTCAGTAAAAGGACAAGGAGATGTTCTCTGGGTAGGAAGAGTCTCGTGTCACTGGAGAGGGAGGGTGCGGTGAGCACTAGCTGGTGTCCAGGCAATGTATGCCATTCTCCTTGACTGTTAGTGGTGTGCCAACAGCCCCATGAGCTGCATATGCAGTTTGAGTATGAGTTTGTTGAAGACCGTATGAACGGCCACGGTGGGGCAGAGCAAATGTCTGCTTGGTTCAGTGCCCCGCCATTGATTTGGCTGAGAGGTGATGCTCAGCGAGGAGGGTGAGGATGGGGCAAGCATGTGATGGCAGTTGTCAGAACGCTTTCTTAGCCCCAGCTTTTCATCCCTTGGGGACTTCATAATCCACAAATTTTATCTTCATGCCTTAAATCCCTTATTGGCTTTTTCTTAGGTGATTTTGTAATATTGATTTTTCAACTCCCATAAACTTTTCTCTTTTATGTGGCATCCACTCTGCTTTATGTGAGGAAGCGTCTCCTTTTGTTTGTTCTGAACTTGCAACATGCTGGTTTCATTTGATATCCTCTATTTCTTGTCCCCAACGCAAGTTTGATTTGAAGGATCTTTAGTTCTTATTGTTGCCGTGTACTGTCGCTGTGTGCCACGCCGTAATAACACAGTCCTGTTGTGTTGGTTATTTCATTGTAGGGTTTTGCTGATGTGTAAAGGGGACAATGCATAAGCTTACGTTGAAGAGGGTTTTGTTTTTTTTCATTCTTCTTTTTTTAACTTCAGCTATTTGGCTTTGTAATATAGAATTAGAGTCCTGATAATCTGTCAAGTTTAATGTAGTGTTACTTAGTGCTATATCGCAAATGATTTAGCATTTTAATTCAAGTCTACAATGTGATTATTATCCAAATATATTTCTTCTCTCACATCTGGGTAAGTCTTGACTATAATAGTAATTTTGGAATATTACTTTATTCTTGAACTGATGGTTAATAATGTCAGCTTTTAGGGAAATAAACACTTTGTGGATGTGTCTCCATCTGCTGGAAAAATACTCAAAAGGACCTACACATTTTGCCCATATATCATCTCCTCTTTGCTAGCTAATGTGCCTACAGTTTAGAAAACATGGGTGGTAGGTCTGTCAGACGTGGGTGGTGGATGAATGAGTCCCGGGTGGGAAGCGTAGGGTTTAGGAGAGAGGCAGAGGGGGACAGCAAGGGACAGCAAAAGACGCTCTTTCCAAAGGAAAACGTGCCAAAGGTCAGTGAATTGTGTGGCAGTGCCTATCCGAATGACAATGAAATCCCGGGGCTAGTTAAAGGAACGTTTTAAAGGACTGGCAAAACAGATGGTGCGTAAGTTAAAACTGTACAGGAGCAACTTACCTTCTGCGGGGATTTCAGCAAGACAGTTATTTCTGTAGTTGTTACTCTATCATTCAATCACAACATGCAATTACTATAGCAAACCTTCTGTCGGATCGCACGCGTTTTCACGCTTGTCAGAGGAAAAGTCATAGATTAAACAATATGGTTTAAAGTACCCTTTAGTTATGAATTGCGTAACTGGGGTTTAATGCAAGGCAGAAGTGTTCTGCTGAAGCAGATCTCAAAAGAACAAGAACCAGGGGAATATGCCCAGGAAGAAAAATAAGTATCGTTGGCCACACAGATCCCATTAGCACAAATGGAAATTTCTCTCTGTTTAATGCCTTTGCATCAGTCTGAAAACACAAGCAATTAGAGCCCTGTTTTGGAGTTGCTGCATGTGCAGAACCCTGACTGAAATCAATGGGAGCTTGGAGAAACGGGAGAGGCAGAGAAATGGGGCCTAATACTAACATGTCCCTTGCTCTTTTTTTAACAGTCCTTCGCATAGCACACCTTTCTGCTGCTTCTTATTCAAAACCAAGACATTGTAAAACCCATTCATTGTAAAACCTTCAGCCTTTGCCATCCCACAGATACAAGTTATTCGAGATTTAATTCATTTTCCTCACTGCATTGGGATTTTTTTTTTTGCAGGGGTTCTTTTGGTGGTTTGTGGTTTGGTTCCCCCTCCCCTGCTGTACTTGTTCTCCAGAACTATTTGGTGTATGTAGCTGTTTATATGTGCTGCTTTTGTCTCTCGTGCTAAATGGTTTGCATGAATGATAAAGTATTAGTAATGCAAGTGGCTGTTCCTTATGACGTTCCTGGAATAATAATGTGGCTCTGGTTCAGACCTTTTCATGTCTGTCCTTTAAGAAAAATAATAAATTCAAGGCAACAGCACAAGGATCTCAATATGCTTTTTTTTGTTGTTGTTGTTAAATGAAAGGGGCATCTAGGTGCAACTCAAGCAGAAAAGACAGGGAAATCAAAGCACTGGCTATGTTTTTCTGTTGCATTTTGATTGTGTAGTTTTCTTCATTTGGGAAATACTCGAAGAGAGAGAAATCTTTAAGCCTCTTTTCCAGTTTTGCCACTTCTGCTATTTAAAAAAAATACATACCCGTTATTTCCCTAGAAATCATTTGAAAGTAGGAAGAATTTGACAAAGCAGTAACTGTTACTTGAATCAAATACCAAAACAAAAAATTTGTCTGGGTCATTATATTAAGCAGGAGGACATAGAAAATTAGTGTCACACTTCATTGAAAACTGTTGGCCTTGTATTTTTGCAGCAGCACCTATTGAGAGAAATGAAAAATGTATGTAGAAGAACAAAAGGTGGAAGAATATATATATTTTCTCATGGGGGTTTTTTTGGAATGGGTTTTTTCCCCCCGCCCCACTTTTCCAATGTGAGTGATGGTCTTTCTTGCTTTGACATTGAAGTTTTATTGAGATGTGTCCTGGCACGTTTACTGATGCCAAATAAAGCGTTATTCAACTTGATAGAAACACCGCTGGGGTTACAGAGAGTGAGGAGACATGTCAGAACCTGTGAACTCGGACTGGCCTTTCTTTAGGAGTCCTTGTTTGCCGCTATGATTTTTCCAGTACCATCTTTCAGACAGTTCTTTTGCATTTCCTGAACCAACCCCACAGTGCCATAAATAAAATGACTAGAATCATTGACCCATTTTTTTTGGCAATCCTGGTGCAGCTTGTTCGACAGTGGTTTGAAAGAGGGGGGAAAGGTAGAAATAGGATTTGTGTTGAGGTTTTCCTGCTGCCTGCAACAGTTCTGAATCAAGGCACAGATGGGGATGAGGTTCCTGTAGCTGCTGCTGCTCTTGCACAGGTGCTCCAGCAATGCTGGAAGCAAGGAAGGGCCTTAGGAAAAAATCTGAAGTGGATGTGAAAGCAGATGTGCCACAGCTGTAAGGGAAGCAATAATGGAAGCAGAGTGAATTCAGAACGGGGCGGATAGCAGCAATCTGTCA
Source organism: Hypotaenidia okinawae (assembly GCA_027925045.1). Lineage (NCBI taxonomy): Eukaryota > Metazoa > Chordata > Aves > Gruiformes > Rallidae > Hypotaenidia > Hypotaenidia okinawae. The sequence continues at coordinate 7,807,802 of BSDF01000003.1, forward strand.
TCTGGGGCAGAATGGAAGGACAGAAAGGAAAAAGCTGGAGTGGGGTGACAGAGAATAAATAGGGAGGGGGGAAAATAAGGCGTCGAGGGGACTCATGATCACCACAGAAGCATCTATAGAGGCTGTGCCCGGGAACAGTAGAAAATAAGTTAAAAAATACAAATAACCTCCTTGGTCTTTAAAAAGAGTCTCCAGTCATATTTATCGTGATTTATGTTACCAACCCTCCTCAACAGAATTACAGTCCCGTAATCCACAACTGCTGTTATTTATTCTGGATAAAGAAGGCAATTTTGAATGTGATCTCCCTTGACATTTCCCAAGGTCTACTCCTGTCTCATACCTTTCATCATCATGTACTTCTTCAAGGCAATCAGTGGCTCTCTTACCTCTCTCAAAAAGAAACAAGTATTTCAGTCACTCGCCCTGGACCAGAGTGACACAGACGTTACGGGTTAGGGGAGATCAATTGCATAGCCCTGCTCCTCTTCACCTGGGAGGATCTTTGATGTGTTGACAAGGTTGGAATCCAAATAAGACATTAACCCACTGTATCACAGTGGCTAAGGTGGCAGGAAGGAAATAAAATAGCATCTTATTCAACAAGGTATCTTCCCTTTTTCATTTTACAATCTGTGTCAGTGGCAGTTGGAACTATTAGACCTGCATTAAAATTACATATTACTTATATAAATGGGAGCTATAAATATCACAAATAGTAAAACTAAAATTGCACTGAGGTTCAGGAGACAGTATGTCTAAAACCTACAAAATTAAGGACGTTTAGAGGAAAGCCTCAACATCCATCTGCCCTTAATTTACCTCATTATTCTTGGTTGTCAGAGAACGATCTCAGTACTACGTTAATGTCATTTAATGGCTTTTTCTTGCAAGGTTGGCTCAGATCTGAATCAGGCCACAGTAAAGGTGCAGCGGTATTTCCTTGGATCTGTTGGTTTAGATGGAGCAGTAAGGACAGGCTAAACTCATGTTGAGGACGAAGCAGTTATTGTCACCGCAGTCAGTAAATGCTTTTGCTTCACCTTTCAAATGTTTTTATATTAAAATAGTCTTGTGAGTCTTCTTACTCCTTTTTCTTTTCATTTGAAAATATAAATGTGAAGTTAGTATTGATCCATGGACGTGGCACGATACCAATTTGGATCAGGACCCTACGCACTAAATTGAAGCTCATTAAGAATGTATTAGTAAGCGTAACGACCTATATGGTGGAAATGCTAATGCTGCATTAGGTTCGTCCTGTCCTACCAGGCTGCGTGGGCTGGGGCCAGGCTGGCAATGCCTGTGTCTTCTGAGCACAGTCTATGTCTCAGCATTGCATCCCCTGGGGTGGAAATCACCCTGGACTACCAGGAGCCTGTGCTGTGGCCAGCAGATCTGATTTTCACAGCTGTGCTCCTGGAAATGAGACCAGCGCACAAGGCGGAGGATGCTGTGCAGTTCTTAATTAGCCCTTTTGAAAAACAGAGTATGTTTGCTGGCCTGGAGGTGCCTGCTCAGCGCTGGCGTGCCAGTACTTCTGTCTGTGGCAGGATTGTGCCAGACAGACCTTTTCCTGGACTGGTTTAGGGCCTCCTTTGCCATCATGCCTGTGGGGGCTAACTGCCATACAGCATGATCTCATGAAGCTGGAGAAGTCTGGCCCATCATTTTTCATTAGAAGTAATTTTGTATTGAATAAATGGAAAAAAATATTCCTGTGGTTAGGACTCAGGAGAAGGAGAGTTCCTGAATGTGCTTTCTGGCAAACACATATGATTTCCTCTGCTCAGGGAGAGATTTGTTTCACCTAAATTTAGCTTAGGTATCTAGCTTCACTTTGTAGTCAAGAGTTCCCCACGAGAGCCATTCATTTGACCTGAAACAGCTGAATTACCCTCTTTATTAAATGTACAGAGAACCTCAGAGCAGAAGTCCAGCCTCAAAATAGCTCAGCTGAGATGAAGCTGGATCCTAGCTTTTCTCCTGGAGGGGCACATGTAAGATAAGGTCAGTGGGTCCCTTCAGGATCTTGTGAGTAGAAATATGCCAGTGGGGAAGAGAAATACATACCAGATATGCTGGTGTGGGGTGAGATGCTGTGAAGATGGCCTCTATGGCTAAGGAAATGAACTCCCTTAATACGGCAGGTTTTTTGAAGTGACTATGATTAAACAGTATTATTAGTTTCCTGAAACTAGTCAATACCCTCATTTTAAAAAAAAAAAAGTAATAAGAGCTCTATCTGTGGTGGTGTTGTAAAGGAAGTGGCATGTTCAAGCTGCTCTTCACAAAATAATTAGACACTGTGATAGTTCAGGGACTCTAGAGGCAAACCTAGCAACCGCTCTGCAGTGCCGGGAGGCTGATGCAATACGGGGCGCGGAGGTGAATGGCCCTTTCTCCTTCTGAACACGTCAAGGAGCTGGTTTAATTTCTTGCTCTTCGTCATGAAGGAAACTTCTAATTGTTCTCTGCTGGGGCTAAAAGCGCATCACAGATGTGGTTCAAAATCAATTTGTCATTCATTTCCAGCCTGTTTTGGCACGGGTTGGTATAGAAGGAACAAAAAAAAATAATTTAAATTGGTTCTAAGTTCTTATTTGGTGCTTTATTCTTTCCTCCTCATCATCTGTGCTTTTTCTGCTTTAATTGGTGTTTCAACTGCAATGGCTTCTGAACATCCTAGGCAGATGCTGTCTTTTAAACCCAATTATTATGCCTCTGTCTATATTTTTTTCTTGCCATGTGAAAAGTGGACTGAAAACTGGCTGCTCTGCTGGGATGAAAGGCTTGTGGTCGGTGGCACAAAGTCCAACTGGAAGCCAGCGACTAGGAGCGTACCCCAGGGGCTGATTGAGGGACCAATATTATTAAAGATCTTCATTAATGACTTAGGTGGTGGAGCAGAAAGCACCCCAGGGAGTTCTCAGACAGTGCAAAGCTGAGAGGAGTGGCTGATACGCCAGATGGTTCTGCTGCTTTTCAGCAGGCAGGCTGGAGAATTGGGCAGAGGGGACTTCAGGAAGTTCAGCACTGGGAAACACAATGTCCTGCCCCTGGCAAGGAATAGCCCCATACATTAACACATGCTGGGGTGTGACCAGATGGAAAATAGCTCTGCAGAGGCCATCACAGAGGACCCAGAGTCATCCTCGAGGCAAAAAAAGCCACCAGTCTCCTGGGCTGTGTTAGGAAGACTTCCCAGCGGGGGAAGGGAGGTGATCCTTCCTCTCTGCTCAGCTCTGGGCTCCCCAGCACAAGACATATGGACATACTTGGGTGACTTCAGCAAAGGTCCACAGGGATGTTTAAGGTCTTTGACTGAAGGAGATGTTGAGGGACTGTTTGGCCTGGAGAAGAGAAGACTCAGGGGCAAGATGATGTCATGGCCAGTGGGTGGGAGTAAAGATGGGCACCTCTTCTCAGTGGTACCCACTGAATGGACAAGAGGTGACAGCTACAAACCCAAATACAGGAAATCCCGGTTAAACAAAAGAAATGTCTTGATTATTCTGCAGTTGGTCCAACAGTGGGAGAGGTTGGCCTATTCCAACCTGGCTAGCCATGGTCCTGCATGATGGGCTCTAGGTGGCCCTGCCTTGAGTGGGTGGGTTAGACTGGGTGTGAGTGAAATTTGCCATGGGCTGTTATTGTTCCCTTTTCATCGTGCTTTTGTCAGTAACTGTCCCTACCCCAACCCACTCTGGCTGTTTGTCCTGCTGCAGTGAGGAGCAGTGCTCAGCTGCTGCTCGGGGCTGAACCACCACCACCAGTGTGTGTTTTAACTACAAATGTGCAAATAGTTCAGAAAAAAACCCAGATAATCCTTACCCTGCAACTGATTTTATACTTGAGGAAATCAAATAAATTATCTGACCAACTTTCAGTCCAGGCCTTTGTCCAGACAGTGAATGGAGCTATTGCTTTTTAATTACTGAAAGATAATAAATTTTAAAATAAAAACTCAGTGTGATTCCTGAAGTAGTGATTATTCTTAATTCCATGCTGCAGTTCTCTGCTATCTTGCATAGTTCATTGCAGCAGCTGGTTTCAGTGTCTTCAAAAATCTCTTTGAAATTCCTATGGAGTTAGAATACACAGCTGCTAAAAATAATTTGTAAATCATAGTAGTGATTCCTGTATTTTTTTCTCCACATTCTCATCGTTGAATGTATGTTCTTGGGTTGAAGCTTTTTAATTATTTCAGTAGAAATTAAATAAAATTTTCACTCATTGTGTGATATGAGACACTCAGTTTGACAGTGTTGCTGCTGCTGTGGCAAACAAGTCATCAAAAGAAGAGCCTCCTCCGCAGCAGCTTGGTCTATTCAGTTTGGTTAACAGGCAATTAATTAAAGATGTTCTTTTGGCCCCTTAAACCTCTCAGGTAGCCACTTATAGTAACTGCCTTTCTGTATACATAAACAGACTTCAAGAAAAAGCCGCAGGTTTTGAGGTAAATGTTTATCTGGAGCAGTCAAGGGGAAACTAGTGGAGATCCTCTGAAAACTGACTTGTTTGGTTTGGATTTCTGGTTTCTGAGTAAAGTTGAACTTCTCTGTGTGGTTGTTATCAACAATTTGTGCTAAATGGGAATTCTTTAACCAGCTTTCAGTAGCTTTGTGACAGGTTCTCTCTCAATCCCCATTTGTCACCCAACTGTTAGATTTTTATTTTAGATTGAATTACACCTGTATTTGCTAAACCAGTTGTCCTTTGATTGTGCAGCCTTAACTTCTGCTTAGGCAAATGAAGCTGCATTACCTGGTGCAGAAAACTCTTGAGCCACCATATAGAAAGGATGTTTCACGTGGGGTATGAATCTGAACTTCAGTGGCAGTTGCTTGTCCAGCATTTTGTCAGCTATCAGCATCTTTTGAGAAACTTTGCATTGCTGGCACATAAAGTTTGAGGCACTTAAAATAGGTGGACATTTTTGTTTCTACCAGAAGAAAATCCCTCAATGTATTTTGGAGTTTGTATTCTGACCATGCAGAACAGCTTGTGAACCTGCCAGCGTGCAAAAGGGGAAGCTCGTGTGAATGCCTTAAAGGTTTGTGTCATCTGCCATATTCAAGAGGCTCATTTTTGAGGCAATAATGACTTCTGTATTCTTTAAAGGCAGGTTAATAAACATGCAAATATAATCCATAATAAAAAATTAGTTTAAACATTCTCTTATTCTTCCATTTAATTTTTTCTCTTCATTTTCAGCATAGAGAATTGCTTTAGAGGATTCTACTAATAAGTTTTCTTTGATAGTTGATTGCAAAATTTGTTGTCCATTAAATTACAGCTCACAATGCTGACAAATACAGAAATTATGGCAGAAATATTTTTCTGGAAAATAGTAGTACTGTTTACAGTAGTATAAGGAAATTTAATAGGTAACAGAATAGAATTATAGTTCCTGGTTTATGAAATAGTTTTAGAAGTTTGATCAGGTAAAAGTAGTGAAACTTGACTCTGAATGTTTGATGTTACTGATATGCTAAAAATGTGTATATATACACCCTGCAAATACTTTGGGCAGCTTCATCACAGAATCACAAGGTTGGAAAAGACCTTTCAGATCATTGAGTCCAACCATTCCTGTCCTATGTTAAACCATATCCCTAAGCACCTCATCTACCTGCCTTTTAAATACATCCAGGGATGGGGACTCAACCCCCTCCCTGGGCAGCCTGTTCCAGGCCCTGACAACTCTTTCTGTGAAAATTTTTTTCCTGATGTCTAATCTGACCCTGCCCTGGCACAGCCAAGTGCCATTTCCCCTTGTCCTGTCACAGGTAGAGGTACAAGTTAGGGCACACTAGGGGTCATGGCAAGGGAAAAGGAACAATAATTTGCTGGTTCTCCTGGTGCTAACACGCTGCTTGATGCTAGACTTAGGGATGGGTATGTAGCGCCCTTGTGTCCCTCTCGCTGGTCCTGAGCTCTGCAGATCATCCGCTGGCTGAACTGTGGGCGTAGATGATGCTATTTGCAGCTCCATAGCATGGGTCAGAGTCTGCACAATGGAAAAAATTCTATGTAAAGAGAGTATGGGAATACTGGGTGTTAATGCCATATGGAAACACTGTGGGGATTGGGCTGCCACGGGTGAGCAGCATTGTTGTGCACCTCTAGAGTTAGGATTTTGCATCCCAGCTGCCAAGGTAGGCATGGAAGAGCTTTGAAGGGTTTCCAGGGTTGAATCCCTCTGGTTGTTTAGTGCAAAGAATGATCACAATGGGTTTGGAGTATGTGCAGCTAATGGTTAAATATAATTTTCTGCCACTGAAAGGTTTTGTCCAAGTTCATGCAGGATCATGCTTTCTCTGCTGTTTCATATTCCAGCTGAACAACCGTAATTTATCTCAAAATGTCAGCAATACCAGGGTGGGGGAAAGGACTATAAAATGCACATCAGTGAAACAAGGGAAATTAAAAACACCTCCTGTGGAACCACACCGAGGTCTTTCCCATTTCCTGACAGAGGTCCTGCACATTCCCTGCCTTTGTGTAGCACCTCGATCCTGTGTTCCAGGTGATAAATGCACACCACTGTATTCCTCACCACACCTCTTTGCTGACCACAAGAGTCAAATAATCAAATCTTGTTGTGAAAATAAATCAATTATTCACACAATTTATATCATTTTAAATTAGTTTACTTTGTGGTTTAGCTGTTATTTACTTTCCTAGTGCTGTGTCACAGTCTCAATAACAGCACTTCATACCACTGTGACGTACGTGCCACAGCTTTTTGGTGTAGTGTGTTGAAAGATATTCATAGCATGCTGCCCAAACATGGTTTTGTCCTGACAGACATAGGCTTTAGACAGTAAATACTTTCTTTTCCCCCACAAGGTGGGCACAACAGGACATGACAAGTCATAGAGGAAGGAAAGTAGAGCATTATTAATCCATGATACTTTACAAAGCTGTACCATATTTGTGTTACAGGGAACTTTTTGAAAATGTACGTGGGACCTTAAGGTGTGACAAGTCCCATACAGCAGAGCTCCTTCTACCACAGGCAGCTTTACCTTGTAATCCTCTGCTTTACCTCTGCAGTGGCCCTCTGGCATTCACCCGCATGAATCACGGCAGAGCAGCGTTGTCAGGGCTGCTCTTGAACAAGCAATTTTCTCTCTGCCCGCTCACCTGCCACTTCAGTTCATGAGGCAATCACCGACTGTAAGACAAGCAATCTAGCAAAGGCGCTCCCTGTGCTACTTTTTAAGATGAGAATGCCTGCTGCACGGAGGAACTCATCTTACTCTAACATTTTGGTATAAAAATGAAGGAAGCTGGAAAACAAAAACTCGAGTCTAACTTTTAAAATAATAAACCATGGTGCCATGAGAGAGCAGAGTTTGGCTCTGGTTTGGATCAGGTCCTCTGAGTGGCAGGAGTGGGGCATTGGATACTGAAGCAAGGATTCAGGTTTCTGTGTATCTGACATGGCCAGTATTTTGGCTCTTAAATTTTTTGAGTCACTCTGGGTTGGTCTTTGAACTTGGTGGTTGGTGCTTCTGTAACTCCTTCATGCTGATAAGGTTAGTCTGTTGAAGTGGAAGGCAAGTTAATTATTTTTGGTCCATAAAACCTAAGCAAAAAGAAATAACTGCATAGGGTTTTCTTGGCCTCTAGAAAATATATTTGTACGTAGTACAGTGCTCAAAGCCAAAATCCAGGGTGACTTCCCATTCGCTGGCAAACAAGAGGGAGAAAGGTGGTCAGAATGCCTGTGAACGGGTAACTCCTAGCAATGCAGGCAGCTCATGAGCATGTGAAGCTTCACAGGCATTGGAGGAAGCTGACAGGATGGGAAGTAACCCAGCTTGAGCTGAAACAAGAAGGCATTTGTCTCCATCAAGGAAGAGATGGCTGCTACCTCAAGTTATGGAAAAGAACCAGGGGATGAAAGAGTCAGTTTCTGAATATCACAAAGGAGCAAGCTGCTTGTTGAATATATCTTTTCTTGGCCTCAGTTATCTGGTCCTCCTCTAGCAAAATGCCTCTATCACAGGTCCCAGAGCACCGCGGATGCCAGAGTGTATTTGCTTCAAGGATACTCCACTGTTGCTCCTCAGCTTCTCCAGGCCGAGATGCTGAGAATGGGAGTCTCTTCTTTTTTAATACTGTCAAGTTTCTTCAGCTGCAAGGTTTTCTGCAGTGATGGCACAGGCCCTAGCTAGCAAGGAGAGGGACCAAGAAAAAAGTCAAAGTATAAAATACATGACCAACTTTTTTCCAAGGGAATGTTTGTTACCTTGAACTTGCTGGAGATGCTTGCAGTGTTTTTTTGTGTGTAGCACATTTAACTACCTTCAACCCAGAGCTATTAAGGACTTTAGACTTTGTTGAACAATTTGATAAAAATTGTTTCTAGTTGGGTTTTTAGTAAAAACAAAAGCTTAAAAGTTCACAAGTTCTGTGTGAAGATTCAGTAATGCAAGTTGCATGAAGGAATGGCTGTCAAGTGTGAGTATTATTCTACTTCATGAGGTGATGTGGTGAAATCAGAGATAAGCTCAATTTGTGTGTATTAGTTTTGTCTGCTGCGTTGTGTGCTGGAAGAAGAGTGGTTACCTCCTATGCGGCTTCGTCATCGTGGCAGAAATGACACTGGGATGCCAGTGCAGAATGCCCAGCACTTAATTCATAGAAAATCCTTGCTCTGTGCAAGCAATTATTAGGACTGCAGTAGGAGGCATCTGGTCATGTAGACGTGGCAATTGTATTCATCTAATGTATAACAGTTAATGCATTGCAGCTCAGCGTGAACAAGAACCCCTTGTTGTAGACAAGCCCTTAAGTATTTAAATACCCAGGTCCCTCTTATTGAAATGGCTTAGAGTCCAACTTGGCCTCTGCGTGGTGACTTGTAAATTTTCCTCATGAAACTGCATTACGTGTCATCCTAATTAGCACTGCTGCTGTAGCCTCAGTGAAGAAACATTAGATTAAAAAGTACCAGAGGCTGAGTACCCGCATCCTCTCCTACAGGAACTAAATCCATTTCAGACTTCCAGTATTCACACAGCAGATTTAATTTGGCCTCTTTCTCTAGATGATGTCAGCAGCGTAGTAGGAAGCTCTTGCCATTATTACTTGTGTTTTACTCCAGAATTGTATCCATTTTGAGCTCTGTCAGGGTAGCGGTTCTTATTAACCCTGAAGTAAAGCAAACATGCTATTTCAGTAGCAAAGAAATTAAAGGTTAGTCAATAAATAGCAGTTACCAGCAACAAATTAAGATGAGAAATGTTTCATTGTGGAAATAGGAATGAGCGTTTCCTACTGTGAAATTGAATTTTTTTATTGAAATCAAATATATAATTAAGATGATATTATGCAGAGAAAAGGTTAGGAACCTTAACATCTTTTGTCCATAAGCCAAATATTGTAGTGTGTTGATATCCACGCTGTGAGTTCCCCATTACTGCTCAGCCAGTAATTTCAACCTGGCATCTAGACTAAATTGTCTCCCTAGGAGCCAAGAGGAAACACGGTTGATATGTGATCTTGGGCACGGGCCTTTCTTGAATGAATAAAAGTGCTGTCACATTTTACAAAATTACATCTGCTGGGTCTATGCTGCGATCATCTCTGAATGAGGGAGAGGACAGAGCTCATCTAAGTTACAGCACAGGCCGGGATGCGGAAGGAGCTTGATGGGATTTTACGTACTCTTGTAGCTCCATTCAGATACCTTTCCGATGCATGACAGAAGCTGAAAGCAACGTAATGATTATGACGTGTCTACACAGTCATTTTATAAGTAGGCTTTAAGAAACGCTCAAAGAAACCTCAGAGCAGCACATTTCATGAATTAAGATGAATAAATGTGATGTGGCTGCCCGTGTGGTGCCAAAAAGGCAGCTGTTGAACTGTCCCTTCCCCGAGGAAAGCTGGGAAGGAAGGCGGGTGCTCTGGAGCCCTTCAGGCACTTGGCTTGCTGGCTCCAGCCAACAGCTATGGTGTGAAATCTCAAGAGTGGGTCCTGAGCTGCTCCCGTAGTGCCTGGCCAGTGTTGTAAATCCCTTTAAGGTCACCAAAGGCCTCCCCAGCCCACGGTCCTCTAGGAAAGTGGGGATCAGTGATGCAGAAGGATTGTTTCCCCTTGCCCAGAGTTGTGGAGCAAGACAGAGAAGGAAGCTGGATCCTCCCTTATTTGTTCCCTGGAGCCCACAGGAGTATCTAATGTACATGCCATTACTCAATGTGGGGGGAAAATGGAAAACCAAACGCTTGTTTGGAGCAATTGGCTCTTAACATGTGAAATTTGAACAATGGAGAATTTTTTAAATCTGTTTCTAAACTGGACGAAAACATCCTTTATGCCTCTCTGTTCTTGCTGCAGCATCTGCTGTCACCTGTGCTCTGTAATATGGGTGGGTTTTTTTTTTCCCCTACCTAGTTCCTCATTTCCTTAAAGAACAGATTCCCTGTGATTTATTGGGTACAAACTACAAAGCTAAGTATTTTTCAGGATGTAAGTTGTAGTGGTTGTGAGAAGGATGGAGACTGTAACTCTCCCCCAGTTTATTTTACTTAAAGTATTTTCAGAGGGGAGGGAAGGATGTATTCTTTCCATTAGACCTCTCCTTTCTTAATCACCATTCCCTAATTAATTCCCTGGTTAAATATAAAGCAAGCATTAGCTTTGAATAATGTTTTCCTGTGTGATTAAGTAAAGAAGAATTCCATTCTTTTGTATGATGACTCATGGCCAGGGGATCTGGAGGGAGCCTTAGGCTGGATATTTGAGACTTTGGTCCCAGGTGCTCTTGTACCTTTGAGCTGTATTCGCTGTCAGTCCGGAGGTGGGAGGCAAAGGTGATATCATGTATCAGCTGCACACAGAGAAAATTCTCTCTCTTGTGAAACCATGTACAGCTTTGTTTTTTCCTGGTGGAAAACCTGGCTCTCAGAAATGCAAACCTCTAGACAACACGTACAGCTAGGAGAAATGTGAATTGTCATTCTTGCTATCCCAGTGCTGTCTGTAGCCATCTTCTGTTATATGATGTGTTTTCTGTGGTGCCCAAGCTGACCCAAAAATGCACCCTTTCTTTTCACCTAGCACCGGTTTACAAGCCTTTGACTTGCAGCACTACAGCTGCGTTGGGTCACACCTTAAACCACATGTCTGAAGGAGCTGAGGTTAAAAATCAAAGGCTCTGAAACAAAAAAAAAGGAGATTATATAGTGAAGAAGGGCATGGCAAAGGGGCAGGGTTTAAGCTAGCCAAGTTTATTTTACTACTGAAGAAAATATTGTCTGACTCTACCAAAAGAATATGACTTTTTTTTCTTACCATCTTAACTTATGGTGTTATTTTTTAGCTCAAAGGCAGTTTTAATAGTGATTCTGGGTTCAAATGTTGCTTGTAGCTCAAGATGAAAAAAAGAAGGTGGCTTTATTAACATGGCAGCAAGGAAAACATATGGAATGTTTCATATAATGGACATGAAAATGCCCGTGAATTGAAGGCCCTAACAGTGAAGGCTGTAACATGTAATCTCTGGGTGTTGAAAAACAGGCATTTAAAAATACCCTTGATTTTGATAAAAGTTTCAACAAACAGAAATCCCACTGACTTTTTTTTCCCTTTCATTTGTTTTACAGGCATTTCCCTGTATTTCAACAGGAATTTATGGTAAGTAAGACCTTAAATGTAACTTATTGCTAACTCAGTTTTTCCTATTATTGCTACTTGAAACACTCATCTTTCATATCAAATGTCTCATCATCAGTCATCTTGGCTTGTGAATACCTAGTTATGTCGCATTAAACAACAGACACCCAAAGCTCTAACTGTGGCTGGATGCTGGTGTGCTGATAAGTTGGGATAGTGCTGTGCAGCAGCCCTTAGCACAACCCTTAGCCTGTGAGCTGAGCCCCACAACTGTGATTATACTTCTGCAGCTCTGGCAGCTCTTAAGCACACCACTGTAGCTTCAACAGGTCAAAAATAGGGTCTTGGCAAAAATTTCCATCCAGAAGGTAAGAAAGCAAAGACTCCTCAATGCCTGAAACTGCAGGGCAGAAAGTATGTTATCCTCAAGGAAGCTTGCTAGAATAATGTGAAATTGTCTTAGCTCCCTTGAGTTGTGCATCCACATTTTTAGTTTATTAATTTACATACAAATTAATACTGCCTGAAGAACTGGAGGGGAAGGGGTATTGTAGAAGTTTGTCACTTGCTTTGTTGTGATCTTAAAGCAATCCATCACTAGTCAGCTGCTTCTTGGTTGACGTTGTGGAAGTGGGCACGATATTTGAAGGCAGAAAAAGACAAGCTGTTTAAAATGTAGAAAAGAATGTAGAGAAATTTGTAAGGACATGCAAATTTAAAAATATATTTTTCATTTAAAAATGAGAGGTTAATTTTTCTTTCACTTAGATTCAGTAAATGCATACAAATGGCAGTAGGTTAGAGAAGCAAGCTAAGTAGCAATAAATAAAAAAATGTAGTCATCACGAACCACTATAGTATGACATAGCTGCTGCTGCATGAAAATAACATAGGATAACTTTAAATTAATCTGAATTTTGACTAATCAGATGCTGCAGATGCAGAGGAAAAAGTGATGGGAATATTTAGAGTTGTTTCTTCTTTTTCAAGGGCCTCTTGTTTGAAATAGATCGGTTTATGATTGTAAATCTGAATTAGCTTCAGAAGGTAGAATCTAAATTACTTTGGTTGCTGTATCCTTTGCTACTTGAACTGCACTTTCATTATTGTAGGAGAACATGCAGATGCTACTTCCACAAACACCAGAGGTCACTGATTGTGAATTGGGTTTCAGATAAAGCTCTGCCTTGGTTCTCAGTTCAGGTCCACCTCTTGAAGTTTTTGGGCTGCAGAGGGGGTGTCCTGCATTTTATTTCTGGTCTCTGGCTTAAATCTTGATCCGTAATCTTAACATAGACATATTGTTCTTATTAGCTTACTAATAACTTCCATATATTTACACCATGTCTTGCCTGGTCTTTAAGTCAAGTATACTACTAATAATGGTTCATTTCTATTTTAGAATTTGCATACTTAGTAGAAAAGGTCTCGGAGGTGAAGCACAGTCTTCCCTCAAGCTGATAAAGTTTGAGAAGATTTCTGAGAGGAATCTTGAGTTTTCTTCTCCTGAGATAATGGTTTTCGTGAAGTTAGTGGTGATTTTAACTAGAAAATGGCATTACTGAAACATCATATAGTGTGGCAGATGCTATTTCAGTAATTGTTTGCTAGTTTCACTTCTGGAAACAAATTAAGGCATATTCCTGCTAAAACACTCTGGGTTTTGGAGGCTACTTTGTTTTGGAAATATAATTTATTTTACTGTATAACTTTTATTAAATACTTCCTATTCCTCAATGAAATAAAAATATTATAGCTGGGAGAAGAGAGGAAGATCCTTCTTTCCAGGCTCTGACACACTGCCTGAGAGTAGTAATTACACAGGCAGCCCTGCCTCTGGCTTCAGGTGTCAGTGTTTTGAAGAATGTTTGCTAGCAGTTGCAGCACTAAAAGTATGTCATGTGATGAGTTTCAGGTGTAAAATACACTCAAACTGCACAAATCTGTGATTTCTGGTTTTGTTGGTATTTTCCCCTCTATGCATGCACGTTCCTTTAGATAAAGTCAGTGTCTAGACAAGCAAGTGGATGGGCTTTCTTCCTGTTGGGCTAGCTGATGAGTAATGCTCTTCATATTCTGCAGTTAACACTGGACTGTCCCAATAAAATGTTCTTGAAGGAACACACAGCCTTGGTTTCTCACCTCGGAACCGGACTGCTGTCTCTTCAGAAAACCTTGGCTGAGAACTGAGTTTCACCTCCAAATGGAAGTGGACAAATTTGCAAGACATCAACTGAGTACACCCAATTTAAGAATCTGGATTGTGTTCTGCTCCAAATTCTTACAAATCCTTGATTGCTTCCCTGTCCTGTTGCTGTTAGGAGAGAGGAGTTACACTTCTCTGGAGAACAGTCCTTTCCTGCCTGCATCACTGCCCAGCACTCCTTTTTCTCCTGTAAAGAGAAAACCAGGAAGAAACAAGCAAGCAAGCCTGTCTCTCAGGTTTTGGCTAAGGGCAGATTGCTTTTCATGAGAGCATGTTGGATAGAGGAAATTTCTGCCTTTCCTCCCCAAACACTTTTCTGAGGCTCCTTCTCCACCCATAGCACTGTGGATGTTCCAGCTTGAATGAGCCAAAGCCCTGAGAAGGCCATTTGCCATTAAGGCACCGTGCCAGGAGTCAAAACTTTGATTTTAATGTGCTCCTATTTAAAAAGCACTGGCAACAAATTCACTCACGAGGGATCTTTGTTTTAGGAGTCTTGATAGCTTCAAATGAGGGATTAAATCTTTAAAGCAGCCGATGCTGAGTGTTTGTAAAGACTGCAAAACCAATACAGATCTATGCACGGGCTCTTTGGGGGGAAACCAAGAGAGATGTTATCTTTTCCTAAAAGATCTCTGTCCCCTCTACTGTGCCTATAACCTGATAACCAGTCTAAGCAAGCAAAGGTGGTGAAGACCCCTATCCCTGTGGATCCCTGGGTTACTCTCTTCTGTTGCACTAAATGCTTTCCTTTATAACAAGAGCATGAAGCTCCAGAAGCAAGGCTGCTTTGGGAGGAGTACAGAGGACTCGCATCACTCCTGTATCGTTGGGGAGATACTGGCTTATCAAGCACATAGATCCTTGGCAGATGTCTAATAATACTCAGACATGAGCAAGAACACAATCTTAGTGTTATCACAGCTTTTCTGTGACACAGGGATTTTCTTATGTTTTGTCCCTTTTCCAAAGCAATTTTACACTCTGTTGTTTTTTGGTTTGTTTTTCTTTTTTTTAAAAAAAGGCAAATCTATAGTCCAGAGGGTAAAAAGTCTTATTTTAGGCTGTAGTGTGTCAGATTTTTCCCTTATACACAGTGAAACGCCATTTACACATCCACTTCCCCCATAATTACGATCTTGTTATGTCTGAGGTACTGTCAGAAAGGGAAAATAAACAAATAATACTTTCTTGAGTAGATGTTATGGAAGAGCACCTCATTATCATGTCTTTAAGAAGCTATCCACAAATTCTGGTGTTGGCAGCCTGCAAAGTGAACAGGGATGTCTGATGTGTAGGGTACACCCCTTATGAGCTGCAAAATGAAAACAAGGCTCTGCAGATGGATATGAAGAGACAGAAATGTTCATGTTTGTCATGAACAGATATATGTTTGTCATGAACAGATATATGTTTGTCATGAATCAGAGATAATCATGGGGCCAGCTGCATATGGAAGGACTTGAAGATGTTATGGTTTGTGCACACCTATTTGTCAGCTTCTTGCTGTTGTTTTAAAGTAATACAGGGTTCAGTTTCTGTTCTTCAATCCCGACATTGGCTATGTAAGCTGGTCTCTGGCTACATAAGGAAGTATTTAAAAGTTACTTAAACTTAAAGGAAGAAGGAAGGAAAGAGGGAGACAAAGATAAAATGTTAAGAGAAATATCTGCAGTTGGTATTTTTGTCTCTACACTAGTGTAGCTTTGTATTTTACCTTAGAGTGACTTTCACTAAAATATCATCTATCTTTCCTGTGCAAAGAAGATAACAGCAGCTCTTAGGTTTTCTTCTGAGTATCTACTTACATTTATTTTTTAAAAATAGAGAAAGAAAAAGACCAAAAGCCATGAAAGTGCAGAATGTGTCCATGGTGATTTAGGCAGTGGAAAAGCACAGGGTTTAAACACCTTTATTACACTGGGGTAAGACTTGTTTCTTTTAGAATCTGACCACTTAGGCTTCCTTGTAGCTTTTGGCCTGGTCACAGCAAAACATTACAAGATTAAATTTATTATGTGTTGCTAAAGGAGAGTCTGAAAAGCAAGCTTAGAAAGCAAGGAATGAAAAAAAAAAAAAGAAGAGTAAAGTATGCAGTGTGTGTAAGAAATAGAAGCACATAGTTTGTTCTCAGGGCAGGAATGCAGGGAAGTATCACAGATCTCCTGCTCTGCTTTGTCTTTATCTGGGGAGACAGGTCCCTTGGTGTAGTGCCAGCTCATGTCACAGCTGTCCTGACCTCCAGTGCATCCTCCTCAGTATCCAAAGAAAAATTCATCCTGCCAATCCACAGAGGGCTGGGAGCATATCCGTCAGCCCTTTTCCCCGTGAGGTGATCCAAGATAGAATATAACAAGGGATTAACCGACAGGTGTGCTACTGAAGGATTATAAAAGCCTCTGAAAATCCCAGTCAGAAGACTAAACCAAATGTTTTTGAAAGCAGAATAAATTCCTGACACGGGGCTAAAAGGTTGAGGCAATCTATTTCCATCTTTCCCATCTGTTTCTTCTCATTTTCTGTTGGCTTTTCATTCCTAAGATATGTATTTCTTTAATGAGCAATTCTGATAAGGCTTGTACTGTCATCTTTCCAAGGAAGGAGTTAGCTGCAAATTTCTCAGAGCCACTATGCAGAGATTTATAATGAGTAGCCACGAAGCAATCTTGTATTTATCTCTAGTCTGGTGCCTGTAACCATCGCAATGGCCTGATACTGTACATGATCATCCGCATTTGAATATTGTGATGTCAATTAGGTGACCTAGGAAAATGGATATTATTGTATAAATTCTCTGTGATGGGGGGGAAAAAAAAATCCCATAGGTAACATAAGGAAAGTTTCCATTAAAAAGATTGTCTCTCATTACTAAGCCATTTTTTTTAACCTGATTAGCAGCCACTCATTCCTCAACCCAGACTGCATCAACGTTTTTGACACTACTGTGTGGTTTTAAGTCATTTCTTGTAACTCACTGGGAAGTTAATTTCATTTCATTATTTACTCAATAATTTGTGTAATGTAATATTTTAGTGAAAATGAAGATAGATGATGACTCTTTTTCTGTTGCTGCTTTTGGGACTGATCACCAGTTAACTGAGATTATTATTAAAATTAATAATAGTAACAGCTATGAAATTACTATTGTATTATTCAAGTAACCCTAGAAATCTAATTACTACTTGTATAAAAATTTGTTGCATGCATTATTTAACAGTGTGCTTATTTCAGACAGTCTAGTGTCCATGATACTAATTGGTCTCTTCCTATATTTTAAGTAGTAAAAAAATTATTACTGGAAAGAGTAAATTGATGAGCTCTCAGCAGTCTAAAATTAACGTTCGTGTGACACATTTAGCAAGTAGAATCTCAAACTTGATTCCAGACGAGACTATGTAATAAGCTCACTTTTGCAGTGGAAATGGGCATTTTATGGCTATTACAGTTAGACTATCTAGACTTTTATCTATTTTGGAGTTCTTGCTGACTGGTTCAACTTACAGCTCCTGAATACCAGAGGATAAACTCTTTCCTCGTTGAATGGTGGTTAGTGACTGTTCTTAAAGTCCCTTTAAAAGCTCACACTGTTGAACACAGAATCTTCAGTTGCCTCATGGCCTCACTTTTTGTCTTTTCCCTCTTCTTTTTAAGAAGAGATACAGAGTCAATATAGCTACTGGTTTTTCATTTAAGTTTGGCAGAAGTATGAAGAACTTCAGGCTTTGTAAAGTCTGGAAAGCCTGGCTCCCTTATTAGGCTGAGTTTGTATTTGCATATATTAATTGCTCCCTTCAGTCTTGCAGCTTGTGCCCATGCTGTAACCTCACTGTCTTGGTTCTACTCTGTGAGAAATAATTGTTTGCATGCTCTCATACTCTTATTTAGTCCTGGCTTACACCTTGAAGCTCCTAGCATAGAATCAATGAATGGCAGGGGTTGGAAGGGACCCCAAGGATCAGAGAGCTCCAACCCCCCTGCCACAGGCAGGGACACCAACCTCCAGGCCTGGAGCTACACAAGGTTGCCCAGGGCCCCATCCACCCTGGCCTTGAACACCTCCAGGGACAGGGCATCCACCACCTCTCTGGGCAGCCTGTTCCAGCCCCTCACCACTCTCTCTAGCATGGATCATATCTAGTTACTTTTGCAGTAAGCTGTATAGATACCTGCTGATAGCTGTCGAAGAAAAGCCAGTACCATCTCCAAAGGCATTAAAACCACATTGCACTTTGGACACTTTCCTTCCTTTTCCATTTCACTTGTATTTTACTTCTTTTCGGGGGAAACTATACTGCAAAGCCTGAAAGAGTTGGAAAAGATCCCTGGCATTCAGAAAACACGGTGCTGGTCTCACAAACAGGGCTTCAGCTGGTCATGTATAGTGTTTGTTTTGGTATTTGTGGTTTTCCATTCAAGGAATTAAGAACATCTCGACTACCATGATGAAAGTAAAAACTCTGCATTGTTATATACCAACGGTATCACTTAATTCCCTTTTCTAAAGTTTTCTGGCTGATGTCAAAAAGATAATCTCATGTGTTTGTTCTATGGCTTTAAAGCTAAAGCTCTTTGTAGCTAATTTATTAAGAAATGAAGTAAGAAAATAAAGATGTATGGACCGTGTCCTGGAGACATCAAATTAACATTGTACATGAAGTATAAATTACTTCTTGGAAAAAGGCCAAATTATCATTGTCCAGCCATTTTTCCTTGATGTTATCTTACCCCTTCCCCAGAAAGGAGCGTGTCCCTAAAACTAAACTGGGAGCCAGTGGGTTAATGGATTCCATGTTTTGCATTGAGTGGAACATACCTCTGCAACATGGAAGAACCCAGCAACAGAAGGATGTCCAACTTCAGAATTATGAAGTTTCATTTTATTAGGTTTAAATGTATATAAAGGAATTAACTGGCGCAAGATAACTTCAAAATTACTGTCCTGAAGAGTTAAGTGGCTACTCTCAACTAGTATAATAATTTGGATAACTATTCAGGTAATTAAATCCACCAGTTAATTGTGTATGTTGCCATTTATGGCTACTTCTCTAATTTTTCACCTTGAGAAGTCAGCATTCAGAAGCAAATACAAAGATGTGCTCTCTGAGGGTTCTCTGAGGCCCTGAGTATCCTCATCCAAGTCTGAAATTGTTCCTGCTTTGAGCAGAAGTTTGGATCAGATAACCTCCAGAGATACTGTTGCCTCTCCAACCTGGATTTTTCCATGATTCCAAGCTGCTTACATGTTTTCTTCATTGATAAGTGAGATTCATATCAGGGAATCTCGCCATCACTTCAGATTCCTTGGTGAGATCAGGGCAGATGCTATAGCAATGCGGGTTTTCTTTGCAAAAGGAGAACATTGTGGTGTTTTGTGTGTCTTTTAACTGTATTTGTGATTAAATGTGGTGTGACAACTTAGAAATTAGATGAACATCTTCTTTATGCCTTCCCCATTTGTAAAGATAGAAGTGTGTTACTTCTGAGTTTTAAATTGTAACAGGACAGACAGCTAGTTTAATGGTTACAGTCAAATTTCATGATACAACTGAGCTTCCTTGAAAGGAGAAACTTAATATAAAATTAATATAGTTAAAGAAGAATAGGTGTCATCTTGACAGCTGTAAAACTATTCCTCCATTTGAAAACTTGAACTAGAATTGATGTGCCTGGTATTAGAACTGATTTCACTTACCCCCATGCTCTGGCATAACAAGTCTTGTGTATAACCTTAGTTATACAACACAAATTCTCTGTAGTTTAGCAACTAGAAAAAAGGTCTAAAATTTGTCTGGAGTAAGATTTTTAGTCCTAGATCATCACCCACAACCATTTTAATACCGTGCAATTATTTTCTCTGATGTGTACAGATAAAAATTTTAAGTGTGTTCAGTTAATATTGAATCCCACACACAGCTTAAAACTTACTCTGTGATAACAGTGTAGTTGTGCTAGTCTATGTACTTGAGCCCTTTGTAGCTTTTAAAAGCCTTAAAACACTAAAGTTGACTAGGGATAATATTTGTTGTGTGACATACATAATTTTTTACATATACATGTATATAGCTTAGTTCAAAATACGTTTTTGAACTTCAGTGACTGCATTAGATAGTAAGTGCCTTAGGAAAACAGCTCCTCTTTCTCTGGTGCAGAGAATTGTGGAACTGCCCCTTATTTGTCCTATTTTCTGTTCTCCATAGCAGAGGTTGTCTCTTATTGTCTGTTTATACAATGCGTATCCTGATTGGCCTAGTCAGTGTTGGAGACCCCAAATGCTACTCCACTACAAGTCACAACATACATTTACAACACCAAGATCATCTCTCATGTTTGGTGTCTGCTGGTCACTTGAAGAAGGGTGGAAGAAGCATGTGTGAGAATGCTTTTAAGTGGCCTGTAAAATGTAAAAACATATTGGTGTTAGGGCAAATACTGTCTCATTCTCCTGAAACAAAAGAAAAGATCAACAGAATAGACTTGCTTTTCTTAGTCTCATCAAAGTACCTAAAAGACAATGTAAACGTGTTTCTGCCTCCAAGGGGCGTTCACTGTGTTGTCCCTTTTTCCTGCATCTTTGTTAGATAGGAATGCCACCATCTATCACTGGAAAGGGCAACTGCCACTGAGGCAGAAGAATAGCAAAGTTGGATGATTCAGTGTGATGAATGACTAATCCTGCTTCTAAGCAACGATCCTGTTTATAAGGTGTATTCTGCAGTTCTTGGTTGTGGTTGTATTAACAGAAGGCCACCTTCAGCCTGGGAGGGAGTTGTACTACTTTGTCTCCAGAACGTGCTTAAAGCCATTGTGTGCTGCTGGCTGTTGGAAAGGCATTAATCTTCCTTCTGTCTGAACATGTGGGTGATACGGTTCTGGTTTAACCCCAGCTGGCAGCTAAGCACCACACAGCCACTTGCTCACTTCCCCTCCAGTGGGATGGGGAGAGAATCAGAAGAGTAAAAGTGAGAAAACTTGTGGGTTGAGACAGACACATATTAATAAGGAAAGCCAAAACTGTGTGTGCAAGCAATGCAAAACAAGGAATTCATTCCCTGCTTCCCAGGGAGTCGTTCAGCCATCCCCAAGAAAGCAGGGCTCTGTCATGCATAACAGTTACTTGAGAAGACAAACACCATCACTCTGAACGTGTCTGTCTTCCTCCCTTTTTTCCTCCCTCCCTCCCTTCCTTTTTTCTCCTCCCTTCCTGCAGCTTTAAATGTTACATGGTATGGAGCATGACCAGTTTGGCCAGCCTGGGTCAGCTGTCCTGGCTGTGCCCCCTCTCAGCACCTTGTGCACCAAAAGCCCACTCACTGGTGGGCTGAGGTGAGAAGTAGAAAATGCCTTGGCTATGTGTAAGCACTGCTCAGCAGGAATGAAAACATCCCTGTGTTATCAACACTGTTCCCAGCCCTGTACCACCCGCTATGAAGAACATTAGCCCCATCCCAGCCAAAACTAATGCACATACCCAAGAGGATAGTATAAAACACAGGGAGTTAAAACAGTGAAAGGAACCATCTATTACAGTGGTCTGGATTTCCTTGAGGGGAAAATGGGTATTTATTGTTTTTTTTAATTGAATTTTTAAGGTAACTGAAAGTTAGATTTGTACATTGACCTGGTTCTGGCCAGGCTGGAGGTAACCATCTCAAGCAGCCAGCCCGGGTGAGCTGAGTTAGCCTGGGCTGTTTCCACACCCCCTGACATCACTCCCCCATAAAAGGGGCTGGTCAGGGAAGGGGACCTCTTCTGGATGCCTCCAGGGCAGTCTGAGAAGGGCCCGGGCTTTGGGTAAGTCCTCTTGTTGTGCCGTGCTCTGTGTTATCACCAGGTGTGAGTGAAATTTGCCACGGGCTGTTATTGTTCCCCTTTCATGGTGCTTTTGTCAGTGAACTGTCCTTACCCCAACCCATGGAGACTCTGTCATGAGGGAGTCGAGGAGCAGGGTGTGGTGCTCAGCCACTGGTTGGGGCTGAGCCACCACACATGTGTGCTTTGAAGTTACTCAGCTTCTGTTATTTGCTGGTGGTTGTCTTACTACATAAAATGAATTGATGCATGTGTTGCCTGGACTGAGGCATTATTTCTCAAATTCCATATTAATAATAATTAATAAATCCAGTCATCGTGGAATCGTTTCCTATTCCATTAGTCTCTCAGAACCTGAGTATTCAATTTAAGCTAGTTGTCTATATCATGTGAGGTTTACTGCAGAGGAAGCACAACAAGAGTCAAGATTTACCTTTCTGTCGGTAGTATTCAGGAAAAAAGTTTGAATGCTTTTAAAGCTTCTGAACAGAGCAAAATCGTTGCTGGCTTTGTTTACTTAGCAGTAATGGTATACATATTAAATTCCCCTTCAGGCTTATTCAGGGTGAGATGTTCAGAAACAAATGTGCACCTTGTTGAAGAGTGTTAAGTCAGAAGTTCACTGTGTGTTAAGGTGACTACAATGACTATAAAAATAAATGTGGATGGCCTTTTTGTGTACCTGCCAGGCAGGCAGGATAGAATTCAACTGTTTACTGAAGAGCTGGTTAGAGAAGGGAGGGTGGGAAAAGTCACCTTCTGCTTTAAAACACACTTTGGGTCAGGTTTCTGCTCAATAGAGCTGAATTCAGTTTATTTCTGAGCTGTCACTGCTGCAGAATAGCCCGGGTTTGAGGGGTATTCTGTGAGAAGGCTAACTGTAATTGGCAATCCATTTCTTCATTTCCATGCTATAGCCAACCTTGACAAATTAATCACAATCAAATACAGACTGTGGGAAGGGGGTGACCTGCGTAGCACAGAAGAAAAATGAGGCCTCATGCCAGCATGACAGACTAATCTTTCAATTCACCCCATTAGACCGAACGAGGGGACTTGTTGGTGCGCCTGTCACCAGCACCACCCATCAACAAACTGTTCACTCTTGGTGCCAGGGTTTGGTGGGTGCGATAAAGGTTATTGAGTGCCAGCTGGCACCTTGTCGATCGCTGCCGTGGGACGGGGTTAGTCCTGATGAGGAAGAGTCCCTGTGCAGTGGCTCAGGAGATCCTTGGAGAGAGAGCAGCATAAATTATGTTGAGAGGAATGATTTTATGTCTGATCCCATAGAAACTGAAATGGGTCTTTGGTTTGGGTTGGATGTATTGTGGGTACTGAACAAGAAGCTTGTCACTGCAGTGATTGCTGATAGCAGGTCTGAGAAGCAATAACTAGTCTGATAAGTTGTCCCAGAGAACAGGTTGGTTCCAAATGGAAAGGAAAAAAATGGCAGCCTGAAGAACTAGATTGATTTTGTCAGCTATGGAAATTATTTGAGATCTTTTTGTAGATTTTATTCAGCTTTCTTCTTATGTACCTCTTGGAATGGTGCAGCATGCATGTGGCTTCTCAGGTTCTGTTTGGAATATGGAATATGCATTTTAACTGACCTGCTCATAATAATGTTCTTTATACTCTCTACTGCTATGATTTTATGTTTTTGTCTGGTAACTAAAATGGAAACAGAGCTAAATTCATGCTGAATTAAGTCAATATACCTTGGCTTCAGAGAAGCTGACAGTGGTTTGCACTAGCTGTGAAATATTCCACTGAGTTTAGAGAAACAGATGCAGCTTTTTGTAACTGATGCTCTTCACTTTGATTCTAACTTCATTGACTTCAGTGGAGGAGAAATCTGGTCCAATATATCAGACCTTTCTTATAATGTTCATTTTGTGGAGAGAAGACTGTGTTATCTTTTCACTGAAAGAGGATCTAGCCCCTTGGAGAGAACATTACTTTAAAGTCTGATTTGTAAATGATTTGTGTGTGCATGTCTCTCTTTATTCCTTTCAATATATTACTTAGGAGAGTGTGGAGTGCTTGCATTCCTGCATATTACTAGATTACAAAATGTATCTATCATTTTCCGATTTAGTTTTGGAAAATGCAGCATATCACCTTCCCCCCTCTCCCCTTCCCCTCTCTCTGTGATGTTTGAGAGAACCCTTTAACAGAAATAAAGTATAAAACTATTTATAGAGTAATGATGTACTGTATACAACACTGTGTCACTGGAAGGCTTTCTGTCCCCTTCTGTTTTAATTTCTTTCTGGAATTAGAACGCTAAACCTTCATTTTTAAGGAGCTGAAAGTATCCCATGTGGGAAACATGATCTTTCATCAACACATCATGGCTTGTTCTGTCAAAAAACAAATACTGGGTTGCTTAGACACCCACCCCCCAGCAAATCTGCACCAGAATAGGGGTGTCTCATCTCAGGTCTCTATCTGTCTCTGTGGGCTGCAAGTGCTGGCTGTTTGACTTTTTGATGATCTCCAGGTCTGTGAACACATTGAACTGTTGGGCATTCTGAGAAGATAAGTACAGAATAGGAAGGTCTGGAACCTAATCCTTTAACAGTTGTATTCTTAGGGTAAGAAGAGCCAATGGGCTGTTCCAGCGGTTACCAGTGTGTGGTGCATAGCTTAAGCTTTATGTACCAGTTCATTACCCGATGTGGGAAGCAATGAGTATTGGTTTTATGCAGAATGCATAGTAGTGTAAATTGCCCACTCTAGAGACTGCAATCATAATAGCTTTTCCAACTGATGCAGTTTTATAGCTTTACAACATTAATCATTTTCTTATGCCTTTAATTACCACAAGGTAGTTACACTTGTGTCCATAATAGGTGCTAAACATTATGCCACTGATAGGTTTTTAACCATTCATTTTGTTGCAGCTGGTAAACAGACTATTACGGGTCCAGAACATAGTTTATTATTTTTTTTTTCAAGCCAAGTAGCATTAGGATCATTACTGCTGGAAGACCAACTACACCAAGCTGATTGTGAGTCTTCTGAGTTGGTTTTTTGGTATTATTTCTTTTTTTCTGTCTTTAGGAATGAGAGGAAAGCACAATTTGGTTGCTAAACAGGCATTGCTTAATTAAGAGAAGATTATTTTTGGTCCTTGTAGAAAGTTAAAACCTAGTTCTTCAAGTGAGAAAGGTAGGAAAAGTTCCTGCATTTTCCACAGTACTAAATAGAATATGGGAGAAAATGGGGATGCTACTTGCATGCTGTGCTGGTCAGTGCTCTAGGAATCTTCTAACTTCTTGTTGGCTTCATAAGCTATAATTTACTAGTTTTCAGTAAAGCAATAGTTTGCTGATGTATAGTAGGCTCTTAATAAAGGAAGCTGTGAGATTCAAAGCTCCCTTCTAATCAAAGCTGTCAGCCATGATGTGGGTAATTAGTGTGCACACTGGCAGTGCCTCTGCGTTGCTCCTAATGAGGATTTCAAGTTGTGGAACCTTCTCCCAGCCTCACTCTAGCTGTTTAACTCGTGTGCATACACAAGTTTTTATATCTTCCCCATGTATATTTGTAGTGGATGTTTTTAAAAATTGTACAGAAGTGACATGGAAATACTTAACTGGTCTACTGCTGAATTTGTTTAATAATGTCAGAGTGTTCAAAAGTGTCTCTCCAAGGACAGTGGATGATGCTCTAGTTGCAGTTTCAGGCGTTTGATGGTAAAGAATTAACTTCTGAATCCTTTTTTAGCTTGTTTCATGTTTTCAAGATTTCTTTTCATAGTGGTTGACCTTCTTTGAGTTTCCCATGTTGATTACTTGGCATTTGTGCTGACCTTAACTAAGCTGAACACTTTCTGAAAAGGAATAGATAGAAATGTTTCGCCATCAGCACTTATGCCAGCAATACATAGACTTGTGCTTCATAAACATATGTTATGTTTAAATTACATATGATTTCAAGAAATTATCTACTTTAAAAAATTACATTGGATAATGAATTATGTTTACTTAATAGAGCAATTTTCACAAATTATTGAAATTTTGTGGTATTAAAGCTTCCAGCTAGGGAAGAGGTCACCTTGATATTTGCACTGAATATATTTCAGCCTTGGCTCCACGTTTTATCATTCTTGGTGTCTTAAGTTTTCTCTTACCTCCACAATTTTTTTTTTAATCTACTTATTTTTATTATTTGTTTTTATGACTCTTACTGTCAACATATTTCACGGGGTTTCTACTTACTGTACAAAATGGTTGTGCCTGAATTTCATGTGTAGTCTTAATTTTGTAACTTTTAATGCATGATCCCTGCTATTGAGGTTACTCTGTATTTATTGCTTGTTTTTGTTGCTACCTACTAAATAAATTAATGTCTGTGGATCTCTAAATTATAAAGCTCCACTCTTCCCCTAAAATGTTAGAACTGATGATGAGGCTATCTTCCTCTTCCTTCACATAAAATCTAAATATCTGCTTAGTAAACACGAGGAGGTAATCATGTGCTTCAATCCAACCCTGAATTATATATCTATAACTTTCAGTGCTTAAGACAGTATCATCACATTAATGCACATTGGATGCAGTTACTTAAAAGATGCTTTGTGCTTAGGTAAAAACCAAGCAAAACCCAACAACAGTAAAACATGCAAGCAATGCTATCTCAACACTGCTTGGCTGCTGCAGTTCCACCTTCTGTGAGGGTGCCTGGCCTCCAACAGCTCACTCGGTCAGTTCCCTTCCCTGCCCCATGTCAGGAGTCACATCGTCCTCTGGTCTGTCAGTATGACTGCTTGCTAATCCGTTTTAATGCCAAGGAATGTGTCTAGACAAAAACCAAACCCCTACACTGAAGTGAACCCATCCTGCTTGATCTGTATCAAAGCAAAGGATGTTCACACAAACATTTCGGCTGGCAGGTCTGTGTGTGGAGTAACTCCTGGGGGACAGAGGCAATAGCATCTTCACTTCTTAAAACTAGATGTTGTCTTTCCACTCTTGGAACTTGCTTTGTTAAAATTAGTGTGAGGGCTTTTTAAATTTATTTACTGAGTCTTCAAAAGTATCTCAATCCTTTTGAATCATCAGTTGTTTTCAGTGTGTACCTGGTACTACTCTTACATGCAAAACATGAAAGTTACATGTTGATTCTGATGGGAACTGATAGGAAACAAGATCCATATGAAAATTTCCTTCCCAGAAATGACCTGGAAGCTCACACAGTCATAATTTCCTCCTTGGAGTCAGTACTGTTATTGCACACTAGCTCTTTCTTCAAACAGTGTTCAAAGCAGTTCTGAAAGCGTTTGCACAAGCTAGTCTATCTGTAGCTTTTTCCCCCTTCCTGCTCTTTCAATCTGTATAGAGAAATTTCTTCCCACAGTCCTATCACAAAGGGGGTTTCCCAATTCCAGCTTATTTCTCTTCTTTTGGTGTCTCTGTGAACTCAGATACCTTGCAGCAATTAGTCTTTCTGTTTGTTCAAATTCTTTTGTGTCTTAGAGGTTTAATTATATTCTATTTTCTAGGGAATGCAAATCCTTCTTCTCTGACCCTTCTGAATTTTGGATACCTTTCATTTGGACATCCATCACTTTTTTCCTCTAGTCCTAGGATACATTTAAGTTAAATTCCAAGTGCCAGACGTGGTGGTTTTAACATGGCTCGATTAACATCTAATTACAGTCGTAGTATATTATTTTTTTTCCTATTTTAAATAGCAACTGCGCCTTTGCTTTTTGAAATAACTCTAAGTAGCAACATTCAGACTTTTGGTGGCATAACCCTACAGACTTGCTTGTCCATTATTCTTTTCTTGTCTCCAGGTGTTTACTATAAATTCAGTAGCTTTTATTTGCATAAGCATCAAGCTGCATGAGATTATTTTACAAAGCTCATATAAATGCATGCAATTCAGGTAAGGATAGGTATTGATCCCATGGGGTTTGACTCATCAATACGGTAAGTTTTCTTGCTTTCTTGTGGAGGTACTTTCTTTAGCAATTAATTTATAAAAATCAACCTTGTTTCTCAAAGGACTGTGGCCAGCAGGTCAAAGGAGGGGATCCTCCCCCTCTACTCTGCCCTGGTCAGGCCCCACCTGGAGTATTGTGTCCAGTTCTGGGCTCCCTGGGATAAAACAGACAGGGATCTCCTAGAGGGAGTCCAGAGGAGGCTATGAAGATGATGAAGGGCCTGGAGCATCTCCCCTACGAGGAAAGGCTGAGTGAACTGGGGCTGTTCAGCCTCCTTCAAAGACTACAACTAAGAGGGGATTTTATTAATGTTTATAAATATCTGAAGTGTGGGACACAGGGGGAAATGGCCAGCCCCTTTTCAGTGGTCTGTGGGGACAGGACAAGGGGCAATGGCCTCAAGTTGGAGCACAGGAAGTTCCACACCAACCTGGGGAAGAACTTTTTCCCAGTGGGGGTGCCAGAGCCCTGGGACAGGCTGCCCAGGGGGATGTGGAGTCTCCTTCTCTGGAGATATTCCAGACCCATCTGGACGCCTCCCTGTGCGACCTGTCCTAGGGACCCTGCTTTGTCAGGGGGATTAGACTCTGGGATCTCTGGAGGTCCCTTCCGACCCCTACAATTCTGTGAATCTGTGACATAGTGTCAGTTAGTTCTGTAAAACGAGAACAGTGTAACTAGAATTGCTCCACTGTCCCCCAAAACACTACTCTGATAGTTTTTGAATAAACTCTTAGGCTGGTCTCACTAGCATAAGTGCTTTAATGATGCCTTTGTTTCCATTCTCTACCTTTTTTATGGCTTTTTCTGTTTGTTATTGTGACTTCATATTGCAGGCTTTCAAATTGTGTGTTTTGGTGAAAGCGAAATAGAATATTGTGTCAGAGAGATCTGTGTTATTGTGGTGGCATAACCTTGGCTGTCAGATGCCCACCCAGATGCTCTCATACTTCTCCTTAGCAGGATGAGGAGGGGAAATAAGATGAAAAAGCCTGGACTGAGGTAAAGAGAGGGCGATCACTTGCCAAGCACTATTGTCAACAAAACAGGCTTGGGGAAAATTAATTTCTTGCCAGTTAAAGTAAGTTTGGATAGCAGGAGACAAAAGCCTTCCCTGCAACCCCCTCTTTCCCAGGCTCATTGTCACTTCTTAACTCCCAAACCCTCTACCCTTCCTGTAAGAGGGGCTTGCAGGGTGGTTTTTTTTTTTTTGTTGGTGTTTTTTTTTTTTTGGTTTTTTTTTTTAATCTCACTGCTCAGTGACAGAGACTGATTTGCCCTATCTGGAAGCAGCTTCTCCTGCAGTGCTGGTGGCACCAGGGAGCTGGGATGGGCATAGGGCTGCTTGCACTCTCCTCGCAGTGCCCCATGCTAGTGCCTTGATACCTGCACACCTTCATTTTGCCATAGACCAGGAACTAATCTCAAGTTTTAATTTGCCATCTTGTCCATCACAGCTGCAGTACGGGCAGGAGGAGGAAAGGTTGTGAAATGCCTTTTTCAGTTTTAAAGTGTAGAGCTGGGAGAGGCTGTTTTCCCCCACCAGTGAGAGAAAGCTGAAGTAAAACCTCTACAAATTACCCAGATTTCTCTCGTTTTTGTCCCATACATGGCTAATTTTCCACCCTTTGTGCAGTTTTGAGTGGGGTTTTTTTACTATTTTTTGTCCCTAGAGATTTAGCAGGGTGGTGAGTGCATATCAATAATTCACTGACATAATCCAGAGCCAACTCGTTATTGCCATGGTATTGTTCACAATCTGGAGATGTACAGCTGTTGTGTTTAATGCCAGCTATCTCCAATGTAATTGTATATACAGAAAGGACCCTTTGATCTGATAAAATTAATGGGAATCACATTAGCTAAAGCCACTCTATAAGCCCGACTCTAATGCTTACATTCGGTTTCAATTATGCAAAAAGCCCTTCTGAACTGACCCACCTTCATTTTACGTTTCCCCTCATTAAAGATCCTTTATTTCCCCTAGTTTGCTTCATTGCTTAATAATCACTGACATCTTTACGTTTAACGGATGGAGAAGCTTTTCCATACACCTGCCACTGATATACCTGGTGTGCTGTGTTTCCAAGGGGGTTGGCAGCGTTTGGGTGCAGCATGGAGATCTGCCTCAGAAGTGTCGTGTTCCCCAGGTGCCATGTGGGGCATCTCGTGCTGAGTGTACACACAAGCTAAATTTAATGAAGTGTTGGACTAAATCATCCCTTTTGCTGCCACATGGCCACGTTTACAAGGAAATTGAGGTGGGAGGTCAATTTTTCACTTAAAGAATCAGGTTGGAGATGCCTGTTTTTTTAAGTGGAGGTCTTTTAATCTCACCTCTCTGGTAGGTGGTAAGACATTATATTTAAATTATCCAGATGAGCTTCTTACTTGCACTGGGTTGTTGGTCAAAAGAAATTTCGTAGTCTTCCATGTTCTTCGCTGCTTGATCCAGCCAACCATAGCATAGGCTCCTTCTTTTCAAATATGGGCATTGAGTTTGACTAAAGTAATTAGCCTTTACATTAGTATTTCTTCTTCCCATAGCAATTTGAATATTGTTCAATATTACATGGAAATCTCAGTGGGTTTAGTTTCATTTTTTCCTAAAGAATGTCCTCTTGCAAAAAAAAAGCCAGATTTCCCAGTGTTGGTTTAGCCAGAAATGCTGATGTTTGTTAAGCCTTTCTAAGCATTAGGAACTTCCATTACCTGCTAAAGCAAAACACATTTTATTGTCTACTGAATTTTTTTTTTAAAGGGAAAAAAAAAATCACACTGACAACCTGTCAGAATACATGCTGCAAATGCTATTTAAACCAAGTGTTAATAAGGCCTAAAGTTCATATCAAGACTAAATTGGATTTGAGTTTGTGGGATTGGAAGTGCCATTAGCTGGTTATTTAATTTCCTTTTTGATTGAAGTATGCAAGACTCAGTAAATGCGTAATTGTGAGTGAAATGCAAATTAGAGATATTAGCAGAAATCATATTTTTTTTAAAAGAATACTTGTTTGACAATTAATGCTGTGATCTTTTGACATGCTGAATAACCTGATGAGATCTGGGATATTTTGTTGATCAGCCACTGTTGTTGGGTTTAAAAGGCAGATTCTGTTTAGGGGTTGATTGTCAGTCAAGGGAGATGTTGCAATAAGGGGGTGCAAGTGGGGGTTTATATAATTAGCATGTGAGTGAATGAGTCCCTGAATACAGAAAGAAGGCAGAAGAGTCAGGGTTTTCTTAAGATAATGTTTTTTTGTATTTTACCCATTAATCATTAATTCTATTCTCTTTACCATACGATGCTCAGAGCATCGGAAATATGATATGCACAGCTGTAACCAGTCAGGTTTGCTGAGTCAGTGTTTCAAATGTCAAACTGTCCTTATCCTTCCTTTAAACCAGTTTCCCCCTTAAACCAGTTCTTAAAGCTCTTTCAAATCACATTTCTCCTTTGGTGTGTATTGCTGTGATCTGACATAACAGCAAGCAGAAAGTTTTCAGTGCAGCTTGTGGAGGAAGTTTGAGTAGCTGTTGGTGGCTTCCATGTACTTTTTGTTCACAACGTTGCTGCAAAACAGCCTGAAATGAAGTGATGCATCTCAAATAGATCAGCTGGTTGCTGACACATAGGGCAGCACAAAATCAGATAAGGTGCCCTGTGACCCTCGCTGGATGGGAAAGAGGATATGTATTTCCAGGTGAAGCTCATCTCTTGCCAAGCAAATGACTTCAACACAAATGAAGCAGCATCCAGGCAAGGAGGAAAAAATGCTTCCTCTTAAAAAATTAATGCATAGAATGTTGAGATCATGCAATGATGTGTCAAGTCAAACATCCTGCACAAGCACTTGTTTTAGCAGCATTCACGTAGCGGGTGCTGAAGTAGTATGAAGTGCCCTGCCATACAGTGAACAACAGAAGCCATTAAGCATCAAATATAAAATGCCCCCACCCTGGCTGTTCCTCAAAAATGTGTGGGCATTTTTCAACAGCAGATTATCTGGAAATATTTCTGGTTTGAGCTGTTGTAGGTTTCCTGACTACAATAGCTGCTGGTCTGTGTGACCCTTTAGTATGGTTTATCACTGCCTGAGGCAAGAATAGAAAAAGAATCCACAGCGTGAATAATATGCACAAACCAAGAATCAATAATGTATGTGTTCAAAAGAGTAAACTAAGTAGATTAAATATGCCTCACACAGTATCTTGCTTTTTCACCCAACCTGCCCTATAACTTTTTTCCTTATGTGTCTCATGGGGGAAAAAGATAAAAGAACATCTTTGTTTCCCCCCACAAGGAGCAAGTATGTCTAGTTTCAGCTGATTTTCTTTATGTGCTCTTAAGAAATCCTTGATTTCCCTTACAGAAGAGATAAGAACTGTGCTTCAGTAGAAATAATGTCAGATTATTTTGTTTGTTCTTGTATGTGTATGGCCTTCACCAAGTACTCTGTTGGTTTTAGATACTCCAGCTAGGTCTTTGGGTTGCACCTGTCAGAGCAATTCAATGTGGTGGAAGTGATTTAAAGGATAGAACTGGTCTGGTAGCACTGCCTGTTTTCTTTATGGAACTTTATGTTTTTGTCCATTGCCTGTGTATGTTTTATTTTGCTGAAGTTTCTCAGGCTTCTTTATGCAGTCATCTCCATTCTGCTGTGGTATCTTCTCTTCCCTCACGTCTATCATACATGTATCCACATGTATCCCAGAGTCCTTGTGTCTGTAACTCCTGTCACAAAGTGCTGCCTATTCTAGTTGAAATACAGAGAACTCCAGTGAAACCAACAGCCCTAATTTTGTCTCTGGTAAATCCAGTCCTCCTGCCCCAAAACCCTGTACCCCATCTTGCTGCATAAGGTCCCACACTCCCTCCCTCTTCTCTTCTTCCTCAACCTCAACCCACTGCACTCCAGCGTGCTTTCCCAGCTCCCACTGTGTGTACAAAGATCCTTTCAGCAAGGAGAAGAAAGCCTCTCAGAGCAATTTCTCCCCCTGCCCAACCTGTAGTGGCAGATGCATTAGTAGACATCAAGGACTCCAACAAGGAGAGGTTTGTCAAGAATATCTCAGCTTCAGGCGAGCCTTCAATTAGTGCTTGCAATCAATTGCAAGATGCATCTCCATAGGGAACCCGGCTCTGCCAGGTCCAGGATCATTACTTTATTCAGACAGCAGATCTCTAGATGCTTAGGCTTCAGTCAGTGCTTAGGGGCACTGCATGTCAAGGGGGCCTGGGAAGTGTCACGAAAGGTTAAGCATCACTGCGTTGGACCACGGTTCTTAGGAAAAAACCCTACCAGTTTCAGGTGAAATTCAGAGTTGGTTACGTGTAGGGGCATTTGTTTGGGTGTTTATCTCTTGCAGCAGTTCAGGCACTTCAGGAAGGCAGGACTGATTGCCTCCATGTTGCTTCAGGAGAGAACAAGGCATTTTTGTTTAAATCAGTGGGTAGAATAAACGTTTAACCTTGTTGGAATCCTAACTACAATGAAGCCAATACCCCATTGCTGTTCAATTCAGTGTATGATGGGAGATTTCACAGTTGACTAGTGCTTTACGCTTTGTTTCAAATTACTTGTGCTGTATTATGTTGCCACCCTAAAAAAAACCCTAACCAACCTGCTCGATATATATGGATAAGTAGAAGATGAAATACTCTTCATTAAGCAGTTCATGGACACTTGGAAACCTCTTTCAATTAATGTTTCTCTGTCCAACACTTGTTTCTGGAGTAGCGGTTCTGGATATGGGGTATAGCATGTTCAAAGAAGAATGATGTACTTGAGCTCATGAACAGCTGCATACATGTGTCTAAATGGCTGTGTAATTTACACAGACATTGCACGTACACCCCACCCCACCCCCCCCCCCCCCAAGGTAGATTTTTAATTGCAAAACTACCTGTATAAGCACAATGCAAATGTGAGGGTGATATATTTATATATATACGCTTTCTCTCACCATATGAGGATGCCAGTGCAGTGAGATCTTTTCCCTTCCAGTGGTGTGGTGGTATCTTTCTGCAGTTTCCCCTATTATACTCAGCTTGAAGCCTTAATGTTCCACATGGGCATTAGAAATACCCTGACAGGCAGAAAAGCTCCATCGCGTAGCACCATAAACAGCGCGGCTATGAAGCACTTTGCTTCCCAGAGAGCCTCTGAGTATTGCTTGCTCTATTTTTCTTACAAATCCGTTATAGAACCTGCTTATCTATGATGTGGTCCCCCTGCAAGTATGCCCCCTATAAATGCTGATAAAAGAATGAAACCAAAATCTCGACTTCTAATAAAAATCTACCAACTGTTGCAGAACAGTGAAATTCTTGCAAATACGTGGCTCTCCTGCAGAATCCTGATATAATACCTCCTGTGGTCAGGTACTCAGAGAGAAGCTCTATTCCTCTTCAGCAGCCCAAGTGTAAATGCATTTTCACCAAATCATTTTTCTCTTTTTTCCCCACTTCTCTCAGTGTTTAACCAATAGCAAACAGTTTGGTAAACTTTCACTTTTTTTTTAGTGGAATTCTAAAACCTTGTTAGTATAAACTCCTCTTTGCTCATGACCTAAATAATCATATAGTCAGTTGAAACTTTTAAGACAATTATATGGCAGGGATTTTCCTCATGATGTCAACGTAGAGTGGGCAGTGACGTGCGTGGTGTGATACCATGCCTTTCAGAGGAACAATAACATAGTTTTTCTTGCATCTCAGCTGCTTACTTGTGACCAACCTCTCTGACTGCAGCCCTAAGCTAAGTCCAGATTTGCAACTCGTTCAGAAAAAGCAGCTGAGTTGTCAATGACAGTGGATTGCCATGCTGACTGGACAAGAGACTGGTGTCAGCACAGCGATGAGGGCACACTGGGCATCTTTCCTGACAAGCCAAGGCTGAGCCAGCTCTGTTGTCAAGAGAGGCGGTGGATCTTGGTCTGCAACTTGTCTTGGTTTTGCTGACTTGCATGAGGTTTATAGTGTGCCCTGGTGCCTGTGCTGACCCTGGTTGATTTGCCCAGGGATCACTGAGTTGCCAATCACTTCTCTCGATGAGCTCTTCATCAGTTCAGATTAGATGTTAGGAAAAAATTCTTCCCTGAAAGAGTTGTCAGGGCCTGGAACAGGCTGCCCAGGGAGGGGGCTGAATCCCCATCCCTGGGTGTGTTTAACAGACGGGTAGATGAGGTTCTTAGGGATATGGTTGAGCATAGGACAGGAACTTAAGATCTTGAAGGGCTTTTCCAACCTTGTGATTCTGTTTCAGTGCTTTACCTGCTTTGTGTCACTGGAACGTAGCAGAGACATTCTGCTACTTATATTAGTGGCTAGATGCTTTTTTTGGGTTTCTTTATTAACCATCTTCTACCAGCTGCCTCTCTATCATGTCAGCAACTGAATGCAATTGGAAATCATTCTTCAGGAACTGTATGTATTTTCTTGGTGCTGCTGAATGTTTCACTCAAGGAAAATGAAAAGGCGTGTTCCCTGCTTGAGAGGAATTGAGATACACATAATGATTTCTTCAGAAGAATGTTTTGTTTATGCATTTTGAAAATTTCTCAGTTTCCCTTGATGTATTCTATGCATGGTAATTAATTACTCTAGCATAGTCTATAAATGAATACATGCAGCTTTGTTTCTTGGGGTAAGTGGGATAACAGAAAGGCTACTATCTTTTCACTGTACTGATTTTCACTGTCCTTCTGAGACTTTTTGAATGGACAGCAAGTAAAGTTTTCTCCATCTGACAAGTTCGATATGGCAAGGTAAGTTATTTTAACAGCAGATTCATGCTGCTTCTGTTTAATTTTCAATGCAGCTGATCCAGATGAGGGCACTTTGTTTCCAGATTGTGAGTGTCCACAAAAGTTATCAAGCTAGCAGCCTGTCAGTTTGTTTATCCAGTCATCATGTGAACATGGTTATAAAAAAAAATGACTTCAGCAATAGCAGCAACTTCAGCATGCAGGTAGAGTACCATCTCTGCTTCCAAACAGGCCAGGTTTACCGTGGTGATGGGGAATCAACGTATCACGAGTGATTTGATTTTGACTACTAGAATACATCTTTGACAAGATGATTATATGGCATCAGTTGCAAGATTATACTGGTTTCACAGCTGAAGGACAAGTGAATGTATTGAGTAGCCCCATCTCAGGCATGCTAGGCTGTGCATCTCATTTGTTTCCTTTTATTGTGATAAAGCTGAAGTGTTATGATTAGTGTGTTGTCACAATAGCTAGCCTTAACCAACATGACCGTAATGAACCTGAGTTATTCCTGTACCTGTTGTGATTCAAAAAGCATTTCTAGCCCTGCTTGTTGTTTATGTATTTGTTACAAACCTGGGAAAGTCTTTATTTTCCATACCATCTGGTGCTGATGATTCCCTCAAAGCAAATATTAATAATGTGTGGTGAAAATACTCTGTCGTACTGACTGCAGAGAGGGCCTTCAGTACGCTTCCACGGTGTCCAAATATGACTGTGTTGAGTTACTATTTGAATAGCTTCCTTTATATGTCATTAAGCATCATTGACAGATATCTAAATAAATGGAAGTTGATTAAACAATGGGCTTTGGGGTTGATTTTAGAACATGGGTACAGTGTAAATGATTACATCTTGATAGATGCACAGACATGCCGGTGTAGACGTTTTTCTGAGAAACTGAGAAAACACATGGTGAGCATTTGTCTTGATGAGCACTTGGTTCTTTTCATGATTCAAAAATAACCCATTAAAACTGGCAAATAAGAATATTAAGATTGTGATGAGCCTTTCAGAAAACACAGAGAAAGAGAGCAGTCTTAAATGAATAAAAACCTGTCTAGCATTTTAGGTTATGCTCGCAAAAAAAAGATGCAGATTTTTTTTTTACCAGGATGAGTTGATTTACAGAAAACATTAGTCATCTCATTTAAACTGACAAATTACAACATTTGCCACTGCAGCTACTGAAGTGATTTTCTGGATTGACAAGGGTTTGTTGGT
The DNA here is from genome assembly GCA_027925045.1 of Hypotaenidia okinawae. NCBI lineage: Eukaryota > Metazoa > Chordata > Aves > Gruiformes > Rallidae > Hypotaenidia > Hypotaenidia okinawae. The sequence goes on from BSDF01000003.1 coordinate 7,844,405, forward strand.
ATTGTAACAGAACTGATAGAATCTGTTATCGTCGTCTTCAGCTATATCATATTAAAGGTTGATTATTTAATACTTATATTTTTTTAATGGGCTTTTCATGTGGAGGTGATGTTACCTGATTGTGAGTCAACATGTCTAATAAGATGCAGCATGGGATTGAGCATAGTAAGGGATGGATAAAACTACCAACATACAATTTGGGAGCTCCTTAAATGGATTCTATTAATTTTATCTCTCAAAAAAATCCTCATTGCACTGCTGTTTATTGAAGAACTTCTAGTATGTATTTTTCAGATACTGTGCCAGATGAATTAGGCGTAACAGTAACAGGCACAATAGTGTGAATGTTTCTCTGCTAAATCCCTCGAGCACAAAAGGCTGAGTGTTCACACTACAGTGTCTAACACCAGAGAATTCATTGCATATTTTCTTTCTGTTGATGAAACAGGGGGATTTATGTTCTTACATTTTGTATTTATTCTCCAGGTAGTAAATGGTAAGGGAAACCTCTAGGCCCCACCTTGAATATTGTGTCTGGTTGTGGGATCCCTGGTATAAAAGAGACAGGGATCTCCTGGAGAGAGTCCAGAGGAGGCTACAAAGGTGATTAAAGGCCTGGAGCATTTTCCCTGTGAGGAAAGGCTGAGTGAGCTGGGGCTGTTCAGCCTTGAGAAGACTAAGAGGGGACCTTATTAATGTTTATAAATATCTGAAGCATGGGATGCAGGGGGAAATGGCCAGCCCCTTTTCAGGGTCTGTGGGGACAGGACAAGGGGCAATGGCCTCAAGTTGGAGCACAGGAAGTTCCACACCAACCTGGGGAAGAACTTTTTCCCAGTGAGGGTGCCAGAGCCCTGGGACAGGCTGCCCAGGGGGTGTGGAGTCTCCTTCTCTGGAGATATTCCAGACCTGTCTGGATGCCTCCCTGTGTGACCTGTCCTAGGGACCCTGCTTTGGCAGGGGGGTTGGACCCGATGATCTCTCAAGGTCCCTTCCAACCCCTATGATTCTGTGAAACTTCAATGAGTATCTCTGTAGTTAGTATCATTCTCAGTTCTCCTTCACGCTGTTCTCTGAAACAGCACATTTATTTAACATCAAATATTTCAAAATAATTCTGCCAGATCTTATCATGCCTCCTCTGGAAAATTACGACCATGATAACTGTGAGAACTTGCACGGTGTACAGTTTGTTTCAGCAGCCATTTCTCAGGTCAGTGTTGCAATTTCCAGGAATCAGGTGGTAAAGTCCTGGAAAGAGGTCCAGAAGCTCATAAGTTTGAAGGCCTTTAAAAGCTTTCATAGGCTGTCACCACAGGTAATATCTCTGCAAGGACATATCCAATGCAGCAGAGTTCAAATGAGGTATGTTTTATGTGATGGTAGTAGGATGGGGTTTTGTAGTTGCACGTAGGAAGGCATAGTCATTTATTTTAGGGAGTTAATGTAGCAGTATATACATCTATTAACAGCTTGAAAGAGGAGGAAAGGAAATTTCTAAGTTTGGCTGTGGCCAGACTGGTGCTGGTAGTACCCAAATCAGTGTTAAAAGCTGGCATTTGATTTTCCAAAGCCATATGCAAAGGAGTATCATTTTAATTGTGCGAAGCAACTGGACAGAGAAAGAGCTTTCATAAATTTCATAGAATGTTAGGGGTTGGAAGGGACCTCTGGAGATCTTTTGGTCTAACCCCGCTGCCAGAGCAGGATCACCTAGATTAGGTTCAAGTACATGACAACGATTTTGGAGTAACAAGTGTTTCTGTGATATAGCACTTACGCACATGGCCAGAGGATGGGCACCTGGAGGTGGTCAACACTGACATACCTTCCAGAGTTGGCAGTGTTGAACAAGTAGAATGAAGTTCAGCCATGCATGTGCATGGGATCCATCGTTCACCCACCAGGCCCTGGAACAGGCTGCCCAGGGAGGGGGTTGAGTCACCATCCCCTGGATGTGTTTAACAGACGGGTAGATGAGGTACTTAGGGATATGGTTTAGCACAGGACAGAAATGGTTGGACTCAATGATCTTACAGGTCTTTTCCAACCTTGTGATTCTGTGACTTCATACAGAACCTTGTTCCTACTGAATTATCAGGCTGACACCCACTGTAGCATCTACTGTAATGAATAAAACTACTTTGAAGAACTACTCCTGAGAGGGGCACAAGAGATGGTGGCTGCTAGCTTCCAGGGTTTGTTGTACTTGAAGGGGTGGGACTAGATCCTCATTATAGATGGTAAGGTGTGATTAGTGGGCACTGCAAAAATGCAGGGGGCTTAATAAAATTCCTGCTTTCTGAAGCAGCACTTCAGGAAACAAAGGCAGCCTGCACCGTCTCATCAAATATTGTGTTTTGTTGCCAACTTTGCCACTGGAGGCTGTAGAAAGCCTGGCCAGAGCTGGAAGCCTGTGTGGGTAGGCACACATTTCACCTTGCACCTATCCATGCCATACAGCCTGCCAACCCTCCTTTTTTCCTCCAGAGAGATAAACCCAGTGAAGTCCTACAGAGGCACTGCTTGCCTCTCCCTTACGGCTAATGCTTCTTCGCCTTTTGTGCCCTTGTCCTTTTCAGTATTCCAGAGGAGCGCTCACTGCAGTAACATGGGCCAGTGTCACTCTTATTACTTTACCTGTTTTATCTTTTGTGAAATTGAGCCTTTAGCCAGAATTGCCTGAGCTGCTGCTCCAGCAGCCGGTTAACTGTGAGGCTCCTTGAGCTCATTTCTCTCAAGTAATTTGATTCCCACGTGCTCCCTGAGATTCCTTTATCGCTGAAAGGAAAGTGGGGAAAGGAGAGGGGGGGCGTGTGTGGTGTGCATGTATAGGAGCAGACCAGAAATGTTATGGCAGACAAATGTAGCTTGGAGATAAAAACGATGCAAAAAACGTGTTTAAGAAGATCCTATCTCACTTTATCTCCCCTTAACGTGGTCCTATAAAACAAAATGTTTTTCTGGTTGAGAATCAGAGACACGGTGTCTTTTGTGTTGGTGCAGGGTGTGGAACAGGAGGCTAAATTCTATCCTGCTTCTGCATAATGCCAAGAAGGTAGTTCTTTCATTAAAATTACCAGAAAAATGTGTAAAACACTAATTAGATTTTTTTTTTCTTGTGATTAGTCCTAAAAAGACTTTTGTGGATTTCAAGATAATTTCTGAAATCATAGACAGAAATTCCAGGCCGTTTATTTTGGTTGCTGAACTTTATCCTATGCATTGTAGTTGCTTAGGAGTAATTGAGCACCAGTTTTTCTAGATAAGCTTCTATTTAAAATTGGTTAGTATGGCAGCAGTTTTTCTAACTAATGTAGGATTTATGGAGAGCTTCTCTAAAATCGCTGGTGCTTTATCACAGTTTTGGGCAAATACCCTGCTGCAAGGGAGTGAAAAACAAGCCTGAAAAGTGAATCTTGCTGGAGAGAGAATTGTTCTGAAAATAAACCATTCAGTGAATAAACAATGGCGTATCAGTTGTCTGAAATACGTATTTCTTCCTCTGCATGGCGTTCATTGTATGTCCAGGCAGTTCTTCCATGCTCAGGGCACAGAATTTCTATGTTACGAAGTCATGGTTTGTTAGATAGGATATTACTAATTTAAGCAGACGGTCTGCTTAGAGGTCTGTTATTTTATATGATGAAAATGAGGCTGTTGGAAGTGCCCGCTTTGGGTTTCGTTAGTGTTCATTAGTTTGTGCCATAAGACATATGCCTTGATGAGATCAGCAGCGTTATTAAATGTCATAAGAATATATTTTCTCAGCAGCAGCGGAAGTATCCACAGTAACACTTGTAGGATCTTAGTTAATTTTCCATCCTGGACCTAGGAAAAAGGTTTAAAAAGGGAAAAGCTTTCAAAAAATTTAAAAACAATGTTTTACTGAGAAATGTGTGCATAGGAAGCACATGCTAAATGTCAGTATTATTCAAACATTGACTACTTTACGTGCTGGATAGTTGTAATCTATCCCTCTGAAATGGTACATATGCTGCTGGACAAAATCCTTGCAGAGTGCAGCTTTAGGGAGTAACATTTTGGGGATGTGGCTGGTGGGTGGAGGGATTTTATTCCATTTTTATTTTTTTAACCTAATCTAGGAGTGCCCAAATTCTGAAAAGGGGTTAGAGACAACAGGAGTTTGGAGGATAATGTGCCAGGTCAAAAAGCTGGGCACATCATCTAATTTTTGCAGTGCCTGCATTTCAGTTCATGGTGCGAGGGGTGATGCATGATGTAAAAAAGGCTGTATGTACCCAGCTGCATGTCAGGTTTCATGACTGTTTCTGTCTAGCCCCGTTGCTTGGTTGTATGCTGTGCCTGCAGCTCCACCTCTTCAAAAACTGTTCTATTAATCTAACCCACCGAGAGCTATTCATACAGCTTATGGGGTTTTATTTTTAAATCCTCACAAAAATGATTTGCTGCCCTCAAGTTAGGAATTTAAAGGAAAATTAAATTAAGACTGCCTAAGTAATGAAAGCATCTTTAGATTTGATAGATAGAGACTATCAAAGCAGAAAGTCTGTATCCCTGGCAAGATTTCTGATATTGTTTAGTGCTGGGAGGGAGTTACTATTGCTAGTATATCATGTAGCATCAGGTCTTAAATTCATATGCTTATGCTTTGGGAATTCCTTAATTTCCAAAGTTGTTCTTTATGTTTTAGGTCATAAATTAAGAGATTTCTATCCTTACATGGCTAATGGCATTGGGAGCATCGTAGCGTTGTATAGTTTTGATGACAGATGGGTTAAAGAAAGGAAGCTTTAAGAAAGCCCTCATGGTTCAGAAACATCTGAATTTGTCTTGCTTGCAATGAAATGTAAGCCTAGTATTTGTTACTGTGATATGTGTTCTATTGTTGCCTGCCTCATATGATACATGTATAGCACTCTATTGGTTTTGCTTCTTTTCACTTTTCCTAACTAGAGTTTAAAAAAAAAAAAAAATCCAATAAAACATCACTGGCCCTATTTTCAATTTATTTAGCTGGCACGAAGAGTAATTGATGTCCCCTAAAACCTTTATAGAAATCTGTGAAGAAGGGAGTTGACCAACTATAATCCCCAAATAGTCAAAAAAATAGAGAAGGGGAAAAAGAATATTCCAGTTTTTTGTTTTCTTATTTGTGTAGAAAAATGTGTACCTTTTTGTTTATGTCTCTTTTTTCTATCTTCAGGTTTTCCAAATGAGCCTGCTGCTGTCATTGCCCTTAACACCATCAAGGAATGGTTAAGCAAGAATCACAATGAGGTATGGAATAAAATACAAATTTCCCAAATCTCTCTTTAAGACTATGGTCTTTGACTCCATAACTTTGAAAAGGATAAACATAGACTTGAGTCTCAAAGTCCTTTATTGTTGTTATTTAGTCTAAGACAAATGAAATCAGGTCAGGACAATGTATCTGGGGGAAGATTGTTATATTTAAAAACTACACCAGAGTTGAAGGGAAATACTGTTGTTTGAAACCATACTGTGCTTTTCCTGTGTATTGTAATCTTTCCTGGCAATGTAAAAGACTATTCTCTTCCTAAGCTATTTCTGAGTGTCAGTGTTTTCATGTAATAATGTGGAGATTCTTGGAAAGGAAATGTGTGTAACAGTTGTCAATAGAAACAGCCACCAAAGGTCAGTTGTATTCTGGGGTCACTTTACAGTAAAGAGTGGCATTTTCTATTTTCATTAATTTCTGGGCTGCTTACAGTTAAATGTGGTTTTTTTTTCCCTTGGAACTCTCACTAAATATGTGATAGAACCGTGAATTTTTACCAGGGCTGGTCTTCTTCCAGTGACATGATGGTGATTATTTTTACAAGACAACAAAATGCTTTCAACAGAACAGTCTCCCTGTCTCCCCTTTCTAGCTTTTTGCCTTTCTCTGATTTGAGTTCTTAACAGGCTGATAGTTCCTAGTGTTGAATTGGAGGAATGCAACAAAAAAAAGTGACAGAACAAATAAAATAATCATGATGCCTTAGACTGAAGATACGCCTTTTTGTTCATGATGACAGCCAGCAAGATTTCAGACAGCTAGAGTTGGTGGTGGTGTTTTTGTCTGAAAATATTTAACAAAGCATCTGGGGAGAAGCACTGGACGCAGGGAGATAATTAGTATTTTTCCTCTAGCAATATATTCAGGGGGCCTTTTTGTCAAGAGAATGAGATATGTGAGGGCATGAATTTAGCAGGTTTATGTGATTTGTTTTAGTTTTTGCCAGCTTTGAGTTGAAAGGAAATACTGTGTTGAGATTTGAACAGTAAGTTCACTTTCAGAAACCTGCTTCTGAAAGGTGGACTAAGGAGTGCATCTGTGTTGGGATGCTGGCTCTTTGTACCTCTGAGCTCTTGGGAGCTTCCTGTGAGACAGAGATCTGAGCAGTGACGCAGAAGTTTTGGATGGACAGTCTTTGTTAATGCTGCAGGTACCAAAGTGTCATTTTATCAGCCTCAGCTCTGGGCTTATGCAAGTTGAGGTCTTGTGCTGTTTGAGGAAGTTGAAGATGTACATTTGGTGCAATTATTTCGTATCAGTGAATGTGAATATTCAGAGCTAACTCCTGAGAACTTCTATTATTTTTGGAGGAAGCAGAGTACTGGATTAAAGTCAAGATACATTTGAGGACCCAGTTATCCATAGCATTAAACAGTCTTGTATAACATTTTCCCTCTTTGTAAGGCCATTCTGCAGTCTACTGGCTTGAAGTTTAGACTGTGGCATACTAGCACACTTTACATGTCAGAAATGGATCAGCAGCAATATAAAAATACCTAACTTTCTTGAAGGTAGGAGTAATTTCTGCAGTGAAAATTATTTTGGAGAAACATAGAGGTTTTGGGTTGCTGTTGCATAAGGCATAGAGAGAGGTGAGCATAGTTTGTGTGGTTTAAATGAACTCATACATCTCTGTTCCAGGTGTCAATCTGATCCATTTTACATTGTGCACGTTTATTCCCCTGGATTAGATTTTTGGCTTTGAATAGTAATATTAAACATTACCCAAACTTTTCTCAAAATTAGCTCATCATACAGCAAGGGAAATGAAGGAGGCTGTGCCTCAGCAATGTGGTCTCCTCTTACTGCAGATAGCCGTATAATAGAGTCCTTTCTATAAACTGCTGTCCTAACAATAGAACAGGTCCACAATATTTAAATATTGTGAATATTTAAATTCACGTGTCCTAGACTGGCAGTGAAGCCTTGAACCTTGAGACCAGCTTTTCAGAGGGCTGCCCAAGTTCCATCCCTGTTACCTCTAACCAGAACCACTCCCCTGACACCAACTGCGTGGTCTAAGTGAGTTGATGTGTCCTGCTAACAGCCTCTCTGGAAGGAGAGAGACCTCCTGCACTCAGCATGCTGGAGTTCAAGGAATCAAAGTGGTCATCTTCCTTTTCATTCCTCCTTGGCCAATCTGCCTTGTCTTTTGAGAAATGCTGTCCAGGTTCTGCTCCTTTAGGCCCGAAGATGCTTGGGAGCCAGTTATCCCTTTGGTAATGTCTGGTGCTGGTCGTCTTAGGATCTCAAAATCTTTGAGCATAGAATATGAAGTGATTGAATGAATTCAAGACGTTTTAGTGCAAGATAGAGACTAAAAGTATAGCCTGCTCACTAGGAAATGTTCCTACATAAAAATACACTTGGCAAAATCAAGTAGGTGAGTAAGATGGAACCCTGACATGTTTGTAAACCTTTTGTTGTCCTGTGCAGCAGCAGCATCTTATCTGCTTCTCTGCATCCCAGGAAACTGTGACAAATTTGTGAAAGATAAGGCAATATTGTTGTTTTCTCCTCTCTACCTTCCTGTAGTACTTTTCTCCTTTGATGCTATAATGAAGATTTTATCCACAATGATATTCAAAATAGAAATAAACCAGTGGCTATATTCCTTAGTCAGCCTGGGGGCTTGAAAATATAACCCAACTGACTCCTTTCTTGCAAGCGGTGTTGGAGTCCTGCAATGTTCTCTGTGACAGTATTTACAAGAAAAGTGATTTGCATTTAATAAAAGGTTTTCTTATCCAAGCCCATTGTTGTGCTTGACCCCTCAGGTGTTTGCATAAAAACTTATTAGCATGCTTAACTCTGATGTCACTCAGATGAATGTCTCATTACCATGCAAATGGAGTTAGCTCCTTTCCGAGGTTAATTGTTACAAAGCAACACGGAGAGCTGATCTATTGTAATTTACCGAGCAGGGAACACCAGCCAGGCAGGGCAGCAGCCTAAAACTTAACTACAGAAAGTCCACGAGGGAGAAACAACAGTATTGTAAGTAATGGCTTGGACTTAGTTGTGTGTGTAATGCACAGCACTCTTCGGGTCTTGAAATGCAACTCTTAGTCAAACTAATTTCTGGCCATGTTTTACACCGAGGTCTGCTGACTGGCAGCCAGAGGGCAAATCTAGTTTAGAAGCTGGTAAATGGTGTTACAGCACTAGCGTAGAAATCCCTTGGAGCGAACTCGGAAGAATGGCCACAGTCAGCAGTACGGGGTTAATTTACTGCAGGCCACCTCGGCTATCTCTTTAGGAAACTGCATTTTCACATGGCACAAAGTGCTCTAAAGGTTTAATAGAATTCTTCAGAGCACAAAATAGAATTGGATCCCATCCTTTAGGAAATTATACACTGGGATTCATTTAAAAATGCACATTAAGCTCTTTGAACGCTTCAGAATGTTTCTTTCTGTGATGATTTGGCGAGGTTGGAGATATTGCCACCTGATTTCCCATAATGGTATCACAGAAGACTTGACACCTTTACCTACTGGACCCGGTGCACTTTTGGGGTTGCTGGGGAGAAGGTTCTGTTCACGTGGGTGGGGGTTTTTTTTGTGGTGGGTATCTTTGAACATTTGCAATGTGAGGAATGGTTATTTGCTTTTACTTCAGCACCATGCTACGTTTTTCAAAAGGGTGAAAAATAAAAAATGTTCAGTGTATGCCTTACCTTCTGTCACCGACATGAAAAGCCTCAGGACTTTTTCAGTGCTGGGGAAAAGACTTTAATTTAACAGCACATTTAGTTCAAAGTATTGTTCTTTCTCTTGCACAATACCTTACATTTATTATGCACCCCAGTAGAACAACAACCAGGAAAGTGCGATTGCGATATATGTTCCATTGAAATACCTGATGCAGATTAAAAGCAGATGGATGGAAAATAAATCAACACATTCCTGATTCCTTTTCATTAGAATCACTGCTGAAGAGGGATTTTTTTTCTTCTTTTGCCTGAAGTACATGATATTTAGGTTCCTGTGCTTTAGCAAGTAGTTATGCATCATCCCACTGCAAAAAAAATAAACAGAAATGTGTCTGTTTCCAGCAAAACAGGATGAGCAAAATCCCAATACAGTTGACATTAGTAGGACTCTGTTTTGAGGGGGAAAAGAGGAGGGGGGTAGGGTCATGTTTGTTACAGTTCTCATGACAAAAATTTTGAGGAATAAACACCTGATTTGTCAAGTTAGGCATAACACAGCACAGGCGCCCTGCTACTGTGCTTTGTTTTGTGCTGTGCTTTGTCCAAATCACAATGACCTTTTCCACTATGGAGACAGGTTAAGTGGAATTACCATCCCTGTGTGCTGATCCCCGTGTGCAATTGTGCCTTGGTGGCTTGCAGGGATTGGGCTGGCCTCACTAGCAGGAGCTGTGGATGTACAAGAGCAGGGGGAGTTGAGGATACATGATGGGCACTAGATGTGGCTGGGAGGGGCTTTTATCCTGCTGACAAAAGCCTGTGCAAACAATTGAGTTTCTAAGGATGGGGAGGGTGTGTAGGAACTCAAGGAAGAGAAGATGTGATGAGAAAGCAGAGCTTCAGGAGGCACACTTTTGTCCTCACAGAGCTCATCCCTCTGATGCCGTGGTAAGCAAGTTTCTTCTGGCCAGTAAGAGCCAGAGTAAGGCAGTGAGAGAACAGCTTCCTCAAGTGTAAAACACAGCCAGGAGGTCTAGTGGGACTTAGACCAGCTGTGCTCTATGTTGGCCACCCAGGCATAAGCATGCTTGAGGCTCAAAAGAACTGCTGTCACTGAAATAAAAAGAGCACTGGTCTGAATATACAAGGGAAGATGAGACCCCCAGGAGAGCTCTTGGCCTCCAGACAGATATCTGCATGCCAGGCAGGATACAAAATGGTGCTAGGTGCTATGTTTGGAGAGAGGTAGATGGTCCTGCCTGGGAGGACAGAGCAAAGGAAGCTACTGCCTCTCTTTATTGCACAAGGCAACAGTGTGGGTGCGCCTCAGCGGGCTTTTAAAAGCACTACAGCTTTATTTGGGAGTAAACTAACACGTTCACGACTTGGTGTCATGTGCAGCACTCTGCAGGTAAGCATGGCACCCCATGGTATCCATTTGGGTACCACATTTGTCTGGCAGCATCTGTGCTGCACAGCGTTACCTTGTGTAGGCATATACCTAGCAGGTGTGAGACAGCAGGATAGGAACGTTTCTTGTGTCTCTCCAAAATTGGGTCAGGCAGCTAACAAAAAGTTTCCTTTACCTCCTGATCTCATGAAAACATCAGGGCAACCCAATTTCAGTATTTCTGGATTGCTTGCCTGAAAGACAATTTCTTTTTTCTTTTTAATTTCTCTTTCCCCCTCCCTTTGGTGGTCTCAGCAACCTAATTTGGGCTCTTCATTCTTCAGAGACAATTAAACAAAGTGGCATCTTGAGATGAGGTCTTGCCTTTATCGCTGCAGAAGGAGGCAGATGGAGACAGTGTGTCTTGGAAAATGTTGTCTGATGAAGTTTCCTTTAACATAATCTCAATTATATTCCCCTAGGCAGAGCAGCTAAGTTTCTATGTTGATTTCAAAAAGGAGTGGAGTAGCCAACTATCAATATTTAATTAATTAAAGCAAACTTTTATTTTAGTAACTAATGCAAGCAACTCCCCCTAAGACAGTATTACTTTTGGCTGTGCTTGGGTAGTTTTTATACTTAGAGTTTTACAGTTGTCAACAAAAGCGTGTAATTTTGGGGAAAAAAAAATGTATTTATGCCTAAGGTGCTATCTTTTATGACAAGCTTGGGCCTGCAGTGACGTGTATTTATTTTAAAGTATATTTATTACTCTGAAATAAAGCTCTGAAAATGCAGGTGTCGATTGAAGCCACTGACAGATCCTCAAGGACAGTGAGGGTGGGATAAAAATTCAGGCGGCTATTTTGGTAGTTCTTATATGCCAGTATCATTTGATTAACATAATCTCCTCCCCTCCCCCAGTCCTGTTCTCTTGGGTAGGTTAAAAAATGATCTCCTTTCTATTTCTACATTCTAATTAGGTGGTAATCATATGCTGCTCTGATTGAAATGAAAATCAGCCATCATGCCACTGTCATCTAGCTGAAGTCGAGGAAAAAATGCTTTTCAACTTGTACAAAATTAAAATGATTTACTTGCTCTGCGTAGCTGCTCTCTCACTGGGCTCAAAGAGATTCAGTGCTGTCCCCAAAGCCCAAACCTAACTATCATCCCAACAGACAAGTCATTTTCTGAAATGATAAGTAAGCTGCCAAGGCAGCGATGCTTTCTTATATGTTCTTCAGGCTGCTATTCAGGTGGAAGGCTGATAAAGCAGACAAAGCCTGTATTCATTATACGTGATACTTTATTTATTAAACTTAAAAAGCTTCTGTTGTTTTTGATACAGCTATTGAGAGAAAAGCAGGAAGGCATCCCTCTTGGAAAGCAATGCTAGAGCTTGTGGTTCCTGTGGATGTCCTGTGTGACGGATGTCCCGTGTGAGCTGTCGCTGTATCACTCACTTGTGATCCAAGTTAAAAACAAGAGGGGAGGGGGAGAGTTGGAAACATGGCTTCCTGGCACCCCTCCCCCTAAAATTTGTTGAGGATCACGGAAATCCACGTGTCTGCAAAGTGTGGATGTTTGCATCTCTGCAGAGATTTATACATGCTTAGTGTACTGCATAAATAATGACTCCTGTAACTCCACTACAGCTAATGAATGTCACTAATAGAAGACAGGTCTCTGCATGGGTTCTTTTGTGTTTACAGTAGTTAACTATCTAATAATTGAAATTTGTCAAAGCATTTATTCTTTTTATCCTTACAATTTAATGGCAGTTATGATAGCAGGAACCTGAATAGCTGGAAAATTCTACAGGCATGTAGCTAAATTAACAAAATTGTTACTAATTCAGGGTTGAGGTTTTGTCATGTTTCTTTCATTATTTTTTTCCCTCCTTATTTCTGTACATTTAGGAGGGCCCTGGGTACTGCAGTGAGCTGTGACAGAAGACCTTAAAAATAAATAGAAATAATATTACCTTTTTTTCCTTTTCTTTCATGTTACTTCTTGCATGACAGAGATCCTAATAACATCCCTTTGTTTCAGTACTGGCTTTCAGCCAGAAATCCCAATGATTTCAATGCAGAAGAGGTCCAGCCTTCATTCTGGGGAGATGTGGTTATTGTTGTTACCCTTCTTGACCTTCATTTCTTTAAATTGGCTTGTGTACCTCACCCCATGGGTATGTACAAATAAATAGACAAATTAATGAGGAGTAGCAATCCATGTAGCTCTAGTGAGATGCGTGGATAAAATACTTCATGAGTAACAGAGAAATTGCTGTTACAATCTTTGCTTCTGAGCTTTTTGTGTTATTAAATCTGTTGTGATTTATGTTGTGCTATACCTTCATGTCTGACTGATCTTTATCTGCGGATTACAGCTGGATCTTAGCAGGAGTCAAGCTGAGATGGGGTAAGAGGAAAGAGAGGCAGGAGAATGTTTGCCTCTGGCTCCATGGAGGGTTGCAAGGAGGCTCCCATAATAAAGGCAGAGTTTTGGGAGACTCAAAGTGGAAACTGTCTGCCAACGATGGATATGGCCAGGCAGTTGCCAGCAGCAGATAAACCAGGTGGCCAGCTGAAGTCTGTCCCTGATGCCAGGAAGCCACCCAGACATCATCAGGGTGCTGGCACAAACCAGGATAGGGTCCCTTTGGCCCAGCCTCAGGGCAGGGTGCCCAGTGCTCAGCCTCCTACAGAGAATGTCTTTGATTTGGGGCTTTCCTTTGGCTGTCGGGTCTCCAGTTCTCTGAAATCTTTCTCAGGTGATGTGTTCGTCAGCCTTTGCAGATGAAAAACCTCTGTGTGACCTTGTCCTCCCTGAGTGCCCTGGAGGTGCTTTAGCTGTGCAGCCCAGCACCTGCCGAAAGCAGGGGCGGTCAGGGCGGACGGCGGCCAGCTGACGGCTGTGCTGCCTGCCCAGCCGCAGCGCACTAAGTAATGCCCCGCTGCTGGCATGGGCAGCGGCCCTTCCACGCCAGCCAAGAGCACATGCTTTGTTTTGCTGGCACTTCCCTGGCACCCCGCGGAGCATACAATGTCTGCTTCTTGGTGTTCTGTTTCCAGTAAACTCGCGTAGCTGTCCAGCTTCTGGAGAGCTGCCGCTTCTGTTTGATTTAAATGTGGTTCTGTTGCCTACAGTTTTCCCCAAAGGACCATGTCCAGCGTGGCATCTGAAGCTGAAGTAATATTAAAATACAAAAAATACATTAGGTGATTGTCATACTAGAGCAAGCATCAGATCACCCTTACAAGAGACCAAACAAAATACTCCTAAAAGGAGTATTTTCTGAAGTTTTATTCTGTCTTCCCATCTGAGATTTCATCTGGCCAACTCCTGCCATCATCTCCGAGCATGTTAGCCATCAACAGTAGGTCACAATTGAATCTATACAGAATGAAACCCGCGTGGATTCTTCTAGCTGGAGTGCGTTCCCTGTGAGGAGCAAAATGAGTTTATTGCTGCTAGACTCCAGCATCTTGACATATTGTTTGAGATATATGATTCTGACATTTAATAGGTTAGATGATATTGGCCACATACTTCATAGTTTCTGTATCATACTGTATTCCTGGGAAGGTGAAAAATGGGTCTGTCTATTATATATGAAATGACAGAACAGATGAGAAGAGCTCTGTGGATGTGGGAAGCATTGGCAATAGGAACCTGTGGATATATGGGAATGACTGACGGGCTTCCAAGATAAAATAACTGTTAATTACTACAGAACAACTCCCTTTAAACTGTGCTCACATTTGAATTTAAGGTGTATATCACCTTCCTACTTAAGCCTTGGGACAGATTGTGATTCATTTATTTGGGATTAATGAAAAAAGTGAAGAATAAATCAGGTGAGCTCTGAAACTCCTTACTTCACAGTGCTTCCTGAGAAGAGTTTTCTGGCCAAAGGCTACAAAAAGACTTGCTCAGGTTCTCACCTTGTTTCTGACCTGACCTCTCATGAGATAGAGTGAAGGTTAATTTTTGCTAACATGGGCTGTTTACAGCTACTAAATCTAAATCGGATTCATTTATTGAAGTCTTATTTTCTTTTTTTACATTAAAAAGAATAAAATAAATGGATGAGCATACTTTGGGACCTTTGGAGAACAATCAGTACTTAAGATAAATACCTGGCTGAGGGCTAAAGCAGAACTTAGTAGTAGGTTTAAAAGCCGTATAATTTTACAGTGAAATGAAAGTCACTGTGTCACAGAGCACAGATTTGACTGGTAGTTATGCCGTGTAAATAGCCAGGTTAGAGATGCCCATGTCTCTCTGCTTTTCTGTCTCCAGATTCAAGAGCGCATTTTATTACTGGAACTGAATTTGGGATGCTTTTCTGAACTTGGAGCAAATCTATTTGTCTTGTCTTAGCTATTAGACTGAAAACACAGCATGCTCGTTCACTGCCATACTCTTTAGTACTGTGGTTAGAAATAAAACCCAAAGAGCCAGCTGCTCTATGTTCATCCACATGATCAATGCACAACAAATCCAGGTGGATAGGTGTCTTTATGATTTTTCCACCTTGCGGGAAACTAAGGTCTTTCATGAGCCCATCCCTAAATGTCTGGGATTTGATGAGGTGTGAGGATGGGATTTTCATGTTCTATATTCTTCTCTGAACTCCTCTGTCCACCCTTTGCACACACTTAGAACTATCCTATTTAAGCTTCAGTCCAGGTACATGTTCTCAGGTAGGGGGAAGGGGTTTTATATGTGCTTTCAGCCTCTTGTGCTGGAGATTTCACCTTTCATTTTCACGTTCCTTTGGGTTTCATTAAGCCAAAAGGTTAAAAAAACTTTAGTCTTCTATTTGCATATACGTAGCCTTATCCTTTAGTTGAAATGTTAATGTATAACGGTTGTTTTATTGCTGAAATTCAGCACATTTCATTAATTTCGTTAATTCTTTTTACTTTCATCTTGCTTTGCAAGAGTACGTGTGAAATGTCTTTTCCATGTGTGGAGAAAGTCTTTAAACTAGCACTGCTGCTTACTGTTTTGATGTGACTGCTCAAACCTTGCCCTAAACCGAAAGAAACTTACCACATAGCACTTTGAATCCCCTGAATTTAATTTTGATACCCATTAGGTAACAACCTTTTTCCCTGTGGACATTTAAACAAACATCTTCCTTTGGGACTGCATGCTAATATGTGGTTGGTGTGATGATAACCTCATGATGGGGAAACGTTTTAAAAGCTACAATAGAAATGACGTGCTTTGGTCCTACCTTCACTGTGACTCTGTTTCTTCCTCGCTCTGTGTTCACTGTTAAAAATTTCCCCCACAGACAGCATATTAAATTCATTAATATTTACAAAGCAAATATATTTCCCTTCAGACAGTTGGGGCACAACTACCTTTGAATTCTTGTTTGCTTACATGAACATTGACACAGCTCTATAGAGCATAAGGGCAATAGGTAATTAACATGTATACTTATATTTGCAGACTATTTTAGGCATTTTTTTTTCCAGTGTGATTTTTATGGGGCTTATTGTATGAAAACAAAATCTCAGTTGCTTATTATGTATGTGTGCCCCTCAGGTTGGGGGCTGGGTCTTCATGCAATGTACCTGGCATGCTGTTGGGACTGAAGCTCCTGTTAGCAAGGTGTAGTGGCATATTTAAGAAGCTGCAGTATTGCAGATGATCAAAGATACTTGTAATTCAAAGTTCTGAATGCAAATCCAGAGGGTAAACTTTTATAGACTAATGCTGGTCCTTAAAGATCTCCTAAATTTTAGCAGAGAGAGCATTTTTACAGCAAAAGAATTTTCCCATCAGAGTTGCTAACGAGGAAGGGCAGGCATTAATATCTTTAATGATGGCAGTGTTAGTGTTTGTTAGAGGGGGTAGATGAAAAGACTGAATTCACTCCCATGTTGAAAGCATGAGTATTTACAGAAAATAGGGTTGTATGTTTATTAGCGCTTGTGGTGGTGTGAGCATGGTGTCTCAGATCCTGTAAGGCTCAGTTTGAGACAGAGATGTATTTGAGGGACAACCCCATCACATGCAATTTATAGCCATGGTTTTACAAAAATAAATCTAGTTTGTGTGATGCCTCCAAATAGCAGAAGCTGAGAGGGAAATAACTAGTAAGATTTTTTCAGAGACTATTAAGAAAATAAAGAATTCTTTAAAGACAGATAATAACAAGTATAAATATTGCTTCGGTGCCAGATTGCTGAGTGAGCTGGAATTTCCATGTAAATGGTCAGTAACCTGTCTTTATTGGCAATTTATGGTCACCTTCTGGGGTTTGTGTATGGGGAAAAATGATCCTGCTGTTGCCTGATGAGCTAAGGTCTAGCAAAATAGGGCAGATGTCAAGCTGTAGATAGTCATGAAGAGCTTGTCTGGAGGTTTTTCCCCTTTAGTCAGGACTGGGAGTAAGCAGGGGAAAAGTAGGCTGACACTTTTACCTAGAGTATTATGGGAACTTCAGGAGTGAAGTGCCGAGAAGCTTATTTGATGTGGTTTCTTAGTTCCCAGATATCCCAGCTGAAAGGGAAAGCTGCAAAAGACCTTGAAAGTGCATCGTTAGCAACTGAGCTTTCTGAAGCCTGCTCCTGGAAAAAGCTGATTTTGGATGCCCTACATACCCAGTGCAGTTGCATGGAGTAAAAATGAACTCCTGGTAGAGGGATCAGGCAGGTTCAGTATGTCTTTCTCTCCCCTCATTTGTACCTTCTTTCCCATTGCCATTTTTTTCCTTGCAGTTATCCCTGTTCTGCCCCCTGCGTGAGTGGTGAACTTACCGCTTTATATTCTGCTCTATTGCCTGGGCATTTAACCAAGTGCTTTGGATCAGGAGAGAGGAAACAAAGGCTGCACCTCTCTGCTCTGGGTCTCTCTCGTGTGTTGCAGCTGTTGTTTTTAGGTAGGGATTTCAAGTCCAGCTGCTCCTTATTGATCCTGTGGGAAGTGGCAGGTTGAATCGGTTATTTGACACGCACATTCTCTGTTGGCAGGACTCTGCAGAGCCTGATAATGGTACAAATGATGTTACTTGCTAGTGCAAAAGAAAGTTACAATTGGGTACAGCAATTAATAGGCAATTAGGAAGGCATTCTTTTTTTTTTTTCTTTCCAAGTATTTTTTTTACCCCAGTTATTTTTACATTTGAATTGACTGAATAGTTGAAGAATCCCTTTTGGAAAGGAGGAGGGGAGTAGTATTTTTTCCGCATTAGCTTTGATTTTTCCTCCTGCAGGGACACCAAGAAGCACAGACAGCTGTTATTTAAACCAAAATTGAACATGAAATGCTATCAAACCATTTACTATCTCTGAACTGTAACACAGCGGTCCCGTGTTTTAATGATGCACTGTTGTTTATTATGCCCTGTGTTACTGCTCAACCTTACATTTGTTTAGAGAAATAATAAGATTTGAAGGTAATTAGAGTGTATCTCTAGAAATGGTCTTATCTGTGCTGTCTAAGGTGCTTTGGTAATTTACTGCCCAAGGTAGTGACACTGCCCAGCAGGATGTGAGGAGGAAGGGTTTGAAGGGTATTGGTCTGTGGATGTGCTTGAGATGTCAGCGTTATCAGAAATGACAACATCTGTGAGCAAAAGAACAGAGCAGTCACAAAGCCTCTTCAGACTTTTGCACCACCACTCAGGCTGCTGACAAGGGTGTCAATTTGTGCCAGCTCCCAGAGCATTTTTTGTGATGATGACACACGTTGCTTTGGAACTGGATTGAGACAATTGGTGTGTTTCACACGGGCCACTGAGCAGCCCTGGCTCCAGCTGCTATCTGCTTTCAGACCTGTGTCACCTGGGCTGTGTTCGACTTAATGATCTACAAGCAAAAGAGGCTCTATATTTCATAAGTCTCCAGAGCTGTCACGTCCTAGTTTTAGGCTAGATTAATTAGCACCCGTGTGAGTAATTCCATATGTAGTCATTTAGAGCAGTTACCTTCTTTTTCCAGATTATTTTCTTCTAAATGCTCTAGAAAGGGGTTTTGAAGAGATGTTCAGTGGTTAATGAAAACATCTATGAATGTAAAGTCATTTACAAAGCTTCATCAAATAAAAAATATATAACAAGTGTAGGGTTTTTGCTGGCTGGGTGGCCTCCACGGGCTGTTCCTAAAAGAGGTCAGATTGGATCTGTGAACTTAAACCCACAACTGTTCTAATTAACGTGATAGGGAAATGTTAGGAAATGCAATATAATTATTCATAGAACTAGGTCATCATTTCTTTTTTGGTTAGTCTTCTAGCATGTTGCCACACCACAGTGCTTTCCATTAATAATGAAGACATTTTTGAGAAATAGTATTAGCAGCTGGTTGACTGTAGTTAATTGACATATTATTGTATTCTAGCACATTCTGTCAGGGACTGCTGTGAATGGCTTAAAGGCTTCTAGGGAGAAATAAAGCAGAGATAACTAAAGAGAAGTTATTTTAACTTAACAGTTCTCCAACTCTATATACTGTGATTCCAGGAGGCAATTTACTAAGATATGTAGAGAATTTGGATTTAGACAATAATGATGTAGTGGACTTAATAAATTTTGTCTGTGGGAATAGCACATAAGCTCCTGTAGGAGTAGGGCAAGGCATCAAGCTTTCCAAGTGTTTTAAAAATCTGGTGACTAAACTACGTAAATCCATTTACTTATGGATTTAGTCCAGGCTGCTTTGTCAAAAATTGAAGTAATGAATTGACAAGGAGTTTAACAAACGAAGCATATCTGTAACTGAGGCATGCTAATTACTACCTTTCCCGTCCCTCCCGAAGTTAACAGAGCTTAAAATGAATGTACCCTTGGTTTGTAGAATGCAGGCTAAAGAAGAGAGACAGAGTGAAGGTGGAGAGGTTACTTAGTGTGTTTTTCACCTTCAGGTCACCGATTCAAACCCAGACCATTTTGTTCATGTCTAAGAGCTTTTCAGCCTTTGCACTAGTCTGGTGTGTGTAGGATGAAATGGAGAACGTGGTTTTAGTCCCTGTCATGACTGACGTGACTCTAGTTGTACTGCTGAACATTATGTATTTAAAGAGTTTGATCCTGCAGTTGCAGCACCCAGCTGGAGGTTTTGCTTTCCTCTCCAAAGTATCTGGGATTAGGCACAAAATAGAAAACGACAGCCCCTAGTGCTGATAGTTTCAAATGCTCATGGATGTATAAAGGAATTTCTCCTTAGATGTGCTTATTGAAGGAAATGGAAAGTGAGTACTTCAAAGGAACAGAGCTATTTGATCATGGAACATTTTATTGTACAGTTAATTACGTAAAATAGGCTGAACTGAGATATAGCTCTTAGTGACTTTTTTGCTGGGTGTATAATTAGATATACAGAACTGTTTCCTCAGTTAGTGTCAGTCTGCTTAGCTCCAAGTCAATTCGCATCAGCTGAGAAGCTGGACCCTGGTATTTATGGAAACAGTGGCTGGTTATTGTGCTGGAGTAACACTCAGCCAAGTTTTGCACCCTAAGGAAATTTAGGCCAAGATGTACAAAGTAAGGAAAAAGGTACTGTGTTCATTTTTTTAAAGTAATGATGGGCTAATCACAACCTTCAGCACCCTTGTGTGAAGATGGTTAGAACTTATAGCAATTGGATGTAGAAGAGAACTACCACCATGATGTTTTGGGGATGTACTTGTGATTTGGAAGGAAAATGGGGGGAGGGATTTTGGTCTTGGAGGCTGTGGTCAGGAGGCAAAGCAAGCAGACGTGGGGAAGTTTATTGGGGGAAGAAAAAAGCCCCAAAACAAAAAGACTGGCTTCTTGGTAAGCCCTTATTACTGACTAACAGAGGAACAAAACAGTAAATAAAGAAACAGTCGATAATGAACAACCAAGGTGCAGTAAGAGCACTCTGAATGCTCCTGGGTTTTGTTCTTTCAGAAGTGCTTTACATTTGAAAAATACAGCAGGTGTCCAGATCCTGATTTTAAAAGATGACATGAAAAATAACAACTTTCCTGTGTTATCAGAATTTAAATTTGAGGCCAGTGGTAGTCTGATGCTTTATACAGCTAAAACCAGAGATCCCAAAAGAGGATTCTGCGTTAATTAAATTATTTTAAAACAGTCAGTCCTTGGAATTGCGCTCAGGCTGTTCGCAGACACTTAGGCCTTGAAGCACTGTAGGCCTTGAAATGCTCAGGTTCTTTCACTCTGCTCTTACGTTCATCACTGCCAGAAACAGACTTAACAGAAGCCTTAAAAGTATTTTTGAAAATACCAGTATTTAAATATTTGGGAGCAGAAGTCCCGTTGTATAGAATAGAAACAAAGGTGGCTGCCCTGTTTTGGGGAGACCTCAATTCAAGATATACTACAGGCCTCCTTCAGTGGAGATGCTTTGCTATCGGTATGCCCGAGGATGTCTGTGGAGTATGTGTGTGACACCCTTCACAGCACACTGCACCAGCTGAGTTGCTGCTTTTCTGGGCATGTGTAACTGTGTATAGAGAATCTTTAATATCCTACATTCCTCTGTCATGTCAAAGCAGTTTAGTTTTAAAGTTTCCAAAGCATCCAGTGATTAATGAAGTTACAGTCATTTACCTCAGAAACAATTCTGCAGTGAAAAGATGGTGTGCCTCACACTAATTATGTCTATTGTCCTTATTTGCATCACAAGCATTTTGTTGCTCTTCCTCTTGACTTATTAAATCCTTCTTGCTCATGCATGAATCTGGACAGCTGGATGCCACTAATGGGGCAGCTAGTGCTACCCAGTGGTCTATAATCAACATTCTGCTGCCACACATTAGCATCACACTGCATGCCTAAAAACTAAAAATTTGATTTGTGAAGCAACAGCTGATTAGGGATGATTAACAAAAAGGCTAGGGGGTGGTGGATGTTGTATAATGTTGCTTTCCATCCTTTCTGAACCCAGCAATGAGTGGTGTATCCAATATGTCAGTATGAACAAAAATAGATGAGCCATTATCTGAATGTTTTTATCACTAATCATTTCTCAAAGACTGTTTGAAACCCAACAAATTCAATAGTGTTTTAATGAAAACAGGGCTGGAAATCATCACAAAACCATGAGAAAGAAGATATGTCTTTTTATTTTAAGCAAAACATATCAATTTGTTTTTCTGTGGTGTCAAGGAATTACAAGGTTCCATGTTAAATAAATACAGATACTGTATTACTAAATGTAACTTAAACGCCTTGCTAAATGCAAGAGGCTCCCACACATTGTGATTTGGAGTCTGTCAAGAGAAGGTTCATTTTGGATGCAGAGTGAGATACTGTGGAAAAACTGAAGATGCAACAGGCAATCCTGAATGACCACTGAAAAATGTATTCAGTGGTTCCAGTGTAACCTTATTTATACCTTCATAACAGCTCCATTTCTTCCAACTGTTCCATATGCGTCATCAGCACTGATAGGCAGGACTGTTTCTTGTTTGCAGTTTGGGAAGGCAATGCTTTTTCTTTCATTTAAAAATAACAAAAACAACTAAAAAAATCCTCTGAACAACCCACACACTCAAAACACCAACCACCCCCACCCTGCAAAAAAAAAAAATCAAAAAGAACTGTCAAAAGCCTGTGCAAATTCACCAGTTCTTGTGTATCTTTCCTCATCCCTCAGCCTGCAGATCTCAGTGTATTTCTCTGTTGATCGTCTGGTCTTCTTGTGTTGCAGCTCAGCTGAGAGAGGAAACAAGTATTTCTGCTGTGCTCTTGCTGAAGCATGGTTTCAAATGGAAAGCAGTTATCTTTGCTGCCTGTATTCAGCTGTCATGAGGGCTAGAAGAATCATTTGGTTGGGAAATGTCCTTTGCTGTGGGATTTGGAGTGGTCCCCTTATTTCATGTTCTTGGCCAGCCAGGCTAAGATCGAATGTAAGCAGCAGTTTGGAGAGTGGATGATAGGGCATTTCCTTGTTTCAGTAATGCTGTGAGTCTAGGTGTGGTGCCTATTTACCAGGAATTACTTTTGGAATTTTATTTATGTATTAACAGTGGAAAAGATGATGTGATATAGCTGATAGCCATAGAAATGGCCCCTCAGGCAAGGGTAAAAAACAACAGGAAAAAATTGTCACAAATATAAAAATATTATGCAAAGAATTTACACGTTAGCACTACTAAAAAGTCAAAAATGCTTGCTATAAGAGTTGGAAAGGAGGTTAAATATTAGTTGCTGTGTTCTCACTAATAAAACAAAGTGATGTGAATCAGAGCCGTTGGTGCGCTTCTGAGGTGACTATAGGCAGAGAAACCAAACACACAAATAGCCTACTAATGTACAGACTGCTTCAGTTCATCATCATAGTGGATGTTATTAAGCTAATTATGTTATCTTTCATGACTTGCTATTCTATTGGGCTGTTATATAAATCAATCCAATCTAATATGTTTTGAAGGACAATTTTCATCTCTTCTTGCAAAAAAAAAAAAAAAGGTTTATTGCAGAGGCCAGTCTTGTTAAAGACTTGTCACTTTAGAGACCTGGTGACAGTAAACTCTCAGCTGTTCATTTACTGGCAGGTCACGTTTCAGTTAAAAGCAATGCAGGAAGTGGCATGTTAAAACAAAATTGGTTGTCTAGCTTGGTGCTTTGGCTAGTTTCTATTTCTTGTCACTTTGCTTCAAATCATATGAAGTTGGGCTTAAAACAGTGTCTTGAGGGCATTTTGTTCATCCTTCAGAAGTTCAGAGGGTACCACCGTAACATATGTATAAAATGCGGACCAAGATCCAAGTGGAAATTTGTTCTTGACATAAGTATCTTGTTTACAATTTATCTCTTTGCTAATATTTTTTTATTTATTTATTGAATGTAAAATTACAGGCTGAGATAGTTCTGTGTTTCAGCATGGTTGTGCTCTTTTTCTGCTCCCTGTTTCTAGTGCAGCTTTGAAGTCCTTTTGTTGAGAGTGGTGGATCACCAACCCAGGGCCACGTGCTACTGAGACAGCTGCAGTGGTGGGCAAAGGCAGGTTTTTTCAGTGGCATACAGATGCGTTTTCTGGGAACTTAGTTACTTTGCTAGATTCACTCTGAGAGGCAGTCTGTGTGAACCTGTGTTCTGCAGTACCAGCAATGCATCTTTTGTTATTTTGGAAAGGATTGCATGCTGCCTTTCAGTTCAGAGTATTTGTAAAATATGGTTGTTGATGTTTGACCATCTTGTATGAGACATGGCCTGCTTAGGAAGACTGGGACATTCATGGAAAGATGCTCTACATATTACTGAGTAAAAGCAGCTGCTTATCCTCCTTTTCCTAGATAAATGATATTTGCACGAAGAGACTTCAAATAAGGATTTAATTTAGACTAGTCCATTGTACTATTTTGCTTGCTAGGTGAAAAAGAGGTTGCTGTCTTTACAAACACGTTGCTTTGCAGGGTGTTTGCCAGCTCTTCAAGAGGATCCTGGCCCACGTGGTCCCTTGCAGGGAATCTGTTCCTGCAGCACACTGTAATACTTCAGGCTTAAGGCAAGGCATTAGAGCAGAATTTTCTGAGAGGCTGCTGCAAGGAATGGACAGCATTGTGTCCCGAAGTTAAGGAGGCATTTCCAGGCCTCCAGGGAATGGTTAATTCTTTGCTATGAGTGTATTATTCCTTTCTTCTGCCTCTCTCTAGCTTAGATGCGTTCTGTATATATGGAGTTTGGGAGAAGAGGGTCCTTGCTTCCAGAGAAGAGTTCTTAATAGTTTGTAGATGTCTACATAAGTTTTGTGCTAACATGTGAACAGTTAAGATTGGTGACTCGTGAATAAGTCATCAAACACAATCTCCCTTTTACTCCCCAAAAAGCAATTGCAATCTCAGCAACCTTGAGGGTAACGTATTTTTAAGTATATGGTGCAAGTTCTCTGTCATGATCTGCAATCCCTCTCACTGCTTATGTAAAGGCACCATATGGACTTTTGGGTCTTTTTGTCCCAATTTCTAATAGACTTTTCCTATTATACAAGATTATAAAAAAGGGTTTTCTCAAAGAGAAGAAAAAAGCCATGTTATGTTATTTGTAGGAACTAATCATTCAATCAAAACATGGGGTTGTATCAAGAAAGCACAAAAATAAATTGACTTAAATGTTTTTGAAATGATTACGAACAATTAGCCATCCATAACTTCCATAGCAAGCACACAGTTAAATATCCTTCATATTTTTTGTGGGCACACTACTTTCAATTATTGACCGAACTTGCCATGTGGTAGAAGAAGTACGAGGTCATAGTGACTTTGGAAGGGAAGTGAAAATCATGCTGGTGAACATCTACAAATGATTGTGTGACAAGTGTCTGGTTGACTTGCATACACCAGAGTAAAAGTTGCAGCTTATCTTGGCCTTAGAAAGACTGAAACAGTTGCCATGTATGAGTTAAATTAGCTTTTCTTGTGATTTATTGGCCCACTAAACACAATCTGAGAATTGTAGGGGTTGGAAGGGACCTCCAGAGATCATTGATTCCAACCCTCCTGCCAAAGCAGGGTCCCTAGGACAGGTCGCACAGGGAGGCGTCCAGACAGGTCTTGAATATCTCCAGAGGAGGAGACTCCACACCCCCCGGGCAGCCTGTCCCAGTGCTCTGTCAACTGGATTTATCTATATGACTTGAGTAATACCTTTTGGACTAAACTGACCCAGTTCCCAATAATGATATGAACCCGTGCTCCGGCATTGCAGTACCAGTCATGCACGAGATTGGTGACTATAGAATATTTGTCGATAAATTTTGCAGGTTGTACTCTTTCCAGGGCAATAAGGATCACTCAAGCAGTGCAAGCTGATTAGTCTGTTAAGAACCAGTTCTAGATGTACATTTGAATGATTAGTGTGATGACAGTGGCAAGTGTAAGAGCCTATAAATAATATAACATGAAAAGGTAATTATTTCTGTGGCATTTATTTGTGAACTTCTGTATCTGTGTTTTCTGAGATCAGTGATACTCAGCTGTATTTTAGAGTACAGTAGATATAGATTAGGTACACTGTAGCTTTACTTTTCAACATAAATACATCATGGGTCTTAGGCACATTCACGGTGAAGCACTGGCATTTGGTAAAGCCTTTTGGGGAGGGAATCAGAGGCCTGCAGTATTGTGTGAATTTGGATGAGCACACAGATATGTCATTTTTTTGGTAGTAAGCCTCTGGGTGATAGTTTTGAGATTTTTAGGTCTGATTATTGCCAAAAAACCCTACAAATTTTGCATCTTAAATGGAAAAAAAAGTAGAGTTTACTATATGCATAATCTGTCGAATTTTAATGCTTAAGACAAAGCAGCCCTAGAAAATGGGATCAAAAGCTATTCTCTGGAATTCAGGATTTTAATAGCAATTTGCATCTTCAGAATGAGACTAGAAGAATATGAGGTATTGTTTATTATTGCAGTTATAAACACAATAAAAATGACAATAGGCAACAAGTTTAAGGCCAGCTTGCAGAAGTGCTCCATCTGACAGCTCCTTATATTTGTCAAGCAGTTCTGTTTCCAGAAGCGTTTTTCTTTGATGAAGGTATTCATCAAACGAGTGCTACTGTATTTGCATCCAGCAAACCAGCAGTGACTGGCAGTAGTTGATAAAGATGCATCACCCTCCGGTTTTGTTCTCCCTCATTCACACAGAGGTGACCTGGGAATGTGTAGGCTTATTATCTCTTCCGCAAGGGTTGTCTTCGCTGTACGATGACGGTGCTGCGAGACTGGGCACTCATTTCTTGGTTTGTGAAACAGGGAAGAGAGTCAATTGTTTCCAATGCTTCAGAGGCTGGTCTTCTGAGGAATACTTAAAAACAAGAAGAAACCAACTACATGCTAAAGGGCTCAATGGCTTTTCTTCCATGTGTTTTCTGTACCTCCCTCCTCTCCTGTTTCCCCCCATATAAATACAGAAACAAAGCAGCAGCTTTCTGACATTCATCACAAATGTTAATTATGCTACTATCTTCGGCTTCCAGGACTAGGATGTTATGACAAATGTATTAACCATTTTGGCTTTTTGAAAAGGGTTCATTATTAATATGGGTAAGTAGGAGTACTGGGTCAGCAAGCAAGGGTAAGCGCGTATCATGATTGTTCATTTGATTTTTGAATAAATATTTTATTTCATAAAGGGCTTCTTAATGGGTAAATATATCTGGGGAGAGCATCATGACTAGGTCTTTATGTGAAAACTTCCTTTTCTGGTGTAAGCAAGACAAAAATCTCTTCAATCCTGAATTTAAAGTTATTTTGGAGAACAAACTAATGCGTGTAGTGCAAAGTTATGAGTTAGCTTATTGATTCTGTATAATTCTAATTATTTTTCTGATGTAAGACAAGATATGTCCCACACTTTGCAGCAGCAACGCTTGCATAATGAAAGCTTTAATGAATGTGTTAGTTGTAAGGAACCTAATTGCAGTCTCTCTTCTGAAGAAATCCTAAATGAAGTCCTCCTGTACTGTCGTTATTATGGAAGGATGCTAGAACAAACTGATAATTACTTGTCCAGGCAGATTTATAATTTAATTCACATACTGATTCTTTTAGAAGCGACACAGACAATATTTCTAGCAGATGCCAATTTAAAATCATACCTAGAAACCAAGCCTGGCTGTGAAAAAAACATGATGTTGGATATGTCTTTTTGTGTAACATCAAAGATCTCTAGACATATGTTGACAGGGAAGCTATTTAAATCTAGATGTACCCAATCTACTTGTAATAGAAAAGTAGGTTTTCTGAACAGTGAAAGAATTTTATTTTGATTTCAACTGTAAAATATAGGAAAGAACAGTTTTTAAAAAAACACGTGGAGACAATGTACAAATGAAGAAAGTTTCTCACCCCTGAAGTATGAGTACACAACGCCATTCCCCAGCTCTTGAAGTTTGGACAGTTAATCATATGTAGAGACCTGGCCCTTTTGTGTCAATTAATATACAGCCTTCACATACAACTAGAGGCTCCTATCCCCTATCAGGGCATGGTAGTTTCTTTATCTCTGCTGATTCCCATCACAGAACTGCACACTGCTAAATTTCATGAGACAACTGAACCTTGTTGTTGTGTTAATGTGTGGTGTCTTGGAAATTAAATTTCCTCTAATGGTGGGTGGGCATTTACTGTTTTTTCCAGGTTGGTTGGTTTTTGTTTGGTTGGGGTTTCTTTTTTTTTCAGTTTAACCATCTCGACTCAGGCACAGGTAATTTAGCATTTCACATCTCAGAGTATGCAACTTGAATGAACAGTCTTATTTTTTTCATAATCCTGTAATTACTTTTCTTTGCAGTGAAACATATTTAGGTGTTCAGGTTTATGGATTTCACCTGATTCGATTTTTATTTTCTTAATGAGTTTTCCTACTCCTTCACAGTCATAGTTCATAGGTCATAGTTCAAAAGCAACAGTTTCTATTTTAAGCTAATAAAAGCCAGCTGAGTTGTTTTTTTAAAAAAGACAAATTGGTACAGCTTAGCTTATTTTCTTTTTCATTTGGTGATGGTGGTGAACATCATTTGAGAACATGGTTTTGGGAGAGCCCCTTGAATCGGCGTGTAACACTGACAAATTTGCCACCTTTACTTGTACTGTGGCTGTTACTTCTATACTGTAGAAGCTCTCCATGCTTCCAGACAAGGCATGCAAGACCTTTCACACTACTAGGCTAATGTAAGGAGGATGTTGTCTGCAAATATTTTCTTCCTCTTGGTACTTACATCCCTGCAGCGTAACAAGAAGTCATAAATGGACAATAGAGAGGAGTCATGAGTGAAATATTCTCTTGTACCTACAAGTATGTCACACTGTTTGTATAATTTCCTGAAGGATTTTTACAACGTCCCTTGAGACCCAGAGGAAACTGCTGAAGTTGCAGGATAGTTTTCTATCCCTTTTTTCTGCATCAGTTTAGGCGGATACAGCTTGTAACTCTGAAAGATACAGATAAAACTTACATCTGGATTGTATGGGACTAGAGGATGTGGTTTCAGTTCTTTGTTTAAAAATAGTTTATTTTTCTATGTTGAAAGCCTTCATGGATCTGTGTCATGCATGTGTTCTGATAACTCTGAAAATGATCTATTCTCCTTAGGTTATGTGTGTATTGACATGATGCTCAAAAGATAAGTGAGTGGTTTTAAAAGACATAGTTTGGAAATCAATAGCTGTTTCAATGTTATTTTTCCCCACTAATTCAGCAACTTCCTCAAAACACTCAGTTGACTTCTTTATTAGCGTTGGCCAGATGTACACGCATCTCCCTTTCCTGAAGCTAACAACACTTTTTGCACAGGTAGGACAGCAGAAGGGCTTGTTGCCCACATCTAAGAAAGTTTTGTATCAGTTCACACTTCAAATAATCTGTTGCAGAGGGTTTAATTTTCACTTGTGTCTCAGAGCATCCCCTGCTGCTGGGAAGGATTGTCCTGAATTGTGGTGTGCAGGAGAGACTCCCCTTTTCCTGAACAGGTAAACTGCAAGACTGGCTGCTGTAGATGTTTCCCTGAATTGAACTGCATTAGATGGGCATGCAAGCTGCTGGAGGATAATCAAAGTGTTCCTGCAGTGCCTTCTGTCACCTGTGTGTTAGGTTATTTTGTCATCAAATGATTTGATGATTGGCTTTAATACTGTTTTCTTCCCTTTCTATGTTGCTTGGGGTTTTTTATGCCTTTATTATCCCCACGTTGAGACTAATGTGAAATTTAGAAGTCTCAGAGAGAAGTCTTTTAGGTAGAGATTCAGGTAGCAACTGTACCCTTAAGCTTGGTAAAATCCCTACTGGTTTTACTCTGTGTTCATTCCCTTCTCATTTTGAGATGCTTTTATAATACTGTCATCGTTTTCCAGGATGCAAGGGATTGGGAGTGACATTACAAAAATACAGTGCTGCAGTGACCCAACAGCAGTGGCTGAAATTTCGATTTATTACCAGAGGTTTTGAAACTTTGCCGTTAGCCCCTAAATTCAGGATGAATGCAGTGCAAGCACGTAAATATTTTACATATACTTATGTTACTCACATTTTTAAGTCTTATGTCAAGCGTGTCTCTTACACCAAGGAGCAAAAGTCGTATTAACTTTCAGTGAGAAATCTCAAAAGCTTTCCATGAGAATCGGTGTCCTGAATGACTAAGTAACCTTTGGAAACATAACTGAAGCTCCTAGGCAGTGAAGTACTTGTGACAGTTTTACTTCAGTTGGACTCAGACACCTCGCATGGAAATACAGATGTGCCTGAACTGCCAAGACACTGTCTCAGAGTAATTGCTGCTGTATGTCCACTGTCATTTCTAGTCTAAGGTTGCTTCCACCAGTATCATCCTATGATGGTGCTACAAAGTTGAAGGCTGGTTTGTGAGCAGTGTGCCTAGGAGAAAATCAGCATACCTTAAAGCAAAATGATAGCGCTATTATTTTTAGAAGGTCACTGAACATCTTTTTGGCATCTGGCATTTATATATTAAATGGGGAACCCTTCAAAATGGCATTTCAGGTAATGAAAACTAAACTGGTGTGAGGCCTGGTACATACCCATACAGAGCTGAACCAGCGCCAAAGCACGTCAGTGCTTCTCTGTAGGATCAGTGACATTTAAGACCTGGTATTATGAAACCATCAGTCAGAATTTCAGGCCATCTACTCAAGATGAGTTGGCAGTCGTTACTTCATGGCGCCCTAAAGGCAGATTTCTCCATGTCTTACAAGTTCCAAGTTTGGTCTAAAAATGCTTTTCCTAAAATGCTTATAATGTATATAGCAGGTTTTGTGGTGACAGGTATTCGTTGCCCTGTTGAGCCTGCTTGGCCGTCAGAACAGTTGCTGTCCGTAGTTGGCAATTTTTGGCTCCCTTGGCGTGGGTGAGTGCTTTGGGGTTACGTGAAGCTGGCACTGTGTCACCATTTTTTTTGACTGCTTCCTTAAGCAGACAAGGCTGCGCTAACAGATGCGACTGGATCATGGATGGTCTCAGAGTAATCCCTGGTGTAAATCTGTTAGGTCAGGTTTGTTTCCGGGTTGCCCACAGCCTGTTTCTAGTAATGGAACAATCAGTGTTGTTTATAGGAAGCAACTCAATCAAATGTGTTTTATTTTAAATGTAAAGACCCTCTGAAGTAGCGTATTGTAGCTTTCTGTGTGTAACATTGAAATGCGACTGGTGTTTTGACTAAACCAAAATGAATTGTTTATAGGACTTAAAGAGCAGAACAGGTCATTGAGCTATATCTAAAAACCTTCTTGTTAAACAGTGTCTCTTAAATAGAATATATGCAAAATATTTGACAGCTGATATGCCTTTTAATATGTTGCTGTTGCACTCTGCCTCTTCCAGGTTTCTTGATTTATGGTTTCCTGAGTTGCAGAGGCGTCAGTGTATGGATGTTGTAATTTTTTTCGTAACCCAGTCTCTCCAAATTCAATGGAGCTGTGTATAGAAGTAAAGATTCCCACACACACCTATCCTTACCGTGAAGCAGTTGTTTAATTTGTCCTTTGTTTCCAAGCAGGCAGATTTAAATCAATATGTTTATTATTAGGGAGGCTTGGGCTTAAGGAGAAATCCAATCTTATAATGTTCTCTTCATTGAGAAAGCATTTATCATTTGGCTATGCTACTATCCAGGATGCTGGAAAATTATGACTTCTGGCAAAGGTACAAGAAGCACATTGAAAGACGAAAGAATTGCTTGGTATGCTTGCTCTCCAGTTAATACCTGTGTAGCCATAAATCAGTGGTACAAGGTAAATATGAAGCTGGAAATCAGCTGGGAGATCATCTAATGTAATCTTGATAGACTGTTTAGTTCTCAGTTGCAAGCAGATCTTCCTCCTAGACTGTCAGCCAAGCTCCTCCTCTTGCTGAGTTTTAAGAAAGAAAGAAAAAAACAATCTTATTTTTTCTGAAGTTTGATTGCTGGGCACATGCACAACAGCTTGGGGGAATAAATCACTTACCTTTGTGAATCCATGGAACACTTTTGACTTTTTCTCAGCCCTATCAAGACCTTCACTCAGCAGAAGTGTCCAACCTTTTACATCCATTTAACTCTTCTCTAGTTCTTTATTTCAATGCGTCACACTGCAGTCGTCGTATCAGCTTAGATGATGCCATCTGCTGAACGTGTTTCATAGGGGAGAGGAAAGTGTGTGTGCATAGGTGGACAAACATTGTATGAAGTTGTTATTTTTCCTCACGTTTGATAATAGATGTGGATTGGTCCTCTTTTGGGAGTTAGCAACAGAGGAAATAATGAAAATTCATGATTTAGCAATTTGTTCCCCATTGGCTGCACTACAGTAAAAATAATACTGCAAGTCTTTGTAAATGTGCTTGCAACTTTGAGATGTGTGTTTGCCAAGTCCTTGGATTATGTCTTTGTATGTTATCTTTGCTTTCAAACTGATAGCTTCCATGGGTTTGGCATAGAAAAGAGAATTTGATTGATTTGTGATGTCACTGTCATAAAGATTCACGCTGAGTAACTGATTCTCTAGCGTTTAATACCAGATCAAAATGTTAACATGCAAAGTTATATTTTTTTTAGTGAATGCTTTGTTAAATAAATGTCTGGTAGAAGTTATATTGTGGAAGCTACCTTGGGAGCTCACCAAGTTATAGTATTTGAGTTCGGTCGGTCTAATAGCTGCACTTTCAAAGCCTGACCACATCCGGTGTTTTGCTTTTAACTCTCTGTCAGAGACTGTTCCTTTTTCTTTCTGAGGGTTCATTCCAAACCTGTATGTTATTGCTGGACCTATATGCTTCATACAGACTTTCCATTTCTCGTGGATTTATTAGTATTCATTATGTCCTTTCTCTTGGAATATAAACCGAATAACATCCATAGCAATTATATAAATGATCATTTATTAAATAGATTTTTGCATGAGACTTTTATCCTCTAAGTTTCCTCCTCCATATAGTTTCTGAAGTATTTTATCTATCCTTTTCAATAAATGACCTTTTGATGCTGGATTTGCTTTGTGTGATGATAGCTGCTTTCCTGTCTTCATCTAAAGATGTTTCACTCTGTTTATCTGGAAGTTTTCAGGCTAGATCTTATTATGTTACCAAGTTCCTTTTTCTTTGCTACCTCTAGGCCGTTACAGATCTTGCAGAGGCATTAAAAAAAAAAAAATTAAAAATCCACAGCATTAAACTGACTTTGTAGAGTCTTGAACCAACCCTGGATATTTTGTGGTTTTGTTTTGTTTTTTTCTTCTGTCTACATTCTGCTTTTAAGGCATGGTACAGAAAGCTCTGATTAGGTAGTGTTCAGTTCCTTCTTCCCAGGCAGACTTCTGGCCAAATGTTTCTCACCACTACGAAGATTCAACTCCAGATCGTGTCACAGAGAAAGAGGATCTACAAATGTTCCTACTCGTGTCTTTCCCAGACTGCAACGTGAGTCAGATTCTTGGATGGAAGAACCCAGAAATTCTTGGCTTAAGCCAGAAAAAAATCCCATTCTTTTTAAAATAAATGCAAAGTTCAACACCCTGCTATCCCCAGCAACCTGCAGAGCCAACTAGCAGAGCTACATTGCAAGGCATTAGTGTTACAATGCCTTTTCCTGCCCCCCACACCCTCATTGCTGAAAGGAATCAGCAGCATTCTTAGCCTCCCTCCTACCCACTGCAGACAAGAAAATGGAAATGGTGATGGAAATACCTTCCTGCCCCTAGAAAGGAAATAACAAGGTATTTCTTATCAGGAGCCTTATTAGGCTGTATCTATTTACAGCAACATTTTTGAGTAACAGAGCAACTTCTCTCTGTGTCATCATCATGCAGGAACTCTCCTCTGTGTCCTCATGGCTTCTGCTGATTCCTGATTCAGTGGAAAGCAACTGTGTTGGCTCAATATCTCTGCAGGTGTTATCTGAGTGAGTGGTAAGGTGGTGGAACACCCCATCCCTGGAGGTGTTAAAGGCCAGGTTGGATGAGGCCCTGGGCAACCTTGTGTAGATCCAGGCCTGGAGGTTGGTGTCCCTGCCTGTGGCAGGGGGTTGGAACTGTATGATCCTTGGGGTCCCTTCCAACCCAGACCATTTTATGATTCTTTTATCCAGCTCTATGAGGCCAGTCTTTGCTCCTCAGGTGAGCTTGTGTCATGGTTTTGTCCCCACGGGAGCTGAGCACCATGCACCTGCTTGCTTTGGGGTATAAAAGGGTAAAGGGAAAAGAAAAAAAAACAAAGGCAAAACTCATGGTTTGGGATAAGGATGGTTTACTGGGACAGCAGAGAGAGAAATAACAGTAATAGGACTTTTATAGCAAAATATACAAAACTGGTGATGCACAATGCAGTTTCTCACTGAACCACACAACTCAGGCCATACCGCTCAAAGCTGTCCAGAAACCGGACCCTCCCCAAAAACTGCATGTCCTGGAGCCTTGCTCCAAATTAACTCCATCCTAGCTGAAACCAGGACAACTGGGTGACCACAAGGGATACTGCTGGGATCTATTGCTATGAGTAGTCCTCACATCATTGCTTATGGTGCTTTTTGTTGAATCGAGTATCACATTTGTCTCTGCCTATCTTTGTCTAAATATCAGCCTGCCTTTAATTAATCTTTCTGAAAGCAGAATCAGCTTTAGGTGTTTGATGTGAGGAAGTTCAGCTAACACTCACCATCTCCTGACGTGCTGTCCTCTTCTGATGGATGTCAGAGCACTGATTCCTAGATGTTTTGCCAGAAGCAGCATCTGGCTCTTTGCCACTCTCCTCAGGTGCTATATTTGCAGCTTTGAACTTGCCTCTGTATATATCACACAGTTAACATGTCACTATCTTCCATTAGCCTTCTCAACTGCTGCGCTCTTGGCTGGCAGTTTCAAAAGGCAACCTTTAAATTTTCAGTAAATTGTAGCCTGTATTGTGAGTTCTTGAGACTCCAACTTTAAGGGGAGGACCTCTCTTTTTTTATCTATCATGCTGCATAGCCCAGAAGTTCAGGTCACATGTTCTCATGCAAAATAAAAAGATTTGTTGAGAACCACAGGAACACTGTCAGGATTTCTGCATTGCTTTTACGTGGTGCTGCTTCCTCCTTCCTCCCTTCACTACTTCCACTAAATCCTGAAGTGATCTACTGCTGTGTAATATACACAAAGGGTCTCCAACTACTGTTTTGACATCCTAACTAACCTTAGTAATATATACATCAGTTGTAGTTGTGGCAGCACGGGCTTTCTGCTGTGAAATGCTTTGCTTAGTTCTTATAGGTGTATCAATGGGAATGATCTTCCTATTTTGCTAAATTCTAATTCTAGGTTTATTACCTTGTTATGTGCCAGTTGGTGGGTATTTTTAAGGAATTGTACGACATGAAACTCATGTGGTACAGAGTGCTTTTTCTCTATGTGAAGATGGGTTTGAAAAGTTGGTTTAATTTTTTAACTAAATTTTCATGTGGCTTAGCAAAAGAGTTAATGTCTGGTAGCTGTAGATTCATTTTATTTATCTAAAATTAATTATGCATGAATTTACACTTAATGTAAGAGCAACGCCAGTTGTGATGAGATCAATATTCATTGTGGATAAAATTCAGCTTAGTTGTAGGGTCCAGTTGAAGGCCCATGTATCACTTAAATCCTAATTTCAAATCTTAAATGAGACTGAAGTGTTTCACAGGTTTTATACCATCACTCTGCACAGGAGCTAATTTCACCCAGTGTGCACACGCAGAAGATGTATGCCAAATGACCTTGATGCCTCAGGAAAAATACTTTGTAATTGTTGCTTCTGAAAATTTTGCTCCTTGCTAAACATGATTTTATTATGAATTTTGCATTGCTTGCTCACCTTAAAACCTCAGGTCCTGGCATTGTGTGGTCACATAAGAATCTTAACTTGCATCGAAGAAGAAATAATTCTGTTCTTTGGGTGGCTACAGACAAAACTTTGGAGATTCAATAGGAAAGTCCACTGAACCCAGAGGCAGAGAAAAGAAACTCCTGTCTTGTAAAAACATGACATAAGAATGTAGAAATAGTCACAGTGACTAAACCCAAATGCCAGGCTAGCCCTGTTTTGTTTCTCTGAGCAACCTGTGCCAGGTGCTTTGAAAAGCTGGGGACAGGGGAAGAAAGGAAAAAGAAAAAATATAAGGAAGACGTAATAAGCTAAATACAAAATGTTCTTCTCCACCTCCCTGGTCTTTTCTGCCAGATTTTAGCAGTTTTGATTTTTTTTATACTTTCTCAGATTTTTTTGGTTTGGCAACATGAGATAATTAACTTTCAGGAAAGTACAAAGATGGGCCATGTTAGATTTAAGATGGTCTTTGGGTCTTATGTCACAGCCCAGCCCTGCCTGCAAAAAAATCGTAGATTGATACATATCTGGATTGTGTTGGCAGCTTGAAATTTGTTTGTTACTGATCAGTGCCACTAGCTGCTTTGATGTAAACAGAATATTAAGTATTTATTTGTGTATGTGCCAGAGCAATCACAGTGCTTTGACGTAGGCAAGTGAGATGTCAGTTTAGATAAGCACCAGCAAATGAAGACTTCACACATAGTGTAACTGAGAGTCTCCTGCTATCCCGTACTCTAATTTTAAGGGATTTTACTTGGTGAATGCACAGTAGTGGCAAAAGCATCTGACTGCAAATGTTTGGTTTATTTTCACAAGCAGCCCTTCACATTAATGGATCCTCCAGCCTCAACAGGATCTGTGTATGTGTTTTTGCACTTACAGCAGTAAAGAGGAGTTTATTCTGGTTTACTCAATGTTATTTTTTTGTCCATATGAAATGGTCAGATGCCTCACAGAAGCTGCTCCCACTTCACTCCTGAGAATTGAACTTTTAGTTATAGATCAGCTGACTCGGTATTGGAAGAACAGCCCTCACACAAACTCCTTACCTTTCAGGTTTCACGCTTAAAGTTTTGCTTAAGGAGAGCTGATGGTGAGAGGTCAGAGCGAGTATTGATACAATTTAAGTCAAAGACAAATGCTAATCCACCAGCCAGATGGATTCTGAGGAGTGGTGGTTATATATGGAGCTGTTCTGCATGGGAAGTAGAAGCTCTTAAATAGTTTCCTAATTCCTTAGACCTTGTAAAGCCTTGGACTCTGAGCCTTACTTCCCTGATGTGCCTTCTTTTGAAACCCAACAGGATTTACCACCTGGAAGGAGGTTGTAGAGAAGTGGGAGATGGTCTCTTCAGCCAGGTGACAGGAGACAGGACAAGGGGAAATGGCACTAAGCTGTGCCAGGACAGGGTCAGATTAGATGTTAGGAAAAAATCCTTCCCTGAAAGAGTTGTCAGGGCCTGGAACAGGCTGCCCAGGGAGGGGGCTGAGTCCCCACCCCTGGGTGTGTTTAACAGACGGGTAGATGAGGTGCTTAGGGATATGGTTTAGCATAGAACAAGAACTTAAGACCTTAAAGGTCTTTTCCAACCTTGTGATTCTGTGACTCTAAACCTTCATTAGCTGTGAAGACAAAGTGAGATGCAATCACAAAGCTGACCAGAAATCATTTTGTCTCATTACTTATTAATGTGACCAGGTCTATTGCTTAGTTGATAAATGGCCAACAATACCTTTTCCCCACCTGCAATAAAATGACCAATTCCTTAAATATGAAAGATCATAAAAAACTTCTGTATTGATTTCTCAGTCTTCAGAGCATTTAGGAATAATTCACTGGGAATATTTGTCATTCATTATTTGAGAAGTGCTAATTAGATTTGCAAGTCACGTGGTGATGTTGACTTTCCAGGGTTGAGTGATAAGCCACCTTGGTGTGGATCAGAAAGCACGTGAACATGCTGTAGATAATTTTCTTCTGAACATTGTAGTAAGAAAGTTTGCTGTTGATGGGTAGCACTGTGAGCAAACTCATGCACCTTGAATTTCTGTGGGTAATGAGCATAAAATAGTTCTTTGGCAACGTATCCTGAAAGGCATATTGGCAGAATGTTTTCCATCATCATCTATTTCCTACTTGTGCCCTAAGAATCTGTGTTGGATCGATACGATTAGCACTTCCAACTGTAGAAAGATCAGTAAAATTACATAATGCACATACATAGTTGGTTTTCTGCTTCTGTAGTTTCCACTATTCAAAAAGAAATTCATTGGGTTCTCCTCTTATAAATTCCATGTTTTATCAATGCACGTTAATCTATAAATTGTTGCGGTGAAGTAGCCTATTGGATTGTGATATGAAGATGGTATCTTCACCAGGGAGGTTTGCTCTTAGCTAAAAATAAATTACTGTGAGCACCAAAAGTCCAGTGAGATGCTAAGAACTGATGACATTTCAGGTTTATGGCCTATGCTTATCTTGTTCAGCAGGAATTCTTCACCTGAAGCAATTCTGCAAATTAATTTGGATGTACAAGTGTGATATTTACAGCTCTGGAGAGTGTTCAGGTGGAGAACAAGTAGTATCTGTTTCTGACCAAAGGAAGTTTACTTGGGATCCACTGCCCTGATCTTTATTTCTCAGGAGTCATACCTGCAGTGCTTGCTTTCATCACATGTTGAGACCTGGTGCTGAACTGTGTCTTGTTCAGTGAAGCACACTGCCTTGGAGGAGGAAAATTAAACAGGGTCGTATAAGTCTGTTTTCTTTCAGGCATGTCATGAAAACAGCCATTCTGGGAACATCATAAAAGCTTTACCCATCTGTCCATTTCAGAGACCGTTCGGGGAGTCTTTGAGTTCTGGCATCTCAACGAATAGTGCTGTAAGGATATTATGCATGCTTCCAAGATATATTTCTTGGATGCTGAAAATTTGATACAAGTAGTGGGTTTGTGTCACTTCTTTCATATGGTAACATTCAGATTTATGGTCCTCCTGAGTTAGGCTATGAATTCTTGCTTGTTTTTCTGAAGTCCTTGTTTATGTTGAGGTGATTTACTTACAACAAAAATGAGCTTACTGTGAGTTGTGTCAAGTAAATAGCAAGTTTTGATATACTGCCCTCTTATAGTTGCTCTATTAAATGTAGTGTGTTATTTATAGTTACATGTTTCCTCCTCAGTGATCTTGAGTAGTAAAGTGTGTAGCACCGTGTAATAGTTAATTTTAACTTCTGAAGACCTGTTTTAAAGTTAATCCCCTCTTTTCTTGATGTAACTAATTTGTTAAATAGTATGTCTAGAGATACACAAACCCTTTCTAACCTTTTAGAATATATATTATGCACTCTAGAAAGTTGCATCTGAGGGATGGTGTTGCCCTTCAGTTACTTGGTTTTGAGGGAGGATGGGACAGTGAGGGGAGAACAGTTTGCTCCTGTGAACACTCACTGGGCTGTCAGTGCACCAGGAATAAATATTGGAAAGTTGGTGTTTTCAGTGGCCTTCCTCCACAGTTATGTCCTGTCCCCCTGCCCAGCACAGTACTAAAGTGTGTGCATAATGTCTAGCACCTGCCTGGACACCTCGCTAAGCCCTCTGCACATGTGATGGAGTACACTGCACAATGTAATTTCAGGCTTGTATCATTCCTTTATATGTTGGACGGCAGCAAGGGCTGAAATCAAATGTGTAGCTTTGTATGGAGAATCAAAATTCAGCTGCCTGTCCAGCCTTTTATCTGTTTTGGTATTCTGGAGTGGCATGAAACACTATTTATTGTTATGAAATGTAATATTCATATATGTAATATAAATGTTTATTCTACAGGAGAAATGGAATATTGAACCAAAGCTGATATCCCTTGTATATCCTAAGCTGTTTGTCTTTGGGGCAGCAAGGGAGGTTTAAATCTTCCTGCTTCTTGATTTCCCATCATATTACCTTCAGAGCATATTTAGCATACATTTTATTTTTATATATGCTGTTCACCATGCAGAACATCATAAACTACTTTATAGTCAGAGATAAACCAGAGAAAGAATTCTTTAGTTACAAACAGCAAGTTGCAGGCAGCCAAAGAGGGGAAGAACAATAAGAAGCAGTAAAAAAAATGAAAGTTGAAATGTAAAAGAAGGAAAAATGCTAATCAGCATACTGAAATGATTCATTGTAGCCTCTTTGCAGAAACCTGCACTCTAGTACGCTGCTTTGGATGCCCCTATTTGTGAGTATCAGCATATGCTGACACGTTCCTGGTGTCTGAATGCTGGAGTGTGGACGTGAGACAGAAAAAGAGCAATTTTGGAGGGAAATTGAATTAGATCTGGAGGGGGAAAAACCCACAGAAGCGAACAAAAAGTATTAAGTGTTGCATTAATAATGATCACAAATACCTGTTTAACTTTTAAGAAATCTGCCATTTGTTCCATTACTGTTTTCAGGTCAGAGTTAGTATTTGTGGTGATTTAAAAGCTTTGGCAAGCTATTTATTTGTTTAAAGCATTTTCCCAGATGTATTAGAAGAAAGTTTTCTCTGATGCTGTCACCAAAAAAATTTTTAAAATTTAAAAAATTAAATGTGCAGTGCATATAAATCAATTAAAACACCCCACACTCAGCTTTCTTCTGCAGTCATGTCTTGGCTGAAAGAGATGTTGAACGCTATGCTTAGTATAACGTAGCTGCTGTTTTAGTGCAGAGGCATGTGGGCTCTTTTATATAAGATGTGGTGTACATGATCCACTTCTGATTGCCAGTATTCTGCCAGCTACAGAGTTCTGCCAGGTAGTAGTCCCCAAACTACTAAGTGTTGCTACCTTTTTCTTTTCCCTCTCCTGTGGATAGGCAAAAGTTAGAGAAGTGATTCACAGAGTGTAAGAATAGTCTTCAAATTTAATCCCTGAAATAAAAAAGGAACATCAGGGGAACAGGAAACAGGAAAAAAACAATCTCACTTTCAAAGTATGTCATTATCCTACATGTCTTGAATTTCTTCGTTTCTGGGACCTGGCTGGAGCTGAAAGCAGGAGGGGGAAACTACGTAAGACGAGTTATTCTAGTGAGATTATCTGGCCTGTTCTGTTCACTACAGCAAGTGGATTAAGTTACAATTTCTGGGCATTTTCTTTGAAGAAGTTTTGGAATGTTTTGGTGCTTATATATCATGTCAGGCAGGATACACTAAACTGTATTCAGACACAAACTTTCACTTCAGTGGTGTTATTTCAGTGCATGCTGCATTTTCAAAAACTAGTGCTTTCAAAACCAAATCTGTGCTTGATAATGTTCAGGAAGTTTTAATATCAGAGTGCTCGGCAGTAAGTGACAGAGTATATCAGAACCTCAACTAAAATAACAACATGGAGCCTGTGGCTTTGCTTTCAAACCTATTTTTCTGATGATGTGCTCTTTAAAATGCAGTATTAAAAAATGCTACCAGCATTAAAATGCTGGCTTCTAAGATGAACTTTTCATTCTGGGTTATTGTTGGCTGCATGCCTCTAAGTGCAGCAGACTTTTCTCATGGTTTGTTAGTGTATCCTATATGAAGTTGCATAAAAGTGACACACCTGCCACCAGTAGAGCAAAGTTAAATGCTGTCATCGCCATGACTGCTTTGTTTTCTGAAATCAGTGCTTTTTGTACCTCTTTGTCAGTGACAGGGGTTTGCCTTTGGTTAAAAATCAAACAAGATCATTTGGCAATGAAATTAAGATGGTGAAAGCGCATAGAATGCTCCCATGGCATCTTCAGATACCTCTTTAGCCTTTGTTGTTTCCAGTAAATTATTTAGTAGCTGTTTTTATTAAACTGGTACAGACAGTGGCTCTGGGATGCTTTTTCCTTCGTAGCACTGTAAATTTCTGGAGTTCTTGAGGGATTAAAAGAATTATCAAGGCATACCATGATGTAGTAAGAGATGGTGCAGAATTTCTTCCTGACATCTTCGTGTTAAACAAGCAACTGTTTAATGCTCTGAGCACATATTATGTACTATTTTAGTATTTAGATCATTTACCATATAGCTAGAAGTCCCTGTTCTGAAGAGGCAAGGATCTGATTTGAAGTGCAAGTGTGGCAAAGGAAAGGAGAAGAAAGGAAAGCAGAGAACAGTGCAAACTACAAATGCACTGTTACACTAGCTGTTACATGATTGTTTACAAAAAGCTTATTATTTTTAATCAGCTATCCCAGGCTAAAGCTTAGCCACTTAGCCATAATTGGTTGGCTGCTTTTGATTTGGGTTTGGGTTTTTTCTTTTGAAGCTGGGGGTGGGGAAAAAAAAAAAGAGGTAAATCTTGAGGACAGATTTGAAGTGGGGAAGAGATTGTGCAAGCTTGACCCACTTTGGAGGCAATTTTCCCTTCTGCCCATCAGTGCTTTGGGAAGAGATCTGTGCTGGTCCATGGCATCACTATTTTCAGTGTGTTGGAACAGGAGATTGAAATACAGCTGCAGTTATCCATTTGTTTGTGTTTGATGTGTAAAACTAATAGCAAATTGGGAATAGTACTTTGGATTTCCTAAGGTATGGACATGATTGTCCCTGGGAAGGGATATTTATTGACCAAGGCCAGGATAATGAACCTCTTGAGGGATTTATTTCATTTGACTACCCTTCTTCTGTTGGACTAGGTTTCATCTCCCAGCACCGTAGCTAGATGTGGTAATGTTGCCTAATATAGTAGGAGCAACTTCCTGACTTGCTGCCTTTAGTACTTCACTTTCTTTACTTGGGCTCTCCATCCTTACTGCCATTGCCAGGCTTCGCACTCCTGCTTGGGCAGCAGTAGCTGAGAGCCCTCCTACATCTCAAACAGCTTTTTCTTGCCATAATGGGTTAGTGTTTCCTGTTTCTTAATTCAGCCTTCCTTTCTCAGTAATGGCTGATCACACCTTTCGCTATCAAAGTGCTTCTCATCCCGACTTAGTTCACACATTCAGAAGCTGTCTCAAACTGTCAATTTTAGCTGCCCGACTCGGCAGCTCTCCCCCTGGTATAGATTAGTTTCACATTCTCAGCTTAGTATAGATTAGTTTCATATTTCTGACCCAGCAAGATGCTGCCTGTCCTCAGATACTGTCACACTCTCTGTCTCCTCTCCCCGGGAAGAAAAATGGATGACCATGAGAAGGCAAAGCAAGGCAGTGTTAGAGATGCTGCTTTTTTTCCCCTGAGCAAAGTAGTCTGACAGGTGCCCTGTGCTATTTCCTATCTCGGAGAGGTGCAGGCTTTGATTTAGTTAAGTGTCTCTTGTCCTGACCCTTCTTTCAAATAACCTGGCAGAAGGCTCCCCATTTATGCTTGTGCATCTCAGAGGTGCGGAGACAATTACACTTCTGCTTTCTTTTTCTTCCTCCCAGAGACTGATTTATGTTTTTTTCCTTCCGGGTTAATCCTACAGCTGCTTTACAGTTGGTCTGTTTCTCAGAGTAACTCTTAAAAGCCTTACACCATCTCTATTCATACAGAGTAATTTCTGTCCTGTGAGAAACCCCACTGATTTCTTTCAGAGTAATATCTTCTCAGTGTGCACATGCCTAGCATCATTGCACTCATTAATATTGACTACACCACGGAAATATGCTTCTCTGAAAAATTAAAGCTAGCACAGAAACATTCAAATGAAGACATTCACTGAGAAGGTAGGGCAGAGACAGGATGCCCCACAGGAATTAGTATACAGAAATGAATATTATCATAATGAAGGTGGAAGTCAAGCTCTAAAGTCCTTACATACGTGCCCTGAAGTCATGGGAGCCAACATAATCTCCTCTCCAGAATTCAGAAAGACCTGATGATATGAAATGACTTCTCTAATAGCAAGGGTTGGTGATAAATCCCTTCAAATCAGGGACGACCAATCAGAAGAGGAAGACAAAGTGATCTGGCCCACTAGAAACTTGTTAATCAGTTCTGAATAATGTGCAGATTTTTGAGCAAGAAAGGAAATAAAAAATAATGAAAGGCACAGATGCTAATAGAGAAGCATAGTTTCAGATATTATACAGTGTCTTTCTATGATAATGGTCTTGCCTTCCTATTTGAAGGCAAAACATTAGATTTTGCCTGCATTTTGATAACACATATGATGCAGTGTTATGTAGGAAATTGTATTTAGCTGAAGAAGATGGATATCTGTAGAACATTAGATGATGACTGGCCAAGGGTGTGGAGGTGAAGAGATGCCTACAGTAAGTAGTGGGCTAGAGAGAAAGGTCACGGTTCTCAAACTTTCCCTGTGGTTTTGATTTTCTTTATTTCCACTGATGACTTTGGTATAGCACTGTCATAGTTTAAACCCCAGCTGGCAAATAAGCACCATGCAGATGCTCACTCACACCCCCTACTTCCTCCATCAGCTGGATGTGAGGAGAGAATCAGAAAAGTGAGAAAGTCCATGGGTTGAGATAAAGATGGTTTAATAGGTAAAGCAAAAGCTGCATGTGTGGAAGCAAAGCCAGAGAAGGAATTCATTCCCCTCTTCTCACAGGCAGGCAGGAGCAAAGCCATCCCCAGGAAGGCAGGGCTCCCTCAGGCAGTACAGTCACTAGCTCCATGCTAGCTACTACAAAGAAAATTAACTCTATCCCAGTCAAAACCAGTATGGAGCGTTCAATGAAGCCAAGGGAATTTGTTCATGAAAATTGTGGGGCTTTTGCTATCCGTAATAATAATGCATAACCCTGAAGACTGGGTAACAGAAACATGATTAAATTTGGTTGTAAGGTAATACACACAGTAGTTGGGAAAAATTCCTGCTATATAGGTTCACCAGCTGAAAGTGACAGAGGAAAAAACTCAGAATTATTCAGTCACATGGTGACTAAATGTGATGAAGCCATGGCTAAGGCAAATGCACTCTTAGGTTGTATGGAATGAAAAATTCTAGTAAAAATAGGGACGTAGTGTGACGTGAAAAACACTAGAGAAACCAGTGTACTGTTGTGATCACTTTGTGGTTTCTCCACAAAGTCCTGGCGTTTGCCTGGATTGAGAGAGATGTCTGTGGAACGTGGGCTGTCGCATAGTTACCTCTGTATTTAAACACATCGAGGAGGTTAACATCAAAAGTTGCTGCTGCTGCTCCACAAAACTATTTAAACAACAGAAATCTGCCGAAGCCAGATGT
Organism: Hypotaenidia okinawae; assembly: GCA_027925045.1. NCBI lineage: Eukaryota > Metazoa > Chordata > Aves > Gruiformes > Rallidae > Hypotaenidia > Hypotaenidia okinawae. The sequence continues at coordinate 7,888,663 of BSDF01000003.1, forward strand.
GAGGTTTCAAAATCTGACCTTGGTGTTTTCACAGGAATAAAAAAAAAAAATCTATCTACTTTGGGTTTTTTCTCTATTTATAAATAAGTGAATCACTAGGATATGTACAGTTACTATATGGGTATGTCAGTGTCGTGGTTTCACCCCGGCTGTGGGCGAGATCCACGCAGCTGCCTGCTCCTTAAAGTAAAAGAGCAGGGGAAGAGGGAAAAAGGGGGGAACAAGGGAAGGGAAAAGGAAGGGGCAAATAACTCCAAACCCAAGAAACTAAGAGGCCCGTGGGTTGGGATAAGGAGAGTTTACTAAGAGAACAGAAAGATCAAATATACCAATGCTAACAGGACTTTAGAGCAAAAGAAGATGAAACTCTTGATCCCCAATGCAGTTTCTCCCCGACCCACACAACTCAGGCCGGACCACCCAGAGCTGTCCCAGAACCCGACCGTCCCCCCAAGCAGCACGCGTCCCGCCACCGCCCCTCTTCTTCCTCCCCTCAGCCCCCCGTTCTCCTGGGCAGGACGTCATTGGCATGGAATACTCTCTTTGGCCCATCTGGATCACCTGTCCTGGCTTCGCCCCTCCTTTCTCTTGACTAGAGAAATAGGAAGAAGCTGAGAAAGTCCTTGACTGTCTGACTGCAACTAAGAACATCAGGGTGTTCTCAGCACTGCTTTCATTGTAACTCCCAAACACAGCATCCCATCAGCTGCCACAAATGAAGTTAACTCTATCCTGACTGAAACCAGAACAGTCAGATTCCCTGTGCTGTTTCTATCTATGTGGAATGCTGGTACAGGGCTGTAATTCCCAGAGGGACTGGTTGCATGTGTACATTGACATTTCTGAATGGGCACACTCTATGTTCTCGGTATTTGTGTGGGTTTGGGTTTTTTAATGCATGGAGTGGGTGAGGCTCACGTCCCTTAGAAATACATTTCAAGCAGCTTTACAAAATACAACTGTGTAATCTTGAAAATACTAATTCGTCCAGTGGTAAAATAATGCCTGATAAACAAAGGAAAATGCTTTTCATCATGTCCCTACCCCTTCCCATAAAGACACAAACACACACCTCCCCCTAAAAAAGAAACTGTGTGTCCCTCTCCCCTCCCCCCAAAAAAAGAAACCCCAAAAAACCCAAAACCAAAACAAAAACCACCCCAAAACTTCCAGAGAAAAAGAATTTCTCTTCTGGAAAGGTGGAGGAAGTAAGGAAGAGATTTTGCAGGTAAAGTAATATACTTTAACATTCTCTGGAGTGCAAAGGTTAGCATTGTACTGGACTGGAACAGAAGCTCAATCAGCTGTTTAGATGGCAGTTAGGGTTTACTGCCACGTATATCCCTCTGGGCTGAATGTGGTGAGAGCAGAAGTTTGTGCAGTCTTCTCTGTTCACGTGAAATTGTTTGGTCGGCGTTGAATCAAAAGAGGGGAATTTTTTCCTCTGCCTTTTTTGTTTCTACATTATTTCTTGGTATTAAAACAGAGATTTGAACAAGTTAATTTAAATCAGCCAAAATTTGTGCTTGGGCTAGATCTCCCTAAATTTCCTAGGACATTTATTCCAGATAGTTTACATGTTCCCAGCTTGGTATGGAAGGCGATGACACTGTAAGAGTGTTTCTACACCCGTTGTGCTGTCAGTTGTGCTGTCCCTTTAAATTGTAGCAATGAAGATGTCTTACAATACATCCCCAAACCAGTCACTGTTTCAAATCATGCATTAAGAAATGGTAGCACGTTTTAGTGTCTCTCCTTCTAGGTGAGTACACAACGTGACTTTGACAGGCATTTGACAGAAAGTGCCTGCAGGTCATCTTTTGTTACAGGCTGTAGAATGTGTAGAAAAATTAAAAATGATGAGAAAAACGGATCTCATCCCGTGAGGGAATATGTATGAGGCTGCCTTTTATTTTTCTCCCAGTACCATTTCACCCTCTTGCATATTGAACTGCATTTTTATTTTAGGCTTTCTCCTGCTCCAGCAGCGGCAGATTGCACACACCTTGCTGTGGTATTCCACAGAATGAAGTTCAAAACCAATTCATGTCCCGTTGAGAGTGTCATACCATTGATAGAGCTGGTAAAAGGCTGGTAGATGCTACCGTAATCCTTGGTTAGCAGAGGTGCAGATCACAGGAACAGAGAGTAAATTGCTCTGTGGTCTGTAATAAAAATCTTTATTTACAGATAGTATTTTTACAGTTTCTTTTATAGCTGATTCGATGTTTTCCAGTTGTCAGCAGCTCCACTTAACCTGTCAGTTAACCTGTAGCCTCCTTAAGAAAGGTTTCTGAGCAGAAGGCTTAACAAATGCAAATTTCTTTCCAGAATTCCCAAGAGAGGCTGCTTATAGGTGAAAATTGAAACAATGGTAAAAGATGCTTCCAAGGACAACTTGTAAATCTGCTAAATGCTCCGGGAACTGTGTGTGTGGGATTCTATAATAACTCTTTCAGCAGAAAAATGGGCATGTTCTCATTAAAACATTTCTATTATGTAGACTAATAGATTGGGTAGTGTTCTAGGAAGATTTTATTCACTTGTTTTGTTTTGGGGGAATTGAGTAATTTTAACGAAGACAGTGTTGTAAGTGAATCATCTTGCATGATAATGCTGAAAAGGGCTTTCTTGTGAGTCTGAATAAGGATTTGAAAAATGGCATCAAGACTTGGATGATAATTGTTGTTGCACACATCTGACAAAATGTGAAGGGCATATATACACTTAAGCAGCATTAATGAGGGTGAACTTTACTCCTATGGGGGTTTTTGATAAAGAAAGAATTTGGAAAGTCGTTGTACTTTATCCATATTCTTTTAAAATAATTATTTTTAAAGTCTGTGAAGGACTGGACAGGATTGTTTCAGTCTGGTGGTGAAATAGTGCTTTTCACCTTACAGACATATGGTTCCTTGGGTTTATGGTCCCATCCCAAATAAAATTTAAAAAAAAAAAAAAAACCACAGAGAGGACCACAGCTATTCCTAGAAACCTCATGGGTCTTGTAGTTCATTTTCTGTGACATTCTCCCATCCTTCCTGCTTCTCTGTTGGGACTGGAATCAAGAAAAGCTGTAGACTGGCAGGTTGTGGGAGGGTCTCAGGGCTGCTCCTTTCAGGACCGCCGCTTTCAGCTGAGTTGGGGGCACAGGCAGTTGTGTTCTTATGAGCCCCAGGGGAGCAGCAGAGCAAAACAACTAGAGCAAAAGGCTGTTTGGTGGTGCTGCAGGAGGAGAGAAGAGAGACATAACATTAAGAGATGATGATGATGTCACATCTTATGTTATTCTCTTACCTACTCTATTGTTGTCTTATGACTTTTTCTAGAATTTCCCATAGAGGCTTTTTCTGTAGTGGCCAGAAATCATTATCATTTGACAACTGTTTGCCTTTGTGAAATGAGCTGAATAGTCTCGTGCCAGGTATCCATTGCACAACACAGAAATTGTTATCGTTGTTGGCAGTAATTAGCATGCTTGTCACCAGCCTCACAGGAGCTGTGAAGGATTGAATGGTCAGGGGGGAATGGTCACCCCTTGAGGTCTCTGTGGAGAGGCATGCTGGCAGAGCATTAAGCTCCATGTCAGAAAAGTGGATGAGTAGTACCTCCTTTCCAGGCTTCTGTCATTCATTTTAGCTTTTGGTTTTTTAATGAGCATAGAAAATAAAAACCTTAAGAAAGCATTAATAAATGTTTATCTGTATCCATTTGCATCCTGATAGCCTGTCTCTAACCTGCAGTGTTGGGGGATTCTTCCCTTCAGCCGCCCTTCTCTGTGAGTGAAATGTCTTGTGCTTTTCCATAGAGGTTCCTCTAGACCCATTAAGGAAGAAGGGCCAGGTCTCGATCTGTGGTGGGGGTTTTGTGTGTTTACTGTGATGTGAAAAGGCATTGGAGTCTCTTCTTATGCCTGTCCAAATCTCCAGCAGAACTAAAACTAGAAAGGATGGTGATGGTTTGTGTCTGGAGCTGTGGTTTAGATTTGTGCATCACATCAATATGCAACAGCAAAATGAACATATAATGTCTTAGCGTGTATAATTTAGGGAGGGCTGATTTCAGAATCTGTACTTAACATAGCCCATTATGTCCTGGTTTATGACCTGCTTTCCTTTGCTTAAAAATTTGCCAGGCATTCACTAGCTACAGGTTTGGGGTTTTTTCCTGGATGCACAGATGGTATGTGCTTTGGACAAATCACAGCTAAGGAGAAAAAAAAGATGCTGTTGTTTCAAGGAGCTTTGTAAGGATGTTGTATCATACCATATGTAGCAGAATTGAGAAGATGGGGGTAGGGGTGGGGAAGATGGATGCTTGTAAAAGAGGGAAAGGATCATATGGTGGCCAAGCAAGCTGTCTTGAGAACAAGCGCCTGTCTAGGCCTGTGAATGAATCATCCTGCATGACTTTAACAGGCCTTCTTTATGTGTCTGAGGAGAAATGTTAAGACGACCTGGCTTTCAACAGCTAAATAGTTGGAGTCAGCATCAGTGAGAAAGCCAAGTTACCTCAGATAGGATGCTCAAAAATAGTGGATCGTTTCTTTAGCTCATCCTTCTTGTCCCCAGTTCCCTGTGTGTTGTATTGCAGTATTGCTCATTCACTCTGCTGGCATAAATCCATGAATGTCTGTAAAACCTGGAGAAACACAATACTGGGTTATTAGGGGAAAGTTAACATTGTTTAAGAGGGGGTTTAATAGTGTGCAGGTAGCAAGTTGAAGATGTGGGGCAAGTAGTACTTACCTCTTAAGTTCTCCCTCCTCTTCAGAGGTATGGAATATTAAACCTGCCCTTATTTCATGAATGTTACTGTACCGTGTACTGGTGAAAGAACAACATGGAAAAACATAATATGTGATCATATACTGGTATAATTGAATCTATTTAGCTCTTTGTATCTGAGTGCTTTAGCAGACTAGGTATGTGTTTAAGGCAGTAAACTGAGCAACCAGGAAACTTCACATTTCCTATGCATGGATATAGCATACAGAAGACAATGCCAAGAGCCAGTTACCAAAGGCTTGTGTAGGTGCATCCTTAAGGTCAAAGGGGTAGGTTATCTTTACTGTGTCGTGTGAGCTGCCAAGTAAGTATTTTTGGTAATATCAAATGACAAGGCGTATACATTTGTGTGGCTGCTTTAAAACTTCCAGGCTACAAAAACGGTTTGCTACAAGAACACCTCATTCGTTCAGTCACCTTGGGGAGTGTCCATGCAATGTGTGGGAATTTGTTCCCAGCATGGCAAGGCTTCTGCTTATGCATGAGGACAATAGAAAGGGATTTGTGTGTTTAATACCTATTGTCACTTTTCCTGATCTGAGTTCTGAATGGCTCCAATTACCTTTTCCTATTCAACTATAGAAATGCTTTCCTGTATACTGAATGCAAGCACTGAGTTCTGTTTCCCAAGCTACAGGGAAAGGACTGATCTGATTGGAACAAAGTAGAATGGAGTAAGCATCGTGCTTTATACACCTTGCTCCCCCACCAGATCAGCATTGCCCATAGCTAAACATCCATACCTACCAGGTATGAAACCTGGATTCAGTCCTTGCCAACACTTAGAGAAGTGCATGAAAAACATGATGAATTTGTAGGGTGTTTACTTCAGAAGGAGCAAACAGGTGACTCCAGAGACATCTGGGATATATTTTAGTGCTGTTCCAAAAATTTGAGAGAGACAATGAGGGAGTACAAGGTAAAGTGTGGGAGGACACATTTCTGATCCTGGCAGCGTAACACTAACTCAATCTGAAATGTGAGAATAAGGATACATTCTAGTAAAAAAAAAAAGTCACTACAAGGCTTTTATATCCCAGAGAGATGTATTAGTATCATGCTTGGCCAGAACCAGATCAGGAGTTACATATGTTTATATACGTGTTAGATGCTTATGTCTAATGTAGTTGCAGATACAAGAGCACTGCAGGAAGTCACAGGAGGGAAGCAGGAAGAGGTTTCCCTCCTTTGTGAAAGCAAGGAGTTGCTCAGTAACCACTCAGCACAGGCATTGTGTCTTGTGGAGACATTTGCATCTCTAAGGGAGGAAAGCAATGATTATTTTATTAGGAAAAAAATAGTAAGACCATCTTCTGGATAAGGAGAGATTAAAGTGCATTTTGGAATGAAAGATCAGATCTGTCTGGACACCTGGGAAACTTCAAAGGAGAGATTAGCTGTAAAAGCTTGCATGCTCGGGGAAGATGGGGCCACGTGAGGGTGAGCTCTGACAGGTGCTTCCAAGGGTTTTCTTTTATTGGAAGCTCTCCGTGGGGAAACTCTTCCTTACAGGGAAATTTTCTGACAAAACTCAGATGTGGGCACTGCCTAGCAGATACAACCTTGGGCATAAACTATGCACAAGGAGGGAAACTGTGCAATGAGCTGAGATGGATAAAGGAGATGGTATAATCAAAGCATTGCTTTCCTTTAATTTCTTCACCTATGTCTTTTATAAAGTTGTGTAACTGTACTGCTTATTTTGAACATTCCAAATGAAAAGCTTTTATTTCTGTTCATCTTAAATAGTCTTTAAGCTGCGACACCATTTTAGGAGTGTGAGCCAGATGGGAAAGCTTGGCACCAGATGAATAGTGAGTGTCCTGTAACGAGCTGAGAGGGCCTGGATGAAACCAAGATCTTCAGGGAGCATGCTGTACATGCTGCTAGTCTAAACATTATTTTACTCATCTTTTTCTTGAGTTTTAGGAGCACGGTGTGGCCATGCCACTGAGCTGGGGGATATTCAGTGATTTATCTGGATTTGATTCCAGCAAGTGTGACTTTAAAGATGATTAAATGGACTGAGCTTTTGGCCCGAATCTATTATAGTTTCATTACAGAGGTTAGAATTGAATGTAGCAAAAGGCAAGCTCTGCTTTTACCTAGGAGCCTTGTTTTGCAGAGAGAGCCCTAACCTACAATTCACATAGAAAGGGTTTGGTAAGACCTTGAAGTGACAAATATGTACATGGGTAGAATCCTATCATGCTGTTTTATATTTGAATTAATCCAGCCTAGAAAGGCTGAGACAAGCTGCTGATTGCTTTCTAGTCTTCCTTGTCAAACCCCTCTTTGCATGTGTGTGATGTCTTTCTGTTAAAAGCCTTTAGGATTTGCAAGCCTTGCTTACTTTCCCAGCTTTGCCACAAGCAAGTGTTCTTTCCTAGGTTTCAGCATTAGCCTGAGTTTACAGTTTTTGCTGCTTTGATTTGAGTATTATCTTGTGAAGCTGTAAGAATAAATGTAATAAAGGATGCTTTTTTTTCTTTACTTTAAAGGCATTTTTGGTTTTATTGGAAAAGGTGCTTGTGCTAATTGCCTGTCAAACCCAAGTATTTTGGGTTTAATTCTTTTGATAACCTCCTAAAAATGCTGCCAGTTTCTTCCCTAGGGCAAACAGTGGTATCGTTGAAACAACACTTGGTATAAAGTAGAACAGCAGTTCTGTAAAATTATAAACATCGCATTATGCACTGCATTGGATGTATGCTGTGGACTGTCTGGATTTGTTCTGGGGCCTGGGATGAGAAGGTACAATATCCAGAGAGGGTGAGAAGTGTTGTTAGGTGCCTGTGGACGTGTTAAGGCTATGATGGGACCTGCAGATAATCTGTCGTCTTTGTTGCACCGTGCATTCCTATGTCTGTAACAGACACATATGAGAGAACATCATAAACACCTCTTCTGCTAAAACTGTCTTTTGTGGCAGTATAACAGATAGGGATGTGGGCTTCCACTCTGCAGATTCTCACTGCAGTGGGATGTGGTGGTGGTTTGACCCAGGCTGGAGGCCAGATGCCCACCAAAGCTGCTCTATCACCCCCTTTTCAGCTGGACAGGGGAGAAAATATATATTGAGAGGCTGAGGAGTCAAGATAAGGACAGGGAAAGATCATTCCCCAATTAGTGTCATGGGCAAAATAGATTCATCACAGAATAAAGGAACTTATCATAAGAAATACAACCAGATCTTAAAGCACCTTCCCCCCACCCCTCCCTTCTTAGCAGGCTTCACTTCAGTCAGGATTTTACTCCCTTCTTCCCCCCATTGTGGCATGGGGAGGGGCAGGGACTGGGGGAATGGGGGTTTCAGTCAGTTCTTCATAAGTTGTTTCCCTTCTTTGCACTTGAACTCCTGCAATGTTACTTTGAAGGCAAGTTTATTGGAAGAAAAAAAAAAAAAGGTGTCTATTTTTAAGGCATATTTGGTATCTACAGAGGAACTCAAAACGGTCATCCAGAAGAAGCCAGTGGGTAATCACACTCATGCTAAGGCCTCTTAGTTAAGCTGCTTGAAACTCAGCTGGCCTTGGGCACAACTTAACTCATCTTATTAAGGGAGGAGCAGGGAAGTCAGTGTACATTTTCGTAGCCCGGAAAGGAGTCAATTTTTTTGGTGTTTCACCCAACCTTAAGGCTAAAGCTACTTACTTTGCACTGTATAATCATAGTTACTGTTCCCTAAGGCAGCAAAGACAAACAGTGCAGAAAGTCTGTGAAGTAAAGAAAGACCCTAATTTTCCTACTTTTTCAAAGAAATGTCAGAAAATTATTTTTAAATCTATTTTCTTTTATAAAGAGTTATATGGAGGGAGCTTTTTAAAATTATATATTTCTGAAGATTACTTTCCCTAACCTCTGGCAGGTTTTGGGCACAGAGCACAGATTTTTAAAGTGAATTTCACAGGAACATGTCAATGTATGCCTCAAGTCATGTAAAGAGGGAAAGACGTGACTTTAAAAAGATGATCCTTTTTTTTTACTTGCATCATTTCTGCTTGGAAACATCTGAAGCTTAAAGACGAGTGTCTAGACTACCCTAAGTCTATGTTGGTTTGGGGTTTTTTCCTCATGTGCTTTGCCTAATGTTGCATGCATGATGCAGTTAGTAGAATCTAACTTCCTATGAGGGACAGACGAAGCTCTCCAGGATGTCATGCTTAAAATCTGGAATGAGATTATTTCTATTGCTGGCAAATGCAGCTGAAGGGCATGGAAGAATTTAGTGTTCATGATAGAACTGTTAGCCAACCTTCCAGATTTTCATCTCCTCCTTGAACTGGGCTTATTTTCTTCATTAATTTCATACAGTAATTTGTAGAGCACGTAATTAAACTCCACGGTCATAAAATGAAATGTTGGTCAAATTGGGATTTTTCTAATATGAGATGCTGCTTTTTTTGTTGGGGTTTTAGGTTGGGGTTTTTTTTCCCTTTCCACTGCCTGTAGATACTTTTCTTATCTCAGATGAAGGTAGAATTTTCTGTTGATATACTGGACTATGAAATGTCTTTCGAAAGACCACAGTTCAGATTTTATTTTTTTTTAATATGTCCCTTCAGTATTTGCAAGACTATGATTATGTTATCTGAGGAAGAACCTGGTGAAATAATTATGTGCTAATTTGGAAGTTGATTCTTCCTCTTTATAATCTGCTAATCCAGGTGAGAGGCAGTTCATGTTGCACTGAAGTCTTCCATTTGTATTTCTCTCCACCTTTTCCTTTTGGTAACTGCTCATGGTTGATTGCTTTAAATGTTGCTTCTGTTCTTTCATTAAGATTATGCTTTGTTTTCCATGTGTTCTGTTACAGCTTTCTCATGTTCTTTCTCATATTCCTCAGTAATTTTGAGAACCCAAACACCTTGCACAGCATGTTGCTCTTGATATGAATGCTGCGTGCAGCTAGAGGATTTTCCATTATGTGCATCACATTTCCATCAGATTCCACCAGGAACTCTGATGTAACCACCGTTGGTGGCCCACTTTGGCTCCATGCTTTAGTCAGCATTCCCTCATTTAATGAGGCTGACGATGTTTTTCAGAAGGACAATTGAGACTGTTGTCAGGTTTTATTTCTGGACTCAAAGGACCAAACACTAGCTGTATGGAGGGTGCGTCAGGGGAGTTGTTCTGATTTTACTCCTGTGACTAATGTAATTTCTTCCACTCTGCTGTCTTCATCAGGGTAGAAAAATGTTATGTTTGATAGTCATAGGTCAGAGCTCATCTGTCTACATTGCCAAGACATTTTTCACTCCGTCAAAAATGTTGCAGGTTTGCAAGCAGGAATAACTGTTTTTTGCAGAGAATGTGGGTTTTTGCTACTGCTGAAGTCTCCAGTACTGACCTAGGGCTGAATGTCTGTTCCTCGTCATCTGCTCCAAGTCTGCCAAATATTGGGAACAAGATAGCAGCTGAAATGAGAAACAACCTTTGTCAGGAAATTTCTTTTCTGTGAGAAATAGAGTTGTTGGAGATGCTTCCTCTCCTACATCTATGTTCCCTACACATTTTAGACTTAACACTGTCCTGAGTTGTCATTTCTTTATGTTTTATTATTAGTAAATGTCTATTCACAGTTGTGAGATGATTTTCCCTTGTGAGTTCATCAACTTGCATTGTTGCGTTGCTGTTTTGATGACTACTGGAGCTAATGTTTCAGGCCCAGGAGGATGTGCACCAGTGAGTAATCCCAGCTCACTATTTGAATTATGTATATAGCTATTGGCTGCCATCTCCCATTCACCAGTGTACTTCCGGATAATGATTCTTCTGATTATAGACTTTTTTGATATATAAAAATGTACTTCTCTGACTAGATCATAATTAAGCCAGGAAGCAAGCATGCTTAGTTACTGATGCTGCTCAGATATGGGATGATTTACTATTTCAAATTGCAAACTTGTCTAAGGCCTTCTAATTGAAAGCTGTTCAAAGACAGGACAATCTGTTAATCCTTAGGCATCCTACGTGCCTCTCTATAGCACCTTAATGCCTTCCATCACATGCTTGCCATGCAGTGGAATATCTCTCTTCTGTCTTCTGCTGTGGTTCAGTTTACTGAGCATGGGTGAGCTAAGTGACTACCTATTCCTAGTTAACAGTTGAACACCAGCTTTATTGAAAGCTTGGTGCTTAATTAATTAGACCGTGAACTTAAGATCTGGAATATGTTAAAAGATAACCAGCTCTAGGTCACTAGTAGATTCTTATTTTCATTCTGTGTTACCAGAGAGGTACTTAAGGATGATGCTGTTGTTCCTTACCTATTAAATTTTTTGTCTGTTTATTTGATGAAAGGTACAGTGAGTTCTTGAATGTGATATATCTGCCTGCTAGTAGAAATGTCCTACTGACTGAAGGTGAGTCCTGAAAGTGAAGATGAGTGGGACAGAAGTGGCTGATGTCTGAGCAGCTCTGGTTTGGACTCTTCAGGGTCACATGCACATGCAGGTACAACTGTGTGCATTTATGCTCACTCCTGCTGCTTCTGCACCCTTATAACCTCTGCAAACAAGGGCTGTGACCACAATTCTGTCCTGCCAGACCATTTGGGTGCACAGTGTTTGATACCCAAAGCCTTCACATGACAGTGACCAGGCACCTGTGTACCAGTGCAGCTGAGCTTTTGATCGAGTGACAAATGCCTCGACCTTGATTTGCAACGTTCAGGCTACTTTCCATCTCTCTGCCCGCAGTGTGCCTGCTCCCATCCTGTCTATAAAAATGGAAGCACGCCTCTGCTATTCTTCAGCTAAACTTATTTTACCTTTGATCATCATGTAAATTTCTGGCCAATTCAGGCAGAGCTTTTCAAACCACAATCCACTGAGCAGGGGTTTTCAGTTGCTCTTCATCACAAAGCCTCGCAATCTAGCTCTTTGTTACTGGTGTTCAACTTGCAGGCCACGCTCCCTGTAATAGTTACGTGTTCCCCTATAATTATTCACAGCCCTATTTTGGCTCTTTGTGAGGGAATTTGTCCGAGGATACTGTATACTGCATCTGTTGCAGATGATACTGCGGTTGCTCTGCGTGCTGCCTCGATGATTTAAGACCAGTGAGGAGCCATGCAAGCACCTTGAAGCACTTCATTTTTGACCTTGAGAGGTCATAAGCTCGGTACGAATATTATTGCCATATCTTGCAAGGTCCCTCGGCCGTACCCAAGGTCACCCCCACTGTGTTATTGTTTTCATGATTTGTGTGGATTAGATCTAGGAAATATAAGAGGATTGGGGATTATTTTGCAAGGACTTTAAGCCACGTATCAAGGAATGGCTTTTTAACACTTTCTTGTTTCACGTTTCTGAGTGTACTTGTAGAGCAGCTGCCCAGAACAGTGTCAGATTCTCTGTCTTCTAGTCAGATGCTCAAACCTTAATCTCAGATGTAATCCTCCCTTGCCCCTAGCAGACTCACGCTTGTTACTCTGTCACCTCTTTCCACCAGCAGACAGTGATGTGTGGGCAAGGCAGGCTGTTTTCTGTGCCTGCTTAGGATGTTGCAGAGGTGGTATATATGGATATACATATATATATTTATCAATCAGGTGAGCAAATTACATTTTGGGTTGGTTTTGTTTTGTGTTGCAAGTAACACAAAGTGTAGTTTGGGCTTTGGGCCAGGCACTACAGTGACTGCAGCCAGTATCAAACTCTTATGGCACTGGGATTTAACTGGTACCTGCTAATATGTCAGTTGGATTTAGAAGAATGTAATTATAGGAGAGTTCCTCTTTCACAGTGTATGACTGAATAGGTATTGACGGTTGAATTGCAAATCTAGTTGTAATACATAGAATTGTATGTAGATCTCAGAAGATCTTCTAGCATTGCTGAGCCTTCCCATCCTCTGGCCTCGTTAGCTGTGCTATCTCAAACCCCTTTTCCCTCTCCGATCCTTTATTAATTGTATATGTAGGGGAAGTCTTTGATTTTTTCAAATCCAGTATTTCCATGTGAGAGTTTATATGAAAACTCTGCAGGCAGGTTTTGTTAACACTTACAGCCCACCCAACCGTGTTCTCTCTATATAAAGTCCTGTGATGATGCTTGTGATGCATCCTCATCCCACATGGCAGAACTTGCTACACTGTTGTTGTTCAACATGAAGTGTGTCTTTTGCTTCTGTTTATTTTAAAACAGTGTATAGGTCAGGGTATTTTAGCTAAAAGTCCTGTCTTTTCTCAGCTCACTGTGGCATTGAGTTGTTTTGCATCTCAGTTCTGGACTTTTATTTCATTGCTGATTTTTTTTTCAGCCTCTTAAACCTCCTTCTTTCCCAAAATACACTAGCAATTGATTTATATGTTTTGAATTCCATCTATCTAATCTGGTTGATAAGTCACTATTGCAGGACTGCTGTTCCTTCAGATGAGTATTTTTACTCATACTGAGACAAGCATTGTGACCTCTTTCAGCTAGAAGTTAACAGAGCTGGCCTTTTTCCTCTATATTTCATTAATATATATGGTTGGTTTGACTTTGTGTAATTATATACATAAATCCTGATAAGGGAAGGTGGGACTACTGGGATCCTGACAAATATTTCTGAAATAAACTGTTAGATCAGATTATTTTCAAAATATCTGAAGTGTTGAATCATTTTGTTACCTGTGAGTTAGTTTACTTTCCAAACTACTTTACCTCTCTACCCTCTCGGTGGTTCAATAAAATAATTTGACTGCTTCTGTAGTGAGAGAATCAGCTGCTTGTTACTTTCCAAAATAGAGATAATAGAAGCAATCGCCAGGCAATTTTGAAAGAATTGGAATTGCTTTTGGCCAAGGCTCTCCTGCACGTTTAAAAACCCTCATTCTTAGTAAACTCAATGTGTGTTGCATGGGTTTAGCATCTGATGCTTTCATTCTGCGTGTGTTAGGCCCTTTGAGATGTCCCAAAGGAACTTCTAAGGTTTGCATGTAAGCTTTATTGAATGTAAGCTTTAAATTGCTGTGCTCCACGACGCTGGACTTCTCTCCCATCCTCAAACACGCAGGGGGCTGGGGTGTGCATGTTTCTCTTAGTTTGCAAATCGATGTAGAAAACTTATCTTTTTGATTTAGACTTTGCTAGAAGTTGATTTTTATGTCAGTGTTATAAGCTCCAGTGGTGTTTTATCTGCTGATTAGTCTTATAATGTAAAGTGCCTGATGATGCATTGCATAGAAGATGCTATAAAAATAGTTTATGGTGTGATAGCAAGGAGAAATGTGGCGAGCACAGATTCACTTTATTAGATGAGCAGGAGTCCCCAAGCAATCGTTTGTCAACAGTAGTTAAAGATTAGTTTATCTTCGATCATTGAACCTTTAATAAACATGTTTTTAGCTGAAGTAAAATGGTTATATTGAAAATAAAGAGAATTTATATTTGTGTCGGGTTTGTCTATCGAGAGAAACAATTTGGATCTGTATCTAATTTTCACACTAAATATCTTTTCCAATAACGGTGTTGAGGAAAATAAAAAAAATTATCTTTCTCAATGTTATATGAACAAAGTCCTGTGAGAAAAGCAGCTATATGTGTTTAATTCTCTCTATATATATCTGTTGTATATACCAGTAATTAAGCACGCTCATTCCATATAGAGAGATCCTGTTAACTGCAAACATAATTATTTCTTAAAGCTGTTTTTCAAGCACAGTCTATCATACTGGCTGGACACCTACTGGGTGATCTGTCCTAGGGACCCTGCTTTAGCAGGGGGTTGGACCCAATGATCTCTGGAGGTCCCTTCCAACCCCTACAATTCTGTGATTCTGAGGCTTTTCTGGTAGCAGATTGTTTTTAAGCCTGATGTGACTGTGGCTCAACTTTGGGTCTTGGCTCTTTGCAAGTGTTAGCCAAGGAACTTCAGAGAGCCCTGGTAGGTAATATTGGTATTATCATCTTCATTTTGCATACAGATGGGGAGCATGAAGCTCAGATAAAACCAAAGTGTCTCAACTCACATCTGCCTCTTTTTTTTTTGGTTTGGTTTTTCGTGGACTTCTTTGGTAGTGGGGGTTTTTTGGGGAAGGGGCTGGTTGTTGTTTGGGAGTGTTTTTTGATGGACTTCAAAAGTATTAGCAGAATTCCCGAATCTGGGAATAAAGCTTGTTCTAAAACCTTGTAAACAACAGCAGTCATTTTACAAATGGCTATCTGTGTGACCAGACCTGTGTGCAGGAGACACACATTTTTCCTGTGTGGGCTTAGCTTCTGATGAACATAATTGATTCCTTGTGTTAGCTTCAGTGTGGGGATTTTTTTCAGTGTGGGTTTTTTTTCTCTTCCCTGAGAATGTTAATGGCATGTAATTGTTAGCTGCAGATAAAAGGATTGTCTTGGGATGGTTTTGTCTGCTTGAGTTTTAGGGATGGTTTTGCTCACCCACTATTGCTGAAGTCACTGAATTTAAAGGAAATTGGCTTTCAGCAAGAGGAACGTGTGCGTTAACTGTGTTTTTCAAAATAGAGATGTGCTTTGCATGTAATTAGGTAACCAGCACTAGTGGCTGCAACATCTGATCTTGGTATCAAAGATGTAATATGAAACTGCAAAATAACTAGTATTTTAAAAATTGATTGCTGTGGAGAACAGGAACCTACTGTCTTTTATGTGTATTGAATTCTGCATATAACTCTGGCAGTGTAATTATGACAAGCGACAGAGTATTTTGATATTACAAACTAGCCTCAAAGTTGAACTGTGACTCATATCTTGGGTTTGATTTCAGTACAACAGTTCTCAGAGCTGAAATTTTTCAGGTGAAGCATGTGCCGAACTTCCATTGTTTGAACAGTTGAGATGCAAAGAAGTGTGTAGGACATTGCATCATCCTGAGATGGGAGAGCCTCCCTGGTACTTAGAGGGAGCTGCTAAGAACAGCTCCACTGCCTCCTCCACAGGGAACAACCTGCCAAACAGCTGCTGATTCCAGTCTATGTACTGTGTAAGGCTCTTACTGGGGTTCACTTGTATTACTTTCAGAAATAAATGTGTAAATGTTTTCTACTCTGTTGCCATGCCTCCAACTGACAAGTGGTTTTCCATCAGCTGAGATGCCAGGTTTCTTTCCTTAGGTCTATTGCTGTAGCTGTTATTACTAATTTACCTACAGAAGCAGTTTTGCTTCTAATTAGCTTAATGGAAAGGCATTAAAACAACTATTATTTCAACTATTATTTTTTTTTCCTTTGCAGTTCTAGGTATCTCAGGAGGGTGGGTAGTAGAGCAGGGAAAACAATGCTGCATCGTTTTTATACAAGAGCCATTTAAAGATAAGTTCTGCCAAGGGCTTTTAATGACATGTCATGTATTTCATAGACCCGTTTACATTGTAGATACCTAGCTCATGAAAAGTAAAAAATGTGCCTATTAATTATTAAAAGGAAGAGGCTTGCTGCAAGCTATCAAAATCTGCAGAATGCTTGAGAAATGTTGAAAACTTTGAGAAGAAATATAATGATGTGGAAAACAAGAACAATTTGGAAAAAAGCAAACCCCTGAATAATACAGGTAGATTCTGGTGAGGTTAAAGGAAAAAAACAAAAAAGTATTACTTCCCTTACTGTGTATGCACCATTATGTAAAATTTAAAACTCACATGCATCTGTCATTATTCATGTAAAAATATGTATGGTTCAAATTTTGGTTTCAATGACTTTGCTTCAAATTTTAAGAATTTTAGTGCATTACAATCAGATTTTTTTTTTCCTGTTTCTGAAGGAAGGATGAGTAATATGTTACTAATGAAACCAAAAAACAATTTGGTGAGTGTTCAAATTGATCAGTTATCATTTTCTTAAAATAACAGTCTCTAACAGAAATTCAGTACAAGCCCTCCTGAGTGGCATTGTTATAATAATTGAGTATCAGAGTTAATGAAATATTCAAAAGGTTCCCTTCCTCGTTTTCTCTCTTGCCTGTCTGTTAGGGAGATCAGCAGTTAATGAATCTTGAGGTAGCACAATTGTTCTGTTACTCTCTCAATATATATGGACTTACAGTAGAAAGGAAATTTTTAAACCTACAGTTTAATATCTTTTCATTGTCTAAGGGCTGTCTCTTGCTAAAAATATATTATTTCTATTTATTGAAAGGCTTAGAAATGAAATACACTAATAAAAGAATATCTGATCCCTTATCAAGAGAATAATTTGAGGGGGGAATTACAATATATGATTCATACTAATACGTAGTTTTCAGTCCAATCCATGACAAATATTTCTGTTCTATTTCTGCATTAAGAAACCCAATTGTGACTCCTATTAAGTGAGTGCTTGTATGGCAAAAGAGGAGGAAGTTTTGTAATGGACTCAGATCCTCAGGGCCAAATCAACAAGCCAGGTTATGGGGTTTCTAAGGGTACATTGAAGTAGCTGCTTATTATTTAGTTTACAGTAGAGTCTGTGCGCCCTGCCAAAAATGTCAGACGCTGCATGGGCACCCTGATAGCCTCAATCCTGCCTTGGAGGGCTTGAACTTAAAGGGGAGGGGTGGGGGAAGGCATTATTTCTTTTTGCCTTGCTACATCTGTGACAGTTTAGCACAGGGAGGGATGTGGGAGCCGTGGTGGGGTCTCCTGCATGCCGGTATGGGGATGAATATGTCCCTCCAGCTTTTCTGTAGGGCAGAGTTCAAGGGCAGTACCAAGTAGCTGGAGTACCTCGTGAGATTAGTCTGGTGTTCTTCATCACCCTACCCATGAGACAAGGGGAAGTAATTGGCCTTTTCTTTTTGGGGTGGTTTTTTTCCTTTTCTTTCTTTCCTTTTTCTTTTTTTTTTTTTTAAAAATATCAATGTCCAGGGTGTCTTTGCACATTATCATCATCTCACGCGGTGAGACTGCACCACCTAATTCTCTCACATTGGGTCTCTCCAGGCAGATTGATAATATAGGCTTGTTTTAATCTTCACTGTCTTAGGGAATCTCTGATATTTACAGCCGTTGTTAAATACATGTCCTGATGAGACTTTTGTCCTGTCACTCACAAGATTGATTTGTGCCGTGATTTCTGTGGCAGCAGAGTCCCTCAAGCTACTGTAGTTAGAAAAGCTGCCAAGCTGAGATGCACTAGTTGTGTCATCATCTTCATTACTGAGAAGAGAAGCGTTTTCCTTCAGGAAGTGTTTGCTGTTCCTCCTTTATTGATAGAAAGTACTTCTCACGTGCGGCTCCTCTCATAACACTGTCTCTGTTATGCCAAGAGTCAAGCAGAGGAACAGAAGTGCAAGTTGCTCTCAAAGAAGCAGAGAAGAAAACCTTTCCTTCAGTCAGGTCCACTGAAATGGTTGTGCCTCTTCAGCTGTGCCTCACTGCCTTGCTGCAAGCTGCAGCACAGTTGTGTCTCTGCTATTAAGGACCATGAGCACTGTCCGCTGTTACCAGCCAAGGAAGGCAGCACAGGGGAACCCACATTGTCCTGGTTTTGGCTAGGGTAGAGTTCATTTCGTTCTAGCAGCAGATGGAATGCTGTGTTTGGGAGTTAGGATGACAGCAGTGCTGATAACACACTGGTGTTTTAGTTGTTGCCAGGCAATCAAGGACTTTTCAGTTGTTCATACCACCCTGCTGATGAGAAGGGAGGGGACACAGCCAGGACAGGTGACCCAAACTGACCAAAGAGGGTATTCCATGCCAATTACACCATGCTCAGCATAAAAGGGGGACTGGTGGGAGGAGGAGCAGGCAGCTCCAGGATGCATGTTTTTGGGGAGGGTCTGTTTTTGGGATGTCTGAGCTGTACAGCCTGAGCTGTGCAGTTCGGTGAGAAACTCCATCTTGCACCACCAGTTTCATGTATTTTGCTATAAAGTCCTGTTGTTATTATCATCTATTTTTCTGCTAAACTATCCTTATCCCAACCCATGAGGTTTTGGTTCCTTGGGTTTTCTTCTCCCTCCCTTTCCTCCTATCTCTTAGCTCCCCCCACCCCCTTAAAGAAGAAGCAGCTGAGGCCAAACCGTGACCCACACTCCCACCTTACTGAAGGCCAAGGAATCTGAGTCCCAAGGGAAAGAGTGGGGCAAGCTGGCCCTCAGGCACTGACACCTTCTTGCACCTACCAGGGCTTCCCTAAGTCATCTGCATGACTATGTGGAGGATCAAGTGACTCAGAGCTAGGCTTGGGTGACTGATGTGGTGTAGAAATATGCGTATCTCATAACCTTAAAATAATTCAAACTTTTAGAGAACCTATAATGTGTTAATAGAATATATATGGCAATCATTTGGCCTCTCTCTGTAGATGTTTTTTGGTATGGGACACCTGTAGGGGCTAAGCAGCTACATTTCTCACTGGCTGCTAAAGGACTGTCAGGAGTCCCAGTAAGAGGCACTAAGATTTTTAAGAAGCCTTAACTGAAGTGTGCTTGGTAAAATGGTTGTAAGACATGGAGTACAGCGCTTGTGTGGTGAATGGCTCAATCCCTAGAGTGAGCAGCTGGGCTCATATTTCTCTACTCAGTGGCTACCTAAGCCTCTAGCTGTGCCTTGGGGCATATACAGTTCTCAGACCTGTGTAAATCCTGTCTGTCTTTAAGAGCTGCAGATACTAAATGAATTGCAGGTAACTCTTCCCTCGTACATCCCAAACCAATGGAGATTCATGAAATGGTGACTGCCACTCAGTATTTCCAAGTTTGTTTTTAATGATTCTGATATATCTAAATATTTTCAGTATGTCTGTATATTTATGGTGACAGGATCTGACTTTCCAGCTAGAAACAAGTAACCTGAAATTGTCATGACACGCAGCCACTTTGTTTTAAGCAACAACCATTTGGTATAAGGTACAGTTAAAAAAAAATGTGGATAGGACATCCCATGGAAAAATACATGTTTTAATATAGCTCTCTAATCCAGCTGTGAGAACAAAAAAATATATCTTCCACTTGGCAAAGCTGCCAGTTGGAAAACGTACTTGAGAATGGGGATTTATAGCAAGATGACAATTTAATGACTTTTTATGGTTTGGGGAGGTTCTCCCCTATTCATGATTACTATCAGAAATGCAGTAGTGAACAGAAATTGTTTGCCTAATAATTGCCAATACATTTTATAAACTTCTTCAATAACTTTCTCACTTTCTAAACCCAGCATCATTTAACACCAAATATATGAATCTTAAAATAAACTGACAAGGCTGGTAGTTTTTCATAGGTAAGGGCAAAAATGAACCATCGAAGTAGGAAGACTTTCTCCAAGTAACACATTCAGTTGGATAACTGAAATGCATAGTGCTGCTTGCCTATTTCAGAATATTTCAAGCAGGGGTTTTAAAGGAGTCAAACTAATGGATAAAAGATGAGAAATGGCAAGAGAGGCTCTATACAGTAGGAATTCGTTGAAGCAGACTTTTAATGCTGTTAATTTAATTTCAAGGTCTCTTGTGTGTGTTTTTTGAGAAAGAACAGATTGGGGGGAAATACCAGTAGCATTCTTTACAAGACTGTTGCTATCCATCCACAGAATCACAGAATCATAGGGGTTGTAAGGGACCTTGAGAGATCATCAGGTCCAATCCCCCTGCCAAAGCAGGGTCCCTAGGACAGGTCACACAGGGAGGCATCCAGATGGGTCTTGAATCTCTCCAGAGAAGGAGACTCCACACCCGCTGGGCAGCCTGTCCCAGGGCTCTGGCACCCTCACTGGGAAAAAGTTCTTCCACATCTTGGTGTGGAACTTCCTGTGCTCCAAAATCCAATCCCTCCAGGTGTTGCTGTGTGTAGATGCCACCTTTGGATGAGGGGCCCGACTAAAACCCGTAGTGCACATGTCAAGTTGCCAAAAAGCTTGAGACATCATCTGATTGCCTACAGCAGTTTTCTACCACTTTCCTTGTGCATGATCAATAACGCTTAGCCTAGCGTTTGCCAAATGCCAGTGACCTCATCACCCAAATGAAATAAGCCTTGCTCTTAGTTTGTGTGGATGGTGATAACATAAGCCAGACTGCAGCCAGATGTTATGAGACCGTTGGCTCGGGTAAAGCTCTGTACAAGTATCTCATATGGGATTAAATGTCAGGCTAGACTGTTTATCCATGTGTCCATGACTTGGCATAAGCTTTACCTGCTACAGTGCTTGGAAGGGCTTAGGATATGTTCCATAACAGAGAGAATGAAATCCTCTGGTCCCTTTAGGAGTCTTGAGGAAAGAGACAGTCCTTCAGATAGATCTGTAGGTCTCAGACAGGGCGAGAGCCCAGCAGCTGTTGTGGCAGGCTGTCCTCTGACGCTGTTATAGGGGCCACCAAGCTTCTGCTGCTCTCTTACCTCTCACAGCAGACTCTTGGCTGTCCAGCTGCCCTGAGCCCTGTTCCCTTAGTTTCCCCTGTCCTCTTGAACTGTGAGTGTGCAATAACCTTCATTTCCCTGCATGGCATCTGTTGTCTTTGTCCTAACTAAAATGCAAGATCCCTTCCTTGCTTTGGGACAAAACAGCTCTTTTTTAACAAAAATATTCTTCATGGGCTGTGTAACTGCAGACAGAGCCAGTTGCAGTCTCCAGCTTTTCCTCAGAGAGCAGACAAAAGGCTGCTGATTGCTCAGCTAGTCTCCAGATGAGTTGCAAGCCCTTCTGCTTGTCTCCTTTCACCTGGTCACCTCTTTTCTGGGATCTGGAGTACCAGAGGCAGAATAATTCACCCTGCAACAGCCTAAAATCTCTGTGTATTTCCCAACCTGTCAAATGTCCCAGTGAGCAAAACCATCGCAGCCCACAGCCATGTATATGCTGATGTGACCTTGTCTTAAAGTGTATTAACAGTTTTGTTCATCTCAGTCTGGCAGTTTCAGGATCAGGACAGCTTCTTTTTAGGTCCCAGCAATCACAAAATTTAAATCCACAGTGAAAATTAGAATGAAAATGAAAGAAAATACAGTTACTTTTAAAGTTTGCAGCAATAGTGGATGATGCTCTGATCAAAAAGCCAAATTTAAAAGTGAGTGCACATAAGAGGCAATGAAAATTGAGGACAATTCTCGTGTTTATCCTAGATAGCTACTGCAATTACTGTGGCACCTTTAATGCTGGCAGAGAAGGCCCATACCATTTTCATCTAAATAAAAGAAACCACAACAACGGGTAACTACTGATGCGGCACACTCATGGCAAAATTACATTTTCAAAGGTGTAACAAAAGGTGTATAGACTGGAGGTTTTATTTCATAGTAAAAGCTATTGCTTATTCTGAAGAAAGTCCCCTCCAAGTATTCTGAGCCTCTGAAAGGCATGCTGGGTGTCAGTTTTAAACCCCCCTGACTAAAAATTATCATAAATACACCAGTACTTATGTGCATTTAGTTCAGTGACCCTCAGCCTGAGCGTTTAGAGTAAGAATATATGTGGACCTGGCTCTGCATTCTGAAGGATCACCTGACACTGAGCCTTTCTCAGGCTGTCTGTACAGACACTGGCATTAAATGAGTACCTGATGATGGACCTTGGAGTCGGTATGTATGTGGATGGAAATTAGCAATGAGGTTCTGAAGAAATAAGGAAAAGGGAAATTGCAGGCTAGGAGAATAACATCTGGAACTAGAGAAATGTAGACCACAGTTTCAGGTCTATAAATACTCAATCTGTGCATTATTGTGTCAGGTAGAAGTACGGATTTTTATCTGATCTGATCATAGAATCACAGGATGGTCTGGGTTGGAAGGGACCCCAAGGATCAGAGAGTTCCAACCCCCCTGCCACAGGCAGGGCCACCAACCTCCAGGCCTGGAGCTACACAAGGTTGCCCAGGGCCCCATCCAACCTGGCCTTCAACACCTCCAGGGATGGGGCATCCACCACCTCTCTGGGCAGCCTGTTCCAGCCCCTCACCACTCTCTCTGTAAAGAACTTCCCCCTGATATCTAATCTAAACCTTCCCTCCTTCAGCTTCAGTCCATTCCCATGCTAAGAGCTGAATCAGATTGTCCCACTTGGATGTCAGCATTTGGTCAGTAACAGAAGTGCTCGAAGTCTTTTTTCACTCATTTGACAAAGGAGCTAGGGAAATACACTTAGTATACTGTGAAAGTGAATATGCTAAATGTAAATTACTGAAAAACCTACAGGGAGGAATCGGGAGAGAGGACTAGGTACATAAAAATAATCTAACATTTCAGAAGGACTAATGGTGCCTGATGAAAGTGGAAGATAAGTTTTACAAGCTAATACGAGTAATCTGCAGCTTCGTAAGCACCACGTTGATACCCACAGCTCAGATGGAGGAACCTATATAACTTCTAAAATATGGAATTGGCTGCTAGGTTGCAGAAAACTGAAATGAAATTTGTTGCCCTTGTTAATGTTGTTATTAAATAGCCTTGGCTTTTTGCCCATCTGTTCTTAAACTGCACTAAATGAAGCTTGGAGTTATATAGTCATAGTTGAATATCCTTTCTCTAATGCACACATTTTATGCTCAGCTTTTTGCTTCTTGGTGAGCTGTATGTCATGTTCATTCGTCTCTGTGTGACAGTGTTAAAGTAACATGAATATTTATCAGCTTGATAGAAAGTATATTAAAAATCAGTGTCATTATATTAATTAACTTTAAAAAAATTAATCGGTACTTAATCTCATCATAATTTTATGTAAAGTCAAGTTCTTGTATCTGTTATGGTGTTCTCCTTAATATATTCATGTCTACTGAAATTGTCTATTGTTCTGCATCATACTTTGGCCAAGGACTCTTTTGAGGGTCCTACATGGCAGCATCCAATTATTCTTTTACATTACTTAATTAATAAGATATGAACTTTATATTTTAATTTTCAATGTTGTGCTGGTGTCGGCTGGGATAGAGTTAATTTTCTTCATGGTAGCTGGTATAGGGCTGTGTTCTGGATAGGTGCTGGAAACAATGTTGATAACATAAGGATGTTTTAGTTCCCGCTAAGCAGTGCTTACACAGAGCAGAGGTGTTTTCTGCTTCTCACCCCGCCCCACTGGTGAGTGGGCTTGGGCTGCACAAGAAGCTTGGAGGGGACACAGCAGGGACAGCTGATCCCCACTGCCCAAAGGGATATTCCATACCATATGGTGTCATGCTCAGCATGTAAAGCTGGGGGAAGGAGGGGTATGCATTCACAGTGATGGCATTAGTCTTCCCAAGTGACCATTATGTGTGACAGAGCCCTGCTTTCCTGGGGATGGCTGAGCACCTGCCTGCCCGTGGGAAGTGAGGAATGAATTCCTTGTCTTGCTTTGCTTGCATGTTGCACTTTTGCTTTCCTTATTTAACTGTCTTTGTCTCAACCCACGAGTTTTCTCACTTTCCTGATTCTCTTCCCCATCCCACTGGAGGGGTATGGCTGAGTGTCTGTGTGCTCCTTAGCTGCCAGCTGGGGTTAAACCACAACAATTGGCAAACATCAGACTATGAGGAGGACATTGTACATGCGTGTGCACTTATGTATGTCTCTGTATTCAGCTTGGTGTGCACAGGATTAAACCACCAGACTGAGCTGCTGAAGATGTCCACCAGGATGTAAAAAGAGAGATTCTGGTCTTGGCCCTGTGAGTCTAAACTCCCAGTGCAGTCATTTCTTGGTCCCTTGGCAGGGCAGGCGTAGCAGTGAAGGGCTGCCAATGGGAGGGAACAACCCACCTTGGCTTTGCTCATCTCATCAGAATTTTATTTCACATCAGCTCTTTTTCTTTACAAAAGCCTCAAACAAAATCCAAGTAATTTGGTTTGGGTGGGGTTTTTTTCTTCAAGGGCATGTGTGTTTTAGTCTGTCTGTCTCTAAGTTCACATTACAAGCCACTGGTTCTAGATAAATATACAAACACAAATATACAAATAATCAGAATGCCATTGCAGGCACAGACAGTGTGTTGCAGAGTCCACAGCAAACACTTACTGACATGACTTAGAAGTTGTCCAGAATGGCATGTGTTGAGTAGGATGGAGAAAACCTGTTCATTTCTGAAAATACCCCTACCTGTTTTTATCTTTTTCTTCTCTTTTTTTTTTGTCTTTCCCCCCTGGAGAAGAGTGTGGTTTTGTTCTGAACAAGACATTAAACCATCATATTCTTTATCTGATAGTCCTTCTGTATGGTTTCCATGATTAATGCTAAACCACAGTCTTTCTGTACTGTGGGAGATAGTGTCACCTTTGGATCTGGGGTTTCTCTAAAAGCTTGAGTCCTAGCTTTCCAATAACTGGAAAAGAATGAAGGGCTGTTTGAAAACAACCCAGACATTTTTCACAATATGGAAATAATTGCAAATGGCTAATCTAATTGTCAATCCAATATTTGCCACTAAAATGCAAAAACCAAAGTAATATTCAGAGAAAGACATGCAGCTTAGTCCTTATCTAACTGTGGTTATCAGTTTATGGGGTTATTTAGAATTTAGCTCATGTTTGCTTACAATAGAGCTTTCTATGGCTGTGTGAGGCTGTAACACAGGTATCCATTATGCTATGCTGTGGTTATACCTGGGACCTTACAAAATTTTGTACAGCCTTTACCCTAGATGATAGTGATGGGGATTCATTACACGGCTGCCTAAGCACTTTCTTTTTATATCAAAATGATTTATACGTTCTGTACTTTTCCCATTTCCTTTTTGGAGAATGCCAGAACAGGAAGACCAGTGCAACAGTCACTGTGATTGATACTATGCTTTTGAAGACAGATGGGAATTATTTAATGCTAGGGGACTTTCCAATTAGCTCTCTACCCTACCCGTGTTTAGAATTATCAGTTAATTTTGTATGCCAAGTTAGCTCAGCCACTCCTGTCACAGGCACCCATAGCAGCACCAAGAACTGAGAAGGTGATATCAAATACTTCTCAGCCGATTATCATAATCATTGAAACTGGAATGGTTTTCCAGGTATTTATTCAGGAATGACCCTTAGTATTTAAGATGTTTTACATCAGTATAGGGCCGTTAACCTTGAGGAAATTTCTCCCAAGTCAAGCTGTTAGAAGTGACCTTCTTTTACAGCTGATTTTCCATTCCTGAGGAGAGGAAGCAACCTAAATGTGATATTCTGTCCTCATTGTTCTACCCCAAAACTTAGCAAATAAGGTTGAAACACGCAGAAGTGGTGATTTGAGTATAATTGGTAGGTGGTAGGAGACTCTCTGGTCACTGGACTCTTGGAAAGTGGCACTCCAAAGCGTGGAGCATGGAAAATGATATTGTGGACCGTTGTTCTCTCTGTTGCTATCCCCAGAAATAGCGGCTCCTGAAATCACTGCTTTAACCGATGTGTTGGCCAGTGGGTCTTATGCTAGAAAATTATTGCTCTGCTTTTTAAGAGGAGGAACAAGGCTATTGTGAGTGAACACTGAAAATCTGTTGCAGTTTCCAAGCCTGCACAGACCACGGTGAATATTGCTTCACTGTAGCCAGGACACACAGCTTTACCCTCTAACGATAACCCAGTAGTTTCTCCAGCTCTACCTGATGATAATGTTAAGTCACCTGACAAGAACATGGGCTTTTAAGAATCTGGACGTTTGTAACTTTGAAGGAGCCTGATCAGAAGAGTGATAGCCCAGCTCCACATGCCTTATTGGGAGATGATGAGCTGCTGTGCTGGTTTTGTAGCATCTCCCTGCTAAAAGGCTTGGCTCATACTCTATTACTGTAATTATCTCCCATGTGGGCTTACAGTGGCAGAGACAATAATTAAAGTAAAACATTTTCCTAGAAAGCCCTTTACTTCTAGATGCATGTCTAGCAATGATGTTTTTTGTTTACATGTGATGTACATTTCTATGAATACCCAGATGAATGTGACATATTCCTCTATTTATTTGAGAAATGAAACCACTGTTCATTAGAAACAATTTGATGTAAGAGGCGTTTTTAGTATTACTGATAAATAATAGTGATGAGACTCTCTCACTGTTGTGTAGCCACCCTGAAAAGAGACATTTGCATTAACAGAGAACTATGAACACCACTGATTAATTCCTCCCCCAACCCCCAAGTGATACATCATTTATATGTAGGTATAGATTGTGAGAATTAATTATGTTTTCTTAACTTTCTTCTAATCAAAGTAAAAAGACTTAGCAGGTAATGTGCAAAGGGATGTAACAGTCTTATTTTCTACATACCAGAATACCATCAAATCATTAAATTCTCACTAGTGGGTACATTGCTGTGAAAATATCTCACATTTCTTTAAGGAAATGGAGAACAGGGGTGAGTCCAGAAATCCAGTGAAATAAAATTCCTCTAAAAAGAATATTTCTGCCAATCGAATGAATGAGCTTATCAAGTATCACCTAGAGTTGTGTAGGTACTCAAGATTAATTATATTTTAGCCAATCTCTTTTTTTTTTTCCTGCAAATACTCATTTTTCTTTTGTTCAGCTAATCAGGTAACAAGTACCTGCCTATTGTTATCTCCATGTCAACTTGAATGTTGCACATAATTGAATTCTTTCTTTAACCTTATCATATGAAGAATTTAAGTGAATTGAAAGTATCTTATATCTTCATTAATCCATTTCTTATCTTTTGTTGCTTAGGAGGCAAAATAACCCGTTGAACTCAACTCACCTAGAAGACTCATAAAATACTGCTACTCTGAAATTTGCTGGTTTAGTCTGTTTGGATCCTCACTTATTATGCAGACAAACTCGTTCAACATTCAACTCACCCTCTGGGCCAACCATATTCATGTCGCTCCATTTACACTGTTGTTAAGAATCTAATTCACAAGCTTTTTGCAACAGGGACTGTGGGCTGACACCAGCTCTGCTGACTCCTATGGGAATTGTGTCACTGGCTCCTGTAGCTCAGGATTTACTTCGTAACCTTTACTGGTTTTGGTGCCTTCAAAAAATAGCATCTAGAAGCCCTGATTGGTATAGTGCTATCAAGGTTACTCTGGCAGTATGCACAAATGTATACACTTGTGTATGTATAAGGTCATAGCTTCTATCTACCATGGTGATATGAGCACACCTGCACTGTGATAGGGAACATGGTCACTGATTTGTGTATTTGAGTCTCACAGCAATTGCCAAAATGCTTCTTTTTATACTACTGCTCATCAACAGACTTAGTGTGTTCCTGACATTCATCCTGCGTTCAATGTCTCTTATACCTGGATTTTAATTTCACACATGTGGCAATAGCTTGCCTTTACAATAATTCAGAAAAAAAAAAAAAAAAAAAAGTGTATGTTTCTTGTCTGTGTATGTTTTCATTTGTATTAGTTCATCATTAGTTTGGGGGTTGGACCCAATGATCTCTTGAGGTCCCTTCCAACCCCTATGATTCTGTGATTCTGTGATCTCTGGAGTCTGAGAAATGTGTTTTTCTGGTACTGCATTGGGATTGAGATGGGACAGAGCCCCCTGCTTAGGTAGCTGTTTAATAGCTGTCCTTAAAACCATAGCTAGTGCCATCAGATTTTCAGAACACCTCCTCCTCTGCCACAGCACAGCCGTGTGTTTACTCCTACAAATCTTTCCTGTTTCTTCAGCTGCCAGTGCTGGGTAAAGCAGTCTGAGTGCTCTGTGAAATACAATTTTTAAACCCACGCAGATAGATTTGGTCCTTCCCCGCCACCCACCTCTTGTTTTTATTTTACCAGAACTCTTGCATCCTATTTTGGGTTAGAAAACATCAAGCAGGAAGGTCAGGGACTCTTTTTTTTTTTTTTCTTTTTTCTTTCTTTTTTCTCATTATCTGTCTGTCTCCAGCCACTCAGGATCTGGCTGCAGAATTGCCCTCTACAGCTTTGATTCGATCTGATGACATGGCCTTATGGAGAGCCGTGCCTGTTCTCCTTGAGCTGCAGGGGAGAAAGGAGTAACAGCCGAGCTGTGCTCTTGGTGCTGCAGAGCTGTGCGTGCCTTTCTGAGGGTTCATGGGCAACCACAGATGTGATGCCAGGCCAGGTGTCAGGTTCTGACTTGAAAAGAATCAAGGAACTGATTTCAGTAGCTAAAGGTTTCTAAAAGCACCCTAGGACTTTAAATAGAGCATCGCCGGTAAGCTGTTAGGGTTGGTGTGTTGTAGGTTATTACATTCTGGCTATTTAAATTGGGTATATCTGTCTTAGGCTGTGAGCATGTGGGACAGCTTGGCACGTTTGAATTGCTTTCCTAGATCAGTGTGTTGCTTGCAGGGCCACGTCACCACTGGTTTTGTTTTTAATCCCAAAGGGGTCTGGATATATGGACTGTTTCAGTGTTGGAAACGTCGTCCCCCTTATATGTTTTAACAAATCCATTTTCTGGCATGTCTCCTTATTCCAACAACCAAGCATTATAAACCCATTCCTGCCTGGTTATGTTC
This sequence comes from Hypotaenidia okinawae, assembly GCA_027925045.1. NCBI lineage: Eukaryota > Metazoa > Chordata > Aves > Gruiformes > Rallidae > Hypotaenidia > Hypotaenidia okinawae. Next base: position 7,917,726 of record BSDF01000003.1, read on the forward strand.
AGCTCCTCTCTGCTTGCACTGTCTCTTCGGTTTGCAAGCTTGCACTTGCCTGGTATCACTCACAATCACAAGCAGCCTCGAGTGGCCTCAGCGCTTGTACGCCTACCAAATCCACACATTGTCCCAGTGGTGCTCCTCTCTGAAACGGTTGTGATTGGATGCCAGGATGTATCCTAGGAGATGCTCTCAGCTTCCCAAAGCTTTGCAGTTTACATTATTAATGGCTGAGCTGTGGTTTGGGATGCTCATACCAGCAGAGATCGTACAGGTCCCAATTATTTCTGCACTGGTCTCACCAATTCCCATTTACAGCTCTAAGTCAGAAGCCTTCTAAAGAGAAGCAAGAGCCTAGGAGTGGTTATCTGTTCTTCAGCAGTTATTTGAAGGGGGAAAAGATTGAAGAAAGTTTTATATTGGCAAGTACTAAATGGAAATTGGTTAATTAGGCACGATGCATTGGAAAGGGGTATTTTCAGTGCCTTTAGAATCAGAGGCTGATATCATACAGCCCTAAGTTTTGCTTAGATCTAACTTTATATAAACCAAATTTTGTCAAATTCAAGAGAGAGAATTCTTTTTTTTTTCCTTGCCTCCTCCTTCCTTTCCCCTCCTTCCCCTGTTTTTTCAGGGAATGGATTGTAACTTTTTGTTTAAAGGTCTGTTTCTTTTAGTGAGTCTGACTGCTGTGCCTTTGTTTTATGTATTATGGCATCCTACAGGAAATGTGTAATTGATTGTCAGAATATCTGTGGACAAGAAACTGTTCGGAGTCAATTTATTCATATTGAAATAGTTTTTGTATGTACCCCTTGTTTCACAGGATCTCCTCTTTGCTTTAATCCTGATGTTTGTGTCAGGCAAATGCTCATGTACTGAATAGAGGTAATTAAAGATCAGATCTGTCATGTCATGGCAGTACTTTTTGTTTTCACAGAAAGCACTTCTGCTTGCTTTGTGAAAACACTGTGCCAGCTCTAAAGCTACTGAGACTGCTTGTGGGTTTAGATCAGCCTCTGGTTTCCCTTTGGCTGCTCCAAACCACAGAAATTGAAATAAGTACTTCTGTTAATGTGACAGACTGTGATAATACAAGATGAAAGCGCCGTGCGTTGTGCTGTGCACCACAGCCGTTGTCTGTTTCTGCATTTCCTGGTAAATATTCCCCCCTCCACTATAGCCAGCCATTTATAACTATCAGAATATATATCTTTATCAGACAATATGCTTGGACCAGTAAGGAACCGTCATCCAGCAATTAAAGTTGTATCATATCAGAAACAGGGGCTTATTCCCTTAGTGGAAGTGCCTGGGCACCTGGGTTCTGAATGTGGGCTTATTCCCTTACTGGATGTCTGGGTGGTTCCTCCTTCCCTGTGTGTTTGCCATTGGGTGAATAGGGATAGGTATCTCCCAGATGTGTTCAGATAAAGTGTCCCCTGGGTTGGCACTGATGGGTGGATGAAGCAGGTCATCACCAGCTCACTGTTTCTGCAAGGGAGAGTGTGGTGCATCACAGGTTTTTTGCAGCATGCCAGCTCCAGCTTGGCTTCCCCAGGGTGCTTACTGCACGCTCTGATATTTGGGAGCAAGGAAATGCACTTGAGCTCAGTGGGAGCCCTCATTCCTCTAAAAGGCCAAATACTGCTGCTGGGGAGGACAGAGATTTCTGCTGCTGTCACAGCTCAGCAGGTTCCCACGCTGCTCATCAGGAGTGGGGGAGCCCCACACCTTCCCATCTGTATGTACAGATTAGAACAAGACCAGAGGGGATTAGATGATAGCAGAGTGCTGCATACAAGCGCATCTCCAGTTCTGTCTTCACCTCTAAAGAACGCAGATGAAAGTGGCATCACACAAACCCTGTTAAAAAGAAAGGAAGAAAAAAAATACACAAAAAAACCCCCAAAACCCAAACACCTCCCCCCCAACCAACCTCCCCCCAAAAAGGGTTCAGGTTCTGACATATCTGTAGCTCAGTGTTGCAAAGCGGTTTTAGCATCTCTTGTGAAGTGCTGGCTGCTCTCAATTCTCACTTACTTTAATGGACATTCAAGGCACTTAGCACCTCGCAGGAGGCATTCAGCACTGTTTAGTACTGGGCCCTTCCTAGGTCTTCACTTATGAAATAACCAGCTCTGCAAAGCAGAATAGAAGTTTCTTTTGACAGCCCGCTGTGATGGATGGGTCCAATTACTGAACTCTCTGGACTCATGTTGGTTCTGGAAATATTTTTTTTCCTGTGGATAGTAAAAGTATAATCTAAACCAAGGAATTCTCCTGTATGTTACATTCCCTCTAGGGGAAAAAAAGTAAATATAGGAAGGAGAGGAATTAATGGAGACTATAACTCATACTGGTTTTGTTTGTTCACATACATTACTTTGCTCTGCCACGCTCACTCACTTTTTCTCATCGTTCTTTCCCCACTGCCAGCTTTCCCTTCTCTTGTCATATTTTTAAATCAGCATAACTTTTTGGGTTTCAGAGGATCCATTCCTAATTTAATCTAATGCCAACAACATGGACATTGGAGATGTAATTTACACCATCAAGCTGAACTGGGGCCAAGCACTTCTCTAAGAGCTGCACCTGCTTTCTCTAGGCTGTATTTAGTGGAATTTTTCCTTCATGTTTAATTCATATTCCTTCTGGGAAAATATTTAGCAAGCTAACAATTGAAGTTAGGGATAGGGGAACTTATTGAAGTTCTTTAGTACAGATAAAACACTTTCCAAACATTTTGGATATCACAAAATGAGGTTTGAATTCTGTGAATTTCTCCCTCTGCTTGTTCTCATTATTAAATCCATGTTCCTTTTAATTTAATTCACATGAAAAGCATGTATTTTTTAGCCCCAGGGAGCGAGCAACCAAAAAAACCCAAACCAACCCACCCACACAGAAAAAAACCCCAACACAAACCCAAAAAACCCCAACAATGCCACACCAAAAAAAAAGCATACCAAGGAAACTCCCATGAACAAGTAAGCTTTCTAAATTATCCTGTTTTTCTGGAACACTGCTTGATCACTGGTCCTTTCCTCTTACAGGAGCAAAAGAGTTCACTTATGTCTTCTGAAGTAATCTGCAATTTATAACCTAAAAAGTACTTAACTGCATGCTCAGAGATGTATCAATGAGAACATATAGAGTTAAAAGAGAGCATTGTGTGTGGCTTTGAGGATTGCCTGATGAGCACGTGTTGTTACCTGAAATTAATGTAATTTTGTCAAGACTTGAGTCTCTTTTTTTTCTTTTCTTCCTGTGGTTCTGCATTGAAAACCAGCTCACGCTTATTGTCAGCACTATTGGAACTGCTTCCTCCCTATTTTTGACACAAATCAGAAAAGACAGGTGTCCTGAGGTATGTGGGATTAGGAACAAGCCATCTATACTTAGAAATGTTGTTTGTTCTCTCACTACCTAGTCTTTCATCCTTCCACCTTTCAAGAGCAGCTAATCCCTGGCAACAACAATATATACTTTTTATTGGGCACAAAACAAGATTCTGTGACCGTGTATTAAGAGCTCAATCCTGAGAGACAACAGGTGATAACAGGAGAAGTTTCATGGTCAGTGTGTTGGGGCAGTGACTCGAGCAGGCTGAGGTCCTTTCTAGCACTTTTCTGCATCGTGTGTAATGCAGTGGGTCAGGGGTTTGGACCGCTACAGTACAGCAAACCTCTTTGTTAATCCCTTAGCAGTACAGAAAGGTACCAATACCAGACTTGTATTGGTAGATCTCAAAAAATACATGAGCTAAGTATACTTCTCATTGAATTGCATGAAGGTGCCTGGTACAAAACTCCTAAGAAAATGGGGTCTGTAACAGAAGAAAGGATGCTTTTAGAAATTTACCTGACAATTTATTATCAAAATTATGCTTTGTAACTTTTCCAAGGTCTTGTGTCAAAAGTGATCAATGTTCAAATTGCAAGTAGTAGTCTATGTCTGCTATTGTATTCCTGCTCAGCTAAACATCCACTTAAAACACATACTTCTTGGTGGGAAACATAAGGATTCATAGGATGAATTTAAAATTTCTGGTCTTTTTTTTTATTTTCTGGTGTAGAAGGAAACAGCTTGCAATACCTTTAAAGAGCTCATTGCAGTAAAGCCAAGGAGGAAGGAAAAAAAACCCCAAAACAGCAAAACAAAAGAAAAAAAACCTGTGAACAGATTGCTCAGCCTGTGGCTGGACTGGTAGAAGCAATCTGTGTGAGATTTCTCCAGAGGAAAAATGTTGAGCCTGGTGCTGCTGAGGAAAGACAGCATAGAGCAGTAAGCTGAAAATTGTTGGAGGGGGAGAACCTATACTGGGCTTAAGACAAAAACAGATCCCAGAGAGTTCTGCTGTACCTGTAATTCTTCCATTCAGCCTGCATTCTTCTCTGCAGTGCTTTATTTCTGTTAGAAAGGAATATTCTGCTGGGCTAGTAGAGCCTGCCAAAGTTTTACAACTAAGCCTGAACAACCTGGTCATTTTTTGACTTAACTTTTAGTCTACCACAAAACTACTCAGTTACTTGGACTTTGGATTATCTATACATCCCGATCTTTTTCTCAGTATATAGGTTATAAAATATTTGCTTAACCACTGCAGGCCTGTGTCAGAGGGTATTTGGAGTCCCAAACTGGAGCTGGAGTAGCAGCCTGATGTCTTTATTGAAAATTACCTGTTTATGAAAACTTTGTAGTTCCCTTGGTCCATCTTGCAGTGCACAGTTGATTCCAGGTGAAATTTGACGCAAAATCAATACTATGATGCTTTCCTGTTTTCCTGCATTAATGTTGTTTACTTCCATACCTGTAACACTGTGTCAGTACCTCTGTGTTTGCTCCATGACTTGCTCAGAAGTATTTCTTCTCTTAGAGGAGGCACACAGCTGGAGTAAACCTAGTCATTTTTGTTAAGCTGAGTCTCTGCTTGATACATTTTTGTCTGTCTTGGAATTTTTCCCAAAATAGGAGAAAATTGGCAACTAATGACAAAGGGTAATGCCTCAGTTTGGCCCAGGCATACACTCTTTGCTTGCTGGCAATGGGCAGCTACTGTTGAAGCTGTGAGCTGTTGGGAGAATCTGCCTAGGACAATTACCTCTGGGCTCTCTGAGGGTATTGGCAGGATGGGGTGGCCTGGATATAAAGCAAAACCTGCATAAATGTCTGAATTAAACATCCCTCTTGAAAATATTGACAGCTGATCTGTGTAGGTGTGAGGGCTGACTGAGCAGAAAGGCAGGACTGTGGCTGAAAGCCCAGGCATGTGCTCTGTACCATAAACACCACCATGCTGAACCCTGGCTGCTGGTGTGGGGGGAAGACCTTGTTTCATCCTGAGCCCAGAAAACCCGTTTGTGGTTACCAGGTGCTATAGGTTAGAGCTTTTTGCTGTTGGTTTCATTCTCACCTCCTGTTAGATGTTTGCCCAAAGCTGATTTTTTGGAGCTCTTCCACTGGATGCCAGGAGAGGAGATGCTCTCACAAAATGACTGGTAGGGTCACGTCTTTGTAAGTGGCATGCAGGCACAGCATCTTTCTGTTCAACAACATATGCCAGGCAGGATTTCATGTTTTAGTCACATCATGGGTTAAGGCTTTTTGTGGAAGGGTTGTGTTTCCCCACCCACCCTCATAGTTTTTTGACTCTGAGCTGAACGAGATGCTCAGATACTTTGCAGAATGACTCAAACACCACCCGCTTCTCCTGCCATTGAGAACAGGGTCCTGATTTTGCCCTTCAGTCTTCCCTAACGCCAAGCCACAGACACGGCTTGTGAGCACGCACGAGGCGCATCGCTTGTTGGAACTCTTATTCTCAGGTGCCTTTAAGCTGTCTGGATCGTTGTTATTCACCCTGTTCTCAGACTGTTTGAAGAAAATATCACTTTTATTTCTAATTAAAATGCCGGCAGATTAAATAGTGGGAGCTTTTGAAAGACTTCCATAGTGATCTGTGCCATTTGCAGTAGATACAGTCAAAGAAGTCAATGAGCAATGACAGCTATGTCATCTTGTATCTAATTGCCTGAAATACATTGCTCTCCCCTCCCTGTCTTCATGCATCTTTATGATTAAAGCATATAAGGCTTAATGTATTAAGGGAGTTTGTTTCAGGAAACCATTTCTCCTAAGAATGAAGTACTACAATTCCCTGTAGTTAGAAAACTGCACCGATGCTGTCACCCTTATTATTTTTTGAGAAAGAGAACAATGATTTCCAACTGTTGTGGGGTTTCTTGTCTGTTATTCACAAACCTGTTTAAAGCAAATATGTGGGGGATGAGCTTTCTCTTACCCAAGCATGAGGTTTACCATTCTTAAATCCTTACCTCATCTCCTAACAGTCACAAAAATAATTATTTCCCAAAATAATTCTTGCTGTCGTCTCCAATGGTCACTGCAACCTGAATTGCTGCCCCTCATCCTCTTCTGAGGTGCCACTGCTACTTCATTCTAGGGCCTCACATCTATGCTGTATCATATTTTTCCCTCTCCAGCTAGCCATGGCACAGAAACTCTGGTTCAAACATCATCTCACATTTTGTTTTAACTATTTATTTTTTCTGCTGGCTCTCCCAAATTCAACTGTGGCCACTTCTTATCTTTTTGGGATGCTGCTGTAAAGGTCATATCCTTATCTCTTGCCTTAGCCATCTTACTTCCTTTCTTTGCACTGCCTTTTTGTAGCACAGCAGATGCACATGTTCGCTTCTGTGGCCTTTTCTCTGTATGATCCCACGCTGAGAAATCAGCTCCTCAGCTGCGATAGCCTCCCACTGTCTCTGAGATAAGAGTTTTATGTATCCTGCAAATTACCCCCCTTGTTCTTCCCCAAAATCACTTGTTAAAATTTGTTAAACCCTTGAAGTCCTTCCTTAAAATATCCTTTGGCATGATACTCGCATAATAGTTGACATTTCTCTGCGTCCATCTGTTGTCTATTATAATGAAGCTGTAAAATTCAGGACCTCTTTTTTTTTTTTCCTCTTGTGTTCACCCAGTATTTCTTCAGTGAGCCTTGCCCATGCCAATGACCTCTGAAGTACTGCAGCAGCGATTGTTGTCAGGGCCAGACAGGCTGTTGATAACTGATGGGGTTTCTGCCTGTGCGTTATTATCAGAGTCTTTGCCATTAGCATCCCCTTTGTATAACCTTATTTTAAATGACACTAGGGGGATGTTCCCAGATGGTGAGAAGACTGTATCTCCTTATGCTTTGCTGGAGCATACTATACATAGCATTCCTTGGCAAGCCAGAAAATACACCTCGTAGATAACCAGCTGTTTTTCATTCGAAGAACAACAGGCTGAGATTTGCTGCTGGAAACCTAATCTCATGAGTATCTGTATGAAGCTCAGTCTAGTTTCCTTTCTGCTGTTCACTGAAAGTCCTTGGAGGGAAGAGAAGGAAGAAGTGTGTTCTTGGTTGATATTCATCATTGAGAAAATAAACCAAAGCCAAAAGAATTACAGTTAGCTAGAAGCTATTATGATTATTTTATAATAAGTAGGTGTTTGTCAGTTGCAGGTGATACCAAAATCAAGGTGTTCACAGACTGGTGGTGGTTCTCCCAGATTCAGAAAACCATATGGTATGAAAACTGCTGATCTCTTTCTCTTAAATTTAGTGACAGCAGTGCCATCCCTTTGTACAGTATGATCAAAGGCTGCTTCCTTCTCTTAGCAAGAGTCCCACCTGTATCTTTTCATTAATTGGCAGTAAGAGCACACATTTGAGGGAGTTTTGTGTGAACAGTACAGGTCCTCTGGGGCATCCTCAGAATATCAGATTTACTCAGCAAGGATGAGACAAGTGGCTTGGCACACACTGGTTGTCCAGTGCACATTCCTCAGTAGTGTGCAGCACACAGACAGCAGTCTTGTTCCTGTATTGCTGGGGCAAAGAAACCACCGTGAATTTAAAGTGAACTGAAGCTACAGTAGGTCTTGTTCGTAAAGACCTACTGCAGCCAGTTAATTTCCTGTTGTTGTTACTATGAGAAACTAAATTGACTCTTAAACTGAAGTCTGAATTAAATGACATGAGGATGTGCATCATCATTCATGCTGTTTATGCTTTGTTTTCCCATGATGACATTTGCTACAGGCGCAGCATGATGACACTAGAGTAGGGGCAAACCCACATCATCTGCACAGAGTAAAGGCATTCCTAATTCTCTTTCCCCCATCTTTCCTGTAGTCATAGATCCTTTATGTTTATCCATGCATCAAATGTGTCCGTGTCCTCATCCTCCTCCTCTTCTTGTTTCCTCCTCCATCATCTTTCCTGGTGGAGTGCAGCCTATTACATACAGGCTGGAAAGTTCTTGAAAAGTATTTCAGGATTTCTAGCCTGTGGAAGTCTGCCCCATTTGGTAATGAGCTATCCCAGTCAGGCAGAGAGCGTGTTATGAGCTAAGAAACCAACACATATATTATCAGGATTAAAAAAAAGAACTCTTCTTCTCTAGACTAAACTTAAAAAGCTAGGCTGAGCTCTGGTTTCTTTGAAAACAGGACATCTTTATCCATCTTTATGTGCTGATTTTAACAGCATTCACTGAATTGCCAGGCTGGCTTCAGCTATAGTTACCTTTCTGCTCTGCTGTTTCTTGTTATTATTAGATCTATGTAGCTGTTAGTTGTGTATTATTTTCTAAGACTGAGCAGATTAATATCATCAGGCATAATTCTGTGGGTTTCTCCTGAAGCCATTACCATAATTAAGATAATTATATTTAAAGTGAATGTTTATTTCATACTACTTTGTATCGCAAAATATAATTTGCTGTTTGGCTGCATATGTATGTGGTTGAAAAGGATTTAGTATTTGAAAGAGGCTGGAAGTAAGTCTGAGAAAAGCAGTAGTTTAACTCTTAGAGTGACTCTGAAACTTCAAGCTTACCATGGGCACACCACAGATATTTACTAATACAGACCAAAGAGACTCTTAATTTGCCTCTGTATGAGGAATTGTTTGTCTAGGGTGGCAACTCTAACTTTAAATTTACAGAATTCCTAGAAGTCTTGTCTTAACTGTGCTAACCTTATCTTGTAAATATTTATCTGCTTTATTTTTGAAGCAAAATAAAGAATGTTTTCTTATAAAACACTTTTCCCTGTAGGAGCTTGGTTATGTTGCCCGCGTAGACTCTTAGTGCCTAAGATCCTGAGCATGGGAGCAGATTGCAAGTGAATGAATTCAAGTTGGCTATCTTGTGGCTCTAATCCTGCCTTTGCTGTTTGAACTGGCAAGCTTTGGAAGCGTTGATAACTTATGGACAAATTTATGTGAAAAAGAAGTTGCCTTCATGTTTCATGCTGACATTTTAGGCCTCACTTGATGCCGTTTGCTTTTTTCTTATAGGCAGGTCTTCTATATCTTTTGAGAGGTAGCCTGAAAAAATGTTTTCTCCATTTTCTGTCAATCCATAGTATTTATCTTTCCCTTTATTTACTGCAGTGTTAGACACTGGACTCACATCTATTTCTGTGGCGTGTGTCTGAATGTTGATTTTTGCATCAGCATTACTTAGAGCTTCCAGTTAAACTCTTCTTCTCCCATATTGGCTGCATCATTCCTTCGTGTCTTTGGAATTTTCTTTTCACCTCCTAGTCTAGTTTACCTGGGCTTCACTGTCTAGTTTATGTAGGCAAGACAGTTTACCTATTTTTCTGTAAGAAGTCCCACCATAAAATTTCAGATTTGACCGTACTGGATACAAATCAGCTGGCTTGCTGGCAGGGCTCTACCAAGAACCTGCTGAAGCCCCACATGTGAGTCTGAATGGGTGACTCTGCATGTGGTATGGATTCGGGAAAGGTTTTGACATACAATCTTTGTTGACTCAGAGTTCCTTCTAAGGCTCAAACACAGGTTTCTTTGACAGAGTTATTGGTAGGAAAGTGTAAGAGTTTATATCTTAATTTTTCACTGGTGTAACAGGGTAAAGTTGATTATTTTTTTCCTTATTCCAAATTCCAGTCTCTTCATTACTGTAACCTCTAGTTCTTACTAATGGACCTAGTAAGATAAAGAAGACCTGTTTTCTACCACAATGCAAAGCTGTAAAACAAAGTATGTAAAATTTGGGATAGGGATGGCAGGGCTTTTCTTTATTTTTATCTACAGAAGCAGTAGTTACTCTATGTGAAAAGATATTAACGCGAGGGGAAAAAAGGGCAAATGGTGTAAGTCGTGTCTGTATTTTGCTTTCCTCAAGTGCACAGGTTTTTAAAACGGTCTTGTTGCAGAAAGGTGTGGAAAGACCATTCAGAAGTAAAGGATCATTTGCCATGGGCCCTTTGCCCTCTATGTGCAAGCAGCTTAAAGAGGAACCTGTATGTCTGACGTGATTCACTGAGGTCAGTTATTTCATTGAGTTAGAATCACATAGAATACAATCTCACTTCGGGTTGAAGTTGGTTCTGTAACCACATATCCATTGATACATTCCATTTTAATGAGAAAGAATCAGCAGAAACATTTAATTATCATGTGTCCTAAGACTCGTTGGGTTTGTCATTAACTACTGATATGGCCTGGTGGAGATGCTCTATATAAACTATCACCTGGAAATCAATACAGTAGGGAATTTGGGAAAGTCCGCAGCAGTTAAGAGTGAGGTGAGGAATACATCAGGTCTGAGCTCCTCCTCACCTACCACCTTTTGTGTGAAATGATTCCATTTCCAACTGCAATGAGCACCTGAAAGAATGACTCAAAGCTCAAGAGGAGGTAGCAGTGAGGTTTGCTGAAGTCTGCTGGTATATTTTCAAAGCAGGTTGGACATCGTAGAGATGTTCTGTTCTCAACTTGGTTTAGTCTTAAATCTCTCTGCAGAAGAGAGATTGTTCTTAGTTCAAGGCCTGCCCTTAAATGGAAATCTTGTCCCTATTGGATTTGATAGCAAATTCTTTGGTGTAGGTAGAACTGGGTTTATTTCCTGTGTGTAGCTGTGCTTCAAAGCATTTTGCCAGATTTGACAAAATAAAGGAAAATTAAAAATGAAAGGAAGCCAGGCTATCTATATGATTTATCTAGATAATGGAGATATATACCTCCCACCTGAAGACAGCTATATAATAAAAATGGCTAATTAACTTGGGGTAATAACGGGTACAATTAAGATTTTTAAAATAAGGCCTGTGAAGATACTTATCTTAAAAAGCTGTTTCCAGCCTTGCATTTTGATGTACTTGAGGGTTTCCTTCAACTGAAGTTCTGTTGATAAACTGAGGAGAGGTACAAAAAGGACTGTACTCTTTTATGGTAGGGAGAGCCATATCAAATGTTGATCTTTTTACATGTGTGTGTGAGAGGTGGTTCCCTAGTGACCATGGAAAAAGGGAAGGATGAGAATGTTATTACCGAATGGGACAAGTGTCCTTTAGTTCTGGTGACGGAAGGAAGGACAAATGTTTTAGCGATGAAGGGTATGATCCTGTTCTGGTGACTTCATTGGGGAGTGCATTTGCACGTGAACTTTATCTTTGCTAAATATTTGTTAAAAATAAACTTAACCAAAGGGGGTAGCAAAATTATGGAATCCCAATTCTGTCTATTTCAAATAAGCAGGAAGGTGAGAAAAGTATTTTTTAAAAGTTGCATCAGCAGTACCCAAACATCCAGGTGACAGGGCATAGGACAAGGGGAAATGGCACTGAGCTGTGCCAGGGCAGGGTCAGATTAGATGTTAGGGAAAAATCCTTCCCTGAAAGAGTTGTCAGGGCCTGGAACAGGCTGCCCAGGGAGGGGGCTGAGTCACCATCCCTGGGTGTGTTTAACAGACGGGTAGATGAGGTACTTGGGGATCTGGTTTAGCACAGGACAGGAACGGTTGGACTCGATCTTAAAGGTCTTTTCCAACCTTGTGATTCTGAGATTTTAAAAAACTCCTTTTTTTTTTTTTTTAATAGAATCCAGAGCATTTGCAAGCCTGATCCTTAAAATCATAAAGCATCTGAAATAGTGTCAATTTCTTAAGCTGTTTTCAAAGTTACTGCAATCTGATACTACTTTTTACTGACCCCTTTGTACCTGATGGGAAACAAGCAGATTACTCTAACAGGTTATACGTGTGTCTTTGAGCTTCTTCTATAAAATGCATTGTCTTTGTAGTGTACAATAAAGTTTCAGCAGCCTTATGCTACTTGCTTTGTGTATCTATGCAGATGTTTAAAACGTCATGCAGGAGTATATATGCTTACTGTGAGATTTCTTCAAGAATCATTCTTGACTAGGGTAACGGGCAGGCTTTGGAGGAAAAATCACTTTGAAATATAAGGCACGTTTAAGATTGAAATGGCTTCTTTTGTGGAAAAGGCTGTCTAGGAACTTCAGTGCTGGTGGTGTTTTTGAAAATATGTTGAATTCCGGAGACCCTAATAGCAGCAAATTATTTTTCAGTATGCATCTCTCAGAGTTCTGTTACTCTCGTTTTCCTCCACTTTCCTCCTTTGATTTACTGGCTTTGTGTGTGCAATTCAGTACGTTTGGGCAGATGCAAGCAGCTGGAAGTAATAGAGTTAGAGCACTTTGAAAGGCTGAATTTTCACAAGTGGTTTGGGGTTTAAATGCTGGGAGTCATTAACTGGTGCTTCAGAATAACATTTAGAGAACTTGCTCTCATGGCAGAGATTTGAAAGAGGTTATTCATGGGTTGTATTTCATGTCTAAAAAGTTGAATAAAATTACATTGCTTTATATTGTTAAATGAAGAAATCTGATTGAGCCACGCAGACACATTTTAGAATAATATGTATTCTGATGGCACAAATCGCTACTTTTATTCCATGTATTCAGAAAAACACATGCTCCCAGAAGCTTTGGAGAGAACCTTTTTTTCCTGCCAACTATATATAGTCTAGCGAGTGTTTCCTTTAAACTCAAGCCAACATCCCGTGTAAACATGATAAAGTTAGCCATGGCAGTTTTATGGGGGAGCAAGAATTTGTGGTCTTACACTGTGCATTTGTTTGTTTCTGAGTTCCTTTCACGGCTATCCTTGCTTGTCTCTGGAGGTTGGTTTCATTACGTGTCATGCAAGCAAGTTTCCCTGGTTTTATCCACACGATTCTGTGTCCTCTGGTTATTTCATTTGATGTTTGCTTTCAGTAGGGTTTTTCAATACTGACAAAATATTGAGGGGCACCTCTTTATAAGGCACACAGTGCATTATTTCCTCATATTGTATCCTCCTTTATGGTGTGTCAGATATGAAGTACCTTTTTTCTTTTTCCCCCTCTCACTAACAACATAGGGAATGGAGCCACCATAAAACAGAATAACAGGCCTGGATGGTTTCAGTGGATGTGTGTTTGTTGTAATTGCCATTCCAGCTACAGTGCACCAGTTCTCACAACAAATTGCTCTGTGGACACGGGCGATGTGTAACACATCTGGTGTTATCCTTTCCTTAGCTGTTCTGCTGTGTTGCTTCTGCAAGTGAAATACCGGGCAACTTTTTCCACATCTGGCAGATTGTAGGAGAGCAGTGCCATACCAGTTCTACACACTGTTTGGATACTGTTGTATGCTGTCGCTTTCTGACAGAAAACATAAATGCTTGTGACCCATAAAGCTACACAAGAACGTGCGCTGCATCCCTGTCTTCTGCAGAGCCCAGACAGTGCATTACCGAGACCTTCATCCATCGAGCTTATGTTTATATACATCTTTAAAGGGCTTAATACCAAATTCCTTTAATTAGATTTTGGAACAAGAGACCGTTAAAACATCTTCAGCCCCTCCTCTCTCTGAATGAACCAGAAATGATGGTCTTGGCTTCCTTTAAAATGGGCATGTCTTGGTATGAATGAGTATCATTTTTTTTAGGAATATGGTCATCCAAAGTATCATCTGCAGGGAGCTGGAAGGTAACAGGTCTCCTGTGCCGGATTTACAGAACAAAGAACAAAGTATCATTGTAGACAGGACTCTGGGATAAGGCTGTAGGGGATACGGGGAAGTCTGGAACTCTTCAAAGGAGAAGATGAAATATCATAACCTACATTTACTTCTAGGAAAAATATGTGTGGTTTTAGTGGAGCTGTAGCTGTGTAGGTGTTCATATTTGTGATTGTAGTAGCAGTGTGTGTTCAGAACCAGGGTTTTTTTCTTCTCTTGCTCAAAAAGAGAACTTATCTGGGCAGGCTTTCTTATCTAGCTCTGTCATGATCTGTTTTGAGCTAATTTTTTGTTTTTTAAATGCACCAGGTGTTGTGAGTAGGTCTTGAAAAGACAGTTTGAGACGATAGCCTCCATGCTGCCTTTGTTTTAAGAGAAAGCATAGCTACTCACACTCTTTTGTTTTGAATATCTGCTGCTTGGATGTGATTTAAAACCCACCTTTAACAGAAATTGCATTTAAAAGGTATCACTTCCATGTGGTTTGAAAACGATATCAAGATAAATCCTTTACTTCTCTATACAGACTGTGTACTCTCAGAGGTAATTTCTAGCAAAATTTGGTGATGATTTCTATAGTTTATATATTCTACCTAGGGAAATAAAGAATGTGAAGTAAAAGTTGGAATCAGGAGCTGAAATGGTCTCATTTCCTGCCAAACAATTTGCCTTTGGTTTGTACTGAAGTCAATGTCGGGCTCTAAAAAAAGAAAGCAAAGCATCTCTGGTTTTACATTGCAGTTCTTTAAAAATAATTACCCTTATCTTATATTCTGCTCAACTCTACTACTCCCAGTTTAAAAGAAATTGAGGTCAAAAGGCCCATAAATAACCATCTGGTCAGTAACATTACAGACGAGTGATAGTAGTGGTATTTCCTACAAAATTTCAGGTGCCAGCTGTCACTTGACGTTTGTCTACTCTACACAACACAAACAAATTCATCAGAAATGTTGTGATTTCCAGGCCATTTTCATGTTTGCATTTGGAGTATGAAAGGAGAAAAAGAATCTTACTGTTAAAGGGGGAAAATAATACATATATGTGTGTGTGTGTGTGTGTGTGTATCTTCATCTGTTTTCCACACGGTGTTTTTTCTATAGAAAATATTTTAGGTTTGTTTTCTGCTTCCTCAGTTTAAGTACATTTACAAGTCACAAAAAGGTCTTAGCTGACAATGAAATATTCTGTGCCAGATGTCACTTCTCATTGGTGCTTCATATGACCATGTTTAAAGAAAAATAAAGCCCAAGTTGCTCCAGTAACAGATGTTTCTGCCCATACCCACGGACCATTTACCAGTGTTACGTTAGACATTTTTCTCTTCTAGGGCCCAGCCAATCTGAATTTGCCATGATTCCAAATTCTTAGCATCAGAAAGCCAATGCTCATTACAAACAGAGCTTTTTACTTACAGGCTGTGAAATTCTTTCCTCAAAGAATCAATGAGTCGTTTCACTGTTCAGCTTACAAGTGCTGCAGAGGCGACATTATTTGTCCAGCAGATTGCAAAAAAAACCTTCACACTTGTGGGGAAGTGTATGGGAGCAGGTTGATTTTGGGTCCTGGGGAGGCAATGAAAAGCAATTTAGTGGAAAGATTCAAGTGCAGATTGCGGCATGCAGTGTATCCTGAAAGGAGTGGTCAAGGTTTGGTGGCCTCGAGATGTGATTACAGACAAGGAACGTTTTGTGTGAATGAGTCATCATCACTTTGACTGCTGGCAGTTTCAGCTGCTGCTGCTGCCAAGTCACCTCCAGGTCTCAGTGTGGAGTGGTTTTACATTGAGAATTGTTGGCCTTGGGAAACACTTTCTCCCCGGTAATGAAATGATGTTCAGGGGATGTATGGCTATTTGCATGGCTGGTTCATCCTGTCTTGTGTGAGCATCCATTGTTGGCTGATGATAAAGGCAATTAACTTGATCCCATGTAGACCTTTGCCATGCTCTAGTGTAACAGCCCTTATGTTGGAATTGTCTATTTGCAAAGACTTCAGCACAGAATTATGCCAGAACGGGTAAAGTCGAAGTTCAAAATTCTGCCTTGTTTATATCAGTCTTATTTTTAATATATTAAAAACAGCATGTGTAAAATATAAACTAATATATATATATATATAAAGCCTCTTTTTTTTTTTTTAACAGGAAAAGATCCTACTTAGGGAAGTCTACACAAGCAGTTGTCAGTTTGAGCTGAAGGCTGACCCTGCTCTGAGCTAGGTATTGATGGCTACCTCATCAATACGGGTTAGGAGGCCAAAGCTGCCACGAAGGACAGTAATCACGTTATATGCTACAATGCCACTGGGCACAGAAAATGGGTGCCCTAGGCCAGGCTAGACTGTGGGCTATGTAAATAGAGGACAGAAAGTCTGCTGCTTTCCTTGATCTGTTTCAGGAGAAATGAGAGAGATCACGAGAAAGGACAGATAATCAATTTGGTTGTTAAGAATGAGTGATTCTTGAGAAAGGCGTTAGTGTATTTTACAAACACAATTGTAAAAGTGCTACCACGTGGCTATCCCATTTTACATGCACTTAAATCAGAACTCAGAACTGTCAGGATCAAATATTTCTAAAATCAAGGTCTGTTCGAGCAGATAGCTCAAAGCCGAACTGAGGTGATGCCACTTTGAGAGCATCTTAAAACTCTAGGCAGGGAGAGGCAAGCAGGCTATCCAAACCCCAAAATACTATTAGCTCCAATAATCAATCCCAGAAGACATTTACATATACAATTGGATTGGCTAATTAGAAGTTAAGATCAGCTGCTGCCCATTAGGATGTGCTAATTTGCATATGCAACTTGATGACATAGCATTCTTAGAGACTGCGGTAGGATTGCTGTCTGAGGAAGCAAGCAGAATACCTCGCTGTGTTGTAAGAGGGATTTAGCTGATCTGAAGTCACAGTATCTTTGGAGTCTGTAACTGATGATACATTCATAAATGTTTGTAACTTCTTCATATTGTATTTTTACTACACTGAACTTTCAAGCAGGATAGGAAAGGTTTTTTTGCTGAGAATTGGATATTTAGGAAGACTTCAATCTTCCAGCCTACGAGAGGGAACGTGTTTGAGATGTCATGAAATAGAACTTTTATGGATATTGCTTACCTAGAGGAGAACGATGCAATGTGCAATTCCCTAGAAATATGCATCATTTAGAGTTCAAGTTTCTCCAAGTTACCTAAATCTCGTGGCTTTGAAAATAACTAATGATATAGCATGTAACACTGAGAGACAGGAAAATGATTCCATTTCAAGAAAATATATATTTCTGCAATGAGTGTCAGTATATTTCTTTTCTTTAAGGACATAGGTGTATTAGCCATTGGAAGCCAACATGTTGCTCAGGAATAATGGCAGGCAGAAAATCATCATATGGTGTCATCCCACTTCATTACCTGAGCACAAAACAGTAGGAGAAAATTACATGGTGTTTCTATGCAATTACCAGGGTTTTTTTATTTTCTTCTGTTTTGTCTGTTTCTGGCTTTTTGAGTGGAATTGTGTCCAATGTAAGCTGCAGAGCAGAGGGCTGTATATCAAGAGATAAAGTCATAGAAGTCTGGTAGAAGTTTGGATATGACTGCAAATTTGCTGTTCTTCATTCTGGTTCCCCAATGCTGGATTTCCTCACCCCTACCTACTTCTGTCCCTGTGTTTAATTGAACATGAAATTGCAAGTTTTCAAGTTGGAATTTGTTTTGCTGTTTAGTTTGGTTCCTTGTCTGCCTTTCTGCTTACGTGTGCACCTCAGTAGAGCATTCAGATGGGAGCAATGCACTGTCTCTCTGTCACAGAACCCCTCGGGCTGGTGAAAATGCTGTCAAAAGTTAAGTAGAATGGCTGTGTTTCTGGAGAGCATTCATTGTCTTATGGCAAAGAACTGATCGTTGAAGCTTGTGCTGTTGTATTAAATAAATCTTAAGATAATTCAGATTTTTTAATTAAAGTTTAATTAAGTTTAGTAAATTTGTTAATCTCAACTCTAGTTGGGATGGTTGCACTTATGGTATCAGGTCGTTCAGAAAAATATTTTTTTGTTTTATTAATTAAAGACAAAAATTAAATTCAGCTTTGAATACTAAAATTATGGTTTATATTACGGTTTATATGGTGTATTTATTCTTAGACATGCCAGGGAAATACTAAAAGTTTAGAGGCTTTAGACTCAACCACTTTACCTTGAGTGCAAGCTGGTAATTAGAGAAAATTGTGGTATTGTTGGAAGGCCAATTTTATGGAGTGAACAGTCCTTTGGGGAGTGGGAACATGCATTTTTCTGCTCTTCTGCACAGGTTTGACAGGGGTCAGTGGTAAAATGGGTAGAAAAAAAATCTGATAACCCACTTTGCTCTGCAATGTAGTGGCATGCTTAGAAAGTTTGGGCAGAGAATTTCTGCATACAGGGCCTTCAATTTGCCTTTTGCAAGCAGTGAAATTTTAAAGGCATTTAAGAAAAGGAGGGGGAAAGAAAGAGGTTAAAACAGCCAAAGGTTTTCACTGAATTTGTCATCAGTTAAGCTTTTCAATTTGAGGCATTACTCCAAAAAGAGTTTGGGGGTCTATGTATAGATTTTAGTCTCTGAACAGCTACGTAAAACTTCTTTTTGAGCTCTGGCTTTTTGGATTGCTTTGTTTGCATTGTGAGCTCAACCTGGCTCCACTTGCAGCCTTTGAGAACATTTGTGCATATTTATGGACTCTGAAGTTTGAAAACATCAGACCACTGGCCAGAACCCCCACTTATGGTGGGGTTCTGGCCAAGTAAATGCACCGTTGCTCATTACAAATGTTAGCCGGAATGATAACATGCCGTTTCCATCGTTATTCAAATAAAAGAGGCATTGAAAGCTGTAATATATAAAAATATATTAAAAAAAAAATTAAATCACCCCAATTAAACTAAACTACAGAGATTATAAGGAGTGTCCAGAAGCAGATTCCACATCTTCTTGTGAATTGTCAAAACTCATGTTGAAATGAGCTGTTAGAACATGCATTGGTGCCAGGGTGTCAGTTTTCCTTTCTAGAGGACAGAATATACTTGATAGAAGGGGGAAATTAGGAGGGAGCCTGAGGGAGTGTCACTCTCTGGTGAGCCCTCGGTGCCTGCAGTACAGAGAAGGGCTTGATTTCTCCAGGAACGTTCCCAATTCCTGTGCGCGCTCCCTGATCCCGTAGCTCTGAGTGGAGGGGCTGAAAGAAACTGTTCCTCCCACAGCCAGGGTTTGGGAACATGTTTTTCTGTGTGGCAGGGGCATTTCTTCGCTGTGCCATGTGATTCTGGAACTCTGTGCCATGCACAGGAGATCCGTGGCCGCTGGTGAGAGAAACCCACCATACTGGACTTGTTGGTGTGGTGTATGACAATAACAGGGGGGAAAATTCTCAGTATGTTATGTATTGAGGGTATGTCTTTAGATTGACAGAAGGACAAGTACTGAGGTCCACAAAAAGTCTTCAGAGAGAATGAAAATGCTGTTTGAAACAACACCAAGCTGACAGCTGTTCATCCTTCTGTGAAAGGCATATAGGAGGCTTTGCTGATGCAGAGAAGCAGTAAGGGAGCACCTCTCTCAAAGAAGGTTTCTCATGTGGCACCAAGGAGTTGAGAGGTTGGATCCCCCAGAGCCTGAATCCTGGGAACTGACCTTTCCTGCCTTATTAAAATCTTCATTAACGCTGTCTCACACCTGGCAGGGAATGGCTAACTGAGGATTGCTCTCAGAGTCAGAGAAAGTCTTGGTTGGGGCAGATGGAAATGGGTAGCTCTATGCAGTTCCCCACAGAAGAGAGTGCCCTGCTGCAACATCCCACACATCTGCTGCCTTCAGCAGCCCGACCCTGGCTGGACTACCCACAAGAGCCTTGTGGTGCTCTCATCTCCCAAGACAAGATTATCC
Organism: Hypotaenidia okinawae; assembly: GCA_027925045.1. Classification (NCBI taxonomy): domain Eukaryota; kingdom Metazoa; phylum Chordata; class Aves; order Gruiformes; family Rallidae; genus Hypotaenidia; species Hypotaenidia okinawae. Next base: position 7,937,551 of record BSDF01000003.1, read on the forward strand.
CTGGTTGGAATCTGATCCCTTAAAGGGTAACCCTTCACTAAATTCATTTATATGCATTTTTTTCAGGCGATGATTTTCATTATTTCAGGATTATTGGGTTTTATTTCTGCCCAGAAAATCAACTGTGGAATGCCAAGGCTTAACTGTGTTTAGCTATAGTTTTTCTGTTAAGTCACAGATGTGTTTCTTGAGATGCTTTTTTTTTTTTTAAGATTGGGTAAGTTTCACTTTTAATCAGTAATTTGTGAAACTGGATGACACCAGATCTAGACACCAAACGTACTGATTTTTTTAAAGAGGAATAGTATGTATAGAGAAGAACTTGAATTAAGAAAAACAGTACTTCCAGGCAATTAAATACTAACTTCAGACTCAGAAACTGCAAAATCAGTTAATGAGTGTACTGTGTACATGCCAACTTTGTAAATGTTAGCCTTAATAAGGTGCAATAGCAAGTCAGCAACTGTAATATTTAAAAGGGAATGAGTTCTTGTCACATAATAATTTTAAAAAAAAAAATCCCTTCTGTTTCCTGGGGTATACATCAGTGTCTTTTTAGTGACAGTTAAAGGGCAGGGTAACAAAGTGAAAAATGACAGCTTGGTCCTCAAAGTGAAAAAGTATTTGGCATGTGTGGCCAAGAAACAATGTGATGGGACATTGCAAAAGCCTGACCTCAGCGAATTGAATGGCAGAATTGGCACTGACCTTACCACAGTACTGCGATGTCATTTCTGAGCCACTGTCTGCTCTGATTCTTTTCTTTATGGAGTAAAAACTGGTTGAGCTGCCGCTCTTGTTTCATGCCTCCTGTTACCTGCTTGCTTTGTAAGTACCACTACAGCATCTGAATCAAATGTAAGGAGTTTTGGAGGATAAAGCATCATCATTTTTATTATCCTGAATTTATCGAGGTGGTGGACAAGGGGCATTTTATTTTTTCCTTGGGCATGCATCTTCATAATCAATTAACAGTGCTTCTTTTTGCATTTTTACATTCTGTTTGGCATATGTGAGAGAGATCTTGCCTTCTCCCCTTCCCAAAGGGCTATCAATTTGTTTTGTTGCGAAGTCTATGGGATCGCAGCGAACACGACTTCGTTTCTAACACTTCAGCTGCTTTTAGCTTTTAAAGCTGGATGCTGGTCAGCTATATCTAAAAGGTTTCCATCTTTGGGAAAATGGTTTTGCACACTTTACAGCAGTTATCAGTTATATCAGTTCTGATGTTTTGCTCTGCTAGATATAAAATATGACCTGAAATGCTGTTCTCTCCCAGTTCACTGTAAACAGTGTATTTTAGAGCTGTCAAGTCCATGTATTTATGCTCCCATCCATGCTCTTTTATTTATCTTTATGACAAACCTTTGAAGTTCGAGCTAATAAATCAGGAATGCAGCAACTAGTTTTGAAAAGTACAAATCTTGGCAATTTTATTAGTTCCATAATTTACTCGGTCTTTTGGTTAATGCCAACAAAACTGTCTTAACTCTGGATGTTTTCAAAGTCAGCTGATGCATCCCATAATATAAATCTCTCTACGAAGATGGGGGTAAAAATACTTTAAATACCAAAGCCCCTCTCAGTATTTGTATAACAAACTATGAATGCATCCCAAGCTTTTTAGAGTGGTCAGAGTGAACAGCGCAGCATCCCTTTCATCTCCAAAGCTTGACACTAGCCGAGTTTTGAATATACCTAAAACATCAGAGGCCTCAGAAATAATTTAAGCTGTTAGGAGAAGCAAGTGCTGAACAGGTGCTTTAATAGCTTGCTGTAAAGCATGTTGTTTAAAATATGCTTCCTGTTACCTGCTACACTGACCTTTGGGGCGCGCCGTGAAGGCTCATTTCTTTTCAGGGCCATGGGCGTTAAGTCAATGTGGCTGCTGACTGAAAGAGGAGGATGCAAGTCTTTTGGCTGCACCTGTACCCCATGCTCTTTCACAACCGCTCCAGCACTCCTTCACTTTATGCAGTGCTGTTAGTCACAGGGCCTGGATTTAAGCGTGTTCTCTAGTGCTTTACTGTTGTGGCAGTTTCTGTGCAGGCTTTTTTAGATGGTTCTGATGCCTATGTGTATGTACTGGAAGCTTGAGGAAAAACTATCCTTTCTGATGACTTGAAAGCTAGGAAAGATCAGCCAGTGGATAACTGTAAAGACAGAGAGACCCTCTGTAAAACTCAGCGTGCGAAGAAACGCGTTGTGACCAAGTCAACTTGTGCTCCACAGTGGCAGTATTTTCAGTGATTGGGCTTTAATGTCTGTTGGTTAAGAATGTGATGTCTACAGCAATGCATAAATCTGTTGTGTTTGAAGGAAAATTAACCCAGAGCTTAATTTGCTGTCTGTCTTCAATTGTGTACGAGCTGGAAAGGTTCCAGTGTTGGCTTTGTAAGTGAAGAATCAGCTTCTGGTGTTCCTGATCCGAGTGGGCACAAGATCAACTGGAGGTATCAAACCCTGAGGGTATGTAGTGTGTATAGATGAAGATCAGAGACAGCCAGGGTTGGATGTCTATGACTATAACCATTGCAAGCCAGAAAGATGGCAAGAAAATGACAGAATATAAGGGCACATCATCTTTTTGAGATGGTTTCCATAGTGGCAAAGGCTCCCACTGTCATTACTCTCACCTGTTGCATTTTTTTCCAGCAAGTGCTGTTTTCAGTCCTGGCAGGAGAGGGCAAAGTGATTATGTACAGTAAAATGCTGAAGTATTCTCTGAATTACAGGGCTAGAGATAGAGAGGTGTGTGTCTGAACTGTTATGGCATGGGCTGCTTAATCCTGGAGCTGCTTCCTTAGGTGAGGTGTAAAGGAGCTCCCCAAGCCTAGTGTTCAGAGTTATCCACTGGAATTCTGGGCTTCTCCAAGACTCTCAGCTTATGCCAACCTGTATGTGCACCTTGGGTGTGGTGAGAGTGGTGAAAAGCAACTAACACTGGCTAGGTTTGCATCATTAACCACCCAAATCTGTGGGAGGAGAGCTGAAATGAAGACAGTTGCCAGATGCCATTGGGGATTGGAATCTCAATTGAAAGACTTATGCTGATTTATCACTTATTAATTTTCCAACTTCTTTCTGATGCTTCTTTCTTTCCCACCTAACAGCAGAATTCTGTGTTTTCAACCCTGCAATTTGGTAATGAAACCCTACAAGTCAGTAAACTGGCGTTTCCTAGAAAGATTCCTCAAGATTTCTACATTTCTGGGTAGGGGACTTGGGTGCTGGCATTTAATTTTTATAGGTATCCCCAGATAATTGAAAATGGCTCTTTTTACTACTGACTCAATCTGGAACAACCAGAGATAATGGCAGTTAAAGATTGGTATACACTTGTGCACAGTAAATAACTATTATGCCGTGACTTTTACCTGTATTTTTATTAACAAGCAAACATGGTATTTACTTTCAGAGAAGTTCCCAAAACCGTGGGAACAGAGATTGCCATCTGGACCAAACCAGTAGTCCAGCTTATCCCACTGTCAACCCTGACAGCTGCAGAACCTGAAACTAAAAAGTGGGTGTTTTTATACATGGGGTCATCAATGCAAACTAATCACTCCCTCCCTAATGTCCTAGTTTTGGCTGAAATTCAGTGTTTGTCAGTGCTGTTTTCCTGCAGGTGATGTAGCCAGGGCCTGGTTTTATCACAGTGGTAATAACAAAATTTTTGTGTGCCATTTCAGTATAACATCAACAAGTTATACTAGCAGACCTCCTGAGGGGGAGGGCTGAGGATCACTGTGCATTTTTGTTATGATGAAATACAAAAAAACCAAATAAATTATGAGACAGAGCACTGCAATTAATTTTACACAGTCAACAGCTTTATCCTGAGAAATCATTATAGACATCATCTGCCCTTGCACTTTAACATTGCAACAAGAGTTTTGGTTTTAAGTACAAATGGTGGCCTTGAAGCCACTTACTGCTTTTCTACGTTGCAGCTTTTGAAAAAAATGGCTTTTTGGGAATTTTTGATAGTTTTGATACTAATTCCTACCACTGCAGTTGAGTCAAATATATTGTCTTGACATGCAGTCAAGATGAATTTCAGCACCAGGGGTGTTAGCGACTTGGGAGTGTATAAGTATCAAAGTTTTAATGGATTTTTCTTCATTTTCCAGATTTTAATCACCATGCAGTAGGCATGTCATTGATTTTTAAGTGTATTTCATTATCGACTCCAATTGAGAGTTCATTTTAAAAATCAATGGCATGATATGGCTATGTGTCTTTCTGGGGCATCCTGCAATCTGTGCAGGGCTGTGGGTTGGTCACTGGGTTGCCTGAAGCCTACGGAGCAAACGTGGATACAGTTTATATGGAAAAACACCTCTACTGCCTCAAGTGTGGATTGATAATTTTTTCAGTATCTGCAAGAGAGGAAAAAAAATATATGTAACTGGAGGTGAATGTTCTAAAGTGCCTGTTGATAGACATGGCAGATTGAGAGAAGGGCAATGGCTTTGCCACTGCTGCCATTTAGCTGACAGGAGGGCGTTGGTGAAATGGGTGCGGAGTTCATCCTTTCCCCTCAGCACTCCGCTGTTATCTCTGCTGCACAATAGGTCAGTGGGACCTTAGTGCAATTTTAGGATCTCAATGAAAGCCCTTTTGATCTCATCTCATCCTCAATTATCATTCTTTCTGGAACTGCACTGTTTGTGCTATTCCCTGATCCCCCCCATACGTGAGTGTCTGCCACCGCTTTGGACACCAGCAGAGTTTGTAGAGATGGAGGGAGGAGAAAATGCTGCAAACCACTGAGTAAAGGTCTTTTCCAACCTTGTGATTCTGTGAGTATACTTACAAAGTTATGCTTATGATTTTGGGTCATGAATTCAGAGAACAAAGCAGAATTTAATTTTTGTGTGTTCCTAGCTTTGCTTGAACAGTATAACGTAGAGAAATAGAGATTGAAGTTAATGAAGTGTTGAGTAAGAGAGAAAATTTTGATAAAATCATTTGGAGATGGTTTGGTAAAAAAATAGCCAAGCAAAAAGAGTTCAATGATGGATGATTAGAAATGGGTTGAGAGATTTATCCCTAAGGCAGGAGGAGAGAAGGGATGGATGTAGGAAATGATGTGGAGGATTAACTGCAGTTTGAAGAAGAGGAGGGAGAGGGGGTAAAAAAATAATGATTGTTTGTAGTGATGATTTGTGTCACGAAAATAATGTTTCCAACCAATGTGTCCTCCCCTGAGGTTTCTGGGGTATAACTGGGAAGGAAGCTTTTACTTAAAGATAGGTGAATAGAGAAAAGTACAAAATCAGAAGATCACCTGGAATTAATACCAGCAATGAATTTTGTGCAAGCATGTGAATGTGCTAGTTCTGTTGGGGGGAGGGATGGTCAGATAGAGAAGAGGGATAATTAATAAAAATCTCATTCTGCATAATGCATGCAGGCTGATGAGATTAATGACAGAGGGGAATATTGTCTGTTTTGGGGGTTTGAGATTTTAGCAACACCGTGGTACGTTATTTTATCAGCATGGCATTCCCAACAGTTACTGCTGTATCTCAGAGCCTGGCTTAGGGAGCAACATAACGATGTAGCTGCATCACGTACAACATAACAGTTTCCTATTCATAAAAATTTATTGGCTAAATCTTCTGTATTCATATGGGACAAGACTCAAGAACATACAGATATAGATGTATACTGCTGCCAGTAGCAACAGTAAAAGGAGTTGTCTAAACTCTGCCACCTGTCCATAAGATGTCTGCTTTACCTGTAACAAGTTTGTAAGATGCAGCGAGCTCCTATCTGACACTCACCGTCTGCAGCCCAAGGACTCACGCCTCATTAATTCCTCCTGGGACTTCACTGCCCATGACAGTTTTGAGTCACTGTAAACAATATGCTGAAAGATTTGCTCATAGTATTTTACTGTCAGAAACCTTTCTTCTGTAGCCTTTCCTGTTTGTGTTACAGCGGGGTGTAGTGGAGGGCTTGCTGCTACTCCTCCCTAGCTAAGCTTTTGGGAGAGATGGTGATTTTATAATAAGCCCATCTAAAATGAAAGGTGTTAAATTTTGCAAACTCTGTCGTTGCCACCTGTCCTAAATCCTCTTGCTAATTCACCGTACTCATCTTGAAGACCTAAATCAGAGCTGCCTTGTCATCACCTCGATGCCTTGTTGCTTACTTACGGCACCTTTCCCTCTACGAGTAACCAGGAGAAACCATAACTAGTGGTGTTTGGAGTGTTACAATACAGCTTGTCATTAATGAACAGCTTATCCCAAATATTTTAAGTGATACCATGTATAATATTTAGAAGTCACTGCCTTTGCTTGCCTCAAAAACAAGCATTGAATTTGTTTGAGCACCATGGGTAAATACTAGTTAGGATGCCGAGGATAAATGGATGGTTTTCTCCATGATTTTTGAAGCAGGAGTGATGCTGCAGCACAGATACTTAATCTTCTTTTAGCATTTATCATAAAGTGCAGAGCTTCTTAGAGAGTAATTTTGTATTGTAATTGTTGACAACAGACTTAAGTTGTTTTAGTGCATACATAACTTGGGAATGAATTGTTCAAATGGTTTGGGGGGAGTATTCTACCCCGGATTTAAGAAATAACAACATCTGAAATCCCTCTTTCACAACTTTTATTGCAAGACTTAAATATTACATGTTCCTTTAGATAAGGGATGTGCAGCACAGACAAGACAGCATGAACTAAGACATCAGTCACTGGGAAGATGATTTATATGAATAGTCTCCTGTAAGGGACTTTTATTTGGCTGGGTGCTGTTTTATTCTAATGGGCTTTTCTGCTCAAGGGTGTAAAGAGGGTAGGGTTGGTAATGGGTATTTATAGATTGCCAGCAGCTCTCTACTGCCTCATGGTGTGGACCTGCTTGCCTAGGCACTTTTTTTAGCTGGTAGAGAGGCTTTTGTGTTGGCTGAGAGCAAGGACCTGCCTTGAGCTCTCCAGCAGATGTCTTCTCTCAGCAACCATCTGGGTCCAGGTTCCTGAAAGAGACTTCAGGTGCCTAAAATCAGCTATTGTGAATACTCAGCCCCTGAGATCCTGTTACCTGTGTAAATTCAGGTACTCCTGATGCTTGACCTGTTCTCAAACACATTAAGCTACACCTGTGAAATACCCTAGCCACAGAGACAGAGAATAGCCATACTGATAATGGTGTGAAATAGCATGTTGCAAGCTAACTCACTTTCCTCTAGCTTTCCTGCAGAGAGCAGACCTATTTTAAAACACCCAGAAATCTGACAATGACATTCTATGCCTACTGCTTCAGTGATACTATGCATGAGTTGTAGTGATGATTTTTTGAAATAATTTTTAATAATAAATGAATTAATTTAAGACATTTTTTGCTGGGTCATGCACACTGAGTAAATTGTTGGCAGCTTTTTTCATTTGCATGGCATAGCACAACCTGATGAGAGCCTCTTTCTCAGGTGCAGCAGTGTTGGAAAGAGGCTTGCCAAGAGTTACATCCAAAGAACTAGCAGGTTTCCTAGTGGAAAGAGATAGATGTGTGTATACCTGGGAATTCAGGTGGCTCACAGGAGCCATTACCTTGCCTGGTTACCCAGGCTCTTGGTTTTGAACACAGGCCAGAATGTAATTAGCTGAAATGAATGTGAGGATGGTGTTAGAAATGGGGAAAGCAGCTAAACAGAAGGGAGGCTGCCCCTCCCCGGTGGTAGCAATGAGCTTTGGGTATAGAGCTAGGCACGTGCATTTCTGAAGGCTTTGAAAATGTGGAGCACTTGCTTGTGTGTATAGAGAGTCTTTTTGCTTTGCACATATGACCTCTTCAGGGCTTTCTGGCTTGGAAGGAACCATTCCATCTCGTGCTAGTGGAAGAATTATTTCTGAACTGTTCTGTGGGCCAGAAGTCTTCTCTTGTGTCTTTCCACATCTGCTGCCATTTGACCTCACTTTAGCCTTCCCTGGTTTCCAAATGGATTACGTATGGGGCACTCACCTACTGTGGTCTCAGTGAATGGGCCCTTTCCTGTTACACTTTCAGCTTCTGCCCCTCATGCGTGACATTCTCTTCATCGATTCCTTTCTGCAGACCTGATACTCATTCTGTATAGTCCCCATCCCTGATGGCCATAATACCCAAAAGAAACCTTTCCTTTTATATTGTTTATAGATACAAAATTAAAGAGCTGAAATGGATTTGTGACCCTTTCTGTGTAAAGCAATCTGTAGAATGGCATGATGATTTTCAAAAGCTCAGTCATCTCCATGGGTATCGGTAATATAAAAAGCACATCTAATAAGTTTTTCAGGAGTCACTTTATTACCTTATCATTGTTCCTAGTGGTAGCTTACTGTAATGGACTGAGCATATAAAACACCCCTGGGAACTCCTGTGATTAAATTGAATTTCTGATAATGGTTTGCACCGTGAACTTGAGAGAATCATTTAAAGCCCACCTGTGAACCTTTACTTCCATACTGGAGCAGCTGTTTCACAGAATTAGTACTGAAACAAAGTGATGAATCTGGTGAGTAAATACGTACAGCCTAGACCTTGATCCATCTCTGCCTGATTCTATAAAAAGAAATGGGATACTTACCTGTCTCACAAATTATTGTGAGGATCAGCTGTTTGATGTGTAAGATCTGTTAAACACGATTTTTCATGGCAGAACAACAAGGGAAGAGGCTAATTACAATTGCTCTTTCAAAGTAAGTGTGCATCATTTCTGGGGTTTGTGGGTTTGTTGGGGTTTTTTTTTTTGTTTTGTTTTGTTTTATTCTTTGGCAAATTTATCTAGGGCAGCATAGATTTAGAATTAAACATGCATATTTTCAAACTCACCATCCAAATACATAAAAATACAAAGGCAATGGAATGAAGCACATGGTTTTGTTTGTCTGGCCTGATGCCCTGCTAATTGTGAGCAGCAGAGAATGACATGCTGAAGACAGGTTGCTGTGTGAGGCAAAATCTACTTTGTGCCTGGGAGGGACAAGTACACACAGTGAAGTCAGCTTTCACTTTATTATATTTTTTTCCCTGGCATAATTTGCACATCTGATACTGAAAATCTGATCCAGAACATTTTACAAATGAACCCTGGAGGCTGCACGTATGCTAAAATAGCACTTTATATTTTGTTTACATCCCTTGTAAGAAGAATGGTAGGGTATAAATTACTGGGTGAGAGATCCTATTTCTGTACTTGCTCTAGACACATGCTCATTTTAACTTCCTAGCTCTGGAATCTTAAAAAAAAAAAAGAGCAAGAAAAATATAATTTAAAAAAAAAAAAAAAAAAAAAAACCCCAACTTTAGAAAGTTTTAGCAGAAATAACCATTGCTTGATATTACTATCTTCTGCCCGATCAAGCATGGTTAACAGCTCTCACCCTTAGGAGCCAGGTTAAGAACTTGTGATTCAAGCCTGCAGTAGTTACTGAAGGTGCCACGAGTTCACCTTGACAGCCACACATCTTCTTTTCATTCTTCTGCTTTTTCAGAAGCTCTTGCCAGGCACGGTATGCGATTGGTGTGTTTGTCCCACTGAGGCAGGGGATAAACTTGAACATACCTACCATTTAAGGTGCATACCTATTGTTCCCCAGGGAGGGGGTTGAGTCAACATCCCTGGATGTGTTTTAAAAAGGGTAGATGAGGTACTTAGGGATACGGTTTAGCACAGGACAGGAATGGTTGGACTCGATGATCTTAAAGGTCTTTTCCGACCTTGTGATTCTGTGATACTGCTTTATCTGTAACAGCTTCAAGCAGAAAGCATAGTATTAGTAAATACTGAGTCTAAGCTAGTCCTCAGAAATGGCACATCATAAGACTCAGTTTCCCTCTAGTCTAAAAGGGCAAGAAAAAGGAGAGGTTCAGAATTTGTCATGCTACATGAGCGAGCTGCTCTGAAGGAGACCCATTAAAACATCCACCTTCATGTGTTGTGTGGTTGTATCTCATTGTAGTCTTGTCAGAGGAAATGGTAGGTGGGTGTGCAAATGCTTTTATGCAGTTGGGGTTGTACACACGCAACGAAGTATAATTCAGCAGGGAAAAAAATGACTGAAGACTGGGATTCTCGGTGACTCAGTTTGAACTGTTTTTAAAGTTAGGTTCATGTAGTGACTAATATAGTTGTGACTGAGTAATATGTGTATTAAAGCAGCCAGCGATTCAGAAATGTGTGTCTGGGCAGTAAGCAAACATTGCAAAGAAAGGCCTGTGAAGGCCCTTACAGAGGTGTCTGCTGAATCATCTTGAACTGAGTCAGGACTGAATATCCATATATCTTCGGGATACAGGGATCCATTAATGTGGATTTTGCTGTTAGGTGGTTCTGTTCCAGTGCTTAACCAAATGTACAACTGAAGTACTTTGATTAAATGGATCTTGCTGCAAGTTGTGCTGATGAGATCTTGTTTCCCCAGACCACATCCATGGAGCATTTGATGATCTCTGTCAACTCAACCATGCTTGAACCATGTTCCTCAGTTACCTTTTTATAGGCTGAATGCATGTGTGCACACACACATGCTTACTACTTCTCCAAGCCTTTCTAAAAGCACTTTTATAAATCTTGCCTCTGGGTTCTTCTCTGGACTCTCACCAGTTTGCCTGGTGTTATTTTTTAATTCTTTTTTGTACTTCACATGAGACCTCATCATTGTTGGACTAGTGATAACAACGGACTAATTCATGTTAGTACATTCCTAGGAGACTGTTTCTCATCCTTTATGGTAAATTTTGCACTTCATTGTTTATTCACTTACCCTGTGATGCCGGTTAAATTCCTCAAATCCTGTTTTCCTAGTCTGGCACTGACCACTTGAATTTGACGTGTGTATTATAGGTGAAGTGCTTCTCACTTGTCTTGGATTTCAGACCATTTCTCAAATTCATCAAGATTTGTTTCCTAACTTTATCCTCCACACTCATTGCCTGTTCTCTCAGTATTTTCAGCAGCCAGAATGAATACATGTATTCATTCCATCATTAATTGTATCAACGACCAAGCAACAGAGCCCAAAACAGAGCTGCTATTGCCTGTGTTGATATGTTTTCTAGTTTTGCCAGGAAATCGCTGGTTCCTGAGAGTAGTTTTTCCAGATAGTCCTGCACCTGTTCTGTGGTGGTTTCATGTTAACCTACATTTCTGAGGCTTGCTTAGGAGCGTGTCATGTGGAATATGTCAAGAGCATGATTGAAGTCACGGTAGATCCCATCTGATGCTTTTCTTTTAGCTCATTGTAGACCACTGTAGGAAATCAGGTTGGTTTGACAGCACTTGTTTCTGGCAGCTCTGTGCTCGCCATCCTCAGGCATTTCGTTATCCTCTAGACGGTTGCTTAGGGAAGGTTAGAAGTTGGGGTTTTTTGCTCTATTAGAGCCTTTTTATTTTATTGCTCTGTAGTTTTCTAAATCCTCATTCTCTTGATTTTTTTTGCCTTCCTTGCTTCCTACCTATCCTTTGGGATTTCTCTCATCATCCATGAATTCTTCAGGAGAACAGTCAATATTCCCCTGAACTCTCTGGAGTGATTTCATCAGACTCCACTGACAATTCTTTTTTTTAAAATTTATTCTTTCTCAGGGGTTTTTTCCCTCCCTTTTCTTTGTTGTTGAAAGTAATTATCTTACGGGTTTAATCACAATGCAACCTTTTTGCAAAGTGAGAAGCAAAAAGGCATTGAACGCATCAGTCCTCTCCATTTGTCCATTACTTAAGTATTTATAAATAAAGGGCCTTGCCTTTCCTTCATTTTTATTGCTCCTAATGTATTACAAGCTCTTTTCTTACTGCATCTTTTCTCACAGCATTTTATATCCTCGCACCAGAATGTTGTAAAATCACTGTCAGGTTAATAACCTGTTAGTTCAGGAACTGTAACCAAACAGCAACTGTTTATTCTGCATGATAGGAAAATCCGAAATAGATACATAGAAGATGCTCTATACCTCTCAGTTATTTGCCGGGTTGGCATTTTTTTCCTGCCCTACAAGTGAGCTAGAAAACAAATGCACAAAGAAGAAGGGGAATATGTCTCTAGGCTTGCAATTTTGGCAGTGTTGCTCTGTGGAAAACTCTACATGTTTTGAAGGTGGCCGTCATCTGCACTCCTACGTTCTCCTGTGAGGATCCAAAGCATAATTGCACGTATGTTGTTTCCTCTGTGATGCTGTTTATATGTCCAGGCCATGATTTCCATCCTTGCTTTAGGTTCATCACCTCTTCAGTTTGCCAGCTTGCGACTTGTAACAGGGCAATCGTCTCAGTTTTATTTAGGAATGGGATTTTAGCGTTGTTTTTCTCCTGTCTCCTCTTTGTTGGTTTGGGGTTTTTTTTTTCTGTGGAAGGGGGAAACTTTTGGCCTGTTGTCAGAAAGTGAAATTAGAAAAGTCCTTAAAAAGAAAATGGTAAGAGAAGTACCTATGGCAAATATATATATATATAGAGAGAGAGAGAGAGGGAGAGTGAACATTACAGAATGTCTGCTCTGTTGAAATCCAAACCGTCAGGCTGCGTGGGTGGTCAGAGATGAAAGGATGATCTGACAGCAGAGAGAGGATAAAAGATAAGTGTAAATGACAGTTGAGTCTTTAACTATATTTAAAGAGGAAATTCTGTGTTCCTAAGTGTCGAGCGTAGGAGAGGGCAGATCCAAAGAGGCGTGAACTGGTGAAGCTGCATCAGTTTTCATGGCACTCTTTTCTGAAAATCTGGCAACATCTTGGAGTTCTATACATTAAATCCATTGAGCTTTGCTTTCATTATTTGGGGAAAAAAAACAACCCAACAAACAAAACCAAACCCAACAACTGAATCTTACAATTGAACTATCTTAGTTTCATGAAATAACTTAGATGCTGGACAAAATCAGTGATATAAAAAAATGTAGCCTATGAGTGAATAAAGGTATATAACTATGTTATATAAACTATAAAGTAGTGCTGGAGCTACTTCTGGTTTTAAGTTGGGCATTTTTGAGAAAGTAAAAACTTTGCACTTCTTCAAATTGCCTGTGAAACTTTCACTAATCATGATTAATTTTAGTTTGAAAATAGCAGTCATGGGCTTCAGTGCATTGAATGACATCATATTGTTTTCAGTAGAGAAGGTTACAAAAGGAATCCTGTGAAACTTTTATTTTGGGGGCTATAGAAATTTAACAGGTAAAGTTTTACTCCCTGTGTTTTATGTATTTTGCAGGTTTTGCTGATGGTGATTATTTTTTTCCCCCTTAAAACAGCTTCTAAGTTTCTTTTAGCTCTAGCAGATGTGTACATCAAATGTTTATAGAGAAAATATTTTCAGGAAAAATGAGATCTTGTGAAGTAGTAAGAATTTTTATTATGTCTCTTTATGCACAAAGCATTTGTTTTCAAAACACTCTGGGCATATAAACATTAAAGAAATAATGCTGTATATTCACAACATGATGTGTCTATCACTTCTCTTTGTCAGAATTTCTCCCCAAGTGATACTTCCAATTGTAGAGTTCCTAATAGTTTACCCAGCTTTATACTTCTGATGGCATCCTGGAGCAGTGATTTAATGTTCTGCCGGGACTACTTTCAGTGTTTGAATTCTTGAATGCTGGAACATTACTCTTGGTTTATTTGTGCTGCAGTTGTTTCACTGTCCCTTATTACTACTTCATTCCATCAAAGGGATAATAGGTATAATTCTCCTAAGAATTAGAAGGGGGGGATCTTGTTTTCTTGTCAGAGATGCATATATTAGAAGGGTGGAGAAGAGGATTGTGGAGAACTCGTAGGCCTTCTGGAAGAGACAAGATATAAAGTAGTCTAACATCACATCTTAATTTTGATCTGGAATACATTATAGAAAATCCATCACTGTTTGGTAACATAACTACAGTTCTTGTTATATTGCAGTTAACTTTTGCACCTTCTAGCCTGATTTTAGTTCACTTTTTTTTTTTAAATCATTAATCTGCAAGGTTAAAGACTCTCTAATGTCATGTTAGGGGATCATGCTTGGTTGGTAATAGAGTCGGAATCTAAAAGGAGTTCAGACTGGGAAGCAGCTCAGGAGACACACTGTCCAACTTCCATGCTCAAAGCTCTGCTCTGAGCTGTGTCCAGCTGAGTTTTTTAATTTCTCCCAGGATCAATATCCTGTATAGTAGTTTTTATCTAAGCCATGTTACAAGAATTTGGCTACATGAAACTATAGTGAGTGACAATGAAAGCTTCGCTGAAATGAAGGTCACCAATATCTGGTAGTCCTCTTTTGTCCTTTAAGTCATAGACAGCAGCCAGGGTTGTTAGGCAGGATTTGCCTCTGATGCATCTCCAGTCCCCTCCTTGTTCTTCGTGTTCTTGGGGATGTCTTTGGGAGGATTTGCTCCATGATTTCCCCAGGAACTAGAGGTGAGGCTGACTGGCCTGTAGTTCCTCGTACTCCTGTCCTGTTCCTCCTTGGATGTTGGCACAATTGTCTGAAGTTTCTGAACATAATGTTGCAGTAGGAACAGGTGGCCACCCGGCACCCTTAGTCATCGTGACAACCGTGTCCTTTTCAGTTGCTGCTTTCTAGTATAAAGTCCTTAGGTCTTTATTCTTTGTTTCTGGATTTATGTTCAGTAGCAGCAGGGTAGAGGTTTGGTCCTTTTTTGGCCTTTGCTTGGAAAACCTCCAATTCAATTTTAAAACCTGTCAGTTAGTTGATCTTTCATATATTTAATGTATTACATTAAATTGTAGTGTTCTTATTTCTTAAAGTATTCCACAACTTTGAAGTGTATACCTCAGGGTTGTTTATCATCTCTGCAACTTTATTAACCCTGTAGTGTCATCAGCACATGTCTTCAGTTAGATTGACAAGACCATAAACACTTCTGATTGATACAGTCCTCCTTTAATTACTTAAAAGGCTGTGGTATTTGTTCTATAATTTTGGCCAGGGCTGATTTTCAGGTGCAGGTCTCTACCTATTTACATCATGAAGTGCCCTTTCTTTTCTGTATTAGTGTGTTTACTATCTTCCAAAGGTCTACGAATTTCGTTAGTGTTCAAAGAGTTATACAAAATTGATGTCGATGGTAAAGATTGCTCCTTGAAAAATACTCTTTGAAGGTGTTAGCCTAAAGCTTGTGCAGTCCTGCTGCTTAAAAAAGGTCTAACTTTAGAAGCTTTTCTTTAACATCATGCTTCATTACTTTTAGAATGAAAAATAAATGTCATCATCATTAAGTGGTATGACTTTATCTTCTACATTATTTTTCAGATACAGGAGAGAGAAATTTATTGAATGCTTGTACCCTTTTACATCAGTATTGACAAGGAATCATTTTCATTTGCTAATCAACAAGCAAAATTGCTCCAACTCCTTTTGTTCCTAACACGGTTTATAAAAAAATCCCTACCCACTTTCATTACTGGCATCTCCAATAATTGCCAATTTCTTCTGTCTCACTTTTCCTTGAACTCCTGGTTGCACTCCATCACCACCTCTGAACCGTTTTCCTGAGATATCATGTAACAAAAGTATATGCAGATCAACAAATCCATATGCATGTGTTCACACGTGATTACACTGGAAGTTGATGCAGGACCTGTACGTATACACAGACTTTGTGTTTTTAATGGCACTTAATTGGCACCAAGTGCCAATTTCTTTTCCCTGTGTATAGCCAACCTTCTTTCTTGATTGTGAGTTATGAGGCAGTTGGTGACATATATTTAAACAGTTTTTAATTATCTGACAGATTTTTTTACTCTGACTCCTTGTTTTTGTTTCTTGGTACATAAACATTTTCAGGTTCTGGTGAAATCACTTTTCTTAAAAAGCCTCAAACTATTACAGTTTATTTTTTATATATACAATAAAAATAATCATGTCTCGATCATTTCCATGGAGGCATTCATGACTTTTAAATGTGGACAGTCTATTTTTATTTTTCAAGTTGGTATCTAATGCTGAATTTATCTTTGCATAGACTTCCAGAATTTTTGCCTGCACTTTTTGGAAATTTTGAGGAAATTGTCTCTACAGTTTTTGGCTGTATTGAAAAAAATATTCCAAATCAACTGTGTAATATTCATTGTGACATTACCTTCATCTAGCACTTATCATTATGTGTTCTCTGATTACCTGAGCAGGGTTTATGCAATTTCCTCAGCTAGGGTAACCTGTAAGTATTTTCAGGGAAGTGAGGAATTTGAAAGATGGATAGAATTATTTTCCTCTTTTTTCTTTTTCTTTGTACCCTAAATCAAGAAGTATAGAAACACATGCTTTTGATTAGCTAATAAGCAAAAACCACAAACCTCCAGGCTTCATCTTCTGATATGCTAATTCTTGAAATAAAAAAGCGCAATGAAACTCTCTGTAAATGGAAAGTGCTGAACGTCTGACAACAATACACTTGCCAGAACGCTGAGAACCATTTCTTATCTCAGCAAATCCTTCCAGCCTTGACTGTCATATTAGCCAGTTTTATTCTTCGTTGCTTGTCTTTGATCATCTGCTGCATATTCCCATGGGACAAAGTTATGCCCATTTGCCTGTGAGCTACTTGCAGTGTTTAATGAGTATCTGCGCGTTCTATCAAGGTTTTAAAAGCACTTCTGCTCGGATAAATTGAGCAATCTTTTCATTAGCTCTATATATGTGGACTTTCTGTTCCTCTCAAAGACAATAAGGCATTAGAGTATTTATTTTGTGGGTGGACTTGCATACTACTATTTTTTTTTTAAAAGGATATTTTGCCAGTGTGGATCAGAACTAGTTTATAGCAGTTCCTGCATTACAGTGTAATGCTATCTCTGCTTAGCCTTCTTTCAAAGAGACGACAAAAGATTGCATTTGTAAACACTAGTGTGTGACATGTTTAAAATAAAAGATATCTTATTGATGGCGACATCTGTCAAGTTATGTATCGACTTTTCCCCAGAGGGACTAATATTCAGTATTTTTTGGCACCATCTGCCTTAAAGTAGTATTTTTTTTGATCAATCCTTACAAGCAAGTGCATAGAAATCACTATTTTAATACAAATCCTCCAGTATATTTTTCTTTTTTAAAATCAGATTCATTTTCCTCTTTTTTATGGTGCCTGGGTTTCCATTTCAGTGGTGTGAATAGTCCATGGGTCCAAAATTGACCTAAAGAACTGCAGTTTAGGCATGCGCTAAGTAAATCTTGTGTCTGGTGTATTTTATGTTATAGATATTCATCTACTTCATTACTATCCTTATTTTTAGGCTGCCTGCACTTAATTTTGAGTTCCTCAGTACCCATAAATTGTTCCAAATGTAACTGAAGCTGTCCATTTGTGACAGCATTATTGATTTTTCAACAATTGTCTTCATATCATGGCAGTTTGTAACTTGAAGGAGGAGGAGGTATACCCAGTAGCAAATGTATTCTTAGTATTAGAAGGACCTCAGCTTAGAGCTGGGATCTTCATGATAATTAGCAAGAAAAGGGACAAACCTGGCCAATGCTATCTGGGGGAAGAAAGGGTGTTTTAAGGCTGTAAGAGGGACTCGTGTGGTCAAGCACTGCAGATTCTGTTGGCCAGCTGGTTCCTGGGCAGAGTGAGGGCATTTTTTGTGCCTAAATTGAAGTACTGAAGTGCATTTGTGGTACAAGCACCATTCAGAAATCAGGGCAACCAGAAATGGGAACATTTTAAAAGAAGATTAAGTATTTGTCTTTTTTTCCATTGTCAGGGAAATTTTGTGCATAGATTAAAAATTACTTTTTTGTTGTTATAGACTGATGTGAAAACAGATAACCTTTAAAATACAAATTTCATTCTTCCTTAGAAAACATTTCGAATAAGTGTGTGGACTATTTTAAGCTTTTATTTAAACCTTAAACACTGAAGAGTCTCTGAACCATGTAGGCAGTTGTACAGCTCTTTGCAGAGGTGGCACGCTGGTGGGAACAGAGGCCACCTATTTGCTACACCAACCTGGAGTGCATTGGAACCTTATTTCTGTGTCAAATCGGTGTGTGCAGAGCACCAACAGGTTGTGTTTAAAGGAATTGTCTAGTACTTGTAGTGAGGAATAAAGAATAAAAATGCTGCTTTCAGGAAAGATGGAATTTCTTCTCTGTGCCTCTTTCAGCCTGTGAACCAACAAATATCACATCTGTCAGTAATCGTGGAGGGCAATTGGGAATCTGTACAGTGACTTTAATTACTAGGAGGCACGGGCCTAAACTTGCTCAAGGTCGGTCTTGTTGCTCCAGTCGACTTGGCAGCTTGTCTCACTTGTCTGCTGGTGAAAGAAACTCTCTAGATATGGCAGGTGCCGTGTTGGGTTTTCATAGCTTCCTCTGTGCCTGATGAACAGAGCAAAGCTCCAGGAACCATTAATGTACAACTGTATGTGGCTGCCGATGTCCCAGCATGTGTGGGCCTACAGCCTGACCCCATTCCCTCTTCAGGGAAAGACAAGACATAGACTTGCAGTAAGGGAGTAGAGGATGAAGTAAAGTTCTAGGAAATAAGCAACTATAATTTCTGGGTTCTGGAAGTACAGTAAGACATGCAGAGGTTGGAAGGATATAACATGGGGCTCGAGACAGACCCTGTTACTGTCAGAAAAACAAGCAATATTGCTGTCTACTAGCTGATTGTATAGGCAGGGAGCATGCTAATAATGATAGCTAAGATGCAAACCATTTAACTTGGGAAACAAATCTCTTAGTTTTGAATAGAAGACATCCTTCCTCTGAGAGCTGGAGTTACAAGTGAGCCCTGTTAGTTTGCAGGAAGTATCTGAGAAAGAGAGGAAAATTTGGATGGCAGCAGTGGAGTGAGGGGCAGGAGAGAGACTGGCAGATGTGTGTCAGTGTGCAGATGTGAGTGACTATATTAGGAGAACAAAGGAACAATAGGAATTTCTGAATAGGCAGACAAGCAGGGATTTGGAGGGAGGAATGAACAATGAAAAGAATGAATATGGCAAATCAAGGGGAGGGGATATCTAGAAAGAAGGAAAAAGTGGTAAATAATGGAATAATTTGGCACATAATAAAAATAAAGAATGGGAGAAAATACAGTGATTAGTCTTAAGGAATATTATGAGTGTGTCTTTAGTGACAAAATTATGCATTCTTACACTCACATAGACAAAGTATTAGAAAAAAGCTGTTTCATGACAGTAGAAGGACGCGTTTCATCAACTGCACAAAGCTGAGAAGCAATAAGCACAAGTATGACACAGTCTATTGAAACAGTACACGTTAGGATCTCGCAGCAGGTAACATCAGAAAGTGGGTTACAAACGAAGCTATATTGCAAAAGCCTCTTCGTAGGTGATGTGTGGTTTCCTTAGTGAAAACTCCATGGGGTAATGTTCTTTACCTATCAAGGACAAACTCTAATCCATCAGCTGCCTAATACTGGATCAGGGTGGTGAAATGCTTTTCAAGAACCTCCTTTTCTCTGTCCTGAAGACTCAGGACAAGAGGGCTGTCCAAACTGCTAGTTCCAGGGAAGACATAAGCCTTCATAATAACCGGCAGTAAGCAGTTCCAAAATATTTGGGAGGAAATCATACACAGTTTTTGTCCAGGAGGATAAAGTAGATTAGCTTCAGGTATTTTGTTGCAGAGGTTGTGTTCCTCAGTATTAAGAAAACAAAGTGGACGCAGGTTTTCTGGCCATGTATGTCTTACCTGGGCATTAAGTTGGGAACCAGTGGCAGTTTGATTGCAGTCTACCTTGATTGGAGTCTGTTTGGTTTTATATCCAAAGATACAGAATAGAGAAAATTACCAAGTCCAACAGACGATTTCCTTAGAACATTGCAGGATGTCACAAATATTCATTATTTGTAAATTAACTGTGAACAGCAGATGCAGTGATATTCTTCTGTAAGACAATCCCACCAAGTAGGTCACCCCTCTTTCCCACCAAGCACATAGCTGTAAGACCCCGGAGTTTCCACAGCAAAGTATTCACTTATCACTAGCTGCTTTAGCCCATGACCACATCTTGGCAAAGATTCCACATCATCCTGGTGGTCAGCCTGTTACTACTCAACCATAACTCGACAGGACCATTATCATCTACTCCAATGTCATGTAATGGTTTTGCAGCTCAACTGCAAATTCTTAGTCTCCCTGGTAGTCAAAGGAGAGTGTGTGCACAGATGAATACATCGTCAGAATTCATTGAAACTCTGTCAAAGACTGCAGTGTTTAACCACATGGAGGTCTGACAGCCAGAACTTCACCAGGTTGTGATACAAGGGATCTCTAGTGCCATGAGTTTACAGCTGTATTTCTGCATCTTACAATTTGTTTCAGTGCTGGAGCCCTTGTTCTTCTGTCAGATCTTATTAACTTGCGTAGGGTTGCGTATTTCCCATCATCCAGCTACTTGCCAGTTGGAACCTGCCCAAAGCTTATTAACTATAGGTGGTGTTGGCAACAGAAAAATTAATGAAACAAAACTTTTCCACTCAAACCCAAAACTTTATTATTGCTCACAATGCAGAAAGGAAAAAGTGTTAGCTCAGTAATTGGAGGATGGAGCTCATAATTCAGAAAATCCAGTTGTCAAATCCCCAATAATAAATTTAAAATCCTAGTTTTGGTGTATGCTCATTGGCTGTCCTTCAATTCTGTGATATGACTTAGCCCCCTTCTCATGAAAAAGATGGTTCACTAAATGTATTCCAAGTTATAGTGAAACTGTTGTATGTTACAGCTGGAAATGCTTTTCCCTTCAAACCATTCAGTTACTGTATGTGACAGCTCCTCCGGTTTTATACCACAGTTAGATCAGATGCACCAAATCACTTCCAAGATAAAAGTAATTTGAATGTGTTCATGGCCTTTAAAGAGGCACATTCCAGATGTTTGTTAACTCCTTGATGGCCAACAGAAGAGCGATGTAAATACTGATGTACCACGCAGGTTTTTTTAATGAAATAGCAATCAATGGTCTTTGGCTACTACCACAGCAAGGGTTAACAAAAGAATTTTATTTTTTTACCACAAGTTCCAAGTTCCATCTCGTAACTTGGCACAACCTAAGCTTTATAAAGTAATGGCAACATGCTGCTCAACAAGCTTTATTTAGAACTGTTTCGTCCTAATATTTATCTTTAATTGTAATTAGTAAATAGGAAATTGTGCCACTAGTCACTTGCAAATTGATTTAAAGAAAGAGCAATAAATTTCAAAAATCTATAAACAGATCTTCTAATAAGACACCCTTAGCACAGACATTCGCTGGTGACATTTCTGGCTATTGCCTCAACAATTCTGTAATTAATTATTAAAAGTAGAAAATTCTCTTTGATTTTTAAATACATGCAACGGCATGAATAAAACCTGAAGTTATTGGGGTTGGGTACAAAGATTTCCTGCCTTAGTTCCCTCTCTGCTAAAGATGAACATCATTCTCAGATCCCCGCTGGCAAGGGTGGAAGAGTTGATTTCGGTTGCCCTTAATTGGGCTTGCCTGCATGCAATAGCTGTGTGCAGCAGTTCAAGGTGGGATTTAAGAGCACATTAGCTATTCAGCTTTCACTCTCATGTGAGCACACTTGGTACGCACTAAGAGGGCAATTGGGCAACGTGACTGACTGGATTTTGTCAGTTGACTTGGGGGACTTCGGTTTGCCTCCATTAGCCGGATGATGCGGAGGGATTTGATTCTTGGAGATCTTCGATGTCATCTGCATTCAGAGCTGAACCTCTGGTACCGCTGTAATGCCAGGCAGATACAGTGAGATCCAGATGAGGGATGATATACAAGAAAGATACAAGAACAGTAACAAGTGAAGGGGATTTCGTGGGATTAGGTTTCGATTTGTTCATTTGCATGGAGTAATTCCTGAGACTGTCGCAGGAGTGCGTTCAGGCAGGCAGCCGGCAGCCAGCTAGGGACACCACTGCTAGCACGGACACTGCACCCGTGCTTTCCTAATCGCTGCTCAGTAAAAGCTGTGACTTTCAGAAAAGTTCTTCCTCTACAGGAGCAGCTTTCCAGAAACAAAACGCTGGGGGGAAGGTATTTAAAAAGGGAACAGTTGGACAAAAACCTTCCTCTCCTGGACTGGGAAGAGGAAAAGGAGCTTCATGTTATTGGAGATACGCAGGATTACTAGTTCACTGTGTAGTACAACGAAACCACCCCGAGCAGATGTTATAACAACTTCACAATGTCTAGCTAGCTAATGGTGGAACTTTGTAGGCTGAGTAAAATGATGAGAGGACACAGAACCCCATAGGTCAGCATTTAAACACTTATTTTACCCATTTGTGACAGCCCACTGTCCCAACAGACATCTTTGTCATACCTTGGCAGGTGAACCATGTGTTAATATTGTTAATGTCAGTATAGCCAGGACGTAATACATGGATACTGCCTTGTTCCTGTAAGAAACTGCTGGCTGAAAGAATCCCTTGGAATGGATTTGAGGATCTAAGACAAACATCTCAATATTGAGGAAATGGTCAAAATCCTTATCTCATTATACTGCCAGAATGACTATTCTAACAGCTAATAAAGGCTGCTGTAATTTCTTCCTCATGGAAGCCTGTCTTGATTTCTTTCTTTTGCTTCTAAATGATAAAATAAGCTGAGAACAGCAAAAGATTTAATTGGGTCACTAATTAAATGTCAGGCACGGGCTGCCTGTTAAAATTGAAGGTTAACTGGCAGTAAGAGCATTTGTGATAGAGGCAATCCAATGTCTAGAGATATGCAAAATAAGAAGATCAATTTTTATGAAAGATGCTGCTCTCCACACACACACAAAAAATGCATTTGTGGACTTCTTATCACTGGGAGTTTTTATTTTAGTTTATGGTGTTGCCAAACACAGGGGACTGCATAGTTTCTCTTTCAGTAAATGTGCCTTTTAAAAATCAACATATTAAAAGATACAATAATTACTATGCTGAGATTGCAGCTATCTCAGGAGATTATTTCTGTTCAAATTCTGGAAAAGAGATAGGTTTTGTGTTCTAAAAAGTGATGTTAAAATCTAATACTGAATTAAAGCCCTTAAACTTTTTGTGTTGCAATCAGAAGGGAGCTTATTTGTGCAGTGGTACTTAGGAATTTGTGGCTCATGTGATTGAAGAACCTGACACTCTTGAATATATTACAAATCTCCTTTTTTGCATTGGCCAATATCCTCTTTTTATAGATGGGGAATAGAGTACAAAGAGATCAAGGTATGTTGACACTCCCAGTGGGAGTTCAGCGTAGATAAAAGCTTCAGAGGAGTTATTTAGCCCTGGAAGTGTATGGAGGCTCTGCTTAGATTCCCTTACCCTGGTTTTCATCAAGGTAAATGAACCTTCATTCCAGTGTAGCTAGGACTGCTAGCTCATGCACATTTCTGGAAGAAATGTGAAAATCTCACATTCTCTCATACGGAAGAAATATGGATCTTTTTCAAGAATTAAGCTGTTCAGTATGTTAAACTTGTGATAGTGCTGGTAGAAATATTGGGAATTATAAGTCATGCTTTGGAATATATATTTATAGGTATATACCTATAAGTATAAATACTTCCATGTGCATGTATCTAAAACTGAGATTCCTAAAAAAGAAAAGACATTGACAGTGAATAGCAGGTGAATTTTAAAAGATTTTTTACCTATCAGTTTTAAGCAGCTTTGAGCCCCACAATGCTGGAAAAGACTAAATAATAAAGTGTATTGCAGCATAATACTGCAATTCTACTTCCATTGAATACATTTTTTAAAAACAGAACAAACCCACTTTAAACTCTTTATCTTGTGCTGAGTGCTTCATTACCATCACGATGATGGGCAACAAATCCTTGAAGTCCTTGTATTAGGTGGGTAGTGTATTAGTATTAATTGAGTGAGACAGATCAAGTAATGCCAGAAAACATTCAAAGACAACATTCTTGTAGCCTCAAGGTAAGTTTATTGTAGGCTGAAAGCTTTTTACCTTTATTATGTCACACTGTGGCTAGTTCGTCAGTTCATCTATTGTTGATATAAAATGGAGATCAGATGGTCTGTTTTGCAAAGGCGGGTGACCTGCTTTGATCAAGATCCCCAGAGTTTACAGTCAAGCCTGTTTCCACTTAAACAAAAAGTGATGCTGTCCTGAGGAGTTTCCCACTTGTTTTTCACAGATAGTTTTTGAGGCTGCTAGTCTACCTTTTCCCTCTCCTGTCAAAAACTCAAGTTGGTGATTGAGAATAAAGCCTTAATGTGTTGCACTGAACCAACTTTTTCCAGCCTTTTCACTTATTTTGAAAACTACTTTTGAGCAGCAAAGAAAAAATCGTGTCTATTTGCAGAGTTGACAGTCATCTTCAGTCAAGAGGCAGAGTTGTCCCTCTACTTCTTCTGAGCTGCGATATCAGCAAAGGGAAAACTCCTCAAACCTTTGTGAAGCCAAAACCCAGAATCATGAAGGCACCTTCTCTATTTTTGCATACTCAGAACTAGATGGGTTTTAATAGGGAAGTGTTAGCTCACTAGAACTGAACTACTAGGATTGCTACTGTAAAATAAGGCATACATTCAAGTGCTTTCCAGTGTCAGGGACTACTCCTTCATCATGCTCAAATTGGATCTTAAAAGCTGTGCAACTGCCAAAAAAGTTGTTCCAGTGTGTGCTCCAAATGTGCCAAGTTCCCAAACCTTTTCCCTGCAAAAACAGAGAGGAAAGAAGGATGTCTCTTTATAGGAGAAAATAAGTTTTAACAGAAATATAAAATGTACAGTCTTGCATTAGATAAAATCAGCTGCCCCTGCCCTAGAATTGTTTACTCACAAGCCCTCTCCAGAAGGAATTCTTTTACCCCACGTCATTTTAGTCTTTATCCCGAAAAGAATGGGCAGTGGGGCAAGCCCTAATTGGGGTGACTGAAATGTTTTCTCCATTGATGAATTCTGGTTCTGGCGTCCACCAAAAGAAATGCAAAGGCCTTCTGTGCTTTGGATTGGTGGAAGTAGCAATGCTCCTCAGGTCCCCATACTGGTCTGAACATCTGAGAGGGATGGGAAGCACACTGCACAAAAACAGTTAAGTAACCTGTATGAACAGCATTACCAAATGAAGTTGGCTCTTGGGCTGTAAGGCCATATTAATCTCTCAGCAGCTCTGACCAATAAGGTAACTGAGGCTGAAGATTTAGTAAAAACCTTCAAAATCTGACAGTTTTTTACATTACAGATCACTTGGTGTCAGACTTTTATTCCTCTACTTCACGAGCAGTCATTCAGAAATCTATGAGAGAGTTATTAAAGCTATCTGAGGTGCTATTAAAATATGAAGGACGGGTGCATCTTAGAACTTAGCATGTTTTGGAATTTTTTTGTTGAAGTCTGGCATCTTTCAACCTTCAGATTTTATCTGTAGGTAAATCTCTCTGAAAGTTCATCCAGAAGTTGAACAAAGCTGTTGTGAATAACAGCTCTTGCTAAGCAGGAATTATAGTGCACTGCTCAGAGGTTGCCCTAGAGCAAGCCAGTGGATTTTGGGAGGTTCCTTATGCCACCTGTGTGACCAGTCTTCACCTTTGTCTCAGTGCTCACAGGCAGGTACCTGCTAAAAGTTGCACATGGGGTGGTTTGGTTCAGTGGTGTGGAGTGTGCTTTTCAGCTTGTAAGGCTGTGGTGTATGGTGGCATCAAATGATAGACCTTCTGTAAAGGAGTTTACAAGGCTGGGGGCTTGTGGGAGGACTTGTTTGGAGGTATTTTTAAGTCATGGATCTTAAACAAGTCACCTGTAAATAATCATTGCAGTCGAATTTTGATGAAGATTTTGACAAAGTAGTTGTGCAAGTGATGTGTGTGTTACATAGGCAAAAAAGCTTTTTAAAAATAATTTCAAGACAAGTGGTCAGACTTCTTCTAAGCTCTGGCTTTTCATAACCGCTAACAACTCTCTCAAAAACTGGCCAAATACTTTAAAGCCAAAGCCTGAAAGCTTCTTCCTATTGACTTGATTTTCTACAAACTCCTGTGAATGACTTCAGAATTGCACCAAAGAAAGATTTCAGAAATGTTAAGAAAAGACTTATTCATTGGTGAAGTCACTGGTATAGGAAAGGTGCAGGTTGATTTTCAGTCCATTCAGGACTGGATGGCTACCAATTATTAAGAAGGGGGACTTTTTTCATGATTAAAAGGAGGTTATGGCCTCTGAATGCCATGGCTATACAGCACAGGTCTCAGTCTTTCATCTGTGTACAAAAGACAGAAAGCTTGGTAGGAGTATTGCTAGCTAATAATGAAAAAGTTATAAGGCATGTTATCTGTTTGGAATACAGATAAAAGACTGAGTGTTATGTGTATAATGCACACAGTGTTGATTTGGGTAGTGAAACAAAGTTTGCATTTGATAATCCTTTGGATCTGTCATATCAAATCTATTTTAAAACTGTGAAGAGGCACTACATGAAATATGAATGCAGGTATTCTTCCAACATATGAACAGCAGCATTTCCTCTGTGTTAAAATATTTAGCTTATTTAAACTGTTGTGATGTTATATATGTAGTAAATGGTTTAATTAGAGCTTGTTCATTTAGCACCTGTGAATTTGAGTGTTGAGTAGGTCAGTGCCCTACGGATGATAAAGAAATCAGATGATGAAGACAAGAGTTTGTCATCTCTTCATTAGAGAAACATCAGAGGTCTGGGTTCAGAATGGAATGTGACGTGAACTTTCCTCCTGATTAGTGAAGTCCAGCTGTTACTGCTTGACAGCAGGGACAGATATTATAACAGGTAAATACTAGAATTTGGAAAGGCGCTTTCTGCCTGCGGGAAAGCATGACAAATGAGAATTACAGCACACGGCATATTTAATTGCATTTACCGTGACATCTAACAGATGGTGGGAGAAAATGGGATCAATAGTTTTGTGTCCCAAGGGAAGGTCAGCTCACACCAGATGCATTAGTTTCTTCCCCCCTTCCCCCCTTTTATATCATAAAAAAATGTGCTGTGAATTGATTTAAATCTTGACTTTCCCTAGAGAAGTATGTATGCAATAGTATTTCAGTGTTACTGACAATACAGGTACCATTCATTTACCCAAACTCATTCCACCATGCTAATGAGGTAATCTTATTCTGAAAGAAGAGGCCATTAGGAGTAAAGTTTGTATACAGAAGCATAACACTTCTTAATGGGGTGTTATGCTGTCTCTTGCTAGTAATCGCTGGGGAGTTTAGAATAGGAAAGAATGCATTGTTGCCAATTATGTTACCTTTTATGTGATTTACTTATCAAAAATGCAAAGCTTAAGTTAAGCGCAGAATACAGACTTAGAAACAAGAATGAAAATTGCCATTATAGGAGAATATAAAGTGTAGTATGATGTCTTGTGCCAAATGTCATTACTGTAGCAGTGTAAACTTTAGGAAGAGACTCAAAGCTGATGGATGTTGTGTTATCAAAGATGAATTTTGACACCTGCCTATCTTTGATCTCAAATACAGCATCTACTCAATTTTGAGGTGTTTTTAAAATCCTTGCTTTATAGGCATATTCCACACTAGATAGCTGAAGCTCTGTCTTAAAAAGGGCAGGGATTTAAGAGAAGAGATAATTAATCAGTGTGCTCACCTTCAAAATTCATAGTGTTTAAAACAGGGAAAGTTACTATATCTCTGTTTAGATGGAAGTTCAATCTGCTGGATGCTGTCTAACATTTAATTTGATGAAAGAATGACTTTACAGGTGGGTTGGTCATTTTTGGATGCCACCTGGGAATTAAGTGTTATATAAAGGTCAACTGTCTTTGTAGAAACCTGTAGTCTCTTGGTGCTTGGAAAGAGATTTCCTGGAGAAACTGTTTATTAACTCTATGGTGTGGTATGCAGCCTCATACTTTTGATCGCACGGAGCAAGTGGCTATCAAAGACAGGGCATTGCAAGGTCACTAAATTCCTTTTCATGCTGGGTAATCATACCCTCTGTGAATAACCAGTTGCCCTGTGCTCCCTGCCTCACAGCAGGGCAAATTATAGAATCCCTACAGGTGCACTTACTGATTTTAGTGTGTCACATCCCCACGTCAATTATTCGCTTAGAGCAAATACAGGGTGTGTAGCTGGCTATTCTTGGGCTTATGTCCCCTTTCATCTGGCACCACCAAAATGTAGAGATGACAAGAATCCTCATTTTGTTTCTCCCTCTGAAAGAGTGACTGTATCTCAAGCATTAGGTCTTGTTCTCATTTGTGTTGAGTAACAATATAAACGATGCCAGAAAATTCTGTTCAGAAATGGCTGTTCTTCCATGACCATCAGCCTTCATGTTTTGATTGCTTATTATCTGATTTACCTGATCAATGAGGATGATAAAAATTCAGGTCCAATTGATGAAATAGTAATAAGTAACATTGCCTGAGAGTTTCATCGAATCATAGAATTTACTGAGCTGGTGAAGGAGCTAGAGGGCAAATCATATGAGGAGATAGGACAAGTGGAAATGGCACAAAGCTGTGCCAGGGCAGAGTCAAATAGGATGTTAGGAAAAAATTCTTCCCTGAAAGAGTTGTCAGGGCCTGGAACAGGCTGCCCAGGGAGGGGGCTGAGTCCCCACCCCTGGGTGTGTTTAACAGACGGGTAGATGAGGTGCTCAGGGATATGGTTTAGCATAGGACAGGAATGGTTGGACTTGATCTTAAAGGTCTCTTCCAACCTTGTGATTCTGTGAAAGGGATCCATAAGGATCATTGAGCCTAACTCCTGATGATATAAACAGAACTAATCATTGAAAGAGTCAGGCTAAGAGGTGGGCATACATCTGTGATTCAATGGGTTTTGCCTTAAATATGAGAAGAAAAATTGATGACCATAACTGCTACTTCTAATTTAATTATTTATCTAAATCTCAGCTTGAAATATATTCGCAGCAGTAATTGGAATCAGGTATTATGAGTTTTCAGTGTCTTTCCAGTCCCACACAGAATGAGTACTCACAGTCTTTCTGCAGGGTGAATGGGGAGTAAATCTTGTATCTTTCTTGCAAGAACAAGTCGAGACAATTCCTTTAAAATGTCTCCTTTTTGGCTCCTGCAACCCTCTTCTAAAGGACATAGGCAGCATGTAAGTATATAGAGAAGAGAGAAGTCAGCTGCAAAAAGGGCAAAGCAGAGCTGAGATGAAGTTGGAAAAGGGAAGTCGAAGGTAGGATAAGCCATATCCAGCTCTGCATTTTATTGCCAGGGAGGGGGAGTGTCCTTGGAAGATATGGCTTTTATGTCTTGTATGCATCTTTCTCATGAAAATTAAAGGTGTAACATGGTAACAAGAAAAGCAATCTTTGCAAAGTGGAAGTTACAGATTTACAAAACTTTTACAAAATTAGTTCTCAGTTTCAAGCCTACAGCAGAAATTTTACTGACTGAATTATAGATGCTCAACAAATCTGACAACCAGGGCCTTTACCTATGAGAAATGAGAAGACCATCTAGAAAGACTACATCATTCCGGGCTTTCTGGAGGGACTATGCTTGTATGGCTTTCAGACTCTTCCTGATGGCTTCTGTGGTTTCTCTTTTTCACCAGCGAACCTGGTGAGCAAGTTGTAGAGATGTTTACTTGATGTAATGAATAATCATTATCTGATGTTGCCATAAACACGTCTGAGGGTGTTTCTTGAATGCTTCTTACTTCAAAAACCCACCAGATCTCCCTCCCCCTTAATTTAGTGTATAGAATGTGCAAGGAAAGAAAATTAGTTCCAATAGTCTACTTATCCAGCCAGAAAAAAAAAAATATATATAGCCCCAGAGCACTCTGAAAATGGATGTTTTCTGTTACAAATGAATGTTTTCCAAATATTTTAGGGGCTTTTTTGTTTTGTGCTTGGCTTGTTTGGGGTTTATTTTTAGGAAAAGAGATATGTGAAACATCTCTTTCCTATTGCAACAAAGATTGACTTGGTTTTATTGTTTGAAAGTGTTCTGCCTCGGTTTAATGACAGTTTTCTCACACTTTTCAAGTGTACAGGATCAGGATCTTTGAATGTAATGGATTTTTCTAAGAAAGGAATGAAGGACTCTTAATCGGACCTGACTGCTTGGAGTTCCTGGATTAGACTCATAATCTGACACAAACCAATTAACCTGGTTTAACTCTCCGGCTCATAATATATTAATTATGCTGAAGTATCTTGAATAACAGGACTTGTAGCAGTATGAAATTCAGGCAAATTATTTACTCTGGGGGAAAAAAAAAAAAACCGCCCCAAGGCTGCTGGCAGCATTCAGGGCCTTTGCTGTCCTGCCTGGATTTTGGTTCACAAATGGTACAAACAGTGATTAATGAGTTCAGTAAAGATGTGACAAAGCTGCCACTGCTGCTGCGTGTTTGTTTTCCCTTTTCATGACACACTGAGCAAGATACGGAATCTTGTCCAGAAGATTGTAAGTGATAAAACATTACAGTCATGGGAGAAATGTACTGTAAACAGCATCTTTTAGCTGTGATTTCTGCCTTCCATCAGCAAGAAATGATTGAATCTACTAAATGAGAGGAGGCTGCTGAGCCAGTTAGGGTATTATTGAAATGGATTTTGACATAGACTGCTGCCTGGACAATCAAAGATTTCAGCAGGGATAGGGCACAGTGTATATATCCTGTCTATATAGCATTTCAAGCACCTTCAGGGTTTTCTTTCTGCGGCTCCTTGACTGTAAGCGTTTTTCCTCTGCTTGTGGTGGCTGGAATTGGTATGACTTGACTTTGTTCTCATCTTGAGAAACAAACAAAAAAAAATCATCTGACACCCCAGAATATTGGACTAAGAACAGAAGTTAGTCTTGTAGCTGAGTTGAGCTTTATGAAAAGAGAAATAATATGAAGGCATGTGAGTGAGGAAAAAAGGGGAACCAGGAGTAAAGGAGCTTTTGAGAGGAAAAGTATCTCACGCTGTAGTTAGAGTAGCCATGGTACTGTATATATACTGTGGGTATATCCAAAGAAAAGAGGCTTTGAACTACTCATTAAGGAAAAATGCTGCAGTCCTTTAATCACAATATTCTACTTCACCTTATCTATGGTCTCCTCACTTATAACAGGGCTACTCACACAGCAGCATATTATTCATCTCTAGTAGCTGCTTCAAAGCACAGCATAAAAATGGCAGGAGAGTTGTGAGGGATTTATACACAGAGAAATCCCTGAGAACATTTTTTTTTAAAAACCCAAAGGGCAGAAACAAGGTGAGGTACATCAAGTACCAGCTAGGTCATGCAGATGATGTCAGCATTTGTCTCTCCTGAGCACACCTGTATGGGATCTGAAGGGACTGACACAAATCCCATTTTACCACAGTTGCCTCTGCTGCGGTCACGGCTCTACGCTTACTCATCGTCTGTCTCCCCTCTTCTCCTGCGTCTTTGCTCAGGCTTCTTACCACTTTTGCCATTTCTAATGTGTAGCTCTAGGAATGAGCTGAATCAATCCGTTGAAGCAATCTCATGCCAGTGCCCATGGGCTACAAAATACTAAAAGGAGTGGTCAGACGGGTAAATTGGCCGGTGTGGATGCAGGCTGAGCAACACTGTCATCTGCATTTTGTATTGGTGCTCGATCCATGGGCTGATCTGGAAAACCATTTTAGCTTCTTGTAGGCAAAGCAAATTAGGAATGCTTGAAAATGCTTTCAGTGCTTTTATAGTTTTTGTGTGTTTGGTACATTGGGGGGAAAAAAAAAGGTAAATGACAGATTTGTTTTACATTTCTGTAAGTGGTAATAGCCTTTCAAAAAGAATGCAGCTGGAAATATTACATGGCAAAATCCTAGCACAAAAAGATAACTTCTGTCAGATGGATTTGTGTGGCGTTCTCTTAATTGCTGTCAGAACCATGATATATAAAGTTTCAAAAGCATCTGGAAACACAGAGACGCTATCACAGGAAAATGCTAAGAAATCACATATAAAATAAACACAGCTTTTATTGATCTCTGGTGATTTTTCTAGGCAGATTAAGATCACTCTTACATCAGCAAGTGAGCAGCTTGTGAGGTGTGTCACTAGTGAGGTATTGCTTCTGCAGAATCTTTTTGGGCAAATCTGGTTTTATTGTGAAGTCTGCAGAGTGTTGGTTTCCCTTTCTCCCACTTTGCTTGGAGTGGTGTGACCACAGGCTGTGTGCCTGTAAGAAAAGACCTGAGGCCTTTGCAGGATCATGGGTTACAGCCATTATACAGGAAAGATATCATGGCAGAGTTTCTTTGTAGACAAGTAGAATTGTAAAAATGTTTTCAGTTCAGTGAAACTTCTCTTTAAAAATCCCCACAGAGACAACTGAAATCACGGAGCAAACAATTGTGGCTCAGTCCTTCTAATCTTTGCGCTACTGGCATTGGATCCCGGGTGCAATTGTCAGTGCTCAGGGAAGGCCACAGCTCAGAAGTGTTCCTAACCCACACCCAAGCCCAGCAGTGGATGTTGTAAGCTCCTCCCTGGCTCCTAGGAAAATGTGAGGTGACACATCACCACCTCCTGCTGTGTCAGGCTCTTATCGATCTCCCCGGTGACTCCATCCATCATTTATATCCCATGAAAAATAGCAAAGGTTTCTTCCAAGGCGACTCAAAGATGATATCATATTTTGTGAACACGGGACCTGACAGCATGTGTTACAATTTGCAGTTGTCTTTTTTTTTTTTAATAATAATTAGCTATCTAATTGCATGTCCAAGCCTAGTTGATGCATTTGCATTTGTAAGTAATTAGGATTTATTTGAAAGCATGCTGTTTTAATGGGGTTTTTTGCAAATAAAATTACAGATAAATTAAATTTGAAGTAATAAAGTAAAAACAACACCCACCCCCCACCCCAAAAAAAAAAACCACCAATTGAAAACAGAGCAAAACAAAACCCCAACCCGTAAATGACACCAAACCTATCGATCAATCCCAACTCACACAGCATTGGTTCTGCGAGCTTTAATCATGGGAGAATTTGCCTTAAATTCTGTTGAACTTGCCTGAGTAAGATTTACTTTCTCAAGTAGCAGCTGGAAGCACATCATGGGCCCGTTACAAATGCAACCACATTTGTAATAAACTTGCAGAACTAAGTACCAATTACAAGTATGTACCTGCCTAATAATTTGTTATACCCAAATTATGTCCCACAGTATCTGCCTTTTTGTCTAAATGCCAGCAATCTCATTTGTCTTTCTCCTAGCCTGGATGCTAAACAAAGATTAGACAGAATAACAAATTATATCGTTATGCTTCTAAATGAATATAAGGGAGAGAAAATAAAATTAAGAGTGAGGCAGGAAATTGTTAATATGTTTATAGAATTACCGTTATTGCATTAGTGAAAATAGGTTTTCATCTACTTCTGGCTTTCCTTTTGATTGCAGCCATTCATTTGATTAAAGCAGGATCAAGATATTACTGGCTTTTAAAGTTGATTCTGTGCCATTGCAGTCAGGTAGATACTACATTCACGTGCAAGGAGTTGAAGATAGGTATATTGTTGTAAAACATTTTTTTTTCCAAAATCCAGTTGTGATTTACCATTTCATATGACCTGGTTAAAGATCTACTGAGAAAAATATGGGGGTTTATTGTTTGTTTGTGTTCTTTTTTTGTTCTTTTTCTGTGGGGGAAAAAGGCAACATCTCAGGGGAAAAGGCTTTGTGTCAGAAAAGTCACTGATGCTCCTCCTAACATTTCCTAACCACAGCCCAATGATTTTCATAAAGAGAAAAGGCAATACTCTGAAGTATCAGGACTCCCGTAGTGTGGTTTGGGAGTCTGGAGTGCAAAGAATGAGAGCATGAGATGATGAGTAGCTGCTCCTCTAAGGCGCTGGAGCAGTAGATGCTCCATTAGTGGTATGGCTTGATGCTTTCAGCTCTCAGAAGAGTGTTGGGTATTTCTGGGTTTTGGGGGTTTTGGTGGTGGTGTGGGGGTTTTTTTTTGTTTTGGTTGGTTGTTTTTCAAAAATTGGAGCATGTATACAAAGTGGTTACATTCAGAGAAGCATTGACTTGGCAGAAAACTACTTTCCACACATGAGGATAAATCCAGCCTGAAATAAGTACTCCTTGACTGCATGCAAGTCAAAGTCAAAGGGGGTCAAAGTCTCTGAGGGCCTTCCCACAGCTGAGGTGGCAGTAGGCCATCTTGCTTGGTTAAACTACTATTTCTGTGAGGCTGTGGACATGTGCAGCCAATTGTGTCGGTAGGAGAGTATGTTTGCCATGAGTCTGGAAAAACCCCATGTATCTCCAGCAAGTTGCCATAACTGTTCTGCCACTGTTTCTCCTCTGATTCCACCAGCTACTTAATTTGTAGTGTAAAAATATTCCCATTTATTTTTATGTGACACTGTACATGTGGTTAGACCTTATGGGATGCTTAAAATGTATGTTTTGAAAAGACTGCCTTTTGGCTTTATGGCTTTTTTTTTAACTGTGGGCACCATGAGCTGGGAAGTAGGCTGTTTATGAAATAATATTGCCCACTGGCGGTGAAGGAAAAGGCAGATAGAGTAAGTGTTTTATGTCATTGTGACAGCTTTCAAAGCAGCTCATTCCAACAATTTAGTCCAGGAGGAAAAAGCATTAGTGTGTGCCTGAAGGAATTTTATGCTACAAAACCTACATATAAGTTCATATTAGAAAAGATTACATACATTGAACAAAAAGGCTGAAGGTCTCAAGGAGCTTCAATTTCAATACCGAGCCTCAGAGAGGCAGTGACTGTGATATTGCACATGCCACGCTGTAATTACAGCATTCAGAAGGCCCCTACTAAAGAACATAAAAATGGCACTGTTTAAAAGAAGCAAGTTTTATTATGGTTGCAAAGCATTCCAAAATTAAGAAATGACAATGTTAAAAGCATTTTGCCGGCTGCCTTGTGTCACTCGTGCTCAGGATTGTCACATCATCAGCAGATGCAGAAGGCAGCTGATGGAAGGTTGTATGGGCCATTCATTTCCTGCTTTTCTTACCTTTCTGGTGTTCTTCCATGTAGGTATTTAAATGGAGTGGCCTAGGGTATTAAAAGAAGAAACTGTGATGAGGCATCCACTTGATGTCTTTTTTTACTCATTGGGGCCCTCTGTACTTCACTGAGAGAGGAGCTGGTGACAGAAGTCAGTGTTAGCCTTGATGTGACGCAGGACTAAAGGCACCATAAAGCATCTTGGGGATATTTGCTGGTTGACAGGCAGGGCAAGGTGCTGTAATGACTTCTCCTCCAGGCACCCTGCATGAGAAACTGCCTGGTCCCCTAAGCTGGACTATTTGGCATCCCCCAAAATATCCCTGCCCCACTGTTTTTTCTACTGCCTGCTCAAGCAAAGTCTTTGCGTGTGAGGCTCACAGCTTTCTCAATGGTCTTTGTACCCAGGCTTAATTCTAGTCTTGCTTTTCAGCCTCTTGCTTGTATCCACCATCTTCACTCAGTTTTAACATGATACTAGTCCATCTCACCTGTTTGTTTTCTCCCCTCACAGATTACATTTACCCATGCAGGGTTTACCCATTGTGGTGATTTGACCCTGGATGAAGGCCAGACACTCACCAAAGCCGCTCTATCACTCCTCTTTTCAGCTGGACAGGGGAGAAAATATATATTGAGAGGCTGAGGAGTTAAGGCTGGGCTGCAAGTGCTGTCAGGGGCTTGCTCCAATGCAGGTCACAGCATCTTCCATATGTCTCCACCTGCTCCAGCGTGGGGCCTCTCCACAGGCTGCAGGTGGGGTCTCAGCCTTTTCCATGGGCTGCGGGGGACACCCGCTCCACCATGGGTTTCTCCACAGGCTGCAGGGGCATCTTTCTCTCCAGCACCTGGGGCACCTCCTCACCCCCTTCCCTGGCCTTGGTGTCTGCAAAGTTTCTTGCATCTTCTCACTCCCTTCTCTGGGGGCAAAAAGCAGCTGCTTGTGTTTTTTTTTTTTCTCCTAAATGTGATTCTCAGAGGTGCTGTGACCATCGCTGATGGGCTCAGCCTTGGTCAACAGCGACTCCGGCCTTGAGGTGGCTGGTGTTTGCTCTGTCAGGTCTAGGGAAAGCTTCTAGCTGCTTCTTGCAGAAGCCACCCCTGCAGCCCCACTTCTCCACCAGAACCCAGCCACGTAAAACCACAACACCCATATACATGGAGCAAGGTCAGTCCCCTCCTCGGAGCTGCCTTCCCACTCCTCCCTCCGACTCCTTTTCCACATGCATCAGCATGGGTGTTTTTAATGCAGTTTAAAATGAGATAAGTAGTTATTTTAGAATGACTTATGTGCCACTGACTCTGACACTGGATAAATCTTCTTCAGTAATCGACATTTAGAAGTAATGTTTGTGGCGGAGATTTGATAAAACCACTGAGCAAAGTATAACTGTGAAGCCCAGTGGTGTTTTGATGGTTCACTGGATTCCCATGGCAGTCCATCCTGTTTGATCTGGATTTATAAATATCATAGCAGTTAATGCTACCAAGGAGGTTATTGGCTATGTCCAGATGTAGAGCTGTAGAGTAAATATGAATGGGGATGTAATATGAATAATTTGCTTAGAGCTAAGTGATCATTCTGCTCTGCATGTTAGATTAATTGGCAACATCTTGGTGTATCCAAACTTGGATTTCAACAAATGGAAAGAAATGGGAAAAAAAGTAATTTTTAAAAAATGAATACTTTATGCGTTTATAGTTACATCTGGTCTGTAATTTCTGAGGTTAACAGCTGCTCCTTTTATTTTTGCTGATTTTTCAATCATAAAATAGTGCCCTGTTCCAAGCAGAAGATTTTGGGAAAATATTGGAACAGATGAACAGTATTAGCAAGTTACTAACTAAATATAATAGAGGAGGTATGCATTTCAATGTATTCAATTTTGTGGGATTATGGAGTTGGCATAGCATTAAAATGAGTCCTTATTATTAAGCTATCAGCCACAGAAAATGGTTACATGTAATATTATCATTTATTTGATTTCTAATTTGGCTTCAGACAAACTCTATTACCCAAATATTCATCTAACTCTATAAATTGGACAGTCGGTGTAAGCCTGCCTCGCACTAGGACTGAATGAATCCTAGGTGTTCACTGGCAGTATGAGAGGTATGTGTAGCTCGCAGTTGGTAGGTAGGCAGAAAGAATAAGGGATTCTCTTCAGAAACCTTGACATTTTCAAGCTCCTTTAAACGCTATGCATAAGGTAATAATGATATTTTAATTAGGAAAAATTACAGCTCCATCCCACTGCTCGAAGGGACCACTTAATATAAAAAGCAAGATTGCGTCTTCTGTAATCATTAGTTTTAAGAACTGGCTTGAACAAAGAATTTCTTTCATTGGTCTTTATGGCTCTTATATTGTGGCTAGGTAAGCTATTGCCTCACAAATCCTCTTTACTGGGAACCTGCCATAACCGCCAACTCAGAGACTGCAAATGTTTAGGTTTGGTGGGCTTTTGTGAGCACACTTTATTCTTTTCTTTTACATCTGAAATAAATGACGTGGCGTAGTTACAAAATGAACATATTCTTTACTGATATAAAAAAACCCAAGAGCATGCCGTGTTAGGTATTTGTCATGTCCTGCAGGGCCATCACTCGGTTTCATTATGATTTGTGTAGAGTATTTTTTGTGATACTTGGAAAAGGCCTACCCTAAAAAATGCTCAGAAGAATATGGAAAAAAACAACTTGGGTTTGGAGGTTTTAATATGCTCCATATTTCTAGGCATACTCATTTTTGGCATAACATCCATAGTATTACAAAAAAACCAGCTAAAACCTTTTGGTTTCAGCCAAAGCAAGGAGCTACACTGCAGTCTCCAGTGCTAAATGATACTATATGAGTTTTGGGTACAAAGCTGGGAAATGGGCTGATGCAACTGCCTCACATTTTACGTGCATGTGTTAGAGCAAATGCCAGCAGAGGAAGGCTCTTAGGAGACCCTGACTCTTAGGTAGCAGTCCGACTGTGCCAGATTATGGGGAAGGCTGAGCCAGGTTCCTGCCTTTGACTTTGATGCCATGCTCCAGCCCGTTGAGCTACAGCTGAGGATGTGGGCCTGTTGGCCACCTGTCAGGAAGGCTCCCTAAGGCAGTATTTGGAAACTGTCTCAGTTAAATAGAGAATTTGATGCTCAGCACTTTGGGTTTGCATTGCTCATTTGTGGGGCAATAACATATGGTTATTCCCAGCTCTGGAATAAATACTATTTAAAGAGCTAATGAGATGGAATTGTTGTCTT
This sequence comes from Hypotaenidia okinawae, assembly GCA_027925045.1. Taxonomy (NCBI): domain Eukaryota; kingdom Metazoa; phylum Chordata; class Aves; order Gruiformes; family Rallidae; genus Hypotaenidia; species Hypotaenidia okinawae. The sequence continues at coordinate 7,975,731 of BSDF01000003.1, forward strand.
TGTCCTTTACTTCCATAAATATTAAATAGTTCTGATGTGAATGAGTAAGCTGTTCTCAAGTTAGCTAAATAAGGATTCCAGGAAACTCTAATCCTGAAAGACAAAAACCCAAATCAGTTCTCCCCTGTGCATGCATATTGAAGTATGGTGGTCTTTACCATCACCACTCTACGAATGTAGATGCTTGTCTGCTACTACTTGTGTTCTTTTGGTAGAGCAACATTCAGCAAGATGTTCCTAGATAATGACCATTCTGTGAAGAGTGTGTGTGTGTCTCCAGAGAGGGCAGAGGAAATGGCAATCTGGGAAGAGTGTGGCCCAAAATGACAGCTAGCTTACAAGTTAGCATGATGTGACACAAACATCAGACCTCCAGAAAGTATGTTTTTGTTTTGAAAATCGTGGCACTGATGGCAGTTTGGCACTCTCTTTTCCTGTTTGGGATGAGTATGATGAAAAGGGTACATTTTGGTATAATCTGTTGTTAATTTAGCACCCGTGGATAATTCATAACTTGCAAATATCACATACTATTTATATTTTGTGAAGGCTGATACAATCCCATTTCCCAGGTGAAATACGATCAGGGCACCAGTTCAAGAAGCTGCTGCCATATCCTCTTAATTAATGTACAATTTAAAATCTGTGTGAGAATAATGGATTAGATGAACAGCGATGCAGTCAAGGGAGATGTCAAACATCTATCTAGCAACAAAACTCAAAAGGCAGAAAAATACAACTTCAGCTTCATTTCAAGTGCTTTGCTGGATTTTTAAAATTTTTATTTCATGAAGCAATATGGGGGGGGGGGGGGAGGAATCCATACCAGCATTTGCAAGAGCAGCAGTAGCTGTATACTTAGTGTAGAGCAAAGTCTGCATTATTTCATAGCTTTTTCAAGGGAAAGCATTTTATCTTTTTTTTTTTCCTATGCTGCCTCAGCATAATAGCACTGCTCCCCATGTAGGTCAAGAGACTCTGATTTTGTTGGTCCCTTTACCCTAACATCAAAAGTATATAAGCCTTAGCTTATTTGAGCGCCACTGGGGCTTGCTTTCTGATTTTTTGTATTTTTATTATTTGGGTGCAGAGAGGGTGAATGAAAGGTCTTGTTATCTATAAATTGGAGCATACAAGAAAAGATACATATTATAAAGCAGAGATGAGTCATGCTCTGTGTGTTAGCTATGTTAAGCATCAGTAGATAACGCAGCACTTTTCACAGTAGATATCTCTGATTATTAGTTTCTCTTTTTTTTTTTTTTCCTTTCTTTTTCTCCTCCCTCTCCCGCCTTTCTCCCTGTGATTACACTTTATTGCCCCTCTGGTCTTTTCCACACCTCTTAGCCTTTTCTGACCTGTGGGATATTGAAAGTACACTTAGCGTCTGAAACACCCTTGTCTCAAGGATCAGTCGCCCTAATGCAGAGCACTTTCTTCAGGTTCACTGATAGCCAACCTGACTCTCAGGCTCTTCTAGGGCATTGCTTCCCTGCTGCCAAAACAGACTCTTTAACTTTGAGCACTGGTCCTGCACGGGTTGAAAATAGAAACCTGCAGGGTAGCAAGGCTGGTGGTAGAGACGTGATAGTAGTTCTGCCGGATCTGACCTAAAGATGTCTGCATATCAGCATCCAAAATAAACTTGCATATGCTTGCATGAACTTAACTCAAAATGCCTTGCAAGTAACTCAGTCATCATCGGTGAAGGTTCAGTCAATAAGACTAGAAGGAATGGTAGCTGGCTTCCCAAAGGGTGCGTGGATCGAAGGCTTTGGTCTAGTGCATCCACTTACTCTACCTAAGGCTTGAGCAAGGCTTTTTTTTTCATAAGGAAGGATACTGTGATATTTTGTGAAATGTCAAGTGATTATTTTGTAAACTTCTCAGGAAAAATTGAATATCGGTGGCTTAGCTGAACTTTAAAAAAAAATAAAAAGGAAGTAATCTAACCTTACAGTCATAAATGAGAGAAAAGCCTAAATAACTCCAATTCATTGTAGAAGCACATCGCAAAGCTTCCCTGCAAGCAGCACTGTGCTGAACAGAGAGCTTGAAGTCACTCATACACCCATCTGTGCTCAGTGCTCCAGCCAGGGTAATGACGTTCAAGAAATGAAATTGTTCTATATATGAAAATCAAGGCGATGTTAATATATACTGCTGTGCAACTGGGAAATTTGGGATTGCTGATGGACTCCACATGTGGAGCACAGATACCTATTATAAGCTATGAAGGAAAAAAGGGAGTAAGTTGGAATATACTATATTTGTGTCAGGTATTTTAAGTAATTTGATGATTCTTGCCTATGCCCTGACTTTGGTTGGGTTTTTGAATTGTTTATCTTTTTCCCCCCTTATAGAAGAAAGAAGTGTTTTCCCTGAGGTATACAAGGCCAAAATATTGGTTGTCCTAAAATGAGAATCTGAAAATGTTCATATCTTAGCAGATATGGCTAAGCCATTAAAATTACTGCTTGGATAGAGAATTTGGCCTAAAGGAAAACACAATGGCTGGAGCTGGTCCTTGAGCAAAGCTCCAGACACTGAAGCTTTTGGTTTGCCACCTTCTCAGTGTTGAAGATTAAAATGAGCTTTCCAGTCCCAAATTTTATTTGTTAGGCTGCATCACGGTGGAAGTGACTCAGGAGTAAGGAAGCAGTCAGGGTGGGCAGGAGACGACCAGGCTTCCTTCGTTTAGCTGTGTGACTCTGTTAGGGCTTGTGTCCATGAACCTGTGGGATTAAATATTTGCCATTGATCTCTCCTATGGGCTGGGATTAATAATTGCCATTTAAGCATTTAGCATAATCTGTGATGGACATGCCTCCGTGTCCGTCCACAGCTACACCTGTTTGCACACAGTGGTTGTCCTCAGTTAGAATACACCAAAACAGTAACTGTCAGATAAATAATCAAATAAGCAGTTTAAATTTTTTAAAAGCTTCCTGAAATAAGAAAAACGCCTAATATCTTATGCATCTGCTTACATGTGTTTTCAAAGCAGCAAATGTATGGTTGTAAACAAACATGTAAAAATATTTTCATGTATATATTGAAAATTATATTCATATTACATATGTCTCCATGTAGGCATTTACTATAAATACTGGATCAGGTGCAGGGAGGTCAGCCACACTGAAATTATTTGCAGATTAGCTCAATTTGTGCTGTATGAGGAAAGCATGCTCTTTTCCTTACAGCTCCCACTTGCTGTGGTTTTGTATCGACTCACTTCTCATACCTTGAAACACACTGACAATAAAGACAAATGAGCAAATAAAATACTTCATAAAGTATTCTGCAGGAGACCTGTGCCATGTAATGACTTTCTGACCAGCATAGACACTCTTTTAAGGATTAGTGCTTGACATGTCCATCTTTGTTAGTGTAAATTTTCATTTAGTGGATTTAATTTGTGTTGTTAAGTGGCAAGAATGTGTGTTATTGGAGTGATTACTGTAAAGCTGTTTAATTATTGATTTCCCCAACATAGCGGGCTTGACATTTTACCAGATATGATGAAGGAAAAGATGCACATTAACAGGATGGGTATGGAACAAACAAGCATTTTCAATAGAGACTTAATTCATTTTAATAGATATACAGTAATTACCTAGGAAGTAAGACTGTTTTCTTTCTCGTGACATTAATGATTCAGATGAAGTGACAGAGTGGTAATGTATAGGTATATTATGACTCTGTTTAGAACACAAGGGCTGGCTTATGAGAGTCTGGAGGGCACTGACGTTGGTTTAAAGATGCATAAAACCTTCAGTTTTACTCATCTTTTTTCTTTACCAACAAACAAAATTCGGTAATAACATGTATTTACTTCATCCCCATCCCTCTCATCTTTTAATGATTTCTCCATCTCCATTCAAAGTACCCAGGAGAACAGGAATTGCCTTTGTTCCTGTTGGAGAGCACAGGGTGCATGGGTGGCAGCTGGTCTGACGCACCTCTGTCCAAAGCAGCTGGCAGCCCCCCTGCCCTTTTCTTCGCTCTCACCTTGGTGAGGAAGACCCCATGCCCCAAACTGCACCCTCTGCAATTTACTTTCCTGGGAAAGCTGAAGCCCTGAATGCATGATTTCAGGGATACCCGGCCATTAGAAACTTGCTTTGTGGGCTGCCAAGCTAGCTAGCTCTTTTCACAAAAGCCCCTGCATTGTACTTCAGTAATTCAGCCACAGCTTTCCTGGATGAGATAAAAAATGACTGCCCTTTCTCTCAGGGAACAGCAGTGCATCAACCCCAGAAGCACACACGGAATGCTTTCCTGTGCCAGAGAGCCCTATATCTCTGTATATGAGCATTCTGGGGCTATTACCTGAGGCCACCATTAAGGAGAACTTGAATTGCTGCAGATGCTGCTTTTTTTTCCTGCTTTTTTAATATTCTTTGTGTTACTTTCCATTTCTTGAGGCACAGTTGTACCAAAGCTGATTTCCCTAACACAGGGCCAGCTCTAGGCCCCACAAGAGAGACACAGCCACAGCACAACCTGGGTCAGCTCCAGGCTCTGGCGCAGGGCAGGAGCTGAACCGCTACAGCCCCATCATCCCCCCCACTCAGACGTGGGGAGCTTATCACATGCACTCTAGCATGGTCTCAAATTCATCATCCACTTCTAAAAGCAGCAGGAGTGTGTTTTTATGGAGCAGAGTTGTACTTGCTTTGAAGTAGGCTTTAGTCACCTGGTAGGCCATAGATAAGAACACAGAAGGATGGTCTAAGGTCTAAGGTTTATCTAGGATTTGAGAAATTTAAAACCGTTAGGATGTATTCATGTCCAGGGAGAGTAGAGATGCTTGTAACTACTGTGACTTCATTTACAGTTGATGGTATCATACAAAAAGCCCAGGTGGCTGGAAAAAACCCCAAACCAACACCAAAGAGAAATAGCAAGGACGTGTGATTTCTGATAACTGCTGATTATTGACTGGTTCCTCCAGTCCCTCCAAGGAACTGGAGTTATGGGGGTTTCCTGCTTACTGAACAATGCCTGCATCATGTGCATGTAATCATAGCAGTTCTTGCCTTTAAAAGAGTTTGGATTTTGTGTTATGAAGCTGAGGGTAATTGGTCTCATTTACCCAAAGTAGGTATGCTCTTAAAGACCTGAAGGAACGCTACTGAATTGATATCATGCCCTATAGGAACACATTTTCTAGTGGTTTGTTTGACAGAGACACCTGGGCTTTTAGTAAGTCTGTTCCTCAGTTGCATTTTAAAGCTATAAAAGGAAAACAGGCTGCACAGAGGCAAAGGAAGTCATGGTAGATAACAGAGAAGACAGGTGGTTAGGTGGTAATCCAGAGCCATTGCCTTCTGTGTGTCAGGTTGGTATGAGGGTGCGTGCACAGAACTCCTCATGGGGACCGGCCACGCTGCCTTCAGCCAGATGGGGAGCTGGCGGTGGGTGGCATCCTCCTTTCAGACATGTACCTACGATTGCTGCTGGTGTTCAAGGCTCTGTAGGTTAGCATTAGGAAAAGCTTAACAAGCTCTGGTAGGATTGCTGGCTTCTGCAGTTCACGTGGAAGTGAAATGGAATATTTGCTGGTGTCTGAAAGGGTTTAAGCCCTGACCAAGGGAGGCTGGTAGTGAAAACCACCATTATTCTGCAGCACATAGTATAAAGAAATAAAAGGCCAGCTTGTAGCTAGGCAAGTTTTTCTTTATTTCTTCAAAGCCAGCTTTCCAGATTGTACGTATTACTGAGGGAAAAGAGCAGGCTGCATGCAGCTGCCGTGCCGTTTGCAGCTGGGTTTGTAGCCAGCACACTGTAGGGAATACCCTGCAGAAGGTCTCTGCTTTGGACAAAGACCTCACCTTTCAAACTAAAGGAAAAAAAAAAACATTTGGCCAGCACAACCTCTTGTGACAGACGTTTTGCATGCCTGACAGCTGATAAAGCACCGTTTTTCCCCACGTCTGTCCTGTGATGGATACGTTCCCTGATGCTATTCACTGGGCTTAGCCTCTGAGCTCCCTGTGGACTGTGGTGGTGCAGGGCAGGGCTAGGAGACTGACAGCAAGAGACTTAGGAAACACTGCCACCAAATGTGGAAGGAAAAAAAAAAGAGATTTGTCTCATTTAATACACATTCATATCGTTTTGCTGTAGCTTGTATTAGGCTTGTCTTGAAAAGTTACGTGGTCAAAGTGCTCACCTCATACAGGGCTCTAGGCCCCACATGTGAGTGTTTCACCAAGTCCAGGACGTGACCAAAACAGCCAATAGCTCAGTAATAGCTCCTGCAAGACACAAAGTCAGACAGTGGGCAGACCCCTGAAGGACTGATGCTAATGGCATGGCTGTCTTGCAAAGAACAGGAACATGGAGGATGGGGACTCAGTGCCATTTGTCGTTTGTTGCAAGCCTGTCATGTCACTGTCCTGGCTTGTCAACAACAAACTGACTGACAGGAATAGCCTGGATATCTTGTGCACACAGGAAAGCTTTATTCATATCATTATTTCCAGTTGTGAATATTTGAAAATAATTACACTGAAGATTTCATATTATAATTTTACCAGTAACGTGATGATGTCATTCTGGATGCAGTAGTGACACTACTAGAATGACAACTATAGTTTCTAAATTTAATTAGATGATGATTTGTTTTCCACCCTATACGTTATCATTTAGTAAAAACTGAAGATACTTAATGTAAATATTAATTTGTAAAGAAGAAATCCTTAGCTGCTACAAATCTGCCTAAAGCTGTATCCATATTAGGTGTATCATAAAGCTGTATCCATAATCTTAGCTCCCAAGAATATGGGCTAAATGAGATATACTCCACTGGTTTTGGCCTCAGCATATGGCTGGTAGTCAACTTTATGGGACTATAGATATGCTTAGAAAAATTCTTCCAATTTCTGTTCAACCTAAATTGAAAACTATTTGATTCCATAATAAAAATCTATATTCATGAAGAGCAGAAAACATCTCTTTGGAGTAATATTACTGCCTATGAGTAGAGAAAAAAGTATTTATCATTGCAAAGAATTCAGTGATGCTAATACACTATCTTCAACTCCTACTTTGTACTTGGGAAATAGTAGGGAAATACGAAGAAAAGTCTTAATCCAATTCTACAGTACTCAATCAAAAAACTAGGAATCTCAAAGTGAATCTCTTATTTCTTGCCATCTGTCTGAATATGTGGGGGTTTTTTGAAAAATTCTAACTTCTACTTGACTAGGAAAGCTATCTTGGTGCTGTGGCTGAATTTCACAGCAGTACTCAAGATAGTACACTTTGGTGGAAAAGTAATTCCACATCTTTAGAGGAAGACGTAGACATATTGCAAAAGTTTCCTCTATTTTGAAACTTTCTAGTAACTTGAGAGCTAATCTTTGCATAGAAAAGGGGTGACCCTTGCTGGAGTCAGTAATGTTTCCTAGAATGGAAGCAGATTTTGTCATTCTGTATAGTTGTGTGTAATATACTGCGTCCTGAACTTCAGCTGTGCCTCCTGTAAATTATTAACAAGAAATCCATGAGATAAAATATATAGAAAATATCTTCTGTAAGCTAGTATCCTCAGATAGTTTCCAGTGGTTCCTTACCTTTTCCTCAACCTGGCTTAGTGTCAGTGATTTAACAGGCATGAAGGGCCAGATTCTCACAGTTAGTTTTGCACAGACAGGTGTTTTTTTTTTAAAAAGGATTCCTATTTAGGCAAGCTGTGGAAGGTAAAATTTTACTTTTGGGATTCCTGTGTGTATATATCACATTACTGCCATTATTTCTATAGGCAAGCTTCTTCATTATTTTTTAATTAGGGTGGAGACTGCAACTTCCTACAGGCCAGTGCATTTATGGCATAATGGATATATATGAAGAAGGAGGGAAAGATATAGAAGTCCTCTTAAACATGGGTTTCTGGTCCTATTTTTTGCTGTTCTGTGCTAAGTTTTTGCTATCTCTGAAGTACATAAATTGTCAACATTTGAGCTTTGAAGGTTGAGGATGGGGCTACTGGGATTGTACAATCTATTTGCATAACAAAATCTCAGCCAATTGCTCAGTCTTAAAGATTGTAGAATCACAGAAAGTTTTGGGTTGGAGGGGAGCTCGTAGCCCATCTAGTTCCAACCCCCTGCCATGGGGAGGGACACCCTCCACTAGCCCAGGTTGCCCAAAGCCCCATCCAACCTGGCCTTGAACACTGCCAGGGAGGGGGCAGCCACGGCTGCTCTGGGCAACCTGTGCCAGGGCATCATCACCCTCACAGGGAAGAATTTCTTTCTTATCTAAATCTGTGCTCTTTTAGTTTAAAGCCATTTCCCCTTATCCTATCACTACACTCCCTGATAAACAGTCCCCCTTCAGCTTTCCCGTAGCCCTTTAAGTACTGGAAGGCTGCTCTAAGGTCTCCTTCCTGAGAGCCTTATCTTCTCCAGGCTGAACAAGCCCAACTGTCTCAGCCTGTCTCCATAGGAGAGGTGCTCCAGCCCTCAGACTTCTTCCTTCCTTCTCTCCTCAGCAGGCAAGGAAATGTGTTTGAAATGCTAAATAGTATCCTTTGAGGAGATTTTTTTTTCCTGAAATGAGACTTGTAATATTCTTAAAGACCTACAATTTTCAAATTGCTCCAACAATTTATTCATTAGAAGTTCAGCTTAGTTTTTTTTTTGAACTTCTGGTCACCAGACTGCACCAGTTTTCTGTTAAATAATTTAAATGTTATTTAAACAGAAAACAAAGAGAGTTGAATGGTTTGGATAGAAAAATCTTGCAAAGAGGCAGCGTAATGCACTTAAGAAACTCTATAATCACTTTAATGAGCAATCAAATATGCATTCTTAAAGTCTCAAGCAGTTAAAAAAAAATCTGCCATTTTGAGGGTGACATATCTTCTTTCTGTTTTGACATTCATCTGCATTAGTGTACACTTGTTCAACTTGGGTGTCTAAATCCCGCTTGTCAGATATTCTAGAATCTACTTACACTTTCACCCAGGGCTCAAGTTGCACCACTCTCAAACCACTTAACACATTTCAAGTGCCTAAGTGCTAACAAAGTCTTCCCTCCTTCACAGAAAGTGCTGCTATTATACCTCCCCAAAAGTACTTTTAGGCATAAAATGGACAATTAATAAACTTCAATACTACTGCTAATGAAGTAATGTTGCTAAAAAAAAGGTAGGGCTGAAAAAAGGGGTCTTTCATTAGAATTCATTTAAAAACACTTAGAATCCACTTCTGCTCACAGAAACCACCCCACACAAACTACACTGGCCACCGAGGATAGATGATGTTTTCAAACCTACTTGATCTTAAACTTTTTTCTCCTTTTGGATTTCTTGAGTTATCCTTCTCTATCTTTCTCTGCAAGTTGTTTGTAAATAAAATAGAAATAATAGTTTTTAAAGGGATAAAGAAAGAGAGAGAAAAGATGGTGTATTTCAGAGTGCTCAGTGTGTTTTAGAGGAAGAACAGCGACCGATCTGCAGCCCTAGCACAGCTCTGCCTCTCCTCCACAATGCCAGGGACACGTTTTCCAGCTAGCACCCAAACTTCTCAGTTGCTTCAGCACTGGTAATATAATTCTCAAAATAATTCTCAATATAATGGCAGCAGAGAGTGTTTGTCTACTGCAGGGTCAAGCTGTTTGGACTGAATTCTGAAAATAGCTAATTCTGTAATTAAGCATGTGCTTACGATCTAGTGGCTTTAAAGACCCTCAGTACTCCGAAGTATGCTAAAGTGCTCTCCTGAACTGGAGCCAGAACTCCTACCCAAAGCCCCTTGTTCCTCTTGCCCCGAGTCATATATAGGAATGTTCTCTGCTTGACAGCATTTCACTAATTTAATTGTGTTTCTCAGTGTGTTGGTTGAACATACATAGCCATCAAAAGGTTACATGCACCTGAAAGATGCCATCTCCTTTCCTCCAAGAAAAAGAGGGTTGCCTTCCAAATGAACAGCAACCTGATACTGATACGAATGAGTGGTGTTAGAGTTTCACAGTACTTTTAGTAGTGATGGGCAGATTAGTTACTGATGCCAGCAATGATAAGGAGGGTACAAATCACGCTGCAATGAAAGGTTAAAACATTTGCTTAACACCTGAATTCAGTGACCTTAAAATGTGCCTGCTAAAAATGTGATTATCTCTCCTTCCAATTTGTGCTTATGGATGGAGTTTTTATTCTGAGTTTGCTTTTGCATTTCGGATGTATCTTATTTGCACTCAGGCTGGAATCCCTGTCAGTGAAAACACCAGGTCCAACACAGCAGGAAGGGACAAGATATACAGTCCTTTTCATTATTCATAAATGCAGCATACATGGGACCTAAACGGAGAGTCCACTTAAGAAATGAGAGATTTATATAGATGACCTGATCCATTAATCATTCAGAACATCTGAATATATTTATCCCAGAGAGGTTAACTCAAGATTTAATGTTTTGTCTTACTTTATTTCCTGTCATTATGTTTCTTGTGTTGTGCATCTCTTTTGGAACATAAATTGCTGACAGTAAATTAATAACTCTCCCTGAGACACCCCAGTATATGAATCCAGTCTTTCACTAGTATAGCCAGATTATTTTCATTGACGTTAAAAACTGGTGTGAAACAGAAATGATGGCATGGTAAATCTGATTTAAAATTCCTTTATGGAAATCTTTGCTTATGCTACTAAAAGTCCCATATGTCTGTAAAAATCGTTATAAAAACAGCTTGGATAATGTGTTTTGTAAGGACTGTTTGTGTATTTAACTTCAAACACCTCTGTTTCTCATATTTATTCATTTTCATATACTTTTTTCCTTAATACTAAGGACATAGTAACAGCAGAATTGTAAGGAATAGTAACAACATTCAAGTTCATTGTATATATTCTTAAGGTCTCACTGTAAATCATAATCAGTGGAGAAATTTTAAATTTAAGCTTATTCTTGTGCTTAGCTTAAGTTAGACATGCCTTTTATGTCCACTGGATACACACCAAGACGTTTCAGATATTCTTCACCATAACAAATGAGAGCCTAGGGCTCTGGCACCCTCACTGGGAAAAAGTTCTTCCACATCTTGGTGTGGAACTTCCTGTGCTCCAACTTGAGGCCATTGCCCCTTGTCCTGTCCCCACAGCCCCTGAGAAGAGGCTGGCCATTTCCCCCTGTGTCCCACAATACAGCTTCAGTGGTTGCTTTTGATTACAGTGAGAGGTTGGCATCATGAATTGGTTGGTAGAAATATGTTTTGAAGGTCTGGGCAAAATGTAGCTGATGTAGCATAACCTGCTTTTATCATTAACAGAAGCAGTTCAGATGTTGATATAAGGTAGTTACTGCGTTTCTGAGGTACGTTTACATGCATCATTTGACCCACTGGTGGATCTAGAGGCTGCTGAAAGTGGCCTGAGGAGCATGTAGCAGTGATTCTTTGGGCCTTTCTCTTCAGAGAGAAGGCAGAAACTTCATCCTGATCCTGACCCAACTTCCATTCACTTCAGTTCAACTTCAGATTCGTGAGGTTGAATTTGGAGTGGAACTTGGTGCTCCTGTTTGAGCAAAGAAAAAAGAATCTGCTGGTTTTGAGTTTGGGAAGAACAGTGCACTTTCTTTTCTTTAACTTACAAAACACCCCCACAAAAAAAGGTTGAGAGCCATTTCAGCTTGCTTGTAAAAGTGGAAATCCTCCTGGTTAGATATTGTTAACCGATCACACATGTTGAGCTGTGGGATAGTTGCCTGCTGAACAAGCCATGAGATGAAGCTGTTAAGGATGAGATGTGACCAGCTCTGAGCAGCAGGCAGCCTTCCAGAGCTGCCACATCCCCAGTCTCACAGTGCTGTTAACACCTCTGCTTTTTCCGGGGCTGAGTAGGGAGTTTAATTCCTGGTTTTCTTCCTGCATTAAATTATTGCTAAATTTTTAGATACCAGCACCCTTGCCTGTTAAAACTGAAAAGAACTTATATTTTCAACTGGTGGTCACAGAAATGTATTTACCATTGGAAAAACCCTCCAGTTAACTCTATCTCTGTTCAGAGCCGTGACCTAGCAGTGGTGGGACCAAGGCAGAAGTGGATGGGGCTGTTGTTTCAAGGTTAAGTGCCAGCCTTCACCGTGTTGTCTGCTGCTCTTACAGACTGTGGTACAGAATTGGAAGCTGTCTGCTTTGAGCAAGTAGAACAAATGCTGCGTGAATTTAATTCATTCTGAAAAGCATATATAGTAAACCACATTTGTTTACTTCATGCTGTGGAATGGGGCCTTTAAGTCTGTTTCTAATTTATTCCAACTTAGAAATATGAGGTAAACGCAGAAATCATGCCTTAATAAAATCTCTTTATGTTCCCAGCTGGCATGAGAAATAACAGTCGTGGTTCACTGAAAATGACTTTGGGCCAACACTTTTGATGTGATTTTAGGTTTTATTTTCAGCCATGCAAGAACTCTCCTGCGATGCTTTCTTTTCAGTGTTTTATGAGCAGTTAGTGTTTTTGTGTGTCACTGAAGAATGAGTAAAGGGAAAAAAAAACCCAGGTTTTTTTTGTTGTTGTTGGTTTGGGGGGTTTGTTTTTTTTTTTTTTTTTTAAAAGCTGGGCCTATCCAATGTTTATCATTAGCAGAAGAGCTGGTAAATAATTTTAAAAAGCCCAAATAAAATGAAGGCACACGTTTGCAAGTAGTTATTTATGGAGCAGGCAATGTTAGAGAATTATTTGGTTCTATCTAACAGCAAAATGTAGTGGTTAAAAAGCAATAGCTTTTCTTTCTGAGGTCCTTAACTGTTCTGTTGGACAAACCTTATTTCTATTACTGCTTTCCCTTTGTTTTCCACCTTAGAACATGCATCCTTCCACTTCTGCTTTTCTTCATCTTTATTCTCTGCCATTTCCAGCTTTCTAGAGTTGCCTAGCGTCTATTTCTCCACTCTTTAAATTTTCCTCTCCTGAAACCTGTCTGTACCATGAATTCCAGCAGTTATTCCCAAATTAGCAGTGTGAGAAAGAAAGATCCTCTTTAAGCTGTAACTCGACAGTGTCCATGTATTTGTGTTTTTAACAGAAACTATTATACCTTGTCAGTTTGTACCACATTTTGTGAATGAACTTGTTCCTATTGTGGAATACGGAAGAGAAAAGGTGCACGATTAGTATGCAAATTGACCTCTGAAATATGAAAATGTATAAGACCAGAGTCTCATTTTCAATAAATTGTCATATTTCTGTTGGAAATACAGAACATTAGCCAGGAAAAGAGACAGTTCCATAGTAAAGAGAGAATATCACCTAGTAATTAAAATGTTCAATAGTTTTTACTTCAGCCTGATACATAGGCTGGTCTCTTACATCTGGTAGAGCAAGATATTTGTTAGAAAGTCAATTTTGCTTAATCTTACTGCTCCTTAAATAAATGTTGCCATTTTCTTCTGTATTGTTAGAACACTGGCATAGGCACTTAGTACATCCCCCATCAAAAGCTCTTCAAAGGCACAGGATGAAGTCCATCGACTTCAGCGAGGTGTGACTTGCGTTTTTTCCCTCCTGATGGGGGAAGCTTTCCTGAATCAGTATCTGCGTTGCTGTCTTTATAACTGCTGAGCCTTTGCAGCTAATGATAGGTTAGTCCTTCCTAAAGTAATTCTCAGGCATACTTCACTATTCATTTCTAAAGTCAAAGCCATTCCGGAGTCAAGGGTTGTTTGGTCTCCCGGTGTTTCATTCTGCTGCCGCAGCCATTAATGCCATAGATAGTTATTTGTCTTACTGACTGTCAAGTTAACCATCATTATTTGAAAACACTGTCTGACTTGAGCTGCATGATCTGTATTATCAGCTTTAAATATCTGTCTGCAATCCTTTTGGATTATTTAACTTGGAAATGCAATCCATGTATCAGTGAATTGGGCTTTTGTTGTTCTTCAACATATCATGACAGAGGGTGGGATTTTAAAAATAGCCGAGGATTGGCCTACCTTTGCTGTCAGTGATGAAATATCCCTTTTTCTTCAAGCACTTCCAGAAATGCCACACATCTGAGCCAATACTGTTAATGAATGCCAGCAAGTTCCACCCAGAATAGTTATTCCTTGTGCTATTTTATTACTGGATGCACTAAGGGAGACTTTTTTTCCCCACCAAAGGAAATTCCAATATATATACGTTGAAATCTTTCAGGAAAATGATTTACTGGGGTGGGGGGAGGCCTTCTCATATTCAATAAATATGCACTGCTAAAGGATGGAAGGTTTAAATTAGATATTAGTGGGAAGTTCTTTACAGAGAGAGTGGTGAGGGGCTGAAACGAGCTGCCCAGAGAGGTGGTGGATGCCCCATCCCTGGAGGTGTTGAAGGCCAGGTTGGATGGGGCCCTGGGCAACCTTGTGTAGCTCCAGGCCTGGAGGTTGGTGTCCCTGCCTGTGGCAGGGGGTTGGAACTCTCTGATCCTTGGGGTCCCTTCCAACCCAGACCATTCAGTGATTCTAATTTTCACTGAACAAAATAACACAGTGAGTTTTTCTTTCTTGCTCCTACATGGGATGACACCGTCTGCCTAACAACACATTAAAATGTCACTTGAATTCTGCAAACATTTCTCACTGTTCAGTAAGGCTGAAACTCTTCTCAAGTGTCGATGACAGTTCTCTCCAGCTTTAGTCCAGAATTCTCTCACACAACCTTGGCAAGTAGCTTTACCTTTGTCCATCATAAATTTCCCATATCTAAAACGAATGGAATGAGTCCTCCCCTGCAAAGAACTCTTGTGGTTTAGTTCATTAATTTGTATGAAGCACTAACTAGAAGAAGGTACTACACAGGTTATAGACTATTGCTATTGATATAGCTGTGAGTCTACAGGTATTCAGTTATTACAGACCGGAGGATGATAGGATTCACATCAAAGCCCCAGTGCAAATTTGTATAAATGTGATTCACATCTGGAGTGAGAACCAATTCATACGTTATGTTCCCCAAAGAAATATTTACTCAGCTGCAGAATATGTATTGTTTTAGTGAACATTAAAAATGATGGGAGTTTAAGACACTCTGCTGGCAATAACCTAATTAACTTGCTCTTGATCAAATATTTCAGATGCCAGAATCAAAATAATTACATCTGCAGTCCCAAATGAAGGCAATACACTGGGAAATACCACAGGGTCAGTTCTTGGACTAGTGTTAAATAGCACAGATTTGTTGATTTTGGTGGAGCCGTGCTGATGAGCTGCAGATGAGGGACTGGCCTGCACTGTTTCAGCTGGAAGCTAAAAGGGAGTTGGGCTTTTGAAAAACAAGAGTATTGTATAGTTGAGCTAAGTCTTTAAAGTCAGTAAGGTTGTGCTTTTCATTGGCACCAAGTTTTGCAGAACACGCTGTCCTGGAGGAGAAATTCTCATTGTGAAGTGTTGGTGAAGTACTCAGTCTGTCATTCTGTCCTCTAGGTCAATTAGACTTGGAATATATCTAGCAGAGTCTGCTGTTAATTACTCTATTTATATTGCGGTTTTTAATGCTTTATTTGCTTGCTTTTCTTTTTAAAAAATGTAGCATAACATGCTATCAATTATTGTGTGCCTTACATTTATCTTGTGAGATCCACTTAATCTAATGCTAAACTATGCCAGAAGCTGATTTAATTGATAGGAAAATCTCTAAAATCTACTCAGGGCATCTCAGACTCTGATGGGGGTCCCTGATGTCTCAGGTTCCTTGATAGTGAACTTGAGAAAACAAAACAGAGGACAAATCCTAGATATATTGTCCTGTCTCCTGTCACCTGGCTGAAGAGACCATCTCCCACCTCTCTACACCCTCCTGTCAGGTAGCTGTAGGCAGTGATAAGGTCTCCCCTCAGCCTCCTCTTCTCCAGGCTGAACACCCCCAGCTCCCTCAGCTGCTCCTGATAGGATTTGCCCTCCAGCCCCTTCCCCAGCCTGGTTGCCCTCCTCTGGACTCGCTCCAGGACCTCAGCATCCTCCTTATGGTGAGGAGCCCAGAACTGGACTCAGCACTCAAGGTGCAGCCTCACCAATGCCCAGTACAAGGGCAACTTAAATTTTTTTTTAAAATTGCTCCAAATGAACTTACTTTTTTAAACAGTACTTCTTCAAAATGTTGGTGAGGGAGCAATCACCATGGATGATTTGGAAGCAGCTTTGAGAGTGCTTAACATAGATGAAACGTTCTGTGTAAAAGCTAAGTCATGGCTTTACAAGTTGCTCAATTAGCATTCAACGTGAGCCTTGAATGTCAACTCCAAACTTTTAGACCTACTGGACCTCTGTTTGTCAGAACACAAGAGCTTCAGAAATATCAATAGCACATTTTGATTGTTTCATTGTGTTGGACTGCCATCTCTCAGCTCTCTGATTCAGTCTTTGGCTGTTCTTCCTTATTCAGGTTATTGATTTGTTTGTGCAACCATGATGTTTTATGGTATTATTTCACACTATTAAAGGACTATATCTCTTGAATATTAAATGATTTACTCCAAACTCAATCGAATTGCTGTTATGAGAGTTTCTAGATAAAGAGATGGACGCTTAAGAACTCCTTTCTCCAAGAATGATTTAGTGGCAGAATCTCGCCTGGCTGTGGGCTCTGAATCGCATGCTTCATTGCCTTCCATCATTTCAAACGCTCCCCATTCAGCATTTTGGTTTGGGTTTTTCACTTTTGTATTTCATTATGTATTTGCTGACTGGAGGGGTGCTGAGAAAACACCACAGCGTTTTCTATTTTCCGTTATTTTATGATCTTATAATATTTGTCACATCTCTTCCAGTGGCAGTCTTGTCAGACACCTCCTTATTGCTCTCTTCCTTTCCAAGGAAGGAAGGACTAGGGACTTTCGAACAGCTACACAAGTGTCCCTTAAACAAAGGTGTTAATAGTGCATTTCTTCCTTCTTTTCTTGTAAAGTACATTCAGGAATGTGGGCCAGCTAGTAAAATATTAACCCCTGCCTACTTTGCCTTAGGATGTGTTAACATCAAAGGGTCATTTATGGTTCTGTCTGCCAGGTGTCAGTTCGTTCACAGGGCTAATTGAAGTGGTTTGGGGGTATATATTGGTTCAGCAGTGGAAGGATCAATGGACTGATTTATGCTGAATTGCTGTTGACAATTTAGTCTTTTTCTGCATTTAGCAGGCAGAGTTTCTGTATAGAGATGCCTGAATAAGCACTAAAGACCGGGGTCGGGGGGGCACAATTATCCTTATAATTCTTTGTCTTTAAAAAGAGATTCTGCTTTGAGCACGATCCTCTCTTATGTCTTGGCTATCAGGGTTCAGATACAGCATAGAAAATTGGTTTAAATGCAGAGCGTGTTTGCTTCAACTGTTGTGGCATCATTCTCATTGGCCCTGCGAGCCCAGAGAAGAAACTTTGTGTGTAAACTGTGGCTTTTTAGTACTTTGGACTGTCTCAGGCTTTACTTTTGTTGAAGCAGTAGGCATGGGAAAAGGCAAATAAGGATATTTGCTTGGGTTTAAGCCTCCCATTCTCCCCCATGGCCACAGATGCAAAGAGCAGCTCACCACCTACACCTCTGTGTGCTGCAAACATGCAGGAGGTTGTAGCAGGAGCTTGCTGCCCCATCTAATCTACCTAGTTACACTGTGTGGGAAACTGCAGGGTTGGGTACGATGCCCCAGTGAGGAGGAGGTAGGACTGAGGTCCTTGTGTCCACCACAGGCCCCAGAGTTGGCTGTCAGCATCCCAGTGAAGGAGGTGGGAAGACGGGGCTATTCCCAAAACTGCTGCCCCTCTCAGGGGCACACTGTGGCATTGGCCATGGCATGGCATGATCCCAAGACTTGGCTATTGGCAGCTGAACTTGCTGTGGTACCTCGGTTCATATTTCACATATCTATGCACACAGGCTGGCTGTGAATATCCTTGCAACTGGAGGGGTGTGTGTGTCTGAACTTGACAGGCTCCCCCTATTTTAAGAATACTTAGATGCACATAAATTATGTATTTCTTCTAATTGATGCATCATTTAATACATCTTATCTTTTCAATATTTACTGTGTATTAATCTGTTGTTTTAATGCATTTCCAATCAACATATCTTCAGCAGTTGGTCTCCAGTGGCTACTCTGTGCATACACAATCATCACATTTCCTGGAATGAAATACTTACTGCAATATATTTCTCTTAATGCTTGCCTTTCCCTTCAGCTGGGGTGTGGGGTTTTTTTTCAGCTGCACCAAGAGTAGGATTTGTTATTAGACCAAAACATATTGACCTTCTTGTCATTGTGTTTTTGCATCTCCCTTCCTGATTACACCTAAGCACTACAGCTGGATATCCATATTCATGTTGCTCTACCGTAGAAAAAAGAGTCCATCTGCATAGACTTAGCAGTACATTCCCACCTGAAAATGAGAACTTTATCCTATCCATCAATCTGGGAGCATACTTTCCAAAACTGGGTGACATCAGGGACATGCACTCCAATGTTCTGGGTATGGCATTTTAACATCCATGGGATGAATGTGGTGAACAAAGAAAAACCAACCCCATACTCAGAGAGCAGAATCTGGGAGAACTAAGCAAACAGCCTCTAATTCCAAGGAAACAAAAATTCAGAGAGATGAGGTGATATATATGGCCACACAACTAGCAGAAAGAGAGATTGGAGATGTTACATTATGCCCACAGAATTTAATTAACAATACTGGGGAGGGATGTTCTGATAAGCTGTGCAGAGTACAAAATAAATAATGAAATGCCTGTAATTTTAAAAAGTGTTCAAAATTGACTGACCTGCATTTCTGATGCATTTCTTACCCTTGCACTAAGCAGAAAATTGTCTGAAACTGCAGTGTGCCTGGTAAAAGCCTGACCACCCCAAGGGAAGTTCCCACTAACTTTTGGGAAGTGGAAGTGTGGTCGCTCTGCCCTGGAACTTTCCAGATGAGCACACAATGGGGATTTGGGAGTCTGGGTAGAGTAAGGACTGACATTTCCCATGTTTCTCCTGATGTAGTGGCATGATGCCACAGAGGCGTTGACAACTGCTGCTCTGCTTACTGTACACACAAAAAAAATGGTGTAGACCAGGGATGGAAAGAAGAGCCACTTCTCTTCCCCTAAAGAGAATTAATCCTTGTGGAGCTCACAGGACAAAGCCTGGCTGCCTTTGTTTTTGTCCAGAGACTCAAGTGTATTGGTAAAGTTTTCAAATGTCCCTGGGTGATTTAGTGCATAAACCCCACCAAAACCAAGTGGAGCCCAAGGGCTAAGGTTGCTTGGGCATGTCTGAAACTGTTATCCTGTAACATTATCCTCAAAGATCAAAACACCAAATTGGACACACTAGCTTAAATGAAATTACCACTGCCTGCCAATCTTTTATCAGTCACTGCTCCAGGCCATCATCTGTTGTGGTCAGAAGAAACCTTTCCTATTTTCCCATGCTCTAAATCGTACAGTAAGGGTCAAAATCTGGTCTAGAGCTCACCGCTGTCTTGGCTTCAGCCGAGTTGATCCGTATGTTGAATTAATCTTGCTAGCAGCAGAATTTAATCTTAACTTGTTCTGAAGCATCTGGCACTGCCAAGGGTGCTGGTCCCTCAGTCTATTCTAACATAGCTGTTCCTGTGGTTCAGAACTGACATTCTCATACCTTGGATGTGAGCCCGTGGTCAGTGGCCATCTATTAGCTGCTAAATCCGCTAAGTTTGCTGCTAAGTGCAAAAATGCTTTAGTTGAAAACTTGGTTTGGACTGAACTCAAGAGCATTTAAGAATTCATAGTTTGTGAGATTTCACTGCACGTGTGTAATTACAAAGCCACATATAGGTGCGTGTCAGGAGGCTTCCCACTGCACAAAGCTCTGTAAATATGACCTGAAAGTAGGAAAAAGCTTTAGTTCTGAATTTATTAACTTATGACACCTCACCTTCTATCTTGCATTTACTGACATTGCCCTTGGTCTTCCCTTTCTCCTCCAAACCTGCAGTGTGTAAGAGAAAAGAAATTCCTCCCCCTTTTCCTCCTCGGTTGGGCAGAGCAGAGGAGGTGGGAGCAGAGAGCAAGGTGAAGCCCCTTGGGCTCCCATGTATTTGGAGGGGAGGTATGGCTTTCTCTATTTGTTATGGAAACTGGGGTTTAGCATATATAAATAACTAATATTTATCTTTGCCATCTTAGTTTTTCTTTCTCTGTACTTCCAACAGCTGTATTTTCACCTCTCAATCTATATTTATCTATCAGCCCTCCCTCTCCTTTGAAATGGGTGGCTCATCTGTCCTTCTGTGTCTGGTACTTTTGGGAAGGGATCCATAAAAGAAGAAAGTCCTTCCCAGGTGCCCCTGAGCAGAAGGCACAGGTCAGGTGAAAAACCATACCAAGTCCCAGCCACCACCTCTGCAGATTAGGCCCTGTACATCCCTCTCCTCCAGCAAAATCTGCCTGCTGCTATAGAGTATCTATGGCATGGGCGCTTCATCTTCATTTCCCTGAGCCTGTGGGGTGCCCAGCAGTGACTGGACAGGCAGAGCATGGCAAAAGTGGTAGCTATCTTTCTGACAATTTTGGCTTAATGACAGGGCATCCCTTTTTACTAATTACACTTGTTTGGGAGAGAGGTGGTTATTTTCTTCATGTTGGCTGGTATCTTGTACAGCTATTTATCAGGTGAGGATGTGTACCCTTATTATATTAATGTGTTTGTGCCTAAGTTAATGAAGCATGACTTTCTTTGGTGTTTCCCTAGGAAATGAGCAGACCAGATTTTTTTTTTCCTTTTTTTGCATCAATTTTTCACCTGAAAGTGCTGATTCTGAATCAACTGCACTAAGAATAGTTTATAGCAGCAAGGCAGAAATATGCCATATAAATACAACTAATGACTACCTTGTGTATCTGCAGAACTTTCAAAGGGTTTGGTTGATGGTTTATTTAGTAATGAGATGATGAAAAAGCTGATGGAACATTAATAACGCTGAACACTTGAGCCCTGTGAAATGGCTCAGGCTACTAGTCTTGAAAAGTAGACTTTTCAGTCTAGTTTTGAGGACAGCAAACTCCTCCTTTGTGAAGTTACTTGAGATAAGAACAGGAGGACATATAGTGTGAGTGCCTGTGCAGGGGCCTCTGAGGTCCTTTATTATTGCTCATAGCAAGCAGAGAGGTTTCTTGGTTTGTGCCCAACTCTGACCCTTGGCATCTGCACCTTTGCTCTCATGTCCATGTGACACCACCTTCAGAAGAAAGCAGCGTAGGTAATCTGTGGGTTTTTAGCCTGTGTATATCACAGGGCAGTTAAATGCTGCCTTTCATAAATATGCATTAGATGTATTTGTGTCTTCCAATTTATTATGCTAGGTAGGGTATATCAGTTCTGCATTTTAAAAGCAGTTAGCCCTTTCTCTGAATGCATTTGTCTTCATGTCCTCAAAAAGGAAAAAAAAAAACCAAAACCAAACCAACCCAGATTAACTACCTTGTTTCCTGCTCAGTGCCAGGAATGTGTTTTAGAGACATTATTTGGTATTTAATTAAAATAAACATAGAGAGGAGAGATTCTCCCTAAGGAAAGAAACTGACTAATTGAGGCTTCTCTACATTAATTCAGAGCATTAAAGCATTAATGCTTTTGTAAAACTCTCTTTCTGACCTGCATGGGTTTGGGTAAAATTAGAAGTCTGCTGTCAATGGCTCTAATTTGTCCATATAGAAAAAAGTGATGGGTGATTCCATAATGCACCATTTGAAGTGGCTTATGCTGCTTAAAAAGTCTGCATGAAATAAAGTTCTGGGGTTGAAGCAGCGTGCTGTAAGTTAAAAGTGTTTCACTTACAAACGTTTAGTGCTGGGAGTGAGGCGTTCTTGTACTCGGGTGAGGAGCTGTAAATCGTTAACTTGCATTAATTTGATCGCTCTCCTCTGCTTCTAAACTAATTTTTCTAATGTAAAATCCCAGCCTTAGCAAAAAGCATCATGTTTTATGACTGAAAGGAATTTGGCAGTTAATCGCCTCTTGCCTGTCAGCATCCTCCTGCCTGCAGAGGATGCTTTCAGCGGGACACAGCCAATGCCCTCTGAGGTCCCCACGTTTTCAGAGGCCACATCTCTGCTTCATTTCAGCCCTCTGCCAGCTTTTGACACACTGGCTGTGCGAAGCTTGAGGAAGCCCTCTGCTCCTGCTAACCAAGGGCAGAGGGCACTTTGATGCTCTTTAGGGCTGGCATTTGGCATTCCTCTCCACTCTCCCTTCTGACCTTGGCAGGAATCATGTTGCAAAGCCACGCTAGAGCTAGCCTGCCCAGGTATCTAAAGGGCTCTTTATCTGGCCTTTATTTATACTTACATTTTCTACAGTCTCCCTTTCAGGTGTAGGCTGTAAATGATTTCCCTCAATCCATTTTGGGTAGGGTTCTTGTTGCACTGTGGCTTTAAGAACTTCCATTTGTTTTGGTTCAGTTTTTAAATGTGTGGGGTTCTTTAGTTTTGTTGTGTTGTTTTTTCCCAGGCTAATGCATACACATTGAAGTCTTTTTTTATGTACTAAAGATTTCCCCAAATGTGAAAAGTGTTTCCCCTATGAAAAATTACTGTAAGATATAAGAGGTAATGATAATATTTCTGCAGAAGTTTGGGTGGGTTTTTTTTTTAAGTGAAGCACAAAGTGTTATGCCCGTGGGATAGAAATCATAAGATGGTTCAAAATTATATAAAAATCTTGTCATTCTTTGATAAATTCTTCAGCTTTTCAGACCATTTTCCTATTCAACTCAATTAGTTTCAGCTAAAGGCATCTAGAGGCATTTTCCTTATAGGAATTGCTGAGACTATTTATCTGGTAATTCCTATTATTATGTTGTAATTATACATAATGATTAATTTTTCATGCAGAAAGCTTAACTGTTTTTCCTAAAATGCATCTGATGCTTTTTTAGCATAATACAACATGTCTGGAAAAGCCCAATGCAAGTGAGTAATAATGAAATATATGGTTTCTGTGGACATTTACTAGATCTGTGCAGTCGCTGTTCTGGAAAACAACCAGAACTAATGGTGAAAATGGCACTTAAGGATTGTACTGCATTTCATAGCATCAGTCAGACTCTTCTTGCTCTTGGTACATGTGTGTTCTTCATCAGTGCTGTGTCTGACCATCGTCCTGTTGGCTTATGACTGTGTTTTCCACTTTTGAAAGTTAAGAAAAAATAATAAATAACATATATGTATTTATTCTTTTTTAGTAGGAGTTAGGAAACAGTAATTCCCACTTCCTTTTAATTCTGAAGTAATAATGAAGAAATCTTGGCTTTGCTAGATTTTTGCTTCAGCTTTCTAAGTTATCTTACTTACAGTACTCACAATCCATCTGGAGATTTTAGATGGCTTCTGTCTCTTCGTTTGTATTTAAAGAAATTGATGGTAAATGACCTCTAGATCTTTTGGCACTAATGTATTCTGGTTCTAATGAGCTGCTAAAGCAATAATAAGTGCAGTAAACTCTGTTTGTCACTGCTAACAAGGATAGAGAGAGCTGACTTTTGAGAGAAGTTGAACTAATTGACTTTAAAAATAGTAGAATGGTCCCTGTGGGTGGCAGGCTACAGGCAATCTTTTTTTTTTTTTCTTACTTAAATCAGAACTTTTAGTATGTTTGTACTATTGCATGTGCATAATCTGCCCTTTGCATTAATTATTGGTTCAGTAGCAGCTTTAGAAGAGGGTGCTGAAAGTAATGGCAATCTTCCAGTTAGCACCTTTGAGACATTGCTTGATTTTAAGATTAAAGAAACTCCATGCCAGTGGAATTGCCAATATCTCTTAGCTTATCCAAATATTGCTAGTTGTGTGTTGACGAATGGATTGCAACCTCAGTCCCTATAACTTCAATGGAGCTCTGCCACTTTAGCTCAATTTAAGATCTGTTGCATCCTTTTGGTTTTGCTTTGTTCTTTTTTTACGTTGTGGAAGCAATGTGAATTTACATCATTTTTGCTCTGTTAAGTAGAAATTGCCACATACATTCCTTTACTCCTGTGTTTGTAGCGGAGGATAAAAAGGCAGGAAATCTAATGTCTAATTTTACCTGGTTCTCTGCTTAGCCTTCTCTGGTTCAGTTGTCCTGACTCTGTGCTTGTTTATATATAAATAAAGATACCTGTCTATTCAGGCCGATATGATGACAGAAAATCCACTTTGACAACTTCAAACAGAAGTCACTGCTGTAGTTTAAAGTATGAAGTGTTACCAGTTCCCAGCTCAGGGACCCATTCCCAAAATGAGAAACCTCCACCATGAATTTCAGACCTGTGCCGGGCATTATACAAGCAGTAGCAGTTAAGCAGTGAAATATAGTGAATTTGGGAGCTCTGTTAGGTGGAGTCAGACCTGGACAGGATAGGGGTTAACCTGGAGTGAGCTACCAATCTAGAGGCAGTTTACATGCTCCACTTGTGTCTGAATGGTGCATTTTCCAGATTAGCTGAAATAAATATCAATAAATATTACCAAAATGTGCTGATTTGCTACATTTAAATACTGAATTTCTGAGGACGTATTTGCAGGGTGCCAAGTGTCATAAACTCTCCAGAAGTCCCTGGGCTGCAGTTTGTAATGCTCACCAGTGCTGGTTGCTGATTCCTTCTTGCAGATTACCCACAGTAGTGCAGAAATCTAGACACAGAAGCAAGGGTAGGAGGAGAGAGGATGCTGACCATGTATAGCCATCAGGATTTTCATCTGGAGTTATCCTGAATCGCAAAGATCAGACACTTGTTTTCTTTGTAGACCGTTTTTACTGTTAATCCAGCACACGATGTAGAAGCTAGGCAGGCTTTTCTGGCCTGTGTGTTCAGAAGGGTACAATCATAATATTGATTTCTGAAGCCAGAGTTATAAAGCTTCCTAAAATGCTGAATTTGGCCAGCATGATTCCAGTCAGAGTGGTTCTAGCAGCTCCCTTTCGTTTGCCTTACGTCAATCTTCGGTGATGGAGGATACGTTGTAGAGGCAATATGCAGGAGGAACATACACGGACCTGCTTGGTTGTTAACCAAATTTAAGCACATACCTCCCAAGTACCTCTTTGAAACATTACTCTTGACTTCGCTCTTTGCTGCAGGTGTCAAGCAACAAATTTCAGATCCAGCTTATGCTGACATTTGCTCTTGGGGAGAAGGAAATTAGATTTCTACTGGTCTGAAACTAGAAACAAATGTTAGAACTGAGAGCAGTTTGTTTGAGCTGTAAGTTATAAGACTGCAAAAATAATGAAGTTGGTAGCTGAAGCTGCTTTTTGCCCTTGTATGTAGGAAAGCTGAAATGATTCCTTCTTTATTCTCAGGTTTTCTTTTTTCTGTTTCT
Source organism: Hypotaenidia okinawae (assembly GCA_027925045.1). Lineage (NCBI taxonomy): Eukaryota > Metazoa > Chordata > Aves > Gruiformes > Rallidae > Hypotaenidia > Hypotaenidia okinawae. The sequence continues at coordinate 8,001,045 of BSDF01000003.1, forward strand.
CTAATGTGTAACATAAAAGGAGGGACTCTTCTCATTGTAATTCCTCACTTCAGAATCGCCTGGTCCTTTCACATTGGCTTTCAGCTGATGCTGGAGCAGATTCTCCTCCCTTTCCCTGCCGCTTGGCACAGTGGCTTGAGGGAAAGCTTTTCCCCAGTTTTCATGGCCATAGAGTGTTAGAGCCTGGGACTGTTTTGGTGCCTGAAGAGGAATGAAGACCCCATGGTTGTGAAGGGAAGCGGCACTGGCAAACAGGGAGAGCTCAGGACACTCCATCGAGTCCCCAGACACCGAAGCGAGGCACTTTCAGGGACCCGTGTGCAACCCAGTCCTTCGCTAAAACATCCCATGCAGAAAGAGGGGAGTTCAGAGCACCCCAGGACACCCACTCTTGTGGCAGTTCTCTGCACTGGGAACAGCTTGGCTCATCTAAATGAAGGAAGCCACAAGTGAGCCAAGCTCCTCACCAGGGCGAACGGGAGCATCTCACAGGTGTCCTCTGCATATGCCAAAGCTGCACTGTGTATGTTAGCAAGGATTGGGACCATACTTTCCACTTTAAAGAACAGCTCTTTGCTGTGTTTATTGATGTTCCTAGTTATTTATCGAGCCATCTGCCAGGTATGGCATAAAGATTTTGACAATATGTTAGGAATTAGAAGTTCTCTTTCTTCAATCACATCCAAAACAAAGCTATGTCAGTCTGAAAACTGAGGAATGGGGAGGAACAGGCCCTGCTGTTACTTAATGGGAAAGAAAAAGGAATGAAAAAACTATTTTAAAAATGTTATAAACCCGTCTTGTCTGCAGATGGGTCCTTTAAGCAGAATTAAGTTTCACAATTTCTGTTTGTTCTCTGAGAATAATTGTCCTGTCCAGCTTGTACTCGTCTACAATTCACTGAATGTTAAATGGCAGGTTTAGTCACAAGGAGGGGGACTATTTTTTTTGTTGTTTGACCTGCAGTGGTTCCTATGTCAGAATTCTTTATAGCCTAATATAGGTAACAATGCTTTCCTCTCATGGCCTCATCCTAGGGGCTGATTTTCCTAAATACATGTTTCTGCCAGGAGATTTAAACACCCTGGTTTTCTTCTCCCACTGAAATTTGCTACAGTATATTTTCAGTAAAACACACAGCAAAGTAGATGTTTTGGTTTTTCACTAGTTACTGTAATTAATGCCCAGCCACAGACTCAGAGCAGATGATCAGAGAGAGCAAGTAACGGATCTCCAACTGTCCTTGATCTGCTGGGAGAAGGCTCTTGCAACAGACATTTCTCTGGTACTGAATGATGACAATTTGCTGGACTCAGCCAGTAAACAAATTGACATGTCTCTTTAGAGATGCTGCTCTGCATACTGGTTCTGCTGTTCCTGTTTACAGATCCTGCAGCGCTGTTATTTTTTGAGACTGTCAAAATTCAGTGAACTTAAATGTACTTTTAGAAATAACTGATCTCTGCTGGAGGTTTGTGGGGGGTTTTTTGGTTAACAAAAGGTAGCACTTAAAAAAACAAACCAAAAAATGTCAACAGCCTCACACCCAACCAGCAACTTTAACCTATTTGGATTTGGTTCTCATTGCTGTTGGAGAGAGGCTGGGTGGCTACGTCCTCCCATAGTGACTGGCTTAGCCTGTGTGATCCGTATGATGAGCAGGAATTCCTGGAATATATGTGACAAACAGGGAAATGCAGTGCAAAGAAGTAGAGAGAATTTTTCTCTGCCTAATTTGGATTTGGGGAGTAAAGTCTGTGTGGAGTCTGGTTCATGACTGCCATCAAAATCCCCAGCAGCTTCAGAAAAATAATCAAAAGCATCGAAGGAAGCAGTGTGTTAAGACTGGAGTTTCTTGAAAGTGCAGCAGATAAGTGCCTTGAAATAATTCAGGCTCTTCTGAATATCTTGGATTCATGCATGCGTTATCAGGTAAAATGATGATAGTCCTCAGAGATGATGCAGCAGGAGGGGGCAGCAGAATTTCCATAGTGCTCTTTGAAAACCTCCCTAACTTCCCATGGCCCCTTGAAGGAGCTGCTCACTCCCACTACCAGACCCACTCCTCACTCCTGCTGGGTGCTTTAGGGCTCGGGCACTTTCATATCCTCTCTGTGAGTGTTTTTGGTGTATGCTGGCACTCCTGCCGCACTCCAGAGAGACCTCAGACTGGATCCCATGCTTGGATGTGGACTGGGCGGTTTCTTCTGCAACGAAATTGTCCTTTCTGGCATCTTTTTCCCTTCTTATTCTCTAGAAAGGCCATGTATGAAATACTTTTTCCTCCTTCCTCTAGCCTTGTGGTCACTTTTTCAGGACTGTCACCCATAAAAAAGGATTTTGTCTTAATACCTAACCTTAAGAAGGGACATTTTCTGTCCCTTTGCAGATGAATATTGGAATATTTTTGACCCCTCAGCCTAAAGCTTGCATATCATCACTATTGTGAGACTATATATGCACAAAAAATATGTTGGGTTGTTTTTAATATGTTTTCAGCACTTTATAATTGTAGATGGGTTCTTGTCAACTGTCACAGGTTTGTTTATATTTTGAGCAATCTAAGAAACCTTGAAAGGATGCTTTTTACCAGAAAGGTAACGTGATGACTAAAGGACATGATGAGCCCCATAGCACTGCAAAGCATTATCACAGCAAACAAGGAACAGACAAGGTGACAGAGATAGATGCATCCAGAGCTGGAAAAGCACACTGGTCAATAGGCAGAGCAGCCACTGGTATCAAAATAACCCCTCGATTTGCTTCACAGCCCTCACACTACTATAAAGAGCGTACCGGTCTCCTACTGATTAAACCCCAAAGCTCAGTCCTTAGCCCTTTTCCATAGGCTCTCTATGAATTCCGCCAAACTCATTTTTTCTTGTCATTTTTTCTTGTATCTGATTATTTTTTCCAACATCCCCGCTGTAGGGCATCACCGGTCAGCTTTGCTGATAGCAACATGGAGCCACATCTGCCTGTGGTCAGCCATGCCAGGCACTAATGAAGCTTAGCAAGCAGGACATCCAAAGCAGAGCATTAAGGTCATCTTAAAAAACTTCCCTGCTGTGCCTCCCTGAGAGGAACAGTGGCAGAAAATGTTGTTTAGGCACCTTTCTGGTGTGGGGAGCAAAAGCACTAAAAAGACTGCTGACCAGCTTCAGGAGATTAATGAGTCCTTGGATGTAAATCCATTTGTAGGGCAAGTGAGGCAGAACTAGCCAGCCTCCTGCAGAAACAGGCTGGGGCAGAGGCACAAAAATATCCTGTTCACAGGAAAATCACAGATAGAAGATGACTGTTGAGCTTTTTGAGGTGAAATGAGATCTTAATAGTACTTCACGTGATGAAGCTAGTCAACACACTTCAGCCTGACTGCTTCATAACATGTGGGAACCACAAGGCAGTGGTAGGGTTGCAGCTTGGGCAAGTGGGGCCTTAACAGGCCTTGAGTGGATGGAGCTGTGCTGTGAACAGCTTCATCGGACGTTAGAAGGGGGTGAACTTAGTAAACACCAAAGGATGTGGGAACGTTGTTTCTTCATTCAAGGAGACTTGAGGGGTTAAAACCAGTAAGGGACAGGGAAAAGGTTGAATGGGGAAGAAATTGTGCACAGGGCAGCCCATGGTAAGCATGACACTGCTGTGCTGGAAGCACTGCATACCGTTTGTTTTGGGGCCCCACCAAAGCAAGGAGGTTTTTAACCTAGACATATGTGGATCATATGGACTGTGCCTAGCGAGGAGCAGAACACTGCTTCTTATAATTAGTGCTACTTAATATGTAAATTTATTCACAGAGCCAAAAATATTGTGAATATATTTTAAGTCCATACTTCAAAAATAGGCTGAATGAAGTAAGGAAATGGTAATGCCAACGTATTTCTCTACATGTGCACATTATATAAGCATGTGTTTTCATAGGACATACATCAGAGGCTCAGGGACAATGCACTGCCTTGGACAGACACACACACCTTCAGCATTGCGTTTGATCCATGGTTTTACTTCCTTCCCCTCAGCTACTTAAAGGCCATTAAAAATCACACTCATTAGAGTGTCACTTGACAACACATCAAGTGGTTGGCTTCTAACAATGGTATTTTAGCGAAAGCTGAAGTGTATATATTTAATTTAAATGAATACCGCAAAGTTGTTAAGATTATTTTATGAACACTTCTCTGCAAAGCGACACAGCTGGGAGAAGGAAATCTAACACATAAGTGTTAGTGTCTGAAAATTATACAGAATTATTTAGCCCATTAGCTTGTTAACCAGGTGCTCCTTGCACTTAGCCTTATTTTCTAAACTCGGGCTATGCCTAATATTTACTTGCAGGTAATGAGGTAATGTTGTTAGATTTAGAGGACACCTAATTCTTTCTTGGACTTCTTCCATTTTCAGGCTTAGGCAGTCTAGCAGCTTTTTAGAGACATCTGGAATGTGGTTGTTACTGGAGGTGGCGGAAAATGTCTGTTACAGGTCGGCTGGGCAGAAGATAGGAGGATTTGTCTCATTTAAAATTTGTGGAAGGTATCTTACTTTCTTGGATAAAAGCAAAAGTATTTAGAATATGCAACCTCCCTTCCCTCCTTCCCTTTTATGCCTGTGGTTTCTGGGCAGAGGCTAGTGGTTTTGGGCTGAGGAATTTTACCTTGAGATTAATAGGTAAAAGTAGAGTGTGTCTTCTAATTCTAGGAAGAGAAGACACACTATAACAAGCATTCAGTTGAAATGTCTGTCTGCCCTCATGTACGTTTTCCTTCCGTGCTGTATCTGACCATCTCAGAAAGTTTTATATTTCTTGGTACTTGTAATCCAGCCTGAACTCTTTACACTTTTTTTTTTTTTACATCTATAAACCACAACTTCTTATTCTTATTTGTTCTTTTCCAGTCCATAATTGTGCTCTTTTCAGTCAAGGCTGAAAGAAGTCTCAGCACAACATCATAGCTGTTACTTTCATCATCCAGCCCTTCCCCTGGCACACTGCGCTGTCTTTCCTAAAATACAGCTTGATTCTGCTCCCTCTCCTGTGCATGGAATAGGCCTTTCCTTTGTATGCAGCCCGAGCCTTGTAAACACAGACGCTGCAGGAGTACCTTTAATAAATTAGCTGTTAGCACATTCAGAACTTTTAAACGATGGGGTGTTGGGGTTTTTTCTGCAGCAAGGGAGGAATTTTCGCCAGATCAGAAGTTGTTCCCATCACGCTGTGAGTTACAGCTCAGGAAGCTGCCACCAGTGTTAGCAGCAGCAGGTCGGTAGCACGCCAAGGGAACCCAGGGATCGATGCTTAACCCTTACGCTGCCCTTGTTTTCCTCATCGGTCAGCAAATTACAAAGATGATTAAAGGCCTGGAGCATATCCCCTATGAGGAAAGGCTGAGTGAGCTGAGGCTGTTCAGCCTTGAGAAGAGAAGACTGAGAGGGGGTCTGATCAATGTTTATAAATATCTCAAGTGTGGGACACGGCGGGGGGGGGGAGGAGTGGCCAGCCCCTTTTCAGTGATCTGTGGGGACAGGACAAGGGGTGATGGCCTCAAGTTGGAGCACAGGAAGTTCCACACCAATATGCAGAAGAACTTTTCCACAGTGAGGGTGCCAGAGCCCTGGGACAGGCTGCCCAGGGGGTGTGGAGTCTCCTTCTCTGGAGATATTCAAGACCCATCTGGACACCTCCCTGTGTGACCTGTCCTAGGGACCCTGCTTTGGCAGGGGGTTGGACCCGATGATCTCTGGAGGTCCCTTCCAACCCCTACGATTCTGTGATTCTGTGAAATGTGTGCCAGAGGAATCCATATGTAAGCAGTGTGCAGAGAATTAAGTTGTTTCCTCTGATAAGGAAGGCCCCAATCCTAGAAATGCACGGAATTGAAAGGATTGTTTTAGTGCAACTGCTCTTGGCACTTAAGAGCCAGACCCAGAGGTGGGAGGTCAGCTTGGATACCCTGTATCTGGTTGTATTTGCTTCCCTGTACCACAGGCTTTGCAAAGCAGCTGTAAACAATGTACCTGTTGCATTCGATATGATGGAAACAGATTCCTGCAGGATTAGAGGTGCAATCACACTGCCTGACTCTTGAGACTCTTCTGAATAACAAGTCCTCATATTGATTTCCCTTTATGGTGAGAAGCGAGGTGGTCAGGGGAGATGGATATAAATAAGCACATTTCTACTTAGACAAGGACTGGTTTGGGTCTGCTGAAAAATCCCATCACTGAAGAAGAGAAAATCCCCTGTTGCTTTCCAAGCTATTAATCTGTTTGTGATTGCTTTATTAAAAATTCCTCTGCTATTCTCATAACATTGTCCTTTATAGGGTTAACCACACAATTATCCCCTGGTATTTGCTAGCTATTTCTGTTCTCTCTTATTTATTTAAACAATTTACCATCAAAGTCTAAGTGATTCATTTAGATAATGGCCACAGGTAATTGCTTTTCTTACAGTCTAACACCGAACGGTCATCCCAGGCTCATATTAAAACAGCAATTTCACTGGTGACTCTCCTGGTAAAGCAGTGTCACATTTTGGTAAACCTCACTGGTTTTAGGGGAAATGGTGTGGATTCCAAGCAGACAGGAGTTTAGCAGCAAAAGTCAAACAAAGCCTACAACTATTTCTTTGTAGAAGATCCAGCTGTGTGTTAGGTATAACATGCTTAGGAGTGGTCACCTCTGTAAATAGAAAGCAGAAGGGGGAAAAGGCTTTGTGCCTGTCTAACCCTCTGCTCATGCTAATGAGAAAATCCTTGGCCTGTGTTCAGTCAGTGTGGGTGTTTTTCTTGGAAGGCGTATGGGACATCTAGCACGGTATATAATGCACAGTGTCTGCCCAAGTGTGGTTTATGAAGAGTTCTGTCTATATCTGTTCCTAGGGATTTAGGTTCGCCTGTTGGGTTCATATAGTATGTGCCTTTAAAAAAGGCCCTCCCCGCCCCCCAAAAAAAACCCCAACAGAAAGCAGAGATCCAAACAGGCTCCTAACACATCAGCATGGGTAATTCAATACACCATACCATTCCTTTCCTGTTAAATAGACAAAAGAAGTAGAAAGGACCCCACAGCTTGAAAGCTGATGCTATTTTGGGCTCTAACAAAAGTCTTTGCTTTGGAAAAGAAAAGATATTTGTTTAACTACTTAAGGAGTTAATTTTCAAGCACTGAAGACAGAGTTGATGTGAAAAAAAGGGAAAAAAATAGTTAAAACACGTGTGGTGAGACCTTTTTTTTTGTCTGGAAATTAAAACAGTAGTTTGTGGACACTGATGCAGATTCAGCGCTGAAGAAGAACACGGCCCAAGGGGCAAATCCTCTGCCTTGCAAATCAGGGATGATCTTCCCACTTAATGTGAGGTTCTGCCCTTTCTTGTTTGCAGGCTTATGTGGAGAGAATCTGGGTTTTTCTGCTATCGTTTATTATTGATTTCCCAAAATTAGAAGTCTCTTTCTAATAGAGAGGAGGCTTAAAAGCAATCAATAGTGTTTATCTTAGGAGACAGTAGTTCAAACTGCAGTGGAAGGTGGTGTAACTCACCCTTTCCCGTGTTACTTATGGTCTCATTTAGTGCAGTACCGCACAACAGCACCAGGTTTTAATGTTGTAAATCCCTTAATTATGCACTCACCAAATGTGTTAAACATCATCTAAAAGTGTTAGTTGGGCATTTTTTGACTGTATGTCCCTCCTCTCACTCATATTCTGCTTGCAAATCACTACAACTTAACTATCTGATTTGTATTGGAAAGATTGGGTTTTTTTGGTTCATTTCACTTTATTATCTTTCAGCAGAGCTGTGACATCCACTTAGATATCTTTACTGCAATTGTTTTTTGATGAGATCAGATTGCCCACTGCAGCTATATCACAATAACAGTAAGATAAAATTCGGGCAGCCTTGCTTCCTTTTGATGAGCTGCTGTAACCTAGCTTCACAGGGAAACAGGGAAAAAGAAAAAGAATAGCACATAAAGGAATGATGGAAAAAAAAAAAATTGCAATCAAAATTGCTCTGAATTAAGGCAGATTGAACCTTTTAAATAAACACAACATGAATAAAAAGGAAGTAGATGGCTCTGAATGTTATGATTGGGTAGAAAAAAAACCATAAAAACTCCTAAAAACAGTGATTTGTAAACTTGCCTCATTTCAAAAGAGAGCACGTTTCGCTTCTTCTGATTGAAAATGTTTTTAATAGCTACTTTCTGTTGCCAGAGCGTGTTTAGTAGTGAGCTTTAAAAGCTGTCCCTGGCTATACTGTTCACTGTAAAGCAAGCATGTTCCTTTCAAGTTGCACTGATACTGAAGGAATTCTGTCTGCAGCACTTCCCTGCTCACCACCTCGAATCACGGGCTCTCAAATCGAGCATCAGCCATTCGTGGGAGGTTGCAATGGGCAATATTATTTGATGTCATCGACTTTCTGGGTAAACTTATTAGGTCAGATTGAAACCTCGTATGGAAAGACCCACAGAAGGCTTCCAAGGCAAAAGGCAGGATCAGCTCAAGATTATTTTGGTGTTTTCCTGCCACTTTCTTCTTAGCAAAGAAAAGGTTAGGATAGTGTGAGCTACAGCTGATTGCTGCTGTGGTGCTCGCTCTGTGGCAGGCAGCATTGGCGCTGTTCCCTAATCCCATGTTACAGGCTCCTGTGGAAGGCCTTTAGAAATACAGAGCCAAGCAGCAGTACATCCTGGGGTGCAGGGTAAGAAAAAGTGCATCAGGAAAAAACCTCATTCCCAGAGCTGTTCCTTCCTGCAGCTGCTGCTGCTTCAGCTCCTCAGAGCCCTTCCTGGGATGTTTCTTGAAAAAATCGTAGGATCACGTAATCTACTGAGTTGGAAGGGGCCCATAAGGATCATCAAGTCCAACTCCTGGCTCCAGCCGGGTCAGAGCATGGGACTGAGTGCATCATTCAGATGCTTCTTGAACTCAGTCAAGCTCAGTGCTGTGACCCATCTCCCTGGGCAGCCTGTTCCAGTGCCTGACTACCCTCTCAGTAAAGAGCCTCTTCTTAATAATCAACCTAAACTTCCCTGTCACAGCTTCATATAATTCCTTCGGGTTTTATCTCTGCTCACCAAAGAGAGAAGATTGCCCCTTCGCTCCCCCTCATCAGGAAGCCACAGACTGTGATGAGGTCTCCCCAACTCTCCATGCTGAACAAACCAAGGGACTTCAGACTCTGATGAAATTCATACATCATCATTATCCTAGTTTACATTAAATTACACATTTCAGAAGCTGGTGCTGGAACCCCAGGGCCTCCTGTTTCTTCTGTGGATTGCTGTGGCCCTTTCATGGCCCAGCATTACACACTGAAAAACCAGAAGGTATCAGGCGTGTAGCAACTTAAATAAGTAGTAATAGTTCCTGTGGCTTATAGTTGGTCCGAGGGACTGGGCCTTATGACCCACTCTACAAAAAAAATGCCGCCTTCCTTTTCAGCACACCAAAGAGAAAATATCCTTGTGGAGAGGCTTATGTACAGGTAATGGCAGGAGGGATGTGACCCATTGTTCTCTTCCACCAAGGCAGAAGTGTTCAAGGTTCAAGTGGTCATGAAAAGCCTGACCCAAGCACCCTCATCATCAAAGGAGCCCCAGTGAGTTCAGCATGAACGAGTCAGAGCCAGAGCAACCTTGCAAATCATACCAGGGACTTTCAGCTAGGTCATACGCCTCTGCTTTTGGTGGTTGTCTCATTTTCTTGTACTTCTGAAGGATGGATAGTGCAGTCTACGTTGCTGCCAACGCTAAAGATATTTGACATTTTTCTCAAAGCCTGAGTTTTGGAGGCATACAAGATGCTGATTTTTTTTTTAAAGCTGTTGCATGTGTGTGCTTTTAATATGGTTTTGTCTTTGTAGTCAGAGAACACAGGTGAAAACATACCCTGAGTTCCTAAAAAGCTCAGAGGTTGCAAAGCAAAAGAGAGACCTACAAATATTGCTTAATGTTGTGATCTTTAAGCTGTTGGTGTGATTTTTGGATGGTTAAGGATGTAAATACAGTGCTTACAGCAAGAGTGTTTTTTTCAGTTCTGCAGAGAGAATGAGGTGAGTACGAGCTGAACGCTGCATTAGTCCCACAGAAACTCAATCTATCACTCCAGTGAGATCCTTTATTAGCAGGGAGAGCTGCCTCCTTGTAAGGAAGAAGATGCTATCTTCATTCTGTGCAGTAATTGCAAAATAATGGAAGTTGTTCCCCATCCCCCTTCCAAGAAAGCATCATCTTGCCGTGGATCAAGAGCCGGTTCAAACCGTCATGTAACATCCCTTGAAAACTGGCATTTGTAGGAATGTCACATTTGAAATGTTATAGTTATGGGAGTTCCATTATATGTATTATAAATCCACGTTTTAGAGGGTTGTAATTTAGCTGTATACAGTCATTCTGCTTTGAAACTTGGCATAAAAATCACAGCCCCGGAGCAGATATTTTTATAACAGCAAATATGTGAGAAAATTGATTTGGCTTTTCAGAGATTTCGACGTGTTCAAGTTGTCGTGCAGCGTATTAGACTCGCAGAAGCTAAATTTGTTGGTGGGATAGCAGATACGAGGCCGTGGGGCGTTGGGTGGGTGTTACGAGATCCACAGCAAGTCCTAATTAGGTTTTGATAATCAGGAGTCATGCAAATACGGGAACGTGCCACGTGGATCTTAACACCGCGCTGCTGAACGTTGGAGCCGGAAGCTAGATCAGTTGGAGTCGTCTCTGAGATCAGCGTTGCAGATGCTTCCTGAGCGCTTGCAGGCAAAGTTAGTAGTAATGACTCTGAACAGAGCCTGTCAGCTCTGTAGGCATGATGGTCAGGTCCTGGTAGTGCAATGGGAAAAGGGCCACAAATTACCCTGACTGTGAGACCAAGGGCTCTCCCTCCTCTTGCTGCGCAGAGTTACGGAGGTGGGAATTGGTAGAGGTTACTGAAAAGAGGTGCTGGGTGAACTAGTGTCTGTCATGGGAGCTGGTTGGTTGAGTGGAAATGGTTTATTTACATTTGCATGAGAGGTTATTTTATTCTTTCTTGTGTTCTCCCTTCACCTATAGCGGGTTAAAAGGCAGTGGAGAGTATTCTGTAGGTCTGTAGCTTGTTGTTGGTGAATAATGTATATATCTGGACGCTTGACTATACCAGACAGGTTTATAACACCGAGAATTACTGAACCCGGAGAGCAACTGCATGAAGCGAAGTGCCAGAGGAGAGACTTTGCTGCTGTAAATTGCTGTAGCCCCCCAGCAGCTATGCTGACTTACACCACGGCCAGCCTGCTTCATTCACAGCAGCCAACTCCCCTCTGCCCTCCCTACATTTTCCCTTTTTCTGCCTAGCTAAAATGAGATAAAGATGTTGCTTTGTGAGCGGGAAAAGGGACTGAGAGCTCGCTGCAGAGCCAGGCAGAATATGAGCAGGTGCTGAGCAGCGTTTCCAGCAGTCAAGCTCCCTC